>OX030948.1:103619739-104819739 GCA_943735915.1 Pherbina coryleti | reverse complement strand
AACGTGTAGAAAAAATTCGGATTATCTTTGAATTGAGTTTTTATATTGGCTATATATGCAGAGTAGCATTGTTTATATAATAGTTGATATCTGTAACGACAAGAGGAATAGCAAGCGAAGTCTAAACTAGAGCCTGTCTTTTTATATTTCTTAAATAAGCGATTTTAGGAATTTTTTAAAGACTTAAGCGCATTAGTTAACCAAGGAGTTCTTAAAGGCTTGAAATTAATAATTTTTTTTTGGCACAGATAATGAGAAGCATTTTTGCAAGGTATCATTAAGAAACTGCACTGAAGATTCGACATCATAAAAAGAGTACGAAGACCTATTATTTCAAATTGGGGACCAGTCAATCCGCGCGAGAAGAGCATTAAGTTTAACATAGTCTGTTTTTTTAAAGTTAAAAATTTTATTATTTCGCGTATCTGGAGCTAATTTATATACATTTTCGTTGGCAAGTAATATTGCTATTTCAAGAGTTGGATGATAATCGTCTTCCGGAAAAGAAACTGGGTTCGAACGACGGAGATTTACGGAAGTGCATCTGTCTACAAATACAAGGTCAAGAGATCTATTACTTTTATTAAGAATATTATTAACCTGCTGAAGACACAGATCAGACAACTTATCTAAGAAGTCATTTATCCAATCAGAGGCAGAGATAGGAGTTAGAAATGCGGAATCATCGGAAAAACGCCAAGACACGGAAGGTAAGTTGAAATCACCTAATACAATGATAGTGTCCATATTTTTAAGCATATTATGGACAGTTTCGATGGCATTAATATGGTTTAAGTAAATTGTTAAATCACTTCTAGGTGGAATGTAAGAGCAAGTAAGAAAAATAGAATAATTATTTAGTTTAACTGTAACACAAATAAACTCCAGGTCGTTGGTGCCAGGAATTGTTAATTCCTCAGAAGAAAGCGAGTTAGAACGCCACCACCGATCTTATCATAGCGATCTTTACGAAAAATTTGGAACTTATTGCACATTATTTCAGAATTTAAAACGTTGGAGCGAAGCCAAGTTTCAGTAAAAATTATATAATTATATTCAAAATCAAAACTATTAATGAAAATATCGGAAAGTTTAGAATTAGACCTCTAACGTTTTGATACACAAGCTCTAACTTAGACTTGTGATTTTTTAATCGTTTTTTGTATGGTACTGAGGACTGTTAGAAGGACGAGGCAACTGTACAACATTTGCAATACGCGGTTTGTTTTTGAATTCAAATTCATGAGCAATTGTATTACGGGGCCAAAAGTTTACGTCCACAAGAGTTTTAAATAAATTTTCCGGAACAGTCAATCTAAAAGAAGTAGTCAGTCTCGCATTTAAGTATTTGAATTTTTGGATCAAAAGAGGGATACCACTATTTAACTTTGAATCAATAAAAAATTGCATATTATTTTCAGTTGTATCAGCGGCTAAGCGCGAGACAAAGATTGCTTTAGTTGGTGGAATTGCGATTAATGGCTTAGGCGAAATAGTAGCAGTAGTAATCGGAATCCGTTGAGCGTCAACAACTGAAGTTTCAAAAATAGGAGTATTAACAATAGGAGGAGCAATAGAAACAGCTTGACCATAAGAAAGAACAGGCTTGTTAACTGGTATAGATGGTGCTAACTTTGGCAACGAAACGGTCTCTGGTGCATTTGGAGCAGATATGGAGGCAATCGTATCAGTACAAATGTCCATATCGTCCACAATGTCTTGTTCAACAGGTGGTGACATTGGTGGTATCGAGCTAGTTTTCGGCTTGTTGCGCAGGTTCATGCTTTTCTTTTTACGTTTGGGTGAAGGAATTGACTCTTCGATATATTTACACTCATCGAAAAGTGTTTGATATTTTAAAAATTTAGCAGGGAGCAAAGAAAATTCCCTACTAATTTCGGAGAAACCCTGCTTTGTCTGCTTAAAAAGCTTGTAAAAATTTATATCAGTCAGTCTGCACTTCTCACAAGACCAACGCAACCCTTTATCTTCTTCAATAAGGTCTGCAACTCGACCCATTATGCCCACACATTTGGCGTGAACGATATTATCACATAATATCGTTCACGAAATGGGTTGACAGATTAGTGGGAAGGAAAGGGCAATCAAGTGAAACACGTGTGGGATGTTCTAAGCGTGGTGGAAAGCCAAAGAAACATGTGAATTTGAATCAGAGGCAGGTGTTGTGCCTGTAACTCAGTCAATTCAAGTTATAAGGCAATCTCATCCACAAACTTCTCTACCATCAACTACAACTTCATGTCGTAAATATTGATGAATTTTTAATTTCAGTTGATTAGAAATGAGGATAGAAAATTTAGAAAGGTTTTAAAGCGACGGACCATGGCCTGGCCGGGAATCGAACCCGGGACCCCTGGGGTGGCAGTCGAGCACGCTACCAATTCGACTACCGAGGCCGCATCCTAAATTGATATTCCTTGCTCTTCTTATATCGAACTTATATTCGTTATACATTGTAATTCCAATGTATATGGAATAAATGCGTATGTGCCCCCAAAGAGCAGTGCAGAAGTCTGATACAGAAGTAGAATATATAATAAATCTACTTGACGTTAATAACGAGATTTTACTGTTGGGCGATTTCAATCTGCCTGACTTAAAATGGCTTTCATCCGTCGATGATATATATTTTTATGCATCAAATTTGAAGACCCACCAAGAACATATAATTGTTAATAATATGTGTTCTGACTTACAACAAGTTAGTTGTATTTAAAATAGTCTTGAAAGACTTCTTCATCTGGTCTGAACTACAGACAGTAACAATATAATTGTTAAGAGGGCCTTTCATGTTCTGACTTCTGTTGATGAATACCATCCACCATTGAGCGTATGCTATAAATCGGACAGAGAGAGCATAGTTAACTCGAGTTCAATAGATAAAGTTTATGAATTCAATTTTAAAACAGCTGATTTCTTGAAGCTGAATCATTTACTTCATTGTAATCTGAATTATTTTAGAATACATTAATGGACATAACCTTGATGAATCCATTAATTTATTATTTGAAGCTCTTTGCTATGATTTCTCAGTCTGCGCCATATAGTCTCAAATTTGCGAAGAACTTAACATTCCCCTGGTACACAAGGGAATTAAAAATGCTTCGCAACTATAGGAACAGTGCCTTGAAGAAATATGTCTGTAGCTTTGACTCAAATGACCTGGAAACCTACAAAAGTTTGTTTCTGAAATTTAAAATTCAGTCAGAATATATGAATTCTACACCCGTAGTATCCTTGGACTCGTTATCCTTTACCTCAGAGGATATTTTATAAGATAAGATTTTAGCACTGGATCCGATATAATGTCTGCCGCAGTGTTAACTCAATGTGGTTCAATGTTGTATTAACCACTTTCTTTGTTATCTAAAAAATCTTTATACGAAAGTTATTTTCCACTGTTTTGGAAAAAAATCATTTATTAGTCCTATTTAAAAAAGGTTGCAGGAATAATGTTATTAACTATAGACCCATTGCTAAACTGTCATCGATTTCCAAACCGCCGTGAAGTCATAACAACTCGTCAGCATGGTTTTGTTAATGGTCGAACTACGATATCTAATCTAATCGATTTTACAATCTTTTGGTTAAACACGATTGAATCTGGTTACCAGGTAGACTGTATGTACGCTGATTTTAGCAAAGCATTTGATAAGTTACCACACAATTTCATTTTATTTAAAGTTAAGTCCATTGGATTTCTACAATATTTTGTAAGCTGGATTAAATCGTATTTGACAGAGCGATCTTATCAAATACCATTCCGAGGAATATTGTCTGCTGAGTTTGCTGCGTTATAAGGTGTTCTTCAAGGAACTCACCTAGGTCCACTCCTGCTTATTTTAGCCATTAATGATGTGACCCATATCATAAAAAACTCCCATTTGCTTATTTATGCAGATAATATGAAAATATACAGAAAAATAAATTCTCAAGACAATTCAGCCCTACTCCAGTCCGATCTAAAATCTTTTGAAGTTTGGTGTTCTAAAAGTAATATGTTTTTTAATCCAGATAAATGCCAAACTCTGACCTTTTCGCGAAAAAGGAATAATTTAATTTTTGATTATAAGATAAAAGATACTGCTTTCTATCGTGTGGATATCGTTAAAAATCTGGGAATATGTATTATTGCAAAACGGTCCTTAAATTTCACCTTTTAACTGTGTTCTCAAAAAAAAAAAATAAAAAAAATAAATTACTGGTCATTTCAGCCCTTAACCTTCGTATACTCGCGTCAAATAGTGTAACTCATATACCCGCGTACGGTCTGTGAGACCGAGATTCCTAGGTCCAATTTTGCATGTTTTTAGTAACATATCAATATTAGTTAATTACATTATATTGGCTAATACAAGTCTTTTAACGTCATTTGTTATGAAAATAATAAGTCAAACGTAAATCGTCGGTCTGAGAGACCAATGCGCGAGTATACGAAGGTTAAAGGACTTTGACCTAGCTTCTTATGATCAATTGTGTTGTGCGTGTTATTAAGTTTGTACACAATTGACCGAGAACCGGACCTACATGCTTAACGCCGACTCCGAACGGCGATGAACGGAATGTTCTCGTTCTCAAGATGCTTCACATGGCATTTTGATTACTCTCTGAGGTTTGCCATTGTCTGCAGAGAGGTGGCGGCCGTACAGAAAAATTATTTTAATTCAAATAATTTTCTGTCGCTGCTGGGGTTCGAACCTGGGTCTCCAAGGTTCTTTGATATAGCAGCCACGCACTTTAACCAACTACGCCACGGACGCCACGGACGCCAACTGTGTTCTCACCAAACTGAAATACTACTTTATTACTTTGAATAACTTATAATTTTATTTTTTCCAGTTTGAATAATTTGTCATTTTACTTTATTAGTTTTAATATTTTTTCACTTCATTATCTGTCGCTAGAAGGGTGAGAACATTGCGGTAAGCACAATTTTTCTTTTATTTAAATGAAATTGTGATCGGTTTCTTATTTAGAAATAAGCGAACTTGAACTCGAACCATCGAATTCTTACTGTTATAAGCAAGCCCTCAGGCAGATAACAGCTTTATTTCGCATCTCTTTAGTTGCGATATTATAGGTCAGCCATTTTATAACGAAAAGCTTCGTTTTACTTCGACGCTTGGAAGCAGGCTGTGTAGCTGCCACCACACAACGCAGCTCTACCATGAGCCCTTGCATTGAGACTCCATTGCTGTGCGTATCATCCAAGTTGTCAGAGTCCAGAAACTCCCTTGCCTTGAGTCGTCCAAACAAGCATCTGAGGCTTCTTTGCCGTGAGTCTAGTCAAGCCGTCACAAATTTTCACAATGCTGAGTCGCACGCTACCAAGCCGTAGCCCACGATTTAATCAAAGTACATCTGGAACAACAGCTGGCACAGAGTCCATTCTAGCTTCACATGAGCCTGTTCCAGACCGCTTTGGTGCCGCCTCTGCCGACTGAGGCGCAAATTACAACGACAAGTGCAATAGACCACGCTACCATGCATTTGAACAATCCGACGTCAGCTAGTGTGATGTCAGGGAACATGACGTCCAACAACATGCCGTCACATAACATGGTGTTTAGCAACATGTCACCAAGCAACGCGGTGTCCAGCAACATTTCGTTGAGCAACATGCCACCAAGTAGCTTAATGTCCAACAACATTACATCTATTCAGATGCCTACAGCAAAAAACATCTCCAGCATCATGCCGCCAAGCATCATGACGACAAGCAGTATGCAGCTAAGCAACTTGTCGTCAATTAATTTGTTTCCAGTCACCGGCATGCCTGCAAATAACACAATTTGCCGGGAACATTTATGCCAACTTGTTCTCATCGTGCATATTTTCAGCCAACAAGCATGCAATCAAATACGTCGACTATGCCTGCGGGAAATTATAATGAAATCTCGCCTTAAAACTTTGCCTATCCAGCAGCCAACTAAGGGCCAGTTTCACGACCATTAGTTAACCACTGACCAGAGGTTAACTAACAGATTTGAATTTCACAATCAAAGTTAACAAGAGGTTAAGCCACCAGGGATGGTGGTTTAAACCATTAGTTAACGAACAGCTGATTTCTGTAATAGAAAAAAAGCTTATAAAAAACAAAAAGAGAAACGTGAAACAAATAACAATGGATTCCTATCTCGGTGTTGTTAGCGATTCGAGCTATGAGGAAGTGTGGAGTGTTTTAATTACTTTTTCAGGTTGTAATATTTGGTTCTTAGAGCCTTCAAGCTCCTGTATGTTCGTTCCTCATTCTGGCAATTGAACTCTGATTAAATTTTTTCCCATGTTTTCTCCTTCTCGTCCGCATGATAGTTATTTATCGGATTGTTTGCATTCAATTACGCATTTGTATTTTTGCACGACTTCCAAAAGCAAATCAATTTATTTTTGCGAAAAATTGGAACATCTCGCGTTTGCACTTTGTGTTGCATACATTTTGTCCATTGTGCAAAAGAAAAGTATTTTAAGCAAATATCAAAAACATGTGTTATATAGTGTTGTCATATTTTCTTAGCAAAATTGCCATTAGTAAACTAAAGCATTGTGAAACCCAAATCATAAAGTTATAGTTAACTAACAGCCTTTAGTTAGTTAACCAATTGGTTAACTAATGGCCGTGAAACCAGCTCTAAGAGAACCAACATTAACATATGGATTTCATATCCAAAATCCATCTCTTGCAATTGCCGAGAAAGGAAATTGATGAAAATTATATCCTTCGCCACCGTAACAAGAAATTTGGTGGTATTTTTGAAGTCGGTTAATGGAGATCAGCATTTGGGAAATCAAACTTTGCTGGATAAGCTCGTCGGAGAGCTGTCAATGACCAAGAGGATGGATTGGGCCAGATGCGCTACCAGCATAAAGCCCTATCCAACTGTGCAACATTTGAGCGATTGGCTCTCTGAAATATCCAATATCCTTTGTATTGTGCAGGATAGCGAACCGCGAGAGGTAAAACGTCGCCCAGTGTTGCATACCGCTGAAAGGCAACACATAAATACATTAAAATGTCTACTCTGCCAGGGTAATCACAGAGTTGCTGAATGCGTATAGTTTATCAATGGTTCAGTTTCTGAACGGTGGTCAATGGTCAAACGCCACCGACTGTGTTTCGCTTGTCTCAAAGTGGGGCATGTTACGCGAGATTACCGCAAGAGTTGAACCTGTTCTGTTAATGGATGCCAAAGGAAATACAATCAACTACTCCACGAGTCGCAAAGACCTAAAAGCTCAGAAGAAACAGTCCTTAACTGCGCAGCCGATACAGCAAATAATAGAAGACTTCTTTTCCGAGTAGTGCCTGTAACATTATTTGGCCCTAACAGGTGCGTCGACGCCTGTGTTCTTCTTGATGAAGGCTCATCAATCACCATGATGGACAAAGCGCTAGTGTTGCAGCTTAGCCTCACAGGAAAGCACCAGCAACTGAGCATGCAGTGGTTTGGTGGGAGGGCAGCTCAGTAGCCCACGGAGGTGGTAAACGTTCACATCAGGGCAGTTGGTAAGACCAAAACACATATTCTGCGCAATGTCTATTCTGTTTCAGACCTCAAGTTAAAAAAAAAAAAAATAAATAACTATCCATTTCAGCCCTTGAAAGGACTTTGACCTAGCTTCTTATGATCAATTGTGTTGTGCGTGTTATTAAGTTTGTACACAATTGACCGAGAACCGGACCTACATGTTTAACGCCGACTCCGAACGGCGATGAACGGAAGTTCTCGTTCTCAAGAAATTTTACATGGCATTTTGAATATTCTCTCAGGTTTGCCATTGTCTGCAGAGAGGTGGCGACCGTACAGAAAAATTATTTTAATTCAAATAATTTTCTGTCGCTGCTGGGGTTCGAACCTGGGTCTCCAGGTTCGTTGACATAGCGGCCACGCACTTAAACCAACTACGCCACGTACGCCACCAGACCTCAAGTTACCGATGCAGAATCTTGACGAGAGCGACCTCCTTGATTCCTACCGCTAGACAGAGTTGCCAACTAAGCCATATTCAAACTTCACGCTGCAGCTACTTATAGGCCTGGACCACTGCCACTTGGGCTTACCAACCACTACCGTACGCTCGCACAAAGAGGATCCCTATGCCACCAACACAAAGCTCGGCTGGGTCGTGTTTGGCCAAACCAGTGATACTCAATCTGAAGTGTCAATATGTCTACATATGAGCTTGCAGAAAGAGCTGGATCTACACAACATAAGTGAATACTTTGAAACGGAGAATTTTGGAGTTAAATCGTCGCCGCCTATCATCAGCGCATTCGACTTGCGTGCCCAAGAAATACTCCAAGTGACCACAAAAAGAGTCGTCAATAATTTCCAAACTGGTCTTTTATGGAAATGTGATACTGTTAACCTGCCTGATAGCTAGCCCATTGCTCTCAAGCGATCAACCATCATAGAAAGGAAAATGAGAAAAGATAGCAACTCTGCCGCAGCATATTTTGAAATGATCGAAACCTACGTCAATAAAAAATACGCCCGCAAACTGGAGCCTGCTGAAGCCGCTATAACGAACCCAAAAACTTGGTATTTACCACACGTTGCTGTTGTTAATCCCAACAAGCCAGCTAAGCTCAGACTAGTATTCGATGCTGCAGCAGAAGTAAACGGAGTTTCTCTAAACTCCCAATTGTTAAAAGGACCGCAGCGGTATCGCCCTCTCGCTGCAATTTTATTTCATTTTCGTGAAGGGGCCATCGCTGTCTGCGCGGACATAAGAGAAATGTTCCATCAGGTGCTTATCCAGCCTGAAGATAGGGCAGCACAGCGGTTTCTGTGGCGTGGCACTGAGTTTGAGAGGCCACCAGATGTATATGAAATATCAGTTATGACATTTGGAGCTGCATGCTCTCCATGCTAAGCAAATTACATCAAGACAATCAACGCCATTGAGCATCAAAATCAAGATTCTCGTGCTGTGAAAGCAATTTTGGACTTTTATTATGTTGACGACTTCGTTGATAGTTTCTCAACAGTAACGCAAGCCATCGAGATATCAACAAAGGTTCGTGAAACTCACGCTGACGCAGGATTCGAGTTAGTCAAGCTCATATCAAGTTCAAAGGAAGTTATTGCCGCATAGGGATGCAGTGAGTCCAATTTGGTAATCAAGAGAAAAGACACTCTATCCTCGGAAAAGGTACTTGGCATGTTCTGGCAGCCAACAAACGATGAATTTAAATACGAGCTGAAATTCAGTTACGTCGATAAGAAGATCATCGATGGAGAGCGTTCCCCAACGAAACGAGAACTCCTAAGTATCGTGATGTCCATATTCGACCCTTTGGGATTTTTGTCCCACATGACTATCGCCGCGAAGCTGCTTTTAAGTGAAGTATGGAGAAAACGCATTGGTTGGGTGAGCCGCTTCCAAATGATGTGAATGAAGGCTTGCTGAGATTTTTTCAGCAGATGCTTGAGGTTGTCCATATCCGAATACCACGTCATTACTTCAGAGGTGGAGCTCCACAAGAACTGCAGCATATTCGTCGATGCGAGTGGTGAAGCGTTTGTAGCAATAGCATACTGGCGAATCGTCAACGCGGCTATGGAAGTGGAAACATCATTCGTGTGCGCAAAAGCGAAGAGCGCTACACTCAAGACGCTGACCGTCCCACACCTTGAGCTGCAAGCCGCTGTGCTCGGTACTCGCTTAAGGGGGTTGAACTTGGCTGAACACACCCACAAAATTGATCGCTTCGTGTTTTGGAGCGACTCCAAAACAGTCATCAATTGGATAAAAAGTGATCATCGGCGCTACAAGCCATTTGCAGCCCATCGGATTGCCGAAATCCTAGCCGCTGCCAACTGGTGAAAACGTAGCTGACGAAGCAACGCGACCCCAAAGCCGGATCGATCTGGGGCCATCAGTTGGTTTCTTGGACCTAGTTTTCTGTCAAGCACTGAAGATCAGTGGCCTAAATCACCTAAGAAAACAGTGACCCAGGAAGAAGAAGAAGAAATAATTCCCCCAAAAATGACTCTATTTGTTTTTAATACAAAATTCATTGATTTTACTAAATTTTCCTCCTTTGCAAGAATAAAACGAGCTGCTGGATGGGTTATACGATTTGTGGATCGTTGCAAGAGACGATCAACGATATGCACTAACTGTAGCTGAGCTGAATGCTGCAGAAGATCTCTTATGACGCCTAGTACAAAGATAAGTATTTGCTGAAGAGATGGACCTGATTGAAAGGAAAAAATCGCCACCGTCAAAGAGTTTTCTCTTCAATTTGCCACCATATATATAGATGACCATGGCGTCTTGCGAGTGTCTGGTCGCCCTGACGCTGCCAACTGGCTACCATACAATTCGAAGTGACCGATCATTTTGCCCTCCAGCCACCATTTTACTAGATTATTGGTCCACCATCACCACCAGAGGATGCATCAACAAAATGCTGAAGCAACTATATTCGAGATTTGGCGTAAATTTTGGATCCCGCGAGTCAGGCAAGTTTTGCGTACAGTTATTGCCTGTTGCCTAGTGTGGAAAGCCGCCAAAGTCATGCCTGTTTCACAGCTCATGAGTTCTTTTCCGAAGGATCGCCTTATACGTAAGGTCATTTACGTTTACAGGAGTTGACTATTTTGGCCCATTGTTGGTTGCTGTTGGACGGCGAACTGAGAAACGTTGGGTGGGACTATTTACGTGCTTAACAGTGCGCGCCATTCATTTAGAGATGG
The DNA here is from genome assembly GCA_943735915.1 of Pherbina coryleti. NCBI lineage: Eukaryota > Metazoa > Arthropoda > Insecta > Diptera > Sciomyzidae > Pherbina > Pherbina coryleti. The sequence goes on along the minus strand of OX030948.1, from coordinate 104,809,015 downwards.
TGCATGACCTGACCACGGATTCCTGCATCACAGTAATTCGAAATTTTATCAATCGCCGCGGTGTGCCCTCAAGAATTCGATCGGATAACGGTAAGAATTTCATCGGTGTGGAAAACGAAGCTAAGCAGTTCTCGGAAGACTTCGATTGTGTGCGGATACAAAACGATATGTCATCGCGTAGCGTAGAGTGGTTCTTTAACTGCCCTGGCAATCCTTCGCAAGGTGGAATCTGGGAGAGGGTGGTGCAGTGCATTAAGCGAGTGCTTAAGCACACTGTTAAGGAATAAGTGCCTCGGGAACACACCCTAGCGTGCTTCATTATTGAGGCAGAGAATGTCGTGAACTCCCTACCACTTAGACATCTGCCAATCACGCCAGTCCAAAATGAGCCACTTACACCCAACCACTTTATACTTGGATCCGCCAACACCGCTAATACGCCTGATGTGTGGGAGTCACCCGAAAAATTTTACACAATTCAAAAACAGTGGCGTATAGCACGCCAACTGAGAGACAGGTTCTGGAAACGCTGGATTGCCGAATATTTACCGACTTTAACACGTCGAGTTTAATCGTGTCAACCTTTACAGCCGCTTAAAGAAGGGAATGTGTTGAAAAAGTGTACAAAGCCGCCGATGGAGTTTTTCGACAAGCCGACGTACGCACAGCAAGTGAATTGTTACGACGACCTGCATCTAAGTTAGCCGTTTTGGACTTGGTTGATGGTGAAGCGGGTTGCTTCGCAGAGGAGGGATTGTTGCAAAACGGTCCTTAAATTTCATCTTTTAACTGTGCTTTCACCAAACTGAAATACTACTTTATTACTTTGAATAACTTATCATTTTATTTTATTAGTTTGAATAATTTGTCATTTTAGTTGAAGAGTTTTAATATTTTTTCACTTCATTATCTGTCGCTAGAAGGGTGAGAACACTACGGTAAATACATTTTTTCTTTTATTGAAATGAAATAGTGATCTGTTTCTTATATAGAAATAAACGAACTTGAACTCGAACCATCGAATTCTTATTGTTAAAAGCAAGCCCTCAGGCAGATAACAATAAATTTGTTTGATTTATTCCCTACACCAGAACAGGGGGGCTTTAATGGAGGGCCGGAGTGGGTTAATATGTATGACCGACCCCCATTACTTTTGCAAAACGAACATTTTTCCCTTGGGGACCTATTTGTTTTTACTACAATTATTTCATTATTAGTAAAATTATTTTTTAGAAATATATCAGTTTTAGTCCTTATGAAAATAATAGATACATCTGAAATACTTTTGGCATATGTGATATACATGAATACTATTTGGCATAGGGTTGTTTTGAAGTGAATAAATTTTATGTCAGTGAATAAATAATTTGTTGCTTGTTTGAAATTCTGAAATTTTTCAATCCTACCCTAACTTCATAATTATAATTGCAACAAATCAACCAAACTACCAAGTTATATTAATACAATATATTCAATTAAAAATATATGCAGTTTGTGTTCCGAAAAAAATAGTGGCAAGGCTTGTATAAGAGTCTGCTTTGCGAAAATCATAATGCGCTTAGTGGTACTCTCTTATTCGCTTCTTCTCTCTTTCACACGAGTCTTGGCAACCCCCCCCCCCCCCCCTCTAGCACACTTAGCACGCAGTCAGCACACTCTGCCGCATATTGTGCGGCTGTGCGTATTGTGCTTTTCTGTCCTTTTGCCCAACTCTAATTTAGACGATACAGATATTTTACATAAGCCACCTTTTACAAAAAACATTCCGTACGACAATTTAAAAGTTCTCTTTAATAATTCTGACAATTTTCCACCCAAAGATCCCGAAATTCTATGCCACATTCAAGGAACTGAGAGACACGTTCAGTTATGTGCCGCTGTATCAAAGCATTTGAAAGTAGAGCTCAAATGCCAAAAATTGAAAGTAAACAGGATTTGAAATGAAGGTGACAGATATAGAATTATATGTAAAAATAAGTATACTAGTTATATAAAAGACATGATATAAAGCGAAAACACCCCCACAGCCGAACCAAAGTATATTCAAAGTCATAAGCACTTAATAAAATTTCGTCACATAAAATGCAACAAAACTTATGACCGAAATATTCGAAATTGTGTTTTTTATTGATTACGATTCACTACATTATATTACATATGTATGTGTTATGAATTGTAAACTTCTGCCACCAAATATAACCAAGTTATAACCAAAATTCAAAATAACGTATCATCAAGAGCACAAATTCCTTAAACATAATAACGTATCATCACTAATGCTAAAGAAAACAATAATGCAGTATTTGATTTTTTTTAAACACAACAACAGCTTTGATTTTTTATTATTTATGTTTTATTTACTGTTATCTCAGATTTGCTGGAATTCGTGAATAAACTGAAAATTATTACAGAAGTAAAAAAACACAAAAAAATCTTGTAAAAATAATAAAATGTGTTCTATAATCGAAAATAATTATAATGAAACACTGGAAGGTTCTAAAAAAAATATCAAAAGAGAAGCAAATAAAAAAAAATCGAATGAATGGTAAAAGATATGAAGGCTTTTCAAAGGGAACAATTTGCGACAAAAAGCCAAGAGAACTAAAATGTAAATGGGTGCACTTCAAAGTATTGGGAAAAAAATTTCAAATCGACATTGTTCTATTTTTTCCGAAAATTTGCGAAAGGCACTATTTGAATGTTTTTGGCAGATGTCATGGGACCAAAAGAAACTCTATGTAACGAATTATATTGAAGTTTCCATTAAAAGGCAGATTTATGCAGAAAATTCCCCGCATTTAAATTCAAAAGCATTTTTTTTGCCTCATAAAACAGTGCGCTATCAAGTGTGCAGTAAAATGTTTTTGTCTACCCTCGGTATTTTGGAAACTAAGGTAAGGCATTGGGTGAGTTCCAGTAAACTACACAGCACTCAATTGGGTCCGGAAAATAAGCAAATCTTGCAAGTTGAAAATCAAAGAAATACAAAACGGAGAAAAGAATATCAAACTAGATTAGATTATTTAAATAAATGGTTAGAAGACGTCCCGAAACTAGAATTCCATTACCGACGCACAATGGTTCCAAATCGAAAAAAGACGGCCAAAACCTCAAGGAGGTGTCTAATCTGCATGAAAATGATAACGTGTGGATTTTTGGGGTCGCTGATTTCGAATCTGAAGTCAAAAATTCGAAATTCAAAATGGCGGCTTAAAAATGGCGGCCATGAACATGCTTATTTTTATAATAACTATATTAAGCAGTACAATTGTGTTGCCCCAAAAGTTTTCGAGGTCGCTGATCACGAATCTGAAGTCAAAAATTCGAAATGCAAAATAGCGGCTTAAAAATGGCGGCCATGAACATGTTAATTTTTATAATAACTATATTATGCAGTACAATTTTGCTGCCCCGAAAGTTTTCGTGGTCACTGATTACGAATCTAAAGTCAAAAATTTAAAATTCAAAATGACGGATTAACAATTTGGGCATTCTTTATTCTGTTCCACAAAACGGATGTTTGTTCTTTTGCTTTTGTTGCACCTCTCAAAATATTTATTAAAAAATTTTTTATATAAATCAATAAGAATGTTACTTTTATGTCACCGTTATTTGCACTTTTTAATTTTTCTGCCACAAAATTAACGATTTTCGGTTTTTTAGATTTGATTTGTATATAATCAATATCTGCACACATCATATGCACAGAAATTAAAGTGAAAACAAATGCCTACTCAGCTAGCTTCGATAATGCGAAAAGTAAGGTAGGCATGTAAATTTCAATGTTTTAATAATAATATAAACACAATTTTTTTCCAACTCCAATATATGGATCCAACAGGATCCATATATTACAAAATCTATATTAAGGACGATTCACAAAGGATTGCCAGAAATTTTTAAATTAGGCAGCCTAACCTATTGCACTTCCAAAGGCTAAAAATTTCCAAGAAGAAATGGCAACATCTGCAGGATCTAAAATTCATGTTGCCAAAAGACTGCCATTCCTTTTATGATAGTATACCTTTTGATTAATTAATTAATAATTTGTTCTTAAACCTATTTTTTGTAGTATCATAATTTATTTTAATAAACTGAAATAATTTGTTTTTTTTTGTCTTAATGAAAATTTTATGAAGTACCTATTTTGTTTGAACAAGTAGTTATTAGTAATTAAAAAAAAAAAAAAACACGAAATATAAAAACACCCTTTTTTTGAGTTTTTATTTTTTTATACAGATTTAGAATGATGATATGTTATTTTGCTTCAGAAAACAACAGTTCAAAATAACGCAAGGTACATAGAATAAAGTGCACTTTAAAAAACAGATTTTTTCTTATCTAAAATATTTTTCTAGTTTAATGTTAATAAAGATTTGAAAATTTTGTTTCAATATCTCAAGTTGTTTGAATTTTATATCGTTTTTTGCTTCTCCTGTTAACTTATGAAAAGTGATATTACGTTATTTTGCATTTTAGGTGAATAACCAAAGTATATTCGAAATCTTAAGCAGTCAATAAAATGTTTATTGGAAATATTCGCTATTTAGAAAATATTCGCTTTTATTTTTTGATAGTCACTTTTTATGGGAGGTGGGTGTGGTTTTCAATCGATTTGGTTGAATTTCATACACATGTACATTAGGCTGTCCCAGAAAAAAAAAAAAACAAATGCTTTTTTTGCTCAAGCATTTTACGAAAGCTTATGGAATCAAGTATTTTAGAGATTTTTTTCAGATTTTTTGGAAGAGCTCTAGAGGTCGCGCTAGTCGGATTTTCCGAAAAATCAGGTTTTTCGGAGATTTTTTGAATTTCAAGCATAAGTTGGTTAATAACAGACATTTTCTAGGTCTTTGAGTCATCATTTCGAAAGACAAATGTCCAAACTTTGTTGTAATGTACATAAATTGGCTACTTTTTTGGATATTTTGGTGTACTATATTTTATTTTTCGTGAAATTTGCGCAAAATTTTTCAAAAACGCTTCATAACTTTTAAGAATTACATCAAAATAAAAACAAGTATTGATGCACTTTGAATTACGGTAAAATTTTAAACAATTTAATAAAAAATTTTTTTGATTTAACCCTTACCGTGCTGAAGTTATAGTCTTTTAAGCTTTGTAATCGTTGGTTGAATCGTTAAATCGTTGGTTGGTGCATCAACTAAGAAATTGCCAAAAATGTGCAACGTGTAAAACTGCGGTTTCAATCAGCTGGGAGAAAGCATGCAAGGTGTAAATCTAATAATCAGCTGATCGAGGTATTAAAAAATAAACATTGCAACAAATCTGCTTCTCCATCAACTTCAACAATAAAAAAAATCATGCCTCGTTGACAACGTTAAAACGTTGAAATCCTCCTCAGGCTACCACCGAATCCGCAAAGAAAGAAATAAGAAGAAATTTCAGTTTTGTTTATTTATTTCTTAAAAAAATTATTTTACTAAATTAAATTTCTTTCGATGCAGCTCTATGCCCTGCAAAAGATTTTGAAAGTCCGTTTCAGAGGTTGTGAGACTGATGTTACTGTTTGCCAAGGCCACACCACGTTCTGCGACATCATTTGCTACTTGCAATTGTTAAATACTGTTCTTCACTTCCTGAAATGATATGCTGCTTTTCCTTCTTCCGGGTCAGTTTGTAAAAAATCAGTTGAGATATTGCATGCTCCAAAAAAAGTAAGGCTGAATGTTGAAATAAAATCTTGAATTTTCTTACTTTTAAGCATGTTTTTTGTTATATTGCCATTTGTTATATTGCCTTTGTTTTCATTATTTGGTATATTAATATTTTTTGCCATCAAATGCAATGTTCTGGTTTCTATGCGTTCCTCAAAAAAGGCTAAGGCAATTAGTTTCCCGGATAGGTACCACTGATGCCCCAAAAAATTTTTTAGCGTGGCGATTGCAACGGGTTCATAAAAGCGCTTGTAGCTAGCCAAATGTTTAATCAAATTAAGGTCATTCAGTGGAGCGTATCGAGAGCGGTGGGATGACATAACCATGGTCCATGGTCCATGGACATTATGTCCACTCTAAACGGTCATAATGTCCGTGGACTTTATGTCTCTTTTGAAACGGACATAATGTCCATAGACCTTATGTCTTTTTCGGGATGGACATTATGACCGTTCTGTTTGGTCATCAATGAGCAATCACCCAACGGTAATTTTTGGGCAAATATGTTGGGCGACATTTAATTTTCGTTTTTTGGTGATTTTTCGTTTTCAATATTAAATAAGAAACGTCAATAAGTTCTTAAAAATAACGGTATTCAAAGTAAAAGCAGCAGTTCTTCTTTTGTTTTTCTTTTTTATTTGCAGTTTGAGTTTGCTTGGTCAAATCAAAGGAAATATTTAGTACCGCGCCCACGCATCGCGACGCGGCGGATAGCGCGTATCGCGTCGCAGCGGACTACGCGTAGTGCAACGGATCGCACGCGCCACCCGTTGCCCGTTTCATAAATTTTTGGGTAATTTTTCATTTGGGTGATTTTTTTTTTTTTTTTTTGGGCGATTCTTTTGGGCGATTTTGCGGAGAGCCTCTTTCTTTCGTTTGGGCGATTGTTCATCGTATTTTTAAACAATTATTTATTATGAATAAAAACCCAATATTTTTGGCTATTGTTCATTTCACTTTTGGGCGATAATCGCAGTTTTGGGCGATTGTTCATCCGTTTTTTGGGCGAGTTTTCATTATGAATAAAAGCCCAAATTTTTGGGTGTATTGTCTCAACATGTCGCGGCGCGTCACGGTGCCCAGGCGCAAAAAACGCAGGAGCGGCCGGGCGCAACGAACCCGGACCAGTATGTCGCCATCGTTCGAATTTAATTTGTACTTTCCACAATTCTCAAAATCAATAGTTTTTTGTATCTCGCATTTGGACATTATGTCCGTTTCAAATAGACATAATGTCCATGGACCTTCTGTCCGTTTTGCTTTGGACATTATGTCTGTTTCGAAACGGACATAATGTCCATGGACCTTATGTCGGTGGACGTTTTGTCATCCCACCATCGAGAGCACTGGCAGAGGTACCAAGTTTTTTGTACCAATTTTACTATATATATTTATTTTATTTTATATCTGTTGTTAATTGACAAACAAATACTATATTGAACAAATTCATAATAGTTTTAACTTACCATCAAATAATAGTTGAAGTTGATGGAGAAGCAGATTTGTTGCAATGTTTGTTTTGTAATTCATCGATCAAAATTAGATCGATAAGATTAATTAGATTAGACAGATTGATAATTAGAGAAGATTTACACCTTGCATGCTTTATCCCAGTTGATTGAAAGCGCAGGTTTACACGTTGCATATTTTTAGCAATTTCTTAGTTGATGCACCAACCAACGATTTTACGATTCAACCAACGGTTACAAACCTTAAAAGGCTATTTATAAGAGTTAAATCAAGAATTTTTTTTAAATTATTTAAAATTTTACCATAATTCAAAGTGCATCAATACTTTTTGAAGTGAAACTTCTTAGGCGGCGCTTCGAAATTTGAATGAGAATATTGAGGAGTGAAATTTCAAGGTCAATTTACTTCATTTCGTTACACGATAGAGAAGAAAGATATGTTTTACAGTAGAGAGAATGAGAGAGATATACATTGTATAAAAGACTGAAAAAAATTTCTTTGTCTGCGCTGAGTATCGAACCTGCGATCTCAGTTTTATAAAGCCAACGTGCTATATGCTGCGCTAAGGTCTTTATATATAAACTTAGTCTACATACCAATTAATCAAACTACTTTTGCTGTAGATGCCCTGCGGGAAAATAAACAGCGCTCCTAGCGGGAAAATATAACAGCCTTATTCATAAACACATTTTAGAGGCAGTATAACTTTAAACAAGAAAACGCTATTCATAAACATTTTCGCAACCATGTTTTTTGTTTCTATTTTCGTTTAATATCAAAGACATGCTCCATATGCGCCCTATGCAGCATTTTTTTTATGTGGCGGCCATTGCAAATCCATTGGAATTCTTAATTTTTGTAGAGATTTTCTTTAGTTCAGACACAAACCTTACAAACATGAGCAGCGAATGAAAAAATGTTTATGAATAAAGCCCAAGAATGATAGAAAAATAGATTGCGCAGATAGTAAAAATAATTTTCTACGATCTGCGCATCTACGTTACGATAGACTTACGATATGAGCTTACGATATGGCTTTCTGCCAAGTCTTGTTAAAAATGTGAACAAATATGAAACAATGGCAAAAGATTCAAGAAACAAACTTGGTCTAGCGTGACGTCATGATCGAAAAAAATACTTTGTTCGTAGCTAGAAATGTCAAAATGAAAAGTAAACAACATAACGGACCTGCGCAATGCGTAATCTTTTTTTCTATCATTCTTGAATAAAGCGTAGTATGCTGTAGAAACGAAAATTTCTTAGCATTTAATTCTACACCCGAAATATAAGTGTAGAGTCAAAAATGTTTGTATGGAGAAAAAAGTAACTACAGTACGACCTTGCTCAATGCAACTAATAGAAATTCGGGCAATTGACATAGTTAACGTTGAAGAAACGCAATTGAACTTCTAAACATAAAGCTTTATGTCTCTGAATCTTAGATATTGTGGGTTAATGCACTTTGTATCCTTAAATATTATTTGAATAGATTTTTCATTAAAAATGTATTTTACAAGCAAAGAAGAACTGAAAGAATATAAGATAAAAGTTTATGCAAGTTTACGCAAATGCAAGTTGCGATAATTGGCAATTCTTTTTTTTTAATGTTGCGTTTACTGACAATGAGTCAACGATATACAGCCTTATTCAATAGATTTCCTTAAACAACCGTTCGAAGCTTGTTTAGTTACGCATTGTTTGAGGCTTTACGCAGCCTCTACGCAATTTTGCTTAAGTTGTTATTCATAAACATTTTTTCATTCGCTGCTTAAAATATACACATTCAATAGTATGTTTAGTTTTTTTTTATTAAAAAAAAAATTAATATTAAGGAAGATACAGCACTTTTTTTAGAGCGCTCTGTGAAAAAGGTGAAATGCGGTGACCAAGATTGCTCCTCCTAAATTCATCTGAAATAAAAAAATTAATAATATTATTAAACTAGATACTTAAAACTCGTACTTGTCATAGCCGGACTTCCTAACGTAAAGTAACGATTTTCGACAAAAATTCGTCATTATTTTGCCTCCCACAAACAAAGTAAACAATAACTAATGAATGAAGCTACGAAAAATAAATCCTATGACAAGTACGAGATTATTGTGAATAAAATAAGCCTGCAAAAAAATCAAAACGATTGGTTCACTGAGTTTCGAGAAATCTTAGCCTAATAGCCTTATTATATAATATAAGATTATATAAAATCTAAACTAATATTTTATCAGAATACTAACGTTGGTATGTATATCCTTAATTCAATATATGAATATAACCTCTGTGAATTTTGCTCATATTACACATATTAAATTATTATTCATAATATTGCGATATAAAATTATATAGAAATCCAAATTCATGAAGCATATGCTGTCGCCCATGACGCCAACTTGACACTGTGTGCAAGAAAAGTTGGAATAAGTTCTTTCAATAGATAACTATTTTATACATATCTTAGTTATATAATTTTATATCGAACTATTTACTATTAATAATAGTAAGTAATAATAATAATATAATAATAGTAAGTAAAGTGTGTGTGAAAGTTTTAGTTATCTTTTCACATTTAAAGTTTTGAACAAAAAAGTATTTATAAGGCTTAATTTTTTTAAAGCAAAAATAATAACTAAAATTTGTTCCATAGTTTTTGAGTACAAAATAACCGGTAATTTTTGATTTTTAGTTTTTAAGGCAGAAATAAAAATAAAAGTTAAGATCAAGTTTACAGTTGAGGTAGATTTATTGTTGTGACATTGTTCTGTGAAACTCCTTATTAATATGCCAAAAAAAATTTTTGAAAAACAAATTTATAAATGCACCTGAAGCTCCCATTGGCAAAAAAATCGCTCATTGTAGTTATGTAAAATAAAAAAATCCCCTTTTAAGAAATTATTCTCTTAATATGCGGAATATGCAACACTTGATTTTCTCACGATCATACTCTCGCTCTCAAACTTTCAATAAAGCTACGCTCTGAGTTTTCTCCCTAGTGCAGCGATGGGTTCTATTCCAGATAGAACTCTATGCCACGTTACGTTGCGTAGCTTTACGATTGCATAATCGAGCCTTTACACTAAAATCGTTCTTATTCTAGAAAAGAAAGAGTGTATACAAAGAAGAAGTTTCACTTCTTTACTGTATACACGGTATACTGTATCTTTTTTTCATTTTAATGTAATTTTTAAAAGTAATGAATTGTTTTTGAAAAAGTTTGTGCAAATTTCACGAAAAAATAAAATATAGTACACCAAAATGTCCAAAAAAATTGACAACACTCCTGATTTATGTACATTAAAGTAAAGTTTGGATATTTTTCTTTCGAAATGATGACTCAAAGACTTAGAAAATGTCTGTTATTAACCAACTTATGCTTGAAATTCAAAAATTCTCCGAAAAACTTTATTTTTAGGGAAAATCCGATTAGCGCGACCTCTAAACCTCTTTCAACAAATCTGAAAAAAAACTCACAAATACGTAACTTTATAAGCTTTCAAGCAAAGGTTGAGCAAATATGAAATTCGAAAAAAAAATTTTCATTTGGGACACCCTAATGTACATGTACATGTTATATACAGTACATGTTATATATCAAAGTTCATATCCTAAATTGCAAGTCCGTATATTAATTTTTGTGGTGCTTAAAGAGATTTTACATTTTTGATAAAGCCACTTTGTATGGGAGGTAAGTGTGGTTTTCATCCGATTTGGTTGGATTTTGATACTCAGAGTGTATATTAAATAGCAAAGTTTAAATGCACAATTTTAAGTCCATATATTAATTTTTGTTGAATTCGAAGAGATTTTACCGTTTTGATAAAGTCACTTTGTTTTCATCCGATTTGGCTCATTTTCGAACTTGACCTTTATTTTTTAGATAAAAGCTTAAATATCGAATAGCTTCCTGATAATAGCTTGAAAATTAGGGCTGTAATCGTAATCACAGACGGACAGACAGACGGACATGGCTAAATCGACTCGGGTGTTGATACTAATCAAGAATATAAATACTTTTCTATGCCTACCACTCCTCCTTATGGGCGTTACAAGCGTAGTGACAAAATTAATATATCCCTTTTACGTTTTTATACGTGGGGGTATAAATACAAGATTTGAATTACTCATGCCCAAAACCAGCGGCGTTCCTAGGGGGGGACGGGGGGGCGGTCCGCCCCGGGTACCACCATTTTAGGGGTGACACTATTACTTTTGATATTTTTTTTAATATCTCAAACAGAAAGAAAAAGGTACAAATACATTACGTTAAAAAATGTGTGTCGCATTGAAATTATTTCTAACAATTTGTGTATCAGTAGTTTCATGCGAAAGGTGTTTTTCAAAGCTAAAATTAATTCAGACTTATTTAAGGTCTTCCATGGGACAGGCAAGGCTTTCCGATCTTGCTATTTTAACCATTGAAAACGAGCTTGCAAGTAATATTGATTTCGATGAGGTTATTTCAAATTTTTCAGCTCTTAAAAAAAGAAAAGTTAGTTTTTAAGACAACGCCATCTTATTAATGGCTCTTTCTTTGTTTAACCTTATACCTACATACATATACAAATATGTACCTGAAAACGTAATGTTTTTGTTCCGTCAGTTTTTAAGACTGCGAAGTTAATAAGTTTTCTTTTTTACCCTATGCCTACATATCTAAATATGTAGACTAGAGTGGTCTATATATGAGTTTTATGAGTGGTCTCCATAAAAAAAAAGTTTGAAAAGTGCACCGCTTATTTTAAAGATGACGTCGAGACAACTCCAAAAACAAAAAATATTTTTTTTTGACCCCCGGAAAAACCGCCAAAATGGTATTTTTTCCATAACTTATGCATTTTGTATCCGATTTCAAAAAATGATATACCGGTAAAAAAAGGGCTTAACTAGCACCACATTTTCTTTTCAGAGCTTTTGGACTTTTGAAGTCATATTCATCTGGTAAGCCCTGTTACCTCAATTTACCCCCTTGAAATCAATTTTTTTATCATAAAATTAAACTTCTTAAAAATTTGTTCACAAAAAGTACTTTATTTGGCCTGTTAATATTTCTAAAATGTTATCGCAGTTCCAAATTGTAGTAAATAACTTTATTTATTAAATTTCTTAAAACTAACAGTTTTTTTTTATTATTGTTTCTTTTTGTTTTTTATGTTTGCACGCTGTCACAATTCTTGAAGAACTTTTTCAACTATTGATATATAATTATTTAGTTTAAGGTTTTTGCGGACACTTGAATGACCGTTATGTTTCAAAAACAATAAATATTCAATAAAATCGCGTTCAGTAGGCAATTTTGTTTTATTGATTTCTTTTTTTCGAAAAACATTTTTAACTAGCACCCAAGAATTTGTAATACTATTGTGTTCAGTGTTGCCATGTGGGCAGATAAAACTTGTTTTGCCAGTTTTTTGAGAGGGTAGAAAGTTTTCAAGTTTTTCCCTAAAAATATAAAGTTTTATTTTATTTTACCCAGTTTTTCAAGTTTTTTGTGGCGTCCGTGGCGTAGTTGGTTAAAGTGCTTGGCCGCTATGTCAAAGATCCTAGAGACCCAGGTTCGAACCCCAGCAGCGACAGAAAATTATTTGAATTAAAATAATTTTTCTGTACGGCCGCCACTTCTCTGCAGACAATGGCAAACCTCAGAGAGTAATCAAATGCCATGTAAGCTTCTTGAGAATAAGAACATTACGTTCATCGCCGTTCGGAGTCGACGTTAAACATTTAGGTCCCTTTCTCGGTCAATTGTGTACAAACTTAATAACACGCACAACACAATTGATCATAAGAAGCTAGGTCAAAGTCCTTTCAAGGGCTGAAATGGCCAGTTATTTATTTTTTTTTCAAGTTTTTACGATTAAGGAGCGAAATATACCCAGCGGCCGAAGAAAAAAGGTCATGTTTGTGGATTTTTTTAATGAAACCCAAGGGATATTTTTAAATTAGGGCTTTTATACCTTAAAATATACACATTCAAGAGTATGTTTAGTGTTTTTTTATTAAAACAAAATTAATATTAAGGTAGATACAGCATTTTTTGTAGAGCGCTCTGAAAATGCGGTGAACAAGATTGCTCCTCCTAAATTCAACTAAAACAAAAAAATTAAATAAATTATTAAACTAGATACTTAAAACTCGTACTTGTCATAGTCGATTTTGAAAATATTGATTTTTCACAAAATGGCGGACTTCCGAACGTAAATTAACGATTCTCGACCAAAAATTCGTCATTATTTTGCCTATAAAAAATAAACGAAGCTACGAAAAAAAAATCCTATGACAAGTACGAGATTATTATGAATAAAACAAGCCTGAAAAAAAATCAAAACGAGCGGTTCACTGAGCTTCGAGATATCATGGTCACCGATTTTATAAACATGGTTTCGAGAAAAACTAGTTTGAAAACAAGGGCCAGCACTGCGCTCTCTATAAAGCGGTTTACTCACTAGGCTATAACTTTGTTATTTTTTGAGATATCGACTTGAAATTTTCACCACATATTCTTGAGACCTAAAGCTTTAAGAAGCGTAAAAAAATTTCTGGGTATATTTCTCTCCTTAAAACGATGCTTTCTATTTTAGTGAATCTATGAATCAAATAGACACTAAATTGTATGTTACTACAAAAACAGAAGTATCATTTGAAGCTGGTACTATTAATTTTCACTCCTTTTCAAAGTTTATTTTTATGGCAGCGCTGTTGCTGTTATTGTTGCTGTCATTGTTTCTGTTCTTTTGTCTCGGTTTCCCTTCGTCGAGTCTTGGCGGTCAATTTTTGGCATTCCTTTTTAAACTTGACGCTTTAGTTTACATACATTCAGAGTTGACGATCAAGTCTTCCGTATTTTCTTGAGAAATGAAGTGGCCAAAATAATATCAAGCTTTTTCACCAAAAAACAAGTGTTTTTTTTTGAAACTAAAGTTTTTAAAAAAAAAAATATGGCAACACTGATTGTGTTATTCAGTTGACATCTAATATTAGACCGTTTTATTATAATTATCAGTTATTGAGTAAAGGAGAGAGTTACGAGTTACTGATCTAGAGAATTATCATGTAACGCATATAACAACTATAGATATTGATTTATATAATTTATTGACAACTTATGCCCTGGTAGCAAAGATAGATATTATTTAGTTTTAATTAATTATTTTTTTGGGAAACTTGAAAATATTGTCATGATTCGTGGGCAATTTAGTTTGAATAACGTTTTTATGCCTAAATATGTTAAGGAAAATATTTTATTTTAATTTCATTACTTAATTTTTAAAAATAATTCAGTTAATATTCAATTTTGTTTGGATTAAAATAAAAGTAATTCATACATAATGAAAAAAGCATTGTACCAAATATTTTAACCATTATAACTTCTTTGTTTTTAAAGCTGTAAGATGTAAACAAATTCTTAGGAATTTAATTTTATGAAAAAAAAACAATTTTAGGGGGCAAATCGGACTAACGACGTTTACTAGTCAAATATGACCTTGGAAGTAAAAATGTTCTGAGGACAAAATGTAGTACTCGTAAAGCACTTTTAAACGACATATCGGATTTTTTTTCGGCATTTTTTCGACACTTTTTAAGATCGGATATGTTATGCATAAGTTATGGAAAAAATACCATTTTGGCGGTTTTTCCGGGGGTCCAAAAAAAATTTTTTTTGTTTTTGGAGTTGTCTCGAGGTCATCTTTAAAATAAGGGGTACACTTTTCAAACTTTTTTTCGACCCACTTTAATGTAGACATCTGAAAATGTAATATTTTTGTTCTGTTTTTTTACAAATTCTTATTGTTTGTCACATGTTGTTTGTTTTTTTTTTCGGAAAACATAAAGATAATAATAAAAACACTTAATCTCATCGAGTTGGTTTTTTTCTGCATTTAGAAATTTTTTTATAGGGGTGACACCATGAGTATCCGCCCCGGGTGTCACCAAACCTAGGAACGCCACTGCCCAAAACCCCATGATATATTTTTTGCAAGGCGAAATTTTGAGAGATATTTTATAAATAAAATAAAATCAGAAATCAAAATGTTCAAACGAAATTTCGCGAACTCGGAATTTACCGTAGCCATATGCTCTCCAAGAGATTTTCCAAGAGACCAATGAAGCAAAGACTCAAAATTTTGTCTTGTTTAAACAAAGTTTTTACACGGGTTTATTTTTTATGCGGTAAATTTTTACCGTTTGGGTTTGGTTTCGAGGGCTAAATGGTTCTAAAAAATTATTTTCCAGGTAATTGTTAATGTTTCACAGTCAATGAAAAAAAGTTTTTCTATCATAACAAAAACTGCATCTAATGTCCTTGACCTAAAACCTTGAATTTCTCGAAAACTGTTTCTCAAAATGTTTTTCGACGCGTCTAAACTTAATAAAACCAATTCACCAACAAAATACGTTGTAATGTAATATTTATTACTTCTTAAAAATGAGGGAGCTATAAGTGTGCCCAAGATACAAAAATAAACTAAATATTTAACAAACGTATAACGATACTTTGTAATTTTTGTAAAGCGCAAACATTTCAATATTTATTTATTAATGATATTGCATTTAATGATCGGGCAAAAAGAAAAAAAAAAAACAAATTTAAGGTGAACCGACTTTAACAGGGTGCATAGAAAATCATTTTTATGGCGATGAAACTCCCTCGAGGTAAGCTTTCAAATGAGGGCCGGACTTTATCAACTTTTTTTCGACCCACTCTAATGCACTTGGTGTGCTCATTATAATTTAACGTTGGTTTTATTTTGTTTTCGATTTATTGTTTGATATTTTTGTATATTTCATAACAAAACTCAAGCACTGCTTCGATAGTTAAAAAAAGCTTTTTAATATATGCAATTCTTGTTTTGTTGACTTCGCAACATTTTTATTTGATATCTTGGCTACATTGAAATATACTGCATCGAGATACTGAACAAAAGTGAAGTCCTATAAATAGAAGGTTTTGGCAGCTCTCTAGCATATAAACAATCAATTAAGAAAATCCTCGAAAAACTGTTTCAACTTTTTATCCGAGGGAATTTTGTATGCAATAACAGATAACAATTTAAAGACTTATTGAAATTAAATAAAAATTTAAACTTAATAAATACATTTTTTTTTTTAAATACATTTTTTGTCTTTGCAGACTAAACTAATACACAAATATATTTAAACATAAATACATGTATTTTATTCTTTTTTACAGAATTTAAATAATTATGCAAAAATAATAAAAAACTTCTTGGAAACTACAAATCTATCCATCGTTTTAATAATTGATTCTGTGGACAAAGTTTTAAATGGACATTCCTTCGATTGGTTGCCAATTAAAATAAAAACGGCATCAAAAGTTATTTTGACAGTTACGGATCTTGGAAATGAAGAAACAATAAGGGAATTTTCTGAATATGGAATACCTAATGAAAACATCATCAAATTTAAGTATCCACTTAAAGGTCAATTGAATGGTCCTCTAACTTTCGACGGGGCATCTTTATGTGTTCCAAATGGATATTTTCGACTGTCTAAAATTTTAAATGGAAATACCCTGTTTCATGCCAAAGCTTTATGTTGGTTAACAGGGTTAGGATATTTTTCTTTTGAAAACAATGACATTTCAGAAGTTTTTGAAAATGTTTTTATTACTCTAGAAAACACATTTTCAATAGAAGACATATCCTTTATGCTTCTCACGATATCGTTAACAAATTGTGGAATGCAAGAAAGCGACTGCATTGGAATTTTTAGAAACTATTCACAAGTTGATGTGCCAAAATCTTTCAAAATTTGGTCAAAGTTTTGCTGGGTCATGGGACCAATGCTTTTAAGCCTAAATAATATTCGAATAAAAGATAATATTTTTCGTGATGCCATACTTAAAAGATATCCGAACAAAGATCAGTTTGTTCATGACTTAATAAGAGATTATTATGAGAGGCAACCAAACACATTCACATCATCAAGCGGAATATCTACACCGTAATTCTTTCTTATTTATTATTTTAACAGCTTTGTAATTTTTACATTTTTAGATATAACCTTCAAAAGTTATTAAAACTTCCATACCATTATTTATATGCATTAGCAGAAACATCAAATGCCAAAAAATCTGAACAATTTTTCAACTCCTACTTTTTCACAGATTTGCACTGGACCAACAGTAAGATTATAGCAACTGGATCTATCCCATTGCTCTGTGATATAATTACAGCAAAGCGTGTTCTTGCAAATTGTGACATTTCTTACTTACATATTGATGTTTTAGAAAAATTTCTTGAAAAATATTTTAACGAATTGAATTATGACGGTCATCAATTCCTCACTTTATTTAAATATTTTTTAAAGGCGAAAGTAGATGATGCTTTATATAAATTCAATGAAGTTATAATGGGTTGGTATTCTTTTATTGATGAAGTTAAATCAACATATTTGGAAATCATGTCTGGCGAGTTCCAGGATCAAACTTGTAAGTCTTTTAGTGGTTATGATATGTTAGTTTATCTACCACATAAAGACTTTCATGTTGCCACCCTCAGCACTGAAAGAGAAGAAATATGTATATGGGATATTAAGAAATGTGAGCGCGTCAGAGAATTTGGAGGCATACCACAACCTACATCAATATATCCAGTAGGAACAGTTGACGCTGCAGTATTGTGTAAACGTGAAATTAAAGTGATTAATTTGGTCGAAGGAAATTTCAAGGTAAATTTTAATGTAGAACTTTTATACAAATAAACAAATAAGCAGACTTTTAAAACCGTTATGTTGAATAAAAACTTTGCTTTTAAGTGCACATACAAACAGTGGCACCGGAAGCTGGGGACCGGGTGGGTAATTGCACCCGATACTAGAAGTTTGACGGGGAAATAGTATCAATTTACTCCCCCCCCCCCTCCCCGATTTGTCAGATATTTCCAACTAACCCTAGAAATATAAATTATATTGTGAGCACGTAAAAGATAATCATGCGTAAAATTGATGCATGAGTTTTAACTAACTGTAAGTTTTATTAAATAATTTGAATAAACCAAACGTTTTTATTTATTTCTTTACGCATGCGAAAGTTTTAGGCAGACCACCTTTCTAGGGCTAAAAAATATGCAGAAGATTTTGATATAAGCGAGCTCAACACCTAACTTAAGGCATGTTGCAACTTGGCGCTCTCAGTATTAGAGTGACAATTTAAAATTTTTTTACAGGAAATCGGTGAGAGATAATGGAAAAATTTTTTGGGGTGAATAAATACACTCAAAAAATTTTTTACAAGAAATGTTTTTTATTCATTTTTAACATTTTTTATGTATGAAACTTTACTTCGAAGTTTTTTACATTTTTATACCTGGTTACCATAGTTCACAAATTTGTTTTGGTTCAATAGTTCACAAATTTGTTTATATTGTTTTGGTTGTTACGATTCTGGTATCTGCAGCTTCTTTTGTGCGATATTTTAAAACTCTCCGGCAGTTTAAAACATACCTTCGATGTAATATGACTAAAAAACGTCTAACGTATTTGGCACTTCTTCACATTCATAATAAATTTAAACTTTTTAGTGTAGTGTTTTATCCCCCCAAATGAAAATAGCTTCCGGCGCGCCTACATACTAATTTGGCTATGTTAAGAGTAGGAGTTCAAGTAACATTTAGTTGACGATTGTACAAAAATAACCATTTTAGTCCATATATAGATAACTTAAAGCATGATGCTACTTGGCGCGCTGGGTGAAAATTAAAAAATTTTTTACAGGAAAACGGTTAGAGATAATGAAAAAAGTTTTTGTGATGAATATATACACTAAAAAATTACTTACAAAAAATTTTTTTTTGTTAAAATTTAGCATTTGTTATGTATGAAACCTTAATTTGAAGTTGACGTGTCGATATCGGAAAGAACTGATGGTTACCATAATAACTAATTAAATAATATGAGAATGGTTATCGTGTGAACTAAAATTTTTAAGTTTGGTAAAAACATAAAAAATTATGAAGATTTGAAAAAAAAATCGTAAAAACGCAAGTTTTTTCTGGATTTTGTGCAAAAAAAAAAATGTAGAAAAAACAAAAAAAGCTGTGTGCCTATGACCACACGATAGAAGTGATTACTTCTCATTTTCAAACTTTAAAAGATATATTTATGTACATTAGAGTGGAACGAATTTTTAACCTCATAGGCTTCATATATTTTTGAAAACTACGAGTAAAAAAATAAATTTCTGCATCTTTAGTTTATTTCTGCGACATAACTTTTGACTGCGCCCGAGGGTTTATATATTTCATGCCAGACTTATTTTTTTTTTTTTCTGAAATCCAAAGCTTAGTTTGAAAATTAGTTCGTAAGTATTTGATGCAAGCCTCTTCATTAACACATAAATGATAACTTGTCAAGAGTTCCCTATGATACCCTGTATGCGCTAGGAGATATTCAGGATCAAAGATCACCGAAATCGGTCATTCGCTTATATCTGCGCTCCTCTTTGTAGGACAGAAAATATGCTCAGAACAAAATTGTAGATCAGATAATTCTTTACAAAAATGCCCTTAACAGTTTTAACATAAAACAAACAGTTTCCACGCTATGCGGCTAGATATGTTTGAGTTAAGCAAAGTAGAAATTTCATATTAACTTTGAGCAGAGCGGAGATATAAACAAATGATCGATTTCGGTGATATTTGAACCTAAACATCTTCTAGCGCATACATGACAAGTTGTTATTAATGAGTTAACGAAGAGGTTTGCATCAAAAAAAATTAGCTCTTATTGTTTTTTTGGTTTCAGAAAAAAAGTCTGAAAATTAAACCCTTGGGCGCAGTCAAAAGCTATGTCGCAGAAAAAAAAATAAAGATGCAGAAATTTCTTTTTTTAAGCGTAGTTTTGAAAAATATATGAAGACCATGAAGATTTTTTGCTACCATACATTTCGTTCCACTCTATTGTACATAAATAATAACATTTATGTTATACACTGCATCAAAAATTTGCACATACAGTAGATAATTTTTTATTTAAGCCATTGTATTTTCTAAAATAATGTACATATATTTAATAAGCATGTTTCATATTTTTAGTCATTCATGAGTAATGATATTAAAAACAAAAACAATTAACTTAATGAGTTCAATAATTTACGAAAATTCATGAAAGCGTCTATCGCCATAATTGCAACTCAATTAATTGCACATACACTTACATCATATTGGTAAAAAGCTCGATTAAATGTCAAAATTTTAACTGTTACGTCAAATTAATAACGGGATTCCATTTTGTGAAAGGAATGAGTCGTGCTTAAAAGCTCTCTACGAAAGATTATTAAAATTTTTTAATAATTAATTTAACACACAAAAAAGTGCCTATCGACGTAAAAAAATTAATCGTTAAGTTAAAAAATGGAAAAAGTTATTCAGGATCAAGTAAAATTGTTGATAGACCTCGTTCAACAATCCAATCTGTTGTAAACAATTTTAAATGAAATAAATCATTTGTCGATACGAGAGGAGCGAATAATTGTACAAATGGTAAAAGCGGACCCGAAAATTGGTGCCTCAAAAATTGCGGCAAGCCTTGCAGAACATGGAGGCCCATCCGTTAATCCGCAAACAATAAGAAATTGTTTACATTCACATGGTTATAAAGGTTGCGTGTCCCGCAAGAAACCGTTTGTATCTAAAAACAATGCTCTTAAACGCTAAGGATATGCAAAAGAATATATAAATAAGCCTGGAGAGTTCTAGAAAAAAGTTGTTTTTGTTGATGAAAGCAAATTTATTATTTTTGGCTCAGATGGACGTAGTCGTTTCGTTTGGCGAAGACCTAATACTTCTCTTAATAAAGAAAATTTAACGTCAAGCGTAAAACATGGAGGTGGAAATGTTATGGTATGGGGTGCCATGGCAGCTAACGGTGTTGGAAACTTTGCTTTCGTTGAAACTAAAATTTACAAATTTCAATATTTATCAATATTAAAAAAAAATTTAAGAGCCAGTGAAAAATTAGAGCTCGGTCGTGATTTCATGCTGGTCCAAGATAATGACCCCAAGCATAATTCACTACTAATCAGAACTTGTCTTGTCTACAACTGTAAATCGATATTTCCACATCCTCCTCAATTACCGGACCTCAATCCTATTGAGCATCTTTGGGATTTGCTCCAGCGTAAAGTACGACAGCATGAGATTACCAACCGAGAGCAGCTTAAAACAGTTATCCTAGAGGAATGGAATAATATATTGCCGGAAGATACATCCAAATTGGTGGAATCGATGAAACGCCGTTTAGGAGAGGTCATTTATGCAAATGCTAGCTATTAAACTCTTTATAAAATATTTAAATTAAGATATTTAAGCAATGTATGTACAATTTTTTGAGTTCAAGTTAATTAGATTACTTTTTTGAATAATTTTCATAAATGAAGAGCAATTTTCAGAAAATGTTATAAATTGTTTTTTGAATATAATAATACCATCCAATAAATATTAAAAAAAGTAATTTATTTCGATATTTTTTTTTTTTTTTTTTTGGATTCGCCCGGAAGTAGGAAATCTTCATAGATACGTATGACCCGCGCAAAACGCATGCACGATTTACATTCTAAGAAGTTCCCGGATCAGCCGGACTGAATAGAATGCACCTACGTGCTAAAACTTACCACCTGTTGGCAAATAAAAGCCTCCACTAAGCACAATTGCTTGGCCTTTCAGCGGAAATTAAAATTTTTATAAAGAAACATTTGAAATTTGAGAATTTTTGTGCTTATGTAAACATAATAAACATCATCGAATAAAAGCATATTCTTCATAACACGAAGCAATACAAGACAACATCCAAAGTAATTTATTAGACCATATATAACCGCATTTGTAATTGTTGTCATTCGGCTTGGGGCCACTGTCCAACCCAAGATCCTACGTGGAAAAGAGATGCAACTCTCAAACGCCAAACCAATACCAAACATAGCACAGATATACAAGTATATATTATGCAGGCACAATATATTTATATATCACTAAAATAAGGGAACACCGAGCTAAAGTTATTATTTGGACATGCATTTGGGCCAATGCATGTAAAAACTTGTATGGAAAAGAGATAAACTCTGACTCACCAAACCGAAAGACACGGTATACATGGTCCAATTTCAAACTTGGGAAGCTATAGATCTCTAAATTATTTTAATTTCATGTGTAATTTATACTATTAGCAATTCGACGTGAGAATGTCATTTGCTTACATTTTTTTAAGTTTAATTTTATAAGGTTTAAAGTACACCACTCCACTAGACTATTTAAATCGGATTGTAAGAGTTGTTGTTCTTCAGGCGATTTGTAAGTTAGAAAAAGTTTTACGTCATCAGAAGGAAGGTCATTTATAAACAGTAAAAATAAAACCGGACCAAGATAACTTCCCTGAGGAACACCTGATGTGACCAAAATATTTTTTGACATAGAGTTCTTATATAAAACTTTTTGAGAACGATTCGACAAGTACGAGTTAATCCAGTGTAATAGTTTGACGGGAAACCCAATTAGATGAAGCTTTTTCAGAAGAAGATAATGATTAACACTATCGAAAGCTTTGCTAAAGTCTGTATAAATAACGTCAGTCTGTCGTCCTAAAGTAAAACCTTTAATGACACACGTAGTAAACTCCAAGAGGTTAGTTGACGTAGATTTTCCCTTTAAGAAACCATGTTGAGAGGTGGAAATGGAGGAAGATACGACGTGAGTTATTTGATCAGTTATAATTTTCTTAAATAACTTAGGGATTGAGCTTAGTTTTGCGATACCTAGGTAATTGGAAACATCAATTTTTGAACCGGATTTATGAAGAGGTATTATATAAGATTTTCTCCATATATAGGGAAAATGACCACTGTGCAAGGATGTGTTAAAAATTTTTGATAGGGGAGAACACAAACTAATAGAACAATGTTTTAAAATGCAGCTCGGTATTTCGTCAGGACCAGTCGTAAAAGAAGATTTAACTTGTCGAAGGTAATGCATAACTATATTAGAATCTATTACGGGGGTTTCAAAAGAGTTAACTGGTGGTAGGTAAGGATATTCAAGACTCATGCTCAATGGTTTATCGGAGTAGGTTGTTTTAAAGAAGTTTGCAAACATATTGGAAACATCGATGTCGCAAGATGCTTCATCATGATTAAATTTCATAAGAGGTGGGAAGCTGGAGGTTTTTCGTTTTGAATTGACAAGCGTGTAGAAAAGTTTCGGATTATCTTTGAATTGAGTTTTTATTTTGGCTGTATATGCAGTGTAGCATTGTTTATTTAATAGTTGATATCTGTAACGACAAGAGGAATAGCAAGCGAAGTCTAAATTAGAGCCTGACTTTTTATATTTCTTAAATAAGCGATTTTTGGAATCTTTTTAAAGACTTAAGCGCATTAGTTAACCAAGGAGGGCTTAAAGGCTTGTAATTAATATTTTTTTTGGCACAGATAATGAGAAGCATTTTTGCAAGGTATCATTGAGAAACTGCACTGAAGATTCGACATCATAAAAAGAGTACGAAGACCTATTATTTTAAATTGGGAACCAGTCAATCCGCGCGAGAAGAGCATTAAGTTTAACATAGTCTGTTTTTTTAAAGTTAAAAATGTTATTATTTCGCGTATCGGAAGCTAATTTATTTTCATTTTCGTTGGCAAGTAATATTGTTATTTCAAGAGTTGGATGATAATCGTCTTCCGGAAAAGAAACTGGGTTCGAACGACGGAGATTTACGGAAGTGCATCTGTCTACAAATACAAGGTCAAGAGATCTATTACTTTTATTAAGAATATTATTAACCTGCTGAAGAAACAGATCAGACAACTTATCTAAGAAGTCATTTATCCAATCAGAGGCAGAGATAGGAGTTAGAAATGCGGAATCATCGGAAAAACGCCAAGACACGGAAGGTAAGTTGAAATCACCTAATACAATGATAGTGTCCATATTTTTTAGCATATTATGGACAGTTTCGATGGCATTAATATGGTTTAAGTAAATTGTTAAATCACTTTTAGGTGGAATGTAAGAGCAAGTAAGAAAAATAGAATTATTATTTAGTTTAACTGTAACACAAATAAACTCCAGGTCGTTGGTACCAGGAATTGTTAATTCCTCAGAAGCAATCGAGTTATGGACAGCTATCAGAACGCCACCACCGATCTTATCATAGCGATCTTTACGAAAAATTTGGAACTTATTGCACATTATTTCAGAATTTAAAACGTTGGAGCGAAGCCAAGTTTCAGTAAAAATTATAAAGTTATATTCAAAATCAAAACTATTAATGAAAATATCGGAAAGTTTAGAATTGAGAACTCTAACGTTTTGATACACAAGCTCTAACTTAGACTTGTGATTTTTTAATCGTTTTTTTTATGGTACTGAGGACTGTTAGAAGGACGAGGCAACTGTACAACATTTGCAATACGCGGTTTGTTTTTGAATTCAAATTCATGAACAATTGTATTACGGGGCCAAAAGTTTACGTCCACAAGAGTTTTAAATAAATTTTCCGGAACAGTCAATCTAAAAGAAGTAGTCAGTCTCGCATTTAAGTACATATATGAATATTTAGATCGAAAGAGGGATACCACTATTTAACTTTGAATTAATAAAAAATTGAATATCATTTTCAGTTGTATCAGCGGCTAAGCGCGAGACAAAGATTGCTTTAGTTGGTGGAATTGCGATTAATGGCTTAGGCGAAATAGTAGCAGTAGTAATCGGAATCCGTTGAGAGTCAACAACTGAAGTTTCAAAAATAGGAGTATTAACAATAGGAGGAGCAATAGAAACAGCTTGAGCATAAGAAAGAACAGGCTGGTTAACTGGTATAGATGGTGCTAATATTGGCAAGGAAACGGTCTCTGGTGCATTTGGAGCAGATATGGAGGCAATCGTATCAGTACAAATGTCCATATCGTCCACAATGTCCTGTTCAACAGGTGGTGGCATTGGTGGTATCGAGTTCGTTTTCGGCTTATTGCGCAGGTTCATGCTTTTCTTTTTACGCTTGGGTGAAGGAATTGACTCATCGATATATTTACACTCATCGAAAAGTGTTTGATATTTTAAAAATTTAACAGAGAGCAAAGAAAATTCCCTACTAATTTCGGAGAAACCCTGCTTTGTCTGCTTAAAAAGCTTGTAAAAGTTTATATCAGTCAGTCTGCACTTCTCACAAGACCAACGCAACCCTTTACCTTCTTCAATAAGGTCTGCAACTCGACCCATTATGTCTACACATTTGGCGTGAACGATATTATCACATAGCCAACATGATAGATAATGCAAATTTTCACCTTTAGTGGAACAGCCGGGCTTGGAACAAAGCATTTTAATTAATAAATACAAACAAAAAAACGAGTAGTAAAAACAAATAAAGTAGTAAAAATATTTGTAGTAATTAATAAATAAAAATAAAACCAAAAAAGTACTAAAAATAAATAAAAGTAGTAAAGGTAGTAATAATAGTAGTAGAAAGCAAAAGTGACAACTTGAAGTGATGGCAACCCCTATCAATTTAGTGAACTGCCCTGAAGTATGCAACTATTTTTCGATATATAAATAAAGTAAGTATAATAAATAAAAAGTATGTAGCTAGACAGAGCTAGGCAGATGTCTAAAACGTTTTTACACGTTTACACAACGTTTTACACAATTACAATATAAACGAAAAAGAAAGATATAATAATAAACAAAATGTACTGAAACTTGTTCAGCCACTTCAAAGAAATATTAATAAATAGTAGATTATGAACTCTTATTTTAGGGAAAGTAAAATATAAAATATAAACAAAACTTATCGCTGTATATTATAAAAACCAAAGAAGCACAAAAATTTTTTATTTAACTTTTAGAAAACCAATGTTTTTAAATATAAACTGTGCACAATCTAAAAACACAACGTAAGCGAAATTAAGCGCGTTGCCTACGGTAAACTGTTAAAACGTATTTCGTAAAAATATAGCTTTAAATGGAAAATAAACTGCTGTGTGTGCAATTGTTTGATTCAGTGTATAATAAATGGTTAATTGGAAGCACGTTGATATTACTATTTTTCTGTAAATTTATTTATTCCTTTTATTATATTTTAAGAAAGAAAGAAAAGGTTTTTGGTAGCTGAAATACGACACAAAAACTTTAGATTCAAAATTATTTATATATCTTAAAAAATAAGAAGTAGTTCTGAAATATAACGGAAGTATGGAACCAGAAACCTAAACAAACGGCAAACTATAAAATCCTGTGAATATCCGAAAATGAAAAAGGCTCTCTACAAATCGTTTTTAAGACGAAGAAATCAAAAACTGTCCATTTCCGTCAATATCATCAAATCAAAAGCTCGCAAATTGCATAAAAAGCTACAAGAAAAGGAGGGATCTTTGAGCGCAAGTAATCGTTAGATGTCTAATTTCAAAAAGAGGTATGGCCTTCACAACATAAAAATTTGTGGAAATAAAATTTATTTAATAAGTCAGAATCTGTCGTACGATTTTTAATCCAGCTTAGAAATAAAATCAAGCAGCTAAATCTTTCAACAAAATAGATTTTTAATGCTGATGAATCCGGATAATTCTATTTGGAAACAGATTCCAAATAAAACACTACTGAGCTAAAAGGAAACATCTGCTTCTGGTGTCAAAATTAGTAAAAAAAGAATAACATCCCTCGCCCACACAAATCTGGTACACATAGAGTCGAACTTTTTGTATATTCAATGGTCTTAAGTAAATGATTTTCCAGTTAAAGATATTTTTGAGAGATAGTTCCCATAAAATATCGAAATAGTAATAAAAAAAATACACACCTAAAAGCCACAGCCACATACCTATTGTTGTACGTACACACTGTAAAAAGCACAAACCTACAAACGCATGATAAAAATGTTGACACAAACCACAACAACAAAATGCAAACGTAAGATTGTGTGTAGCAACTACTACGATGCAAGTGCGCCCATGTTCGAACATACAAAAGCAGCTGCAGAATCTTACTGTATGCTAACGATTGAATCGAGAAAATCACTGATCAGAAATTGCCAAACGCGCCTAAAGAAGTTATCACTTCAAAAATTTTTGCAATATTTTAGTTCACACAGTTCAAAACATTTTGAATTTTTACTCGAACTACGAGCGCACCAAGTAGCAACATGCCTTAAATAAAAATAAATTATTCAATTATATAATCGATCACTGCAATCCAAGAAATGCGATGGAAGGGACAGGGTTGCTTACGGCAAGCATCCTGTGATATCTACTACAGCGGCCATGCGGAGAAGCACGAGTTTGGATGAGGATTTGTGGTTGGCAGGAGACTACGGCATCATGTCCTGCGATTCATACCTGTGAACGACTTGCCATAATCCGTTTCAAGGCATAATTTTTCAATATAAGCCTGATATGTGCGCATGTTTCGACAGAAGACAAAGACGATGAGACCAAAGACAGCTTCTACGAGTGCCTTAAAGAGGCCTATGAGTGCAGCCCCCGCCACGTCATAAAAATCGTGCTTGGTGACTTCAACGCCAAGGTGGGAAAAGAAAATATCTTTGGTCCAACAGTCGGAAAGTTCAGCCTCCACGACAATACCTCCGATAACGGAATGAGGCTGATTGACTTTGCCGCAGCGCGAAACATGGTCGTTAGTAGCACTAGATTCAAGCATCTCGATATTCATAAAGCAACTTGGCTGTCTCCTGATCAAAAGACGCGTAACCAAATTGATCACGTTTTGATTGACGGAAGGCACTCTTCCAGTGTTGTAGATGTACGCACGATCCGTGGTGCCAATATAGACTCGGATCATTATCTTGTCACAGCCAAGATCCGTACACGCCTGTGCGCAACGAAGAATGCGCGCAATCCAGCACAGAGAAAGCTAGACGTCGAAAAGCTGCAATCAAAACAAACAGCCGAAGACTTCGCTACTCGACTCTCACTCCTGCTTCAAGAAAGCACTCCTCCGATCGACGATATATGTGCGCAGTGGAATCACATTTCCCACTCTATGCGTACGGCTGCCGAAGAGGTGATAGGCTATCACCGCCCTCGCCGAAACCAGTGGCACGACCAAGAGTGTCGCGACGCCACTGCAGAAAAAGACGCCGCCTACAAAGCCACCCTGCAGTCGGTTGTAACGCGTGCTGCTAAAGAGCGATACAAAGAGAAGAGGAGGGAAGAGAGACGCATTTTCAGGCGAAAGAAAAGGGAAGCAGAAATGCGTGAGTGCGAGAAAATTGAGATGCATGGTGACAGGAATGAGGTCCGAAAATTTTTCGAAAAAATAAGACGCCTGGCCGATGGTTTCAAGACCGGGGCCTCTTCCTGCAAGGATCAAAATGGGAATCTAGTGACAGATATCCAGAGTACACTGATGATGTGGAGGGAACACTTCTCTAGGCTTCTGAATGGTGACGACGACAACAATCCCGCCAATAGAGATGATATCCCGGAAATCCGACCATAGTGAAGTCTTGAAAGCTATAGCTCGGCTTAAAAACAACAAAGCCGCAGGAGCCGATGGCTTACCGGCTGAGCTCTTCAAGAATGGAGGCGAAGCTCTATTTAAATGCATTCATGAGCTTCTATGCAGAATATGGTCGGAAGAATGCATTCCAAACGATTGGAACCTCAGTGTGCTCTGCCCAATCCACAAGAAAGGCGATCCCACAATTTGCGCCAACTACCGTGGGATAAGCCTTCTGAATATCGCATATAAGGTCCTGTCGAGCGTACTATGTGAAAGACTAAAGCCCATCGTAAACCAGCTGATTGGACCTTATCAGTGTGGCTTCAGACCTGGTAAATCCACCATAGACCAGATATTTACGCTACGACAAATCTTGGAGAAGACCCTAGAAAAACAGATCGACACACACCATCTTTTTGTCGATTATAAAGCCGCCTTCGACAGTCCTATAAGGAATTATCTATACTCCACCATGTCTGAATTTGGTATTCCTGCAAAGCTCATCCGTCTTTGCAGAATGACACTGAGCAACACCAGCAGCACAGTTAAGATCGGGAAGGATCTCACTCCTCCATTCGATACCAAACGAGGTTTCAGACAAGGTGATTCCTTATCGTGCGACTTTTTCAACCTGATGATGGAGAAGATCATCCGAGCTGCTGATTTGAGACGCAGTGGCACGATATTCTACAAAAGTATTATGCTGCTGGCGTATGCTGATGATATCGATATCATTGGCCATAATACGCGCGAAGTCAGCGCAGCATTCTCCAGATTAGCGAAAGAGTCGAGTCGAATGGATCTTGCAGTGAACGCAGATAAGACGAAATACCTAGTGTCAACAAATAAACAGTCCCAGCGTCTTGGAAACCACGTCACTGTTGACAACATCTCCTTCGAGGTTGTTAAGGACTTCGTCTACCTGGGATCCAGCATAAACTCTTTCAACGATGTTAGTATTGAGATAAGACGAAGGATAACTCTTGCCAACAGGTGTTACTTTGGGCTGAGTAGGCAATTGAGAAGCAGAGCCCTCTCTCGACGAACAAAACTCACGCTCTATAAGTCACTAATCATGCCCCTCCTATTATATGCAGCACAAACCTGGACGTTGAGCAGTTCTGATGAAAAGACTCTGGGAGCCTTCGAGAGAAAGATCCTTCGTAAAATCTTCGGTCCAATCTGCGTCAATGGCGAGTACCGAATTCGATGGAACCACGAGCTGTATGAGCTGTACGCTGACATCGACATAGTTAAGCGCATTAAAATCGAGCGGCTCCGCTGGCTAGGTCATGTTGAGCGAATGGAAAACGACGCTCCAGCGAAAAAAATATTCGATTCGGTGCCCGGTGGTGGTCAACGCAGAAGAGGACGCCCACATCTTCGTTGGAAGGATCAGGTGATGGATAACCTGACCACGCTTGGTGTTTCCAACTGGCGCCAGCAAGCGCAGAACAGAAATGGCTGGCGCAATTTCTTATACGAGGCCAAAACCGACTTACGGTTGTAAGCGCCAGATAAGTAAGTAAGTAAGTATATAATCGATGATTATTATTTACATACGAATATTTTTCCAGTATTAGCATTAACTTTAAGCATGTACATTAAAGTAAGTAAAAAATCTTTTTTAAATTGTTCACCTCCTAATATGAAAGCTTACTCGATAATTTTTTGACACTGTAAAAATTATTTTTGTTACAAAAAACAGGATCAAGCATGATTCAAAAGAACTCGAAAAGTTGCTTTAATCCCAAGTATCAGTGTTCTGCGATATCAAGTTTTAAATCAAAATTTGATTGATTTTCGCTGTAGGCCCAAAAACAGAAAATATTGTTTAGGGGTCTGTCTTTATTTATAGATGTGAAGTATTGATTTTTTATTATTCCTCTCTTGCAATCCTCAATGTATCCAGATTATCCTTCAAAAATATCAAGCAGAAATTCAAACGCATTGCTAAGATACGCACACTAGAGTGGAACGAAATGTATAGTAGCAAAAAATCTTCATGGTCTTCATATATTTTTCAAAACTACGCTTAAAAAAATAAATTTCTGCATCTTTATTTTTTTCTGCGACATAGCTTTTGACTGCGCCCAAGGGTTTCATTTTCAGACTTTTTTTTCTGAAACCAAAAAAAACAATAAGAGCTAATTTTTTTTGATGCAAACCTCTTCGTTTACTCATTTATAACAACTTGTCATGTATGCGCTAGAAGATGTTTAGGTTCAAATATCACCGAAATCGATCATTTGTTTATATCTCCGCTCTGCTCAAAGTTAATATGAAATTTCTACTTTGCTTTACTCAAACATATCTAGCCGCATAGCGTGGAAACTGTTTGTTTTATGTTAAAACTGTCAAGAGCATTTTTGTAGAGAATTATCTGGTCTACAATTTTGTTCTGAGCATATTTTCTGTCATACAAAAAGGAGCGGAGATATAAGCGAATGACCGATTTCGGTGATCTTTAATCCTAAATATCTTCAAACGCATGCATGGTATCATAGGGATCTCTTGACAAGTTATCATTTATGCGTTAATGAAGAGGTTCGCATCAAAAAATTACGAACTAATTTTCAAACTAAGCTTTGGATTTAAAAGAAAAAAAAAATAAGTCTGGCATGAAATATATAAACCCTCGGGCGCAGTCAAAAGTTATATCGCAGAAAAAAACTAAAAATGCAGAAATTTATTTTTTTACTCGTAGTTTTCAAAAATGAAGCCCATGAAGTTAAAAATTCGTTCCACTCTAACGCACACATATAAACAAATCAGTACATGCGGAGTTAACCTTCATCGGTCCCTTATTTCTAGAAACGAATAAGTTCCTAGTGTGTAAATTTTACACACTTTTTTCAAGAGCCATATTTTCATCGATGATTCATTTATGAATGCGATCTAGTCGTTAAAAAATTATTAGTTATTCATTATTTCATTTATTTAAAAAACATAATTAAAAAAAAACCAGCCAAAATCAAAGCTGATGAACTTATATTAAAGAAATATCAGCTTGAAATATGAAAAAGTGACCAAAAATTATATTTAGCGGTGCATAAACAGAACTAAATAAAACTTGGTGTAGAATACTTGGAACGGGATCTCTTGCAATCACGATAGAAAAAAATTGACGGAATTAAACAAAGAGACGAGGCACTATCAATAAAATTCTGTATTTCGTCTGATATTGGAACTATATTATTGAAGTTTAGTACAGTGGTGGGTAGGATCTTTTCCAAGGATTAAAGAAAAAGGGAGCAGGATTTAACAAAAGGGCGTGGAATTATTAATCAAATTCCGTATCTCATTTAATATCACAGTGTGACGGCTAAAAAAAAAAAACAACTAAACTTTATAGACATTCTTAAAGAGGGACATGTTGTGAGTCCATCGCACTAAGTCTGACCTCTCAATGTCGTCACAATTTTTTTTAATTCGTTTTTAAAGTTTAAGGGTTCGATTTTTGTTGCGCCCACGTTCATTGAATTTTTACAGCTATTTACGTAGAATAAGGCTGTATAAAAATAAATACGATTAAATACAAAATGAAGCGTGTAGCGAAGCAAATTCCTTAATTTTTCTTTAATTTTATAAAAAAAATTAGTGTTTATATAAATTTAAATGATATAATGCTGCATGAATGACATCTTTTATCACAAAAATTTATTGCACGCAAAAATACCTTTTCATTGAATCCAAAACCATCAATATCGGTTGAGAATTGGCAAAATGGCGGCAGTTTTAACGTTTTTTTTTTTTTTGTCATAAAACCAAAGAACTAAGAGATAAGGAAGCGGTGAAGTTGACCAGAAATTAAGTATTTTACAAATAGGTTATATCGTAAAGAAAGGCGAAAACATTTTGGTGTTCAGACTTATTTTTATTATTTAATTTTTATTGTACTTACACACCACTTATGAGGTATACAATATTAAAATATAAAATAAAATATTTTTCAGTCAAAAATAACAATTAAAATTAGACTTTTATTTTTTCGGTTTAAAGGAAACACTCCTTTTTTTATTGTCTCAGTTCATGTGAATGCGTATTTGAAATCATAGATATTTTACAAAAATGTCAAAAATACGGGACAAATTTTGTCCCGACAAGACATTTAAAAAATTATGCAAAATACGACTAGCCATTCGGCTCATTAGCATATTTTCGGGTGCAAAAAACGTGTATCGGGTAAGCTAGTATCGAATATAGGATATCACTGTCATATATATATTTTTGACCGGAAAAAGGGCTCTCCGCAAAATCGCCCAAAGAAAAATCGCCCAAAAAAAATAATGAAAAATCACCCAATTTTTTTCCATACGATTTTTTTCCAAAAAAATTGGGCGATTTTGCATTTTTGTTGGGTAAAATTTCGTTATTTGCTTTTGGGCGAAATTTCACTTTTCGTTTTTGGGTGATTTTTCGTTTTTTTTGGGTGATCTTACGTTTTCAATATTAAATAAGAAACGTCAATCAGTTCTTAAAGATAACGGTATTTAAAGTAAAAGCAGCGGTTCTTCTTTTGTTTTTCTTTTGTATTTGCATCATTTGCTTGAGTTTGCTTGGTCAAGTCAAAGGAAATATTTAGTACCGCGCCCGCGAATCGCGACGCGGCGGATAGCGCGTATCGCGGCGCAACGGATTACGCGTAGTGCGACGGATCGCACGCGCCACCCGTCACCCTGCCCTGCTCCCCCCCACCACCTCCGCCGTCATTTTTTCTTTTTGAAATTTTTTGATAACCAAAGAAACTTGTTGTTTTGAAAAAGAATCAGTATTTTTCCCTTGTACGAAATGTTTTTATAGATTTTTAAGTATGAGATTATATAAAATTAAAATTAATTAAATTTTTAAATTTAACGCACTTCCTACACAATTAAGGGCCGTTTTCTCAATGTCCGGTTAGAGTAGCTTTTAACCAGGAGATAGCTAACCATACGATAGCTAAAAAACAATTTCGGTTTCACCAAGTTCTGATTAAGTAACCTTCGGTTAAATGATTAATTGGGAATTTTTCAATTGTGAATACGCGAAAACTGCATGTCATCTGTCTTGTGTTTACGTTTTTTTGTGATTTCTGTGTACGCAGTTGTTCTTCCGATTAGTAGCTAATCGGAACCACAACTTGCGGTTAACTTAATCAGAACTTAACCGACAGTTAAGCACTTACCGAACATTGAGAAAACGATTTCTTGCTAACCGCTGGTTAAAGTTCTGGTTAGTGCTTAACCAGACATTGAGAAAACGGCCCTAATACTATGTTCAGACTGGGAGCTAAATGCGCATTTAGAGCTTAATTCGCATTTATTTCCTTAATGCTTCTCTAAATGCGAATTTACCCACATAAAATTCTGTCAAGTAAATTCACATAAATTCTACTTCAAATGAGCATTTAGCAGTTTGCGACCCTGTTTCGAAGTTCGAATACATTTTACTCGTTTGTTTTGACAGTACTCGTTATTAAATTCCATCAGCTGTTCGCCATTCGATTGATAAACTTGAACAGTTTTTGTTTTTGTTCAAAAATAAATAGAAGATTCCGTTGGTGAAAACCGATCGCAAAGGACTGACCTGAAAACAACAAATTATAGAAGACGTGCGCCGCTGCGTGGGAAAACATCCTCTCATCCTTGTCTTTCAGGTGCAAAATATGCACAATAATCTGCTGAATGATCTACGACAACAATGGAAAGCAAACTCAAGATATGTCTTTGGTAAAAATCATACCATGCAAATATTTTTGGGACGTAACAAAGCTGAAGAAGTTGAAACAGGTTTCCACAAGCTTTCCAACAGACTTCGCGACAGGATGCACTGCCACTGAAACGCCAAAGCAAGAGGTGACTGGACAAAATATTACTGAGCGGTAGAATATGCTCGCAGTGTTTTTGTAGCCACAGAAACAGTGGTATTAAAAGGAGGTTCACCCGAAGATTTTGCACACTCACTGGAGCCACATTTGCTTTCACTGTGTATGCCTACCAAATTGCAAAGGGAATTCTAGCGTTCTATAGTGACTACTGTAGCATACAACGTTCTAAGATTTTATGGTTAATTTAGAAAAAGTTGGAATTCGATGAAGGGAAGCGGATGCACGCATTATATCCGGCTAGGGATCGTCGGCTTGAGGGGTGGAGTCTTGCATCCAATCAACGAATGCTTCACGTTGCTGCAATATTATTTCAAAAAAAAATAAAAAAGTTGCGTGCGCAATTAATCAACTCTATGTTAATCAACAGAAAAAGAGTGAGAAAATAAACAGAAGGAAGTAAATTTCGGACATCAACTCTATGTTAATCAACAGAAAAAGAGTGAGAAAATAAACAGAAGGAAGTAAATTTCGGACAGACATAATGGACCGGAAGTAGTTAGCACTAGATGACACACAAAACACAAGCACAGGAAGTTGCATGTTGCACGCTGGTGTTAGTGCAACAGTTGCCCACCCAACCATGATCCTAATGATCAGCTTCCAAGCTAGATTGAAACCAAATCAAATATTCATATTAGGATCCCTACCTTTTCTTTTTTTTTTTTTTTTTTTTTTTTTTTTACCAACCAACCACCTTATGCCAGAAATCAAACAGGAATGCTTAGAAATTCATTGTTAATGTATTTAAAGATAGCTTAATACAATAATAATTAAGATAATAATAGATAACAATACATAGATAATAATACTTGAAACAAGAAGTATAAGTGCAAATGAAAATTAACATGTTTGGAAAGAAATGGGTTTTTATTCTTACATATAAAAAAAAACTTAACAAAAAGTTATGGAAAAAAATCAAAAATTTACTATGAACTTGTAAATATTAAGATTCATGATATATAAGAAGAGAAAAAAAAAATTATATGCATTAACAAGAAGTTCAATAAACTATGTCGAACAGCTGATCGTGGCTACATAGCTTTGTCTATGTACAAACTCAACTCCGTGTAAAGTGCAATTCGTTATTTAAAGAGAGATTTACCGCGTGATTAAATTTAGCGAAGTGAAGAGAGAAAAAATGTAATGCTGCTGAGCCGCTGAGCATACTAAAAAATGTTATAGCAGAACTTATTGCAACAAAGAGTAAAAGAGGAGAAAAAAATAACTTAGCATATATGCATTTATGCAGCAACATTTGTTGCTGTTAATATTTTGAACCAAATAAAAATATACCAGAAAGAGAAAAATATAACAACAAACTCTTTTCAACTCACTGTTAATTGCGCTGCTCCCACGATGAAAGTACTTTCAGCGTCATGTTGCGAGAGAGCCGATAACCTGTAAGAGAATGCTTAGAGCGGAAACTTAAGCAACAAAAATGATTTTCCGTTCAGCATTGTGTTATGTTAGTTAACATATCATTTTACCAATAATTTACAGAGCGCGGTAATTAAAGCCAAATTTAACATTTGTCTTTGCCATAACGATTGCTTAATGGTAAAATGACTATGTTAACTTTTCATGTTATGTTAAAACTTTAATTAT
The DNA here is from genome assembly GCA_943735915.1 of Pherbina coryleti. NCBI lineage: Eukaryota > Metazoa > Arthropoda > Insecta > Diptera > Sciomyzidae > Pherbina > Pherbina coryleti. The sequence continues at coordinate 104,772,935 of OX030948.1, read as the reverse complement.
TAAATTTAACGATTAAATTTTTAATAATGATATAGTATTTTCTCTTTTAAACAAATTTCGTTTTTTTCTTTCCTTATTTTTTTCTTTTTGTAAAACAAAATTATTTTAAAATTTCGAGTTTAAATTAACAAACAAACAATTTTTCTCGATCTTCAGTTTTTTTTTTCTTTACTTTTACTCACAACCTGTTTTGGTTTCTTCACTTTTTTGCTCAAAAATAACACTAACAATAACCGTATTTTTGTGTATACGCTTTTCTGTATACACTAAGCTTTGCACTCATCGGTCTCCGCGTGTTAACTAAAAATGATTTTTTTCTTCTTTTACATGTTTTTTTTTGTACTTTTTTTTTTTTTTGTTTTCTTTTTTTTTTTTTTTTTTAAAAAAATGCTTTACATTTTTAACTTAATTTAAGAGTTCATCATTTTAATTAATAGTCACTTTATGTATACTCAATGCACATTTATCTTTCTTTTAGATTTTTTTTTCATGATTTTTTTCTTTTTTTGTTGTATTGGTATTATCTAATTTTTAGGTATAAAATTTAAATGCTTAGAATATTTTCATAATTGATAGAGTTTAAATTTTAATGCACCATTTATTTTCTTGTAACACTTGGTTTTTTTCTCATTTTAAAGCGTAATCACACAAAAAATACTTATTCACGCGCCGGGAGTTTGATCTTGACTGCCAGAACTTTTCTGCGTTAAGGTGATCGCCGAGGCTGAGCTTTTGAGCTTCAAGCTCACATTAGCGTGAGTTTAGGATGAATTTGAGAACAGCATGATTTGTTTTTACTCCAAACTAAGCGCCAATCTATTTTAAAGAATTTTATTTGATATAGCGCAAATATAGAAAGTGGAAAATGATATTAAATTACCCTTCTAGGAATTGGCGCCACGAGAAAATAATTTAGGTAGCTTCGATGCAAAAAGTAAATTTTTGCGATTTAGTTTAAGAAAAATCCAAAAATAGTTTAATATAACCTAACAAGGAAAAGTTAACTTTAAGTAAAACCATGAAAAAATTAATGTTGAGGAATTTTATATATTTAATTAAATGAATAAAATTTCGATTTATTTAATAGAAAGAACAATAATTTTGAAAAACAGAACTCACCAAGTATAATTTTGATGTGTGATGAATTTTTTTAAGTAAAACTTTGAGTAAATTTTCTTAAATCACATTTTGCACACTTTTTGAAAGTTATAATTCTGGAACAATAAACTTGATACGCCGGCTTCTGGATCGAAAAAGATCGAAGCATTGGCTGGTTTATTAGAGCAAAGCTGTGTAATCCACAAAAGAAAGAGAATTTCCGGTGATGAGAGGAAGAAAATTGGTAACAAAAGAAGTAGAACAAAGTAACTTCCGATACAGTGGTTTATAGTATAACACTATTGTTAATAGAATTTGACAAATAGATGGCAGTGGTCGAGTAATTACAGCAAATTAAAGTTACAAAAAAAGTAAATTCAATTATAATTTTCTAAAGCTCCAAGTACCCTACATTTTCCCCCCAACCAAAATCAGACTTTGGGAGGATTGAAAATTCGCCGAAAGCTGATACCACTTGGAGCGATAGTAGCCAAGACAAAGATTATTGGCGAATATCTTTAGCGTGATACGTACCCAAAAATTGTCCTTGCAGATCTTCTAACTCATAGTAGCAGTTACCTAATTTTTTCCGAACTCTAGCTTTAAGAAATGTTTTTCCCAGTTTAGCGTTATAGCCTTGTTCAAAATTACTTTGTTTAAAATTTCGCCTAAATACCTCTTGACCTTCTTCATAAGACACTATTCTTGACCTTAAATTATAAGATTTGCGTTGCTGTTGTTTTCTCATAACATTTTCAGCGTTGTTTCGTACAATTTCCATGGTATCCTCTCTGTTAAAGTTTACTGTTCGATCTTCAAGCAATTCCAATTTTCTCAACAAAGCGTATGTAGAGCCATTCGTCACCATATGTTGACCAAAAGCCATGAAGTATCGCGACGTACCGATTGCAGAATGTGCTGCTGAGCGCAGAGCACAGCAGATGTTGCTTAAAAACTCATCCCAATTTTTCTGGCTAGGTTGTACATATGCCTTAATAGCCGCGATAACGGAACGGTTAACACGTTCAGAGGCATTGGCTTGAGGAGAATGGAATGCTGTATAAAGGTGGCTCACACCGTATTTTTGTAACAGACTATTGAAAATATTAGACTTAAACTGCGTACCATTATCGGATACAATACTTTCGGGCACACCAAATGTGTGAAAAATGTCATTTTCTAAATATTTGACTATGACATCTGCAGTAAACTTTTTAACTGGTTTTAAAAAAGGAAATTTGGAGAAATGATCAAGTACTATAAAAATACCAATATTGCCTGAGCTAGAGCGAGGATACGGCCCCAGAAAATCTACATAAAGTCTTTGAAAGAATCTGTGAGTTATGATGGTTCTACCCATTGGTGGACGAAGTACATGATTGGGGTGTTTTGTACACTTGCAAACTTCACAAGAATTTATATAAGACTTTACATCAGTTACCATACCCGGCCAAAAATAATATCGTCGTATTCTTTCGAGAGTTTTATTGACGCCATTATGTGCAGCCAACTTATCGTCATGGGCTTTGGTCATCACATCAGAAACTAGACTTTTTGGTATCCACAGTTTCCAACATAGGTCGTCGTGTAATTGCTCACCAGTGGCATGTTCCATCCTTCTGTACAAAAAGTTGTCAAGCACCCTCAAGTCTGGAAACTGAGACTCATTCTCTTTTATCTTTTTGATCAGGTCCGTATATTCGTCACATTGAAAGTGTGTTGAGTTTAGATCAACAAAAACCCCACTGTCATTTTCTAAAGCGGACAGATCGTCGGTATTGACTCTAGAGAGCGCATCAGGAACTACGTTTTGATTACCACGCCTGTGTTGAATACCAAAACTAATTTGGTATTGCGTAATTGCGTTGAGCGTTGTTCAATTTTTTTGACATAAAAGCAATGGGGTATTCATCACCCTCTTTATTAATTTGAACTAGAACACCACCAACACCTGTCCTACTCGCATCGCAGTGTATGTAAAAAGGTTTTGAAAAATTTGGACTATGCAGCACAGGAGCGCTGCTCAAAACTGATTTTAACTCAACGAATGCATTTTCAGCTTCGTTGGTCCAAGTGAATTTCTTTTTATTTTTCAACAAATCTGTGATCGGAGCGGTAATCGAGGCATAGTTACGAATGAACTTCCGGTACCAACCAGACATTCCCAGAATTCGTCTGACTTGCTTAACCGATCGCGGAGTCGGAAAATCGGTTATGGCGGACACTTTTTCCGGATCGGTACGAATAATCCCATTCCCAACTATATGGCCTAAATACCGGACTAAATTCTTTAAGACAAAATTTACTTTTCTGTACATTGATGGTCAAACCTGCTGACTTAAGATGTCTAGCGACTTCCTGCAGCACTGCTAAATGTTTGGAAAAACTATCGGAAATAACCAATAAATCGTCGAGATAGACAAAAACTTCTGACCGTAAATGACAAGGAACCACCTTATCCATGAGTCGTGACATTGTTTGCGGTGCATTGCACAGACCGAATGGCATTACTTTATATTGATATAAAGGCCTACCAGGAATCGTGAACGCAGTTTTGTCTCTAGATTTGGGATCTAGCGGTATTTGCCAAAAAGCATCTTTCAAATCTAGACTTGTTATGTATTCTGCTTTTGGAAGACGACTTAGAATACCATCTATATTTGGTAAGGGGTATGCATCCTTAATGGTGACAGCATTAACTTTTCTGCTATCCAGGCACAATCTTACTTTTCCAGGTTTACGAACGAGAACTATAGGTGAGGACCAAGCACTATCAGATTCCTCAATAATTCCTAACTTTAGCATCCGATCAACCTCTTCATATATTAATTTTTCCATAGCTGGAGAAACGGGGAAGTGACGTTGTTTTATAGGCTTAGCATCACCAACATCGATTGTGTGACATATGACATTAGTTCTACCAAGTCCTTCTTTAGCAAAAGATGGAAATAAACTGACAACCCTTTCAAGCTGTGTTGTTTGATTTTCTGTTAAAGAATGTTGATCTGGCTTATCAAAAATGTTAAGTGAATTTATTTCATAAGAAAGTTCTTTAGGCAGAAGATTGAATGATTGCCAAAAATCAATGCCAAGATATAGATTTTGTGCTAAACTAGGTACAATGAAAATCGAAATTGGTTTTGAACTACCCCGAAAAGTTATCGAAGTTTTCACTTCGCCAATAACGGCCTGAAGCTTTCCATCTGCCGTGCGAACATTTGAAGAAAATTTTTTAAAAACGTAATTTTTACTTTTAAGGAATTCTTGAGCTAGTTCTGATCCAATGCAGCTGATTGATGCTCCCGTGTCTAACAGTCCAACAACGGATTTTCCGAAGAGCATGACTTCTGCATAAGGTCGAATATCGTTAGGCTTATCAATTATAGCACTTAACAAGCGTTTACGATTGTAATTAATTGTCTGCCAAAAGTTCTTGATCCGATTGCTGGAGCGAATTTGTGTTTTTGTTGGGTTAAAATCTTGAAAAATGCGTAAACGAGCATTATTGTATTCGTTTAAACGAACGTGAAGAGGTTTAAAAGAATAAAGATTTGAAAAATTAGCATTATTTGAATTTTTGACATTTTTTTGAGGAACAGACTTAAGAATTGTTAGTCTGTGCTGGTCGTCTGGGTTTTCTGTGTTTTTGTTAGAATCGGTTTGAGTGCACTTCTCGGTGCACTCGACTGTACGTTTTTTGACATTTTATCGAGGCAACGTTTACAATTTGGTTTGTACACGTTAGGTGTACCGCAACCATAACAAAACACTTTTCTGTCAGCTAAACAATTTTGGTACGGATGACCAGTGACACCACAATTCCAACAAACTAAGGCTGAACCAGAAATATCTTCTAAGTCAGAATCAAGGTTTTCAGTACTAACATAAATATTGTCATCAATTTCAGCAACACGTCTGCGTGAAGGAACTGATTTCGAAAAGCTATTGAAGTTTTGAATATCTTGTAAGAAAAATTCTCTTTTTCTACAAATTTCGCGCAAATGAGATACAGAATAGATTTGAATATTTAACAGTTCGTGTTGAATTTCCGGCAACAAATTTCTTTTAAGAATTTCCACAAGGCTATTTTCAGATAATGGTTGATCTAGCTTATCTGTTAGATCGGCAATGGATTCATAAAATGCATCGAAACTTTCGTTAGGCTTTTGCTTGCGATCACGCAACATCTCTCTTTAGTCCATGTCAGTTCTCGTATCTTTGTACTGACGCCTAAGACCTATGCAGAGATCGTTCCAGCGAAAATCACGATTCGATTTATGAAATCTCCAAAACCAGTCACTTGCCTTGGAGTCAAAAAGAGAGTTAGCATATCGACACATAAGTTCGAAATTTCCACCTAAGGTCTGGATTGTCAAAGCTTCGACACGATAAATAAAATTATCAACTGACAACCCACCTGGTCCTCCGGTAAACCGAATTTTCCAGTTATATATTATATGACCTACTTTATCAGGTCTAAAGGACAAATCAGAGGTACTTTGTGCATCGTTAGAAGCAGGAGAGTTTTGAATTAGTGGTGCAGAGCCGTTGTTTGCAGTGCTTGGCCGTTGGGGTAAACCAAGAAGTTGGTCAAAAGACTGCTGCTCTATTTTAGGTAGTTGTTGTATTGGAGGGTGTTGTTGTGCAGATCGGACATCAGGGATTTGAATATTAGATGTATTAAAATTGTGTACGCTTAAGCGTCGAAAACCTTCTGCAATATTTGTTTCAATTAACTTTGTCAGTTGCTGACTGAGTGTGGAAAGCATTTCGGACTGCTGTGCTCCAACAACCGCGGTTACTAAATTTCTAATATTATCTCTTTGTTCCGTTGGGGATTGTTGAGAAAAATTCTCAGTTTGAGACAAAGCAGTTTCAGTTAGATTGGGTTCAGCAGTAGTTAGCTTTCTACTCTGCGATCTCGTGTTAGGACGATGGTCTGAAGACTTAGATGGCGTTTGTGGGTTCACAACTTGTGAAACGCATCTAGAGCCACACACTGGACATGAACTGTTATTAGTTAGATGTTTGGATATGCATGCTCTGTGGAAGCTGTGGTTACATGCAGTCTTCATCAAGTGTCCTAAGACAGAAATTTGTTTGCTACAAATATTACAAACATGAGTACTGGCTCCAGTGACACTTAAGTCCTCAGTGCTATGTCTAATAGACATGTTCAGTTAAGTTAACCAAAGGAAAGAATTAAAACAGAAATTATTTAAAAATTTTGTTGTCTTCACACAACGCACATTGTATTTAAACTCGTGTAAATAAAAAAAATAAAATACTTAAAAAAAAAGTGTTGAAATCAGACAACGATGTCTTTCAAATTCGATTAAACGCGATTTAAATAGTGTCTTAAAACGTAAATATTAAGACATAAATGAATTAAGAAACAAAAATTGAAATGAAATATAAATGTTTTGTAAGTTTTGATTTCTTCGCATACAAGTAAATTGGTTGAAAAAAAAAGGTTTATGCAAACTTCCATAGCAGTAATGAGTCAAATAACGCTAGCGAAAAATTATTGAAAAGAAGAAAAAAAATATTTATTAAAATAACGGTCAAAAATCTCTAAAGCTTTCGAGGTTAATACAATTCCAAGAATTTTAATAAATGAAAATAAGAAACTAAACGAGATTCCATTGTGGTCAGATTTTTATCACTTTAATAGTTTACAACATCTGCAATTCCAAAACAGAAAAAAAATTTATAAGCATTAAACAGAGCGAAAGAGATGAATGATAATGAAATTATACCGGTTATATACTTAGAAAATTAAAAGTATATACAATTCCAATGCATAATTTCAAATATTATAAATCTTTACTAGTGATGAAAGTATATTGAATGATCTTTACTATGGTGGTTATATGCTAACATTTTTTTAAAGCATATGCATTTCCAAAGCATAGTTGAATCATCCAATATAAATTGTGAAATTTAAACAAAGTTGAAAAACTAAGAGATGAACAAGCCATAATTTAAAGATTTGGAAACCGACACAAAATTCATTAATGTAAAACTATGTTACTAGAATAAATTGATAAAATTAAATAAGTCATTTTGACTAACTCGAATGTTTTGAAATGTGTCGGCCCCACGTTGGGCGCCATTTATTTTTTTCTTATTAAAATAATATTAATAACTGTAGCATACAACGTTCTAAGATTTTATGGTGAATTTAGAAAAAGTTGAAATCGATGAAGGGAAGCGGATGCACGCATTATATCCGGCTAGGGATCGTCGGCTTGAGGGGTGGAGTCTTGCATCCAATCAACGAATGCTTCACGTTGCTGCAATATTATTTCAAAAAAAAATAAAAAAGTTGCGTGCGCAATTAATCAACTCTATGTTAATCAACAGAAAAAGAGTGAGAAAATAAACAGAAGGAAGTAAATTTCGGACAGACATAATGGACCGGAAGTAGTTAGCACTAGATGACACACAAAACACAAGCACAGGAAGTTGCATGTTGCACGCTGGTGTTAGTGCAACAGTTGCCCACCCAACCATGATCCTAATGATCAGCTTCCAAGCTAGATTGAAACCAAATCAAATATTCATATTAGGATCCCTACCTTTTCTTTTTTTTTTTTTTTTTTTTTTTTTTTTTACCAACCAACCACCTTATGCCAGAAATCAAACAGGAATGCTTAGAAATTCATTGTTAATGTATTTAAAGATAGCTTAATACAATAATAATTAAGATAATAATAGATAACAATACATAGATAATAATACTTGAAACAAGAAGTATAAGTGCAAATGAAAATTAACATGTTTGGAAAGAAATGGGTTTTTATTCTTACATATAAAAAAAAACTTAACAAAAAGTTATGGAAAAAAATCAAAAATTTACTATGAACTTGTAAATATTAAGATTCATGATATATAAGAAGAGAAAAAAAAAATTATATGCATTAACAAGAAGTTCAATAAACTATGTCGAACAGCTGATCGTGGCTACATAGCTTTGTCTATGTACAAACTCAACTCCGTGTAAAGTGCAATTCGTTATTTAAAGAGAGATTTACCGCGTGATTAAATTTAGCGAAGTGAAGAGAGAAAAAATGTAATGCTGCTGAGCCGCTGAGCATACTAAAAAATGTTATAGCAGAACTTATTGCAACAAAGAGTAAAAGAGGAGAAAAAAATAACTTAGCATATATGCATTTATGCAGCAACATTTGTTGCTGTTAATATTTTGAACCAAATAAAAATATACCAGAAAGAGAAAAATATAACAACAAACTCTTTTCAACTCACTGTTAATTGCGCTGCTCCCACGATGAAAGTACTTTCAGCGTCATGTTGCGAGAGAGCCGATAACCTGTAAGAGAATGCTTAGAGCGGAAACTTAAGCAACAAAAATGATTTTCCGTTCAGCATTGTGTTATGTTAGTTAACATATCATTTTACCAATAATTTACAGAGCGCGGTAATTAAAGCCAAATTTAACATTTGTCTTTGCCATAACGATTGCTTAATGGTAAAATGACTATGTTAACTTTTCATGTTATGTTAAAACTTTAATTATTAAATTTAACGATTAAATTTTTAATAATGATATAGTATTTTCTCTTTTAAACAAATTTCGTTTTTTTCTTTCCTTATTTTTTTCTTTTTGTAAAACAAAATTATTTTAAAATTTCGAGTTTAAATTAACAAACAAACAATTTTTCTCGATCTTCAGTTTTTTTTTCTTTACTTTTACTCACAACCTGTTTTGGTTTCTTCACTTTTTTGCTCAAAAATTACACTAACAATAACCGTATTTTTGTGTATACGCTTTTCTGTATACACGAAGCTTTGCACTCATCGGTCTCCGCGTGTTAACTAAAAATGATTTTTTTCTTCTTTTACATGTTTTTTTTTGTACTTTTTTTTTTTTTTTGTTTTCTTTTTTTTTTTTTTTTTTTAATCTAAAGCATTTTTAACTTAATTTAAGAGTTCATCATTTTAATTAATAGTCACTTTATGTATACTCAATGCACATTTATCTTTCTTTTAGATTTTTTTTTCATGATTTTTTTCTTTTTTTGTTGTATTGGTATTATCTAATTTTTAGGTATAAAATTTAAATGCTTAGAATATTTTCATAATTGATAGAGTTTAAATTTTAATGCACCATTTATTTTCTTGTAACACTTGGTTTTTTTCTCATTTTAAAGCGTAATCACACAAAAAATACTTATTCACGCGCCGGGAGTTTGATCTTGACTGCCAGAACTTTTCTGCGTTAAGGTGATCGCCGAGGCTGAGCTTTTGAGCTTCAAGCTCACATTAGCGTGAGTTTAGGATGAATTTGAGAACAGCATGATTTGTTTTTACTCCAAACTAAGCGCCAATCTATTTTAAAGAATTTTATTTGATATAGCGCAAATATAGAAAGTGGAAAATGATATTAAATTACCCTTCTAGGAATTGGCGCCACGAGAAAATAATTTAGGTAGCTTCGATGCAAAAAGTAAATTTTTGCGATTTAGTTTAAGAAAAATCCAAAAATAGTTTAATATAACCTAACAAGGAAAAGTTAACTTTAAGTAAAACCATGAAAAAATTAATGTTGAGGAATTTTATATATTTAATTAAATGAATAAAATTTCGATTTATTTAGTAGAAAGAACAATAATTTTGAAAAACAGAACTCACCAAGTATAATTTTGATGTGTGATGAATTTTTTTAAGTAAAACTTTGAGTAAATTTTCTTAAATCACATTTTGCACACTTTTTGAAAGTTATAATTCTGGAACAATAAACTTGATACGCCGGCTTCTGGATCGAAAAAGATCGAAGCATTGGCTGGTTTATTAGAGCAAAGCTGTGTAATCCACAAAAGAAAGAGAATTTCCGGTGATGAGAGGAAGAAAATTGGTAACAAAAGAAGTAGAACAAAGTAACTTCCGATACAGTGGTTTATAGTATAACACTATTGTTAATAGAATTTGACAAATAGATGGCAGTGGTCGAGTAATTACAGCAAATTAAAGTTACAAAAAAAGTAAATTCAATTATAATTTTCTAAAGCTCCAAGTACCCTACACTACACCGTGTGCGAAGAAGGAAAAGTATTGACATCTGCACAGGCTCGCATACTCAAGCTAAATGCAAATCATATAATAAAATCGTTTGGGTTAATTGTGAGTTTTATTTAATTTGTCAATGATACATTTGTTTAATTATTAATAAAGTTGTTTATAAATATATTCAAACAAAAATAATAAATGTTTACAATTTTCCGAAAACTTTCTGGTTCGTTCCTGCAATCATATTTTTGTTAAAATGTCAGCATTTTCACAACATAGAAATAATATTAAGAAATCTGTCAATTTTAATGCGAATTAAGCATTTCTTCATAGTTTGAACACTTGACATTTGTAAGCATTTTCGAACTTCTAAATGCGCATTTAAAACTCAGTCTGAACATAGTATAAGATTGATTAGTAACGTAGTAGTGCAATTTAAAAATCAGCTTCTACAGTACCTTTTATCGTTGCAATAATAGTTCTAATAACTGTTTTCGTGTTATTATTTCATGTTTTAATAACAGTGGTATAAATAAATAACTATATTAATAAAAAATAAATAAATAGTATTTATATCATCAAATGACTGAATTAAAATAGACTTTTAAAAAAAACAAATACTGGCCTTGAAAATGCTCATTTCGTACAAGGGAAATTCGTATCTCGTGTGGGAACACAATGTAAAATATTGGGCGATTTTTCTTTTTTTTTGGGTGAATTTCCTTTTTGTTTTTGGGTAATTTTTCCAAAAATTTTTGGGCTTTTTTTCGTTTTCTTGGGTAAAGTTTCGTTTTTTCATTTTGGGCGTTTTTTCATAAATTTTTGGGTAATTTTTCTTTTGGGTGATTTTTCTTTTTTTTTGGGCGATTTTGCGGAGAGCCGGAAAAAGAAGTCATATTTTAACATTTATTTTTGACCGAAAAAATAAGTGATATTTTAACTTCTATTTTTAACCGAAAAATAAACATTTTAACTGGTATTTTTGACCGAATAAATAAAAGTAAATAATAACAAAAAAAAAAACAAAAACAATAACCATTATTTATCGACTTATTTGAAAAAATTTATAACAGTTACGGTCCCTGATTAAAACTTATCTTCAATCGAAAAAAAATTAGGGCCCTACGCTTGCCACCCTAACGAATCAATGCGCTCATGAAGCTGAACTTGTGTTTTGACAGAAGCTCTTGCACATGACTCATGCACACAAATGGCGGGAAACCAACAAACTACAAAGCAAGATTACCTGTGAAATGAAACCTACTTATTATGTGTTTTTTGTGAACTTTCACAACTTTTCACGGCACAACGCATGCTTATATAATTATTTATTTTATTTATGTTCGTTTTAATACAATTTATAGCGATGACAATCGCTAATTATTTAATATTTTAATGTTTTTTCACCACTCATTTGCTTTGTTTTGATGTGCAAGAGCTTATGTCAAAAAATCATGCTCTATCTCGCTTGAAAAATTCTTCAACACACGCATAGTATGTGTGAGTAGAACACCACTTCCTTATATTTTATTTCTATGCATAAAACACTGACTCCTATGTATATGTTGCTATCGTACAAAGTGCTGTCATTTTGTCAAACCTTAACCGATTTTGGACATCTTTAGCTCATTGGATAGAAAATATGATTAGTAACATACAACTAAAGCATTGCAATATAGATCTTTGAAAAATGTTAAAGCTACTATGAAACGAATAAACATATTTTTATTTTCAATAGAATTTTTATATGCATGAATGTGTACGAGTGTATAAACCCAGCGGGTAACAATCGCGCTGAAACACTAATTATGATGCGCTGTTTTTGAAAAAAGTAGCGCATCTGTTTTGATGAAACTTCATTTCTTTTTTTGTTCTACGTGTCCGCAAAATCCTGCGCATTTTTACTGCATCCTTGGGAAGCTTTGTGGATGCAGTTAGCTTAGTAAACGACAAATGAAGATGCGAAAAAATTTGTCACATGCAGGGATTGAACCCGGGCTGCTGGCATTACAATCGAATAACTTAACGCTCTGCTATTTCCTCGCCTGATTATTTGAGCACAAAATGTTTATAAAAATATGAGCTCCACAAATCTGAACTCTGAAGACCGCATCCTCAAAACATACCTAAACTGCGTATAAAATGCCGTGTTTCTAAAAGCGCTTTTTATTTTCCCGCTGGGAAAGTACGCTGCACACCATATAATCTGAAACATTTATGTAAGAAAATTTCAAGTTTATCTTCGGCAATTACAGTCCTATCTTATGGCGCTTACTTTTCTCAAAAAAATTCTGCATTTTTTCTGCCCGTTTTGAGAACTCTGCCCTTTATGTGCTTTTTTCTCAAAAAAAAGTCTGACCTGTAAATTAAATCGAATTCTTTTCTCGACAATGTTGACCTCGAAATTAGAAAAAATGCTGAATTTTTCAATCTCAAGATCGAGGATTTTAAATTCTGACCTCAAATGCTACCAACTGAAATGTAAAATATTCTGCACTCTCAGAGAGCAGAATTTTTTGCCAAGAAAAGAAAACGCCACAGATATATAAATGTTTTTATTTCGAGGAGTCCAACTTTTTTGCCCTAAAGGTCATTGTTCACCCCGTTCTAGCACTTACCCACGAGAAAGTATATGGTAGTTACCTACCATATGGTAGATACCTACCACTTACCTTACTTTTTTATCTGTGAAAAGTAGCTTATTAAAATAATTTAAGTTACTTTTTAGCAAAAGCTTACCCACCATAAAAGTTCTGTGTTTTATTTTAAAGATAAAAAATGCAAATAAAAATTGAATTGAGGGCCTTCAAGGTTTTGGGCAACGACTTAAAAAGACTTTTTTTGATTTGTCATTTGTTTTTTTAATTCATGTTGTAAAAGTTGAAATCTGGTAAGTACTAGAAAGGGGTCCTCGACCCTAATGTCTTTTAGAGCAAAAAATTTTGACGCCTCGAAATAGAAACATTGATATATCATTCTTGGACAAGATAGGTCTGTAAATGCCGAAGATATGAAGACTTAAACGTTTGGGAAAAAAAATGGTTTTTTTCGGAATTTTCTTAAAAAAATGCTTCAGATTAGATGGTGTGCAGCTTACTTTTTGCCATTACGGTCTAATACATTCGTACACATTCATTCATATAAAAATTCTATTGAAAATAAAAATATGTTTATTCGTTCCATGTGGCGTCCGTGGCGTAGTTGGTTAAAGTGCGTGGCCGCTATGTTAACGAACTTTGGAAACCCAGGTTCGAATCCCAGCAGCAGCGACAGAAAATTATTTGAATTTTTCTGTACGGCCGCCACCTCTCTGCAGACAATGGCAAACCTCAGAGAGTAATAAAAATGCCATGTAAAGCTTCTTGAGAATAAGAACATTTCGTTCATCGGCGTTCGGAGTCGGCGTTAAGCCTGTAGGTCCATTTCTCGGTCAATTGTGTACAAACTTAATAACACGCACAACACAATTGATCATAAGAAGCTAGGTCAAAGTCCTTTCAAGGGCTGAAATGGCCAGTTATTTATTTTTTTTTTTTTTTTTTATTCGTTCCATAGTAACTTTTACATTTTTCAAAGATCTGTATTACAACGTTCTAGATGTATGTTGCTCATCATAATTTCTTTAAAATGAGCTATTGATGTCCAAAATCGGTAAAGATTTGACAAAATTACAGCACTTTGTACGATAGCAACACATACATGAGAGTCATTGTTTTATGACAAAAAAAAAAACTTTAAAACTGCCGCCATTTTGCCAATTCTCAACCGATATTGATGGTTTTGGATTCAATGAAAAGGTATTTTTGCGTGCAATAAATTTTTGTGATAAAAGATGTCATGCATGCGGCATTACGTCATTTAAATTTATAGAAACAGTAATTTTTTTTATAAAATTAAAGAAAATTAAGGAATTTGCTTCGCTACACGCTTCATTTTGTATTTAATCGTATTTATTTTTATACAGCCTTATTTTACGTGAAATTGTACTGAAAAGAAGTGGAATTTGTTTTTCATTTGCAATAAGGCAAATAGCTGTAAAAATTCAATGAACGTCGGCGCAACAAAAATCGAACCCTTAAACTTAAACGAATTAAAAAAAATTGTGACGACATTGAGAGGTCAGATCAAGTGGGATGAACTCACAACCCCTCTCTTTAAGAATTTCTATAAAGTTTGTTGTGCTTTTTTTTTTGGTGGATTTCGTCACACTGCGTATTGGGACTACCGTGTTGAAATTGGGAATAGGGGTGGGTAGAATCGTTTCCAAGAATGTTATAAAATGAGCAGGATACAACAAAGTAGCGTGACACTATCAAATAAAAACTTTTTTATTATTGGTTCTGGGAAATTAAAACTTGAGAAATGAAAAAATCTAAGTTAGGAAGCTAAGTCAGTTTTAGTTTTGATTCAGTTCTGATTTTATTTTTAAATAGTTCAAATATTTATATTTAAACTAACAGTATTTTCTTAGTCTATTTCAAGACTTCTCCTTTAATTCCAATTTTTTTTCAATTTAGTTTTTAAAATCAATAATTGAGCAATCAATTTTAGTTTAGTAAATTCTTTATAATTCCCCTCAATTTTATATCCTATACCAATATTAATTGGCTCACTTAATTTGTGGCTTTGACTTTAAAGTGTCGTCGGCACTAGTTCAAATTATCGCCTGTTGTTGTTGTGTTGTGTTTTCTCCATAAAGAACCGATTCAGAAACCTATATAGGTTTATACCTTTGTTTGAGGTCATAATTATTATTTTAACCACATGTTTTCCATTGAGTACGATACTATAAATGATAATTTAATTTTTAAATTCAAGATGGCGGATAGGGATGCCACATAATTTTTTTTTTTAAATTTACGAATTTCGTGCTGGGTCGAATACTAGGTAAAAATGGGTAATGGAAATTGCAGTACATCACTGCCGATCTCTGATGAGGACAGTTTCTTCTCCACGTTATAATAAGGGTATTCGTGCAAATGGTCAAAGCCCTTATAAATGGTAGAAACAAGATAAGTTTAAACCCCTTATAAACTGTCAAAATTCGTATGGATAAGCTTTTGCACAAACCGGATATATTTGCTCTTGGGTATAGTTAAGCAAACTATGTGGCAAACTATATGATCAATCAGCTGTGTTAATTTTTATTATTGCAGACAGTATTGGAATGAATTGCTGTTTTTATTCAATCAGAAGTTCCAAAAAAGTACGTTTTTAATTTCCTCGTCTCCTGGCTTGCAGAAAATTTACAGTAATTGGTAAACTTGCTGAACAGCTGACACATGTATATGAAACAAGTTTATTATCAAGTTAAGGGAGATTTATGCAACCTGACAGATAAAAATTGGCCAAATTATAAACTTGCAACTTAGCATGAAAACCCTTAATATACCAAATATCTTATTATCTGATAAATCTTTTTATATTGTAAAGAGTTTTTTATTATATTAAGAGAACTTTTTACTTTTGCTCGATGAAATCTTATTTCAACTGCTTTTTATTGAACTTGTGACCTGTTTAACCAAGCATACAACCTTAAAGTTTTGAATAAGTTCCAGGTTAATGGGTTAACCTGGAATAATAGGTTAATGACCTATCCCGTGGTATAATTCATTTTCATCAGTTACGAGATAGGTCATTTAGGAACAATTGACTCTTCTTTCTCCGTAGGGATAATATCACTGTTGAGCTTATGCTGTGCGCTAAATAGTGTAAATAGTGCTAAGTATATCGAAAAGAATTTGAGTTAAACGCATTGTTTACGATAATTTTTTTTTTATTTAATTTTAGAATTTCTAAACATATTTTGTAGAAATGTTCTTGTTGAATTCATGAGTAAATTCTTATGTGTACCCAAGCCGACTACTTACATACCAATTGCCGATGAGTGCGAATGCTTTGACTTCTGTAAACCAACTGCCTTCTTTATTCTTCAATTACAAAAGTATTACCATATAGTTAAATAATAAAATGTTGTTGCCAGAATAACAAAAATAACAAAATGTTGCCAGCGCAAGGTTAGTTTTACACGAGTAAATTAAAGTAAGAAATTATTTGAATTTACGTATATGTATAACATTATCCCCTTCTTAATTTCGAAAATATTCTACTTGAAAACGCTGAACCGATCTACGTACACGGATACTTCGGCGAACTTCTTGCGGAC
Organism: Pherbina coryleti; assembly: GCA_943735915.1. Classification (NCBI taxonomy): domain Eukaryota; kingdom Metazoa; phylum Arthropoda; class Insecta; order Diptera; family Sciomyzidae; genus Pherbina; species Pherbina coryleti. The sequence continues at coordinate 104,756,641 of OX030948.1, read as the reverse complement.
TCAGCAGTCTTGAACGTACGCACAAATCGTTCGGCCAGCCCATTAGAGGGTGGATGGAACGGTGCAATTGTGATGTGCTTTATGAGGTTTTTAGCACAAAATACTTTGATAACCGCAGAAGTAAGCTGTGGACCATTGTCGCTTACTGTGGTCTCTGGCAAGCCCTCTGCTGCAAAAATTGTTGTCAAAGCAAAAATTGTTGCTTCAGCTGTGGTGTTCGCTAACTTGCACACAAATGGAAATTGAGAGTATGCATCGACACAAATGAGCCACATTGAATCAAAAAAACGGGCCAGCAAAGTCAATGTGTACTCTTTGCCAAGGCTTTTGCGGTTGCGGTCAGCTGGAATATTAATGTTTAGCACTGGGGCCTGCTAACTTGCAGTTATCGCAACATTCAGTGAATTTCTGTATGTCTTTGTCGAAACCGACCCACCAGTAATTTTGTCGTGCAAGTTGTGTCATTTTGAACACAACCTAATGCCGATCGTGCAATAAGTGACGACTCGTGTGACGTCACTCTGAAACAAAACAAGATTATCTTGAGTAATCAATAATAACTTACGATTAAAGAATGGCCGAAGATCCTCATCTTTAGGATACAATTTTTCAGGCCATCCATGCTGAATAAATTGTTGAATTCGATTCAGTATTTTGTCCTTGTGTGTGCTAGTGCGTATGACACCAGCGTTGATAGGCGTTTCAATGACAAAAACGTGATTAATGTCGTCATGATTGTCATAATCGTCATCTGAACCCGATAGAAATCCGACAAAGCATCAGCATTTGCATGATCAGCAGTGTTGCGGTATTTTATCTCAAACTGATAGGCCATGAGAAAAATTTGCCCATCTATGTTTACGTTGAGCCGTCATGGTTGGTAGATTTTTGTCAGGACTAAATATGCTGACTAAAGATTTCTGATCAACCACAAGCGTAAACTTGTGCCCATATAAAAATTGATGAAACTTTAGCATGCCAATAATTATTGCCAAGCCCTCCTTCTCGATTTGACTATAGTTTTCTTGATGACGATTTAGGGTCTTGGAAGCAAAAGCAATTGGCCGTTCGCTGCTATCAGGATAAATGTAAGAAATCACTGCTCCAACCCCATACGATGATGCGTCTGTCGCCAAAACTATTGGTAATTCATCTTGAAAATGAGCCAGTATCGTTGCTTGTATGATGTGCTTCTTCAGCTCGTTGAATGCATTTTCTTGTCCAGATTTCCACTCGAACCTCACACTTTTGCACCTTAATTTGTTCAATGGCGATGCCAATTGAGACTAGCTTGGTATAAAGTTATGGTAATAATTAATTTTACCCATAAACGCTTCGAGTTCCTTTAGGTTCGTCGGACGCCGTAAGTTTTCACCAGCTAAAAGCAACAGGCAGTATTATGCCATCAGCGCTAATTTCACGACCTAAATACGTTAGTTTCTTTTTCAGAAACTCTCACTTCTCTCTCTTACACTTGATACCAGCTGACTTCAATATCCTTAGAACTTTTTTTATTCGCTCGTTGTGTTGCTCTTCCGTTTCGCAGGTAATAATGATGTCATCAATGTAATTTGCGCACCCTTCGACTCCATATAATAGTTGCTCGAGATGTTTCTGGAACATGGTTGGTGCGCTGGCAACCCCATATGGCAGTCTCTCCAACAACCCAAGTGGCGTGTTGACCACTAGTACTTTTTTGGACTCTTCGTCGAACTCAATTTGAAGATATGCATCACGTAGATCAATTTTAGAAAAAAATTTGACGTGTCGAACAGTTTGTAAAATGTACTCTTTAATAGGGAGAGGATATTGATTTACATCAATTTGTTGGTTGACGTTTCTTTTAAAATCGCCACAAATGCGTATCGAACCATCTGACTTAGTTGCAAAACCGATGGGGGATGCCCAATCGCTGAACGAAATCTGCTTCCATATTCCTGCGTCTGATAAGCGTTGCGCTTCCTCCTAGAATCTTGGTAAATGGGCGAACGGAATTGGTCTGCTTTTGCTGAATTTAGGCGTAGCATTTTCTTTAAGCTGAATTGTTGCTTTAACTGAACTAATTGTTCCCAGTGCTGGAGTGAAAACATCTTCAAAACTCGATAAAAGTATTTTAATCTTTTAAGATGACTTCACGCTCAGAATTTTGTTGACTTGAACAATTTGTCACTGAACATTTGTTGACTTGAAAGACCCTGCCATTGGTAGTATCCCACATACGTGGATCAAATAATTTGTTTGGAGTGGATTTGTTTGAAGAATTCGGCTTCAAAATTGTTCATAAAAATAAAAAAAAATAAATAACTGGCCATTTCAGCCCTTGAAAGGACTTTGACCTAGCTTCTTATGATCAATTGTGTTGTGCGTGTTATTAAGTTTGTACACAATTAACCGAGAAATACACCTACAGGCTTAACGCCGACTCCGAACGGCGATGAACGGAATGTTCTTATTCTCAAGAAGCTTTACATGGCATTTTTATTACTCTCTGAGGCTTGCCATTGTCTGCAGAGAGGTGGCGGCCGTACAGAAAAATTATTTTAATTCAAATAATTTTCTGTCGCTGCTGGGGTTCGAACCTGGGTCTCCAGGTTCGTTGACATAGCGGCCACGCACTTTAACCAACTACGCCACGGACGCCAGTAACTCCATACTGAGTTTTATTGTCATGCGACGTTTAGTTCCAAAGCTATTTAATATCAATAATTTGACTTGTGTGGTCGAAGCCATAACCCCTTTTCCTATGCCCATCCCAGTTCTCTTGTAGAAATACATTCTCCATTCTGAGTTTCAGTGTTATGTGACTTCTACTTCCAAAGCAATTCGATATCTAAATTTTAATTGTAACGGCTGTGCCACGCCCACTTTTAAAATGGTCACTCAATTTGGCCAGTCAAAGCACACAACTAAATAGTACGTTTTTTCCAAGTTAAATTGATATGTGAGTTATAGTTCGAGAGTTATACCTTAAATTTGGGCTGCTGAAAAAGTGCCATACCCCTCGTCCAACGCCCATAACGGTGAAATGGCACGTGAAAATTTCATTCAAATATCAAATTTCGATGCTGTGTGACCTATAATTCCAAAAATATTCTATATCACATATTCGCAGAAGGAAGTATCCAATTTTGTTCAAGTTTTAAGGAACCGAACAAACCAAGATAGATAAGAATATAGATAGATATACATATATAAGAGACGGGGAACCCCCAGCATATTTGTATAGCTCTCCCCCATTTGTAGTACTGTTGCCGACAGTGAGCATATGAACTTAAATACTCAATTTTAGTCTGATAAGACCCAAGCCATCTGAAATATAAAATGTTCATTAATTTGTGGGCGGTAAAAGGAGGTGGTATGGTAGCCAATAAGAACACAACAAAAAAAAACTTCAAGCAAATCGGACGGTCCGTTCTTGAGATATGGAATTACAAACACAAATCACGACTTTTTTTATATATATATAGATATGGGAAAATCTTTAAAATGCCACATCTCTGGAACCAATAAGCCAATTTCGTGCAAACTTGAAACCCTGAAATTTTGGTTAAAATCGGTCAACCCGTTTCCGCAGTAAGAGGTGACATAAAAATGTGCAATACTATTTATATAAATAGATTTCATATTTACAACTATAAACTAATTCGCACTTACTTTTCCAGCTATAAACAATATAAGGTATTCTGCTATTCCTGGAAAGCTTATATGAATTAATTACTTCCAAATTAGCATAACCATTATTTTGTCATGGCCGTGGTACCATCACACATAAAAAAGAGGCACAAAAATGGATCTTGATAAGTGTTTTATCAAAACTTCAACCTTTGTAATGTGAGCTTAGCAACACTGCTGACAAAAGCTTTTTTTCAGCTATTTGATAAGTGATGGCAGCACCGCTGCTTCTGTTTGGCAGCACAGAGTCTGAGTCGAAAACAGCAACAGCATTTATCTCATTTCCTCGTTCATGTTTTCGTATAAAGACGAAGTATCGCTTATTTTGCGAGAGTACTACGTCATAGACACTGAATTATATATATTTACATATGCTTATGTTTACATATTAAATTATTTTTAGCATTTTACTGTAGGGAATTTCATTAAAAAAGAAATAGATTCTGTTTATATTACAATTAACATTGTTGTTGCTTCATTGGCTCATTTTTTATATCATGCTTATAAGCAAGACGTAATCAAAAAGAGCTTTAAAACACACAATGGAAAAGAAGGAAAAAGCTTTGTACTGTAATTTTCTATGTAGTTTTTTAGATGGTATTTAATCTCAAATTTTAATAACTTTTTAGGGTAGGTTTTAAAAAATAAAGTATGCAATAGCTTAAATTAAGAATGATGCTTTGAATTAGTAAAAGAATTATTAACTACGGTTCAGTAGTTCTTTAGTTTAGCGTACACGAAGATACGTGATAAGCCTTTTATATAATAGTATAGATGACAGATCTAGTATATGGCCACGTAAAATTTCTTATTGTTTATTGGCAGTGTTTTAATATAATTAAATGTTGACTATATAACTATATTTTGATTAAAAATATTGTGTAAAAATTTAATTAAAGTTATTTGATTATTTAAAGTGAGTAGTTAATTGTTATTAAACAAAAACTTTATGCTTAATCAATATAAATGTTTCTTAATTATAAACTTATACATTTTTTAACATATTGTTATGCAATTTTGTATGCTTATTATTTATTTCTTTAATAGAATTTACACCTTTTCTATTGATTATTTTAGAGGGTCCGTGATATGGACTTTGGGATTATTATTTTATTTTTTAATTTAACTAATACTAGATCTCCTTCTTAGAAATCAGATATATTTACATTTTTGTAAAATTCAAATTTTCCTTTGTGTTTTACAATTTTTTAAATCATGTCTTTTTCAGTAGAAGTTTTTAATCGAATCTTGAATTCGTAAGTCGTCAATGTTGTAAATTTTACTATTATATTTTGTTGCATCACCTGGTAGAGTTGGTAACTTGCCAAAAATTAATTCATAAAGCCATCTATTCCATTCTCCATCCTCTGCGAGAGAAAGAAGATACTCGTTGAGAACTATGGTTTCTTTTGAGTGCTTCTATTGATTCGTGATGATAAAGGGCTGAGAAAATTTGTTCTATTTTCAATAAATTACACACATTTTTCATTACTTCATTCGTAAACACTGTTCCGATATCAGATTTCAAAATTTAAAAACAACTGTATTTTAAAACTAATTACTCTACCTGCGTTACTGCAATCGACTTAGTAGAGTTCTAACCCAATAAAGAGTTAAACATTGGATTTATTGGGTTAGAACACGTAAATTTATTTAACTATGTACTTTGCTTTCTATCTTGTAAACTATACATTAAACTTTATCGTAAATTGATTTGTCATGCTAATTTGCCTTACTATGTTTCATTGCGACTTCATTCCATCGCATTAATAACTTTCTTATTGCTTACTCTCATTGTATGATTTTTTTATGAAGTTAGTTGGTAATCGTCTGTGTAACAATAAACTCACTATTATCAAACCACAGCGTTTTACAGTTTTAATTTGAACTTAATCTACACAACATTTTTGGCGACCGTGACAGGACTCGTCTGTGGAACTCTTCGGTTTTGTTTTTTATTGGGTTCGAGCACAGACTGAAGGATACACAGTTGGTCCTCAACATATAAACATTGGAGATTAAAGTCAAGAATTTAATTTTTTCTTCGTTGGATGTCTACTACACTAACTGCTGTTCTTAGATCATCATTCTCAATCGTATCATCTTCAATTTTGACTTCAATCTTCAGTTCTACTAGCCTCAAGCTGCTGCTTAAAAATCATCATTTTTATTATATTCATCACTTATATTCAGGAGAAGTTAAATCTCCTTTGGAGCCGAAAAGCATCATCAAGGCCACCAATTTTCACCGCTGCGAAAATTTGGATCTCCTTTGGCGCTAAAAAGCATTATCAAGTTTTAAGTTTCAGTAATTGTTGGCAGAGCGACAGCAAACTCGTTTTTTGCGAAGTACCGTCAGCGCATATCATTAGTTGTTGGTTGCTAAATGACTTGGAGTTCCTCTTTACACCTTGTACTTATTTCTGAAATAAATTGCATAGCATTTGATTTATAACACATAACTGTGCTACCGTGGCGACTGCTCGTGTGAGTAAAAGTATATACTCGTTATTTCTCCAATTTTAGCTCCAAGTACGAGTGACCAAATTACCCAAACTTATATATTGCTGTTGCTACATTGCTGGTTTAATTTTTTTGGGGATTTATTTTTTTTTCTATCTTTCTCTTAAATGCCAAAACAAAATGAGCCACTGCAGGAGAGTGAGGAAGAAATACTTGATGATTTAACATCACTCAAAAAACAAAGAGCTTCTATAAAGAGAAATATTTCCAATATAAAGAACAAAGTTGAAAAGAGTGGAACAACGGAGGATGCAACAGTTCTTGAGTGTCGCTTAGAAATATTAGAAACATATTTCAAGCAATTATGCGTCATTCAAAACAATATTGAAAGGCTTAATCCTGATGATTCTGACAGAATTCAATTTGAAGAAGTTTTCATAACCGCTAAATCTAAAATTCGGAAATTGTTAAACGAATCTCGCACAAATGTGATTGCTCAGAGCACTCTCAATACTTCATCACTTCACGACAATCATCAAAGAAATGATGATTCGCTCTTTTTTTTCGCTGTCGACAGTCAAACCGTTCGGACGTGTTTTTCAATAAGCTCCGCAAAATTAACTTCTTTACCCTGACCTATCTCAACCACTTGGTTTCACAATCGCGAATATAAGTGTGCCGTTCAGTGAACCCTTAAGAACTGCCAAAACAATAAAATATTGTTACTAATAAAATAAAATAACAACAAAATAAAATTAAAAGCGGCAAAAAAAAATAAAAACAACTACCATAATAGTAAAGTGCTAACGCTGCAGATTACCCACTGAAGCAAGAACAGTGAACTTCTGTGTCAAAGTAAAAAGACAAAAAATATAAGTGATCGCGAATATAAGTGTGCCGTTCAGTGAACCCTTAAGAACTGCCAAAACAATAAAATATTGTTACTAATAACATAAAATAACAACAAAATAAAATTAAAAGCGGCAAAAAAAATAAAAACAACTACCATAATAGTAAAGTGCTAACGCTGCAGATTACCCACTGAAGCAAGAACAGTGAACTCCAAGAACGAAAAAAAAAAAAAAAAAAAAAAAAAAAAAAAGCAATAAATAGTGCTATCCAATAATATTAAATAAAAAATAATAAAATAACCCAATTTCTGTGTCAAAGTAAAAAGACAAAAAATATAAGTGTTCCGCAAATATAAGTGAGCCATACAGTGAACTCTTTATAACTACAAAAACAATTAAATACTGTCAGAAATAACAATGGAATCATCTTGTGATAACCAAACATGTGTCATTGAAGACAAAACAATCCCTATTATCACCTGTAAGGGTATTTGCGGGCATTCTTTTCATGAATGTTGTGTAGGACTGTCGAGAAGGTGCCGTACGACTACACATGAACGTAGTAGGAATTTCGTGTTCTACTGTGACGAGTGCCAGAAGATATCTCTTTCTGACGTGATGCTTGCCATAAAATGCCTAAGCGACTCTTTGAATGCTGCTTCATTGGAAAATAAATCCTTCTTTAAGAAAACCACAAAACAGCTCACAAGGCCCGATGGTGGCATTCAGATAGGCGAAGACATCATCGAGGCCATAGATTCAGCTAAAAAATCTACTGAATCGAAACTTAAGTCGATGTCGGAAAACCTTAAGTCAATTAGAGATGCGGTGAACAAAGATTGCAAATGTTCTGCAATCGAATCTGACATTAGAAGAATGCACATGGAGATAACGGAAAATATAAAGAAAATTAGAACTTATGAACCGGATCGTCAACTCCATGACAACATGATCGCAATCCGTAATGATCTTGATGCCATGTTGCAAACTTCGTCCAATAAAGCAGATCATCCAAACACCTTATCTGATTCCCCTCTAGTCGAACTGTTATTCTCTAGAATGAGCGACATCAGCGACGAACTCAGAGCTTTCCGCTCCACACTTGAAGAGATAGTTAACGTCGTGAGGCAGCAACCACTCAGAGACAACGAAGTCATAGACCTTCAGCGTTCCCATTTCGATAGCTCTTCCATCTTCGAAGAATTGTTAGAAGCTTCGAAAATTTCAATGGAAGCCCCTGTCACACCACCTCCCATAATACCTACTTCCACCACACCTATCGCAGCTTCACCGGCTTCAGACGCAGTTTCACCGGCAATAGAACGTTTTGGAACACTCTGGACCAATTCTGAATGGGAAAAAAGGATAAAACGTCTAAAAGAAAGCAATGATGAAACCAGCACTGTGCTTTTCATCAAAGGATTTCCGCTCAAGGCGAACGTGAGTTGGGTACATAGGTACTTCAATAAATACCACATTAACATTCGTGACTGCCAGAAAACCTTCTCTACAAAAGCTAAAAAAGTGAGCAGCTTTAAAGTGAGTATACCCACGAAATACAGTTGGATGTTCTTGACTGGATCACGTAGAGTACTTAAAGATGGAAACATACGGATATCCGAGTGGTCTAACAGGACATCTCAAACCAATCACCATAAGTTTAGGAGTAATAGAAATAAGACTGTTAATAATAAGCAGACTTCTAAAATGAGAAAAACAGATTCCCAGAATCCTAATTGGACCCTCAAAACAACTATATTCCCCTCTTTTTCCCGCTCAATACATAACCCCTCACATTCATCAAAGACTAATATGCCATCTGAGCCATTCTCATTAAAATCTCAATATAATCCCTCACACCCATCAAAGACTAATACGCCATCAAAACCATTCTCATCAAAATCTCAGCTTAAAAATAAACGCGTCTCATTCAACTTATCACCATCAACTACGGTACACAACAATCACTCATCAAACAAGGTTTCCGTTCGCTACCCAAACTTTATTCGCTCACATGTACTAAATCCCTCTTTACCAAAAATCACTCTCAATAAGGATGCTGCCACCTTCACTCCAGGCAAGGCATCTGTTCCCTCTGTTCCTACTACTATTATTTCTTCCATACAAACGCCTACCACACCAATAAATAACGCTGACCCTCCTTCAACCACACAGTCCCCTGTTTCAACCACACTTTCAGTAGTTAAGCCTACCACAGCACCATCATTTATCGACCCTCTCCTTCCACCAATAGCCAAATTAACAAAAAATCTTGCTGAAAATAGCATTGAAGGGCGCTTTGTAATGTCTCGCCTTAGAGACCGAAGGTTATATGATAACGTGCGCCTCTACTTAGCATATCTTCATAACAAAGCTGACTCCACTTGTATCGACGGGTCAACTAGAACAAGCGTTATGGTATCGATACAACAGGAAGGGCTTCCAACCGAACCAGCTGAACTTAAAAAAATTTACATTCAGTACCACGAGAGCTTTAATATCTCGCCAGCTGAAGTAGAAAAAGACTTATCAGCTTATGCCTCACACACCACTTCAAAGCGTCTATGGCATTTGAACAAATCTCGTTCAAATTTCAAAAACTATTATTGCTCCTAATAACACTTCTAAAGATCTTTTTCCACTTTCTTCTAAAAACAATAGCCTAAAAATTTTTTATCACAATTGTGGTGGTATGCGTGGCAAACTTAACAAGCTTTTCGTTGACGCGAAGTCATGCCACCACAATGTTTTGGTATTCGCAGAAACTTGGCTAAATGACTCTTTCAAAAACGAAGAAATCCTCGACAACAACTGGACACTCTACCGGAATGATCGTGATTATACCTACACCGGTCAATCCCGTGGTGGTGGTGTTCTAATAGCCATACATAACTCCCTACCTAGTCAAATGGTCGAAACTACCTCTCACAAACTTTATGACCACCAAATAGTTCGAATTAATTCTCGTGATCATCAATATATCTATATTGGTGTTATTTACATACCCCCCAATTCCGCAGAAACTACATATAGGGATCTATGCGAAAATATTTCATCACTAACCACGACATTGAATGAGGAAGATAAAATCATTATCTTCGGTGACTTTAATCGTCCAAATATTTCCTTTGTCACTGATGAGAATGACAACTACCTTCTCCCTGTTGACCTCTCCAACTCGATTGATTATAATTTACTCAGTACCTTTTATGTCAACGACTTGCAGCAAGTTAACAGGTTTCCAAACCAAAATGGTAAATGGCTGGACCTAGTTTTCACCAATACATATGATGAAATTCACGTTGCTCCAACCCCCGCAGCTGAACACTTATTTTCTAACAGCTGTCACCACTCAGCCCTATCTACAGAGCTTTTTTCCACCAAAATAACTTTCGCACTTTCATATAATAATTCAATAGCATACGATTTTCTAAATGCTGATTATGATAGCATAAAGATCTGTCTCGATTCTATTTATTGGAACGACTTATCAGCACTTGACCTCGATGGTGCAGTCTCACTCTTTTATCAGCGCGTCCTGACAATTGTTGATAAACATGTCCCAAAAATAAAGAAAAAGAATAAACTTTCGGAACCATGGCTAGATAAAAATCTCAGACTTCTAAGAAATCAGAGAAACAAATTATATAAAGTCATTAAATCCACCATTAACGTAACCGATGAATTGAGAACGAAGTATGAAGAGCTGTCGCAAGTATTTTCAATAAAATCCAAAGAAGCTTATAATCTTTACATTAATCTCATTGGAGAAAAAATAACTGTACAGCCAAAGAAATTCTTTGAATATGTAAATGTCAAACGCAAATCTAACGGATACCCTTCCTCCATGTTCAAAGGCAATGTTACATCCTCTAACACTCAAGAGATTTGCAATCTTTATGCAGAGCATTTCAAGGAAGTATTCTGTGCTTCTACAAACACACTCCACAACACCCCTCCTATCACTAATTCACCTCATATCAGTCACATCGAACTAACACGTGATGAAATATCTGCAGCTATAATCGAGCTAGATCCAAACAAAGGACCAGGCCCTGACTTAATTCACCCAAATCTACTTATCCAATGCGTAGACTCGTTGCTATTGCCTTTACAAATAATCTTCAATAAATCACTTAATCAAGGTGTTTTTCCTTCTTATTGGAAAACGTCTCACCTCACACCAATATTCAAAAATGGTGACAAAAGGTCGGTCGAAAACTATAGAGGTATTGCCATTTTATCTGCTATCCCAAAACTGTTCGAAAAAATAATATGCGAAAAATTGACAGGTTTTATAAATCCATTACTCAACGAACAGCAACATGGTTTCCGTAAAGGTAGATCAACTACCACAAACCTTATGATTATGGTTTCTGAAGTCTTAGGCAAAATGGAAAAAGGACATCGAGTTGATGCAATATACACTGACTTTAGCAAGGCCTTCGATCGCGTTGATCATAATATTCTAGCCTCCAAACTGGAAAAGTTCGGCATTTCAGGCTCCCTTCTTAATTGGCTTAAGTCTTATCTTCACGGTAGATCTCAATTTGTTAAATTTCAAGGTACTCTATCTAAGGAGATCTCTGTCACATCCGGTGTGCCACAAGGAAGTCATCTTGGACCACTTCTGTTCAATATTTTTATATCAGACATATCCAATGTTTTATCTGATATCCCACATCTATTATATGCAGATGACTTAAAAATGTACCATGTAATCAATTCTGAACTTGATGTAACGTTTTTACAGTCGAAACTTTTTATTTTAGAGCAGTGGTGCAGTCAGAATAAACTATTTCTAAACGTCAACAAATGCTATACAATAACTTTTTCCAGAAAAAATCTCACGACTAATAACAATTACTCACTCAATGGTAAGGAACTTCAAAATGTTAATCATATCGTTGATCTTGGAGTCGTTTTAGACAATAAATTGCGATTTAATCTACATTATGACAAAATCCTGTCAAGAGCCAGTAAACAACTTGGTTTCATAAAACGACGCGCAAAAGAGTTTAAAAATATATGGGTAACCAAAACGTTATATTGCTCTTTAGTACGCCCACTCCTGGAATATGCATGCATTATTTGGAATCCTGCTTTCGATTCACACAGTGATAGACTGGAATCTATTCAAAAGCAGTTTCTGCTTTTTGCTCTAAGAAACACCTACAACCCCCGCGAATACAATACCCTTCCATCCTATGAGCATAGGCTTAGCTTGCTTAATTTGATGCCCCTATCAACCAGAAGAACATTACTCACCTCATGTTTCACATTTGATGTTCTCAATGGTGCTATAGACAGTGATTATATATCAGATAAGATAAAATTCAACGAACCCTCAAGACGTACAAGACACACACGAATGTTATATGAGTATCAGCACCATACTATATACGCCAATAATGAGCCAATTAATAGATGTTGTAGAGAATTTAACGATATCAGCAATTGCTATTCACCATCCAAGTCCAAATTCTCCTTCAAAACAAATCTTTATAGGTCCCTATTTCCGTCCTCATAACCCTCTTCTTACTTTACAATCTTCTCATTGAAGCATCTTATCTTTACTAATGTCTCTTTATTTGTCATCTCCATCACCATGTTCAATACTCTCGACCCATACCAAATACCCTAATTCCTTTTCTCCTTTCTGAGTCTGCACTTATGACATAGTTTTTTAAGAAATATTGTCAATCATGTGGGCGGATACGCCCACTTTAAAACTTAAACCTTCAACCATAAAAAAAAAAAAAAAAAAAAAAAAAAAAAACAATCTGTTAGAATAAGTTAGACTAAGTTATTGCCTTGTTTGGCCAAATAAATAAATAAATAAATAAATAAATAAATCGATTGCCAAAATTAAAGCTTCCGACATTTGACGGACGGTATGCGGACTACAAGCGATTTATTGATTCTTTTAAACATTTAGTGGATGACGACAATTCCATCCCAGCAATTGAAAAATTTAATTATCTCCTTAACTGTTTGTCTGGTGCTGCTCTTAATGTAGTTGAAGCGTTCCAAGTGACATCAGAAAATTATGAAAGGGCTTTGCAAAGACTAAATGAGCGATATGACAATAAAGTTCTAATATTTCTTGACTACATACATTCGCTCTTTAATATACCAGCAATGAAGAAATCGGATCCTACGTCGCTACGAAAAGTGATCGATACGGTATCGGCCTTACGAAGTTCACTTCTCTCGCTTGGAAATGAAAGTGACATCATGAACGCAATTATCATTTATTTGGTAAAGTCACAGATTGACCAAGAGTCGAGAGATTACTACGACGAAAAGCAAGAATTCAAAGGGTTACCCTCATGGGACGAATGCTATAAGGTCTTAGATCGTCGTTGTATTTGTTTGGAAGGCCACCACAATAAGAAAACTGACCATGAGAAGCATAATGCTAAGCCGAGCCAAGTGAACAAGCGGAATTCCCACACGTTTATGAGTGCAAAGGCTACGTGCGCTTATTGTAATAGCATTGAACACATTCTAGGAAACTGTGCAAGTTTCGTTTCTATTCCGGTATCTGAGCGTTTTGATTTCGCCAAGCGCACCGCACATTGCATCAATTGCTTACGCAAGGGTCACACCGTTTCCAAGTGTCAATCGAAATCTCGATGTCGCATTTGTAAGCAATCTCATCATAGCGTGTTGCACATGTATAGCACATTAAATTCATGTAACAATGTAATGCCGCCAACTACGCCACCGAACCAAGCCGCTTCAACTGCACCAGTTTCGCTTGTTACTCGTTCCAACAAACGAGATCTTATTCCGACAGCACTTATTTACATAAAGGACATTTTCAACAATTTGCAACCAGTTCGCGCAGTTTTGGATTCTTGTTCAGAGATAAATTTCATCACTGAAGAGGTCGCAAAAAGATTGCAACTTAAATTTCACCGTCCTAATGAAGAAGTATCGGGTATTGCCGACATTCGCACACCCATACGTCATTTTGTGGTTGCGACAATTAAATCTCGTATAACATCATTTGAACGCATTACTAATTTTTCTATTACTAGGTCAATAACTGCTCAACAGCCTGGAGAGTCAATTTCATATGCAAATTGGAAGATACCTAAATCGATAACTCTTCCTGACCCACAATTTTTTAAGCCAGAGCGAATTGATCTGTTAATTAGCACCGGGCTCTTCTTCGATTTGCTGCTTGACGGTAAAATTTTACTTGGCGCTAACCTACCATGTTTAGTTAATACAGAATTTGGATGGATCGTTGGTGGAAATTATGAAACTGCTGTCAAACCTCGCCTGGCTACCTGCAACTTAACGCTAGAATCACGCTTAAATAATTTAGACACACTGCTGCAACGATTTTGGGAAGTAGAGGATTTTACATCAAATATTTCGTTATTAACGCCTGATGAGCAAAAGTGCGAAACCCATTTTCTTGCTCACGTGAACATTAAATCAGATGGTCGACTGAATGTGCGCCTTCCCTTTAAAGAATCGCCAGAACTTTTAGGTGAGTCATATGAAATTGCTCGTAAAAGATTTATTGCTTTAGAGAGACGCTTGGAGCGCGATCAAACGCTTAAGACAATGTATTCTGAATTTATGCGCGAATACGTCGAACTTGGACATATGTCTCCCGTAAATACTGTCGATTTTAACATGTCCCACTACATTATACCCCACCATTGCGTTTTGCGCCCAGAGAGCAAAACAACTATGTATAATACGCGTTTTGATGCATCAGCACGTACAACTTCCCATCGTTCTCTTAACGACATTCTTTTAGTTGGTCCAACTATACAACAACAACTTATAATCACTCTAATAGCATTTCGTTTGAATAAATTTGCGTTGATTGCAGACATTTCTAAAATGTATCGGCAATTTAAAGTCGATAAGTCGGACCGAAAATACCAAATGATCTTGTGGAGAAGCGATCCTAGTAAGCCATTGCAACTGTTCGAACTTAATACAATCACTTACGGAATGTCTGCATCACCATTTCTCGCAATACGGTGTTTGTACTACATGGCAGACCTGCATAGTTGCACATATCCAATTGGTTCAAAGGCACTACGAGAAGACCTTTACGTTGACGACTTATTGACGGGAGCGGATAACGAGGCAGAGCTGCAACAGAAGCACACAGAAATATCACACATCTTGAACGCACATGGACTAAGTCTCGCCAAATGGAATACAAACCATTCCGAAATATTTACAGATTCGACAAATGAAGTTCCAATCCAACATTTGGACGATGACATCGCAAAGACACTTGGTATGTCATGGAAGCCAAAGTTCGACACATTTTGTTTTAGGTACAACCTACCTGATATTGATCCTGCTACAAAGCGAACATTTCTCTCTGTTGTTGCACGCGTTTTTGATATGCTCGGCCTCTTGAGTGCTATAATTATTCGCAGCAAGATACTTCTGCAGGAAATTTGGCTGCAGAAATTAGATTGGGATGATCCATTGCCTTCAAACTTAAATAATTTGTGGAGTCAAATTAAAAATGATTTAACAATATCCATATTATTGAAATTCCTCGTTACGTTTTTACTTCGCCAAATTTAAGTTGCGAAATACACGGCTTCACGGATGCATCTCAGCGAGCTTATGGGTGTTGCATTTATGTAAGATCGAAGGTAAACAATAAGTACGAGGTTTCATTACTAATAGCAAAGTCAAAGGTAGCACCCATAAAGACGCAGTCACTTCCAAGACTAGAACTTTGTGCCGCTTTGTTGCTTAACCGAACATGGCAAAAGATAAAACAAAAGTTAGACTCATTTAAACCTCAAGTTTACTTTTGGACTGACTCGAAAATTGTGCTTCAATGGTTAACGATGCATGCTTCAACACTGACTTGTTTCGTTGCCAATAGAGTAGCAGAGTTACAAGAGTATACGCCACAAGTCATGTGGAAACATGTACCTTCAACAGAAAATCCTGCCGACATCGTGTCACGAGGATGCAGTGCTTTAGAGTTATCAAGAACAATCTGGTTTGACGGACCTGAGTACTTACGACAGGATGAAGAGCACTGGCCGCAGCCCAAACCAAACGTCGTATTAATCCCATCTGCCATAGAAATGCGAAAACCAGTTTCGCTCATGTGTAGCAACAGCAGCACCGATGGAATTATCGAAACTATCTTTAATAACAACTCTTCTTATTGGCGTATTCTCAGAATCATTTCCTATGTTTTTCGAATTTTTAACAAATCGCCTATCGACAGATCTACAACACCAATGAAAGTTTTTCATTTGCCTGCAACCGAAGTGAACCACACATTTCTGCGCATAATTGCTGAGATTCAACGGCGGTATTTTAAAGAGGAACGAAAAAACTTACTATTACGTAAGTCGCTTAAACCAAGTTTTCAAAAACTTTCGCCTTTTATCGACAAGATAGAAAATGGAGCTTCAGTGGTTGAAGTCATTAGGGTCGGTGGTCGCCTAATCAACGCCGACATTCCCTTTGATGCTAAGTTTCCATTTTTACTTCCGAAGCAGCATCGATTTACGCAACTATATATTGAGTTTCTGCACCGCAATAATAAACATGCTGGTCCAAAGGTCCTACTTTTTCTTCTTCGTCAACGGCTGTGGGTCATCAATACACGCGAGGTAGTAAGAAAGGTAGTGAGAAATTGTGTTCACTGCTTCTACTACAAACCGAAATTAATGGAACAGCTTATGGGAAATCTGCCTGCGAATCGTCTTAAGGCTCATCGACCATTTCTCCTCACCGGTGTTGACTTCTGTGGCCCGTTTTTGACGACGTATCGAATTAGAGGCAAACAGCCTTACAAAACATATGTGGCTATTTTTGTCTGCTTCTCTTCTAAGGCCGTTCACATTGAACTAGTGTCTGATCTGTCTACTTATAATTTTCTTTTATCTTGCTTGCTTGTGGTAGTTCTAGATAATAAGTAATAAATTGCAATTATAAGTAGTATCGTCGGATTTTTATCAAAATAATTGAAAAAACAGTGAAATACTAGAGCCAAAACAAATATCACATATACAAATATACAAACTTTACGGCAACAATTGATATATCATTAAAAAGAATTCGAAACTGGATATTACTAGCATGGAAAAAATTACTCCTATCTAATATGCACACCCAAGCATATGGGTATGAGCGTTTATAGTTTAAAAAAGGCAAAAAGACTTGAGACACAAACTCACTCTAATGCGAATTGTAGGAACCTGTACCCGATTTTCGGGGTGTATTACCAGTGGCGGATCTAGGATTCAGCCGAGGGGGGCGGGTCTGAAACTACAGTTTTGAAGCCCGAGGGCAGAGCTGAAACGGCTTTTAGGGCGTTTCTCCTCATAAAAAAAATTCTACAAGGGAGGAGATGGGGGGCTATAGCTCTTTCAGCCCGTATGTATGTCCGCCACTGGCTATTACTAGTAATTTTAACAAAAAAGGCAGAATAAAATTTATTTTAGTTGTTTTAACGTATTTTTTGTTAAAAGTTCCCCACAGCATTAGTTCTTCATAGCTGTACTATCCAAATTAATTCGACGTCTACAAAATAATAATGAAGAATGGAATGAATGGTTGTCGAGGAATGGGTTTTCATTAAAAAAATATTGGTTTCCCATGCGAAACATAGTTACAAGCGATTTTTTTTTTTAACCCTCAAGTACCTAAAAAAAATTATTTGGTGTAGAATGCAAAATTTTAACATGTTTTTATTAATGATGGTCTAATGTACATACGTATGCCATGAAAGTTTCATAATAATATGTTCAAAAATGAGAGAGATATAAATATTTCAACTTTAAGGCTTTTTCCACGATTTTCTTCAAATAAAACAGAATACCGCTGGTAAGAGAAAAATGTTCTTCTTAAAATTTTGGTTTCCCATTTTCCAACGAGCTCGAGGTTGATTTTCGAAGAAATTTTTTTTTTTAATCAACCTAATATTTATATATATACAGTATTGTTCGAAACCTAAGCAACTATTTCCATTGAAGAAAGCAAAGTACTGTATACCCATTCAAAATGAATTTGTTAAAAATAATTTGTTTAAGTTTTATTATATTACGTTTCTACTTTCTTGCAGCAACAACAAAAATTAAATTCTAAGTCATAACAACTAATGAAAAAACATAAACAAAAAAAAACACAATATTTAACTGTTCGAAACGTAAGCAACTTTTTCGTTGTTGCAATTTTTTACAGTTAATACACAAACAAAGAGCGCATATATGCAAAACTAGTTTCTTAGTCTATTTTGCTACCACAATCAAAATCTAATTTTAGTTTTTTCTGTACAGTCACTCGTTAGTCTGACAATGGCGCGTTGACATTACGGGGAGGACTTCAAATTTAAAATAATTGAATTTTTTAATAACGGCGAAAAACAAATTTCGATAGCTAATAAACTTAAAATTAATAAATCAATAGTTTCTCGACTGATTCAAAAATATAAAGCTACTGGTTCAGTGCAGAGCGTCAATTCTGGCGGTCGACCCCGAAAAACTTCATATCAAACAGATAGACAAATTGTTCGTTTATTTAAAAAAGATCCATTTATTTCGTCTAAAAATGTTGTTCAAGAGCTAAACCTCAATATTAGTTCGAGCACTGTCCGAAAACGCTCATTGGAAATTGGTTTGAGAAGTTTCAGGCCATCTAAGAAACCTTTTCTTACAAAAAAACATTTGAAAAATAGGTTTGTCTAAAAAGATGAAGGTTTTTTTAATGAGTTTTAATGTTTTTATAAAATTTAGGTTGGATTTCGCAAAATATCATGTTAATTGGACTCCAGAAAAATGGAAAACAGTGTTATGGAGTGATGAATCGAAATTTAATCTGTTAAATTCAGATGGAATATGGCACGTTCGAAGACCAAAATATAAGAGGCTAGATTCACGTTATTGTAAGGGCACAATAAATTATGGAGGAGGAAATGTAATGGTGTGGACCTGTTTTTCAGCGAGAGGGGTTGGCCCATTTATTCAAATACATTCAAAAATGGATCGTTTTGTGTATAGGGACATTCTGGAAAACCATATGCTTCAATATGCCGAATGGGAAATGCCACTTCGATGGGTGTTTCAACACGACAAAGATCCGAAACACACATCGAAGTTGGTCAAAGATTGGTTGTCTTCTAATGGGATTCAAGTCTTGGATTGGCCACCTCAATCTCCAGACTTGAATCCCATAGAGAATCTTTTCGGCATTTTGAAGCGTAGAGTCGGGACTCGGCGGTTTAAAAGTAAAACCGAGCTAATGACCTGCTTAAAAGCAACGTGGGAATCAATTCCAACAGCAGTTCTAGTAAATCACATAGAATCTATGCCGAAACGATGTGCGCAAGTCATAAGAAATAAGGGCTATCATACTAAATACTGAAAGTTGCTTACGTTTCGAACAGATAAATATTGAGTTGTTTTTGTTTTGGTTTCTTCGTTATTTGCTGTGAACTAGAATTTAAGTTTTGTTGTTGTTATAAAAAAGTGGAAACACAATAAAATAAAAATAAAACCAAATATTTTGAAGAAATTGATTTTTGATGGATATACGGTACTTTGCTTTCTTCAATGAAAATAGTTGCTTAGGTTTCGAACAATACTGTATATATAAAGTGGAAAGTAGTCATGAAAAAGTGAAGTGCATCAGCTGTAGTGAATTTTTTTCACTGCAGTTGCGCTAAGTTAAACCCAGCTGATATTGGATTTATGATAAATTCAAATAATGGCTTTCATTGCGACAGCTTGTCTTCTGTGAGACGTGCATCAATTAGGTCGACCCTCTTGCTTTCTCCTGCTTATAACGAAAATCTTTGGCAGGAAAGTCTAAGGCCGCAGCATTTTTGATGTCGTTGACTAATTCTACGACTCCCCTTTCTGCGTCTTTCCTGTCTGCGTCTGTTCTAAGTTCACAACACTCTGCTTTGCACGAATTACAGCAACACTACCAACAACAACAACAACATAAAATTAAAAAACCACCAGAGCTACAAAAACAACAACAATTTCAGAAGTAACCGAAACAATAACAAGCTTCTGCAAAGCAACAACAGCATCAGGAGAACTCTAAACAAAAACTGCAGCCTCAGAAGCCCCTAGTAAAACAACATCAACAGCAGCAACAAAAGCCAAGTCTTCTACAGCAACGAGAATTACAACAACAACATCAACTACGTCTTCTAATTCACTCTGAATTGCAAAATTAACAGTTCCAACTTGAGCCTCAACTCCAGCATTACCCGCAATTACAACAAGAACTGCAGCATAAACAAACATTGGCAAACTCTTCCACTCCACAACTAGAAAAACAACTACGCTTACCACAGCTAGCTCTGAGAGCTGATATTATTGCTCTGAGAGCTGATAATGCACATTTTTTTCGCTTATTCGCTCTTTACAGGATGAAAAAATAATTTAGTTAATAAAGTGCAAGATCTACAAAGTGAAATAAATTTTCTGCAACAAAAAAGAAGAAAAAAATGTATTGAAATAGTTAGTGTTCCAAATGTGGAGAATAGCAATGTCGTCGATTGCGTTCTTAATGCTTTTTCTCATTGGGGTTAAAGTGGAGTTAATGTTGGGGTTAAAGAGACAGTGGGCGAAATTGATGAATCTTATGTTAAAAAAATAAATCATAAAAACAATTCAAATAATTATTTTTCAAATATATTTGTGGTTAAATTTATGTCATTATTAAAAAACGGAAGTGATGAAAAATAAATTTAAAAATCGTAATATTTAAGTATGAAAATTTTTGGTAAAAAGAAAACGAAAAAATTTTTATGAATGATTGCTTAAACAGTAGTACGCGAGTTTTATTTAATGCTGCACAAAAACTCAATAAGGAAAAAGGTTTTAAATATGTTTGGGTCAGGAATGATAAGATCTTTATGCGCAACAGGGATATTGATAATTACATTACCATAAACAAAGTTGAAGACCTCAGTGTCTTAAATGTCCAATAATCCTAGTAATAATGTAGACTTGTTCAGTATCCCTTTTACTATCTGTTTTAATGTTAATGGTCCAGATCTGTATTATCACCCTAATATTTCCAACAATACGTTAATCTTACATTAAAACATCTGAAGTATGCCAAAAAAAGTTAATATCTTTCTACTGTTTTCAAAATCTTTCGTAAATAAGCTTGCTTGTTTCCTTACTGACTACAATTAACATAACGAGAAAAATAAATCTAAATTTAATTAAATATAGTAAATAAAGATAGTAAAAAAAACAATACATAACAATTTTAAACAAATAAACAATAAAAGCTGTTTAACAAATTTTTTAAAACCAATTTTGAGCATGAAAAATCAATTTTAATTTCTTTAGATAGCCTGTTAAATTCAATAAAAGCACGATTTGAGAGAGCGTTTATTGCGTGGTTAGTTTTTATCATTCCGACGTAAAATAAATCATAGGACCGGAGATTTCTAATAGGAATATTAAACTAAATCGCCCCAATAGTAATCAATAGTACCACTAACTAGATTAAAAATTAACATTAGAGGAAGTATTGTTCTTCTACTTTGCAATGTTTTTAAATCTATAAGTAAACATCGAACATTATAAGAAGGAAGGGGTTTACTAGGGTATAAAGACCGTAAAGCATAACGAGTAAAGACTTTTTGTAAACGTTCGAAGCGATTAATATGGACAGCATTATATGGATTTTAAATTAATGAGGCATATTCGAGTCTAAGTCTAACCAAAGAAGTATAAAGAGTTTTATGCGTATATGGGCGGCCTCGGTAGTCGAGTAGGCAACGTGCTCTGCCGCATTACAAATGTCATTAGCACTGTTTACAAATGTAAACGTATTAGGGGACAGCCCTGTATCTTCTGTACATCGGTTGAATGGTTACATTAATTATTATGTGGGAGTGCCTCTCACTCCCTTTCTTAGGTAAAAATGTCTGTCATCTACTCAAGTTCGGCCTCAGTCAAATAAAAAGGATTAATCGTTTTCTTGTAAGCGACCTCAACACAAGTGTTTTATTTTTGATCATTGATTTTTAAGGATTTCCGTCGGGCATAAAAGTTTTCATGCACTATTTGCTATTTTGCCTTTGTGGAAGACAAATGATGGTATACTAGCACTTAAGAGCGTAGCCAGGGGAGCAGATTCCACCCTCCCCCCCTAAATCTGAGATTTTTTATATAATACATGGCTTTGAAAGTAGTTTCTACATGTAATTTCTTTTTAATCCTTTTTAATATGTGGTTTTTCCTTTTTCTTTGAAAGTAGATGTGATAAAAATATATTATAAAGATATGATAAAAAGAAATTTATAAGGTCTTGGTTCCCCCACCTAATTTTCATCCTGCCTACACCCTTGCTAGCACTATTTTTTCGATTTGGCAAATCGCCAAAAAGCTTTAGGGTTATATTTTATATTAATTTGAAATCCCAGTATGTATTGGTTATACAAATATTTATTTAAAAAATTAAATTCCCTCATGTAATGCTTGTATTTATCATAAAATTCTAAATTATTGCTTAACTTGTATTTCTTAAAAAACTTGTTTCTTAGTTTTTTTTTAGTTTTTTAAGACCCTTAGTAAACCAAGGTAGCTTAGAAGACGTGGATTGAATCTGAGGAATTTTCTTATTACAAATCTTATTTACATTAGCCTTAAATTGAAGAAAACGTTCTGAGACATTAGCATCGTTAAACATAGAGACCCAATAAATATTTATAAAAATATCATTTAAACGACTAAAATCACATAGTTTATAATTGAAAGCTTTAACATTATCGGTTTTGTTCATTTGTAAAAATACATAAAATTCGAGTTCTATGGCCAACGGAACGTGGTGCATGTCAGAAGCCGTTAAAGGAAATGGATTTTCAGCGATCTTAAAATTAATATTATTGCTTATAAAAACTAAATCTAGAATTCTATTAAGCATGTCAGCAATGTTTAAAACTGGCTTGACTCATATCGGACTCCATCTTCAAAACAAACACTACTCAAAATTTCAAAATTTTCAGGAGAAGCAAACAGCTAGTTTGTTTTTCAAAGGAATCCATACAAAACAAGGAGACAAAACGATTTTGTTTTTTTAATTTAAGAGTAAAAAGATAATTGATAGAGGTTATCACTACGAATAGTTTAAAATTTAAAAGTAAACATTTGTTTTGAAGATGGAGTGCGATATATTTTTCCGCCTTGAAAATTGTGAACATTTGTCTTCACATAGTTCAGTTATTGACTTTCAAATATCTGACCATTATTTAACGTGGTATAGTAATGCTAATCGTATTATTGGGAATTGATTGTGAGTCCTTGTATAGTTCTCCGTCAACCTATGAAATTATAAATTTTAGATTATTAAATTATTCACTGCGTTTTGAAAATTGGTCCGAAGTCTATAATAAATTGAAATCCGCTAACCCTTATTCTGGGTTCCTAAACAAACTTATTGGAAATGTAAAAACTTGTACGAAAACAAAAAAGAGAAAATCACGTGATCCTCAGAAATTGAAATCTAGGCTATAAAAGGATTTGCTTAAAAAAATATATTAAAAACAAGCTTTTTAAACGAAAAAAGAAATATCCCAATGATTTCAAGAATAACTTTTATTAAAATGAATTTCTGAAGGTAAAAGGTGATATTAAGAAAGAAGGGAAATTATTTGTTTTTTTTTTTTTTGGATTCGCCTGGAGGTATGTGAGCTTCATAGATGCGTATAGTCTATGCCATCGCATGCACGATTTACATTCTAAAAAGTTCCCGGATCAGCCGGACTGATAGAATGCACCTACGTACTAAAACATACCCCCTGTTGGCAAATATAAGCCTCCACTAAGCACAATTGCCATGCGCATGCACGATTTACATTCTAAAAAGTTCCCGGATCAGCCGGACTGATAGAATGCACCTACGTACTAAAACATACCCCCTGTTGGCAAATATAAGCCTCCACTAAGCACAATTGCTTGGCCTTCCAGCGGAAATTAAAATTAAATAAAGAAAAATTTGGTATTTGAGAATTTTTGTGCTTATGTAAATAAACATCATCGAATAAAAGCATATTCTTAATAATACGAACCAATACAAGACAGCATCCAAAGTAATTTATTAGACCATATATAACTTAATTTATAATTGCTGACATTCAGTTTGGGACTGTATCGGATTCGATACTGTTTTGTATCGAATTCAATGTCTTTGCAAAAGGTACTAAAAAGGTACGATCACTGCAACCATGATTACAAGCAATTGGTTTTTCAGTCAGTCTGTTGTCGAGCTTAGAGCGAGTGTAATGTATGACTTTGGTTGTGATCTGTGCAAGGGCAATGTATAAGCAAATAGTGTATGTTGTGCAAATAAAAGTGGGTTTTTAATTATTTTCCCACTATAAAAAGTGCGTGTGTTTTATTTATCATAAGTGATACTTATGGAATGGTCCTTCGAGGTAAGCTGTGCAATGGATCCAAAACAGGGGCCATTGTCCAACCCAAGATCCTACGTGGAAAAGAGATGCAACTCTCAAACGCCAAACCAATACCAAACATAGCACAGATATACAAGTGCAGGCACAATATAGTTATATATTCGGGTCACTAAAATAAGGGAACACCGAGCTAAAGTTATTATTTGGATATGCATTTGGGCCAATGCATGTAAAAACTTGTATGGAAAAGAGATAAACTCTGACTCACCAAACCGAAAGACACGGTATACATGGTCCAATTTCAAACTTGGGAAGCTATAGATCTCTAAAGATCTAAAATAATTTCATGAAAAAATAAAGCAACGAAACTAAATAAAACGAAAACTTAAAGTATCGATCATATTCGATGATGCTTTATATGTTAAATCGTAAAATCTACACAATTATCGCGAGTTACATATGTTATCACAATGAATGTGCTTATTATTCAAATGTAATACCATTTTACGTTTTAAGACATCCACCGAGTCAGAAAAATTTATCAAGTTCAAGTTGCCATTGAAATACATCGCAAAGGGTCGTGAAGGGCATAATTAGAAGTGCACTGACTCAACTTAAAAAGCTGGAAATGACTGGCTCCGCTCCTAGGGATGTTGAAGTTTAATGAAGAAAGGAGGTATTGTGAGTCTATATCGCCACTGAGTAATTTGTATAAAAAGGAGACATTGAGCATAATTCTTCTGCTTCTTAAGGCAGGGAAATAATTTTAAGGCGGGTTTCAGAAGGGGGAAGAATAATATTGGGGTTCCAACGATAATGTAAAGCAAAAAGTAAGAATTGTTTTTTAGCCGATTCTAATGCATCGATGTGGACATTATATTGAGGGTTCCATATTACGGATGCATATTCAAGAATTGGTCTAACAAGAGAGGTATAGAGTATCTTAGTAGTGAAAGGATCGTTGAATTCTTTAGCCCATCTTTTAAAGAAACCAAGGACACCTCTAGCCTAATGTACCACCAAATTAACTTGAAGAGTGAAACGAAATTTAGGATCCATAATTACACCTAAATCGAGAAAACTGTGTACAATTTCTAAGTCAGTATTATTTAAAGTGTAATTTATACTATTAGCAATTCTACGTGAGAATGTCATTTGCTTACATTTTTTTAAGTTTAATTTTAAAAGGTTTAACTTACACCACTCCACTATACAATTTAAATCGGATTGTAAGAGTTGTTGTTCTTCAGGCGATTTGTAAGTTAGGAAAAGTTTCACATTATCGGCGTACATTAAGACGTTACAGTGTTTTATTACAGAAGGAAGGCCATTTATAAACAGTAAAAATAAAACCGGACCAATAATACGATTTTTCTTACTTGCTCTTACATTCCACCTAAAAGTGATTTAACAATTTACTTAAACCATATTAGTGCCATCGAAACAGTCCATAATATGCTTAAAAATATGGATACTATCATTGCATTAGGTGATTTCAACTTACCTTCTGTATCCTGGAGTATTTCCGATGATTCCGCATTTCTTACTCCTATTTCTGCCTCTGATTGGATAAATGATTTCTTAGATAAGTTGTCTGATCTGTGTCTTCAGCAGGTTAATAATATTCTTAATAAAAATTATAGATCTCTTGACCTTGTATTTGTAGATAGATGCACTTCCGTAAATCTCCGTCGTTCGAAACCAGTTTCCTTACCTGAAGACGATTATCATCCAACTCTTGAAATAACAATATTACTTGCCAACGAAAATTAAAATAAATTAGCTCCAGATACGCGAAATAATAAAATTTTTCATTTTAAAAAAACAGACTATGTTAAACTTAATGCTCTTCTCGCGCGGATTGACTGGTCCCCAATTTTAAATAATAGGTCTTCGTACTCTTTTTATGATGTCGAATCTTCAGTGCAGTTTCTTAATGATACATTGCAAAAATGTTTCTCATTATCTGTGCCAAAAAAAAAATAATAATTTCAAACCTTTAAACCCCCCTTGGTTAACTAATGAACTTAAGTCTTTAAAAAATTCCAAAAATCGCTTATTTAAAAAATATAAAAAGTCAGGCTCTAATTTAGACTTCGCTTGCTATTCCTCTTGTCGTTACAGATATCAACTATTAAATAAACAGTGCTACTCTGCCTATATAGCCAAAATAAAAATTCAATTCAAAGATAATCCGAAACTTTTCTACACTTTTGTCAACTCAAAACGAAAAACCTCTAGCTTCCCACCTCTTATGAAATTCAATCATGAAGAAGCATCTTGCGACATCGAAGTTTCCAACATGTTTGCAAACTTCTTTAAAACAACCTACTCCGATATACCATTGAGCATGAGTCTTGAATATCCTTACCTACCACCAGTTAACTCTTTTGAAACCCCCGTAATAGATTCTAATATAGTTATGCATTACCTTCAACAAGTTAAATCTTCTTTTACGACTGGTCCTGACGATATCCCGAGCTGCATTTTAAAACATTGTTCTATTAGTTTGTGTTCTCCCCTATCAAAAATTTTTAACACATCCTTGCACAGTGGTCATTTTCCCTATATATGGAGAAAATCTTATATAATACCTCTTCATAAATCCGGTTCAAAAATTGATGTTTCCAATTACCTAGGTATCGCAAAACTAAGCTCAATCCCTAAGTTATTTGAGAAAATTATAACTGATCAAATAACTCACGTCGTATCTTCCTCCATTTCCACCTCTCAACATGGTTTCTTAAAGGGAAAATCTACGTCAACTAACCTCTTGGAGTTTACTACGTGTGTCATTAAAGGTTTTACTTTAGGACGACAGACTGACGTTATTTATACAGACTTTAGCAAAGCTTTCGATTGTGTCAATCATTATCTTCTTCTGAAAAAGCTTCATCTAATTGGGTTTCCCGTCAAACTATTACACTGGATTAACTCGTACTTGTCGAATCGTTCTCAAAAAGTTTTATATAAGAATTCTATGTCAAAAAATATTTTGGTCACATCTGGTGTTCCGCAAGGAAGTCATCTTGGTCCGGTTTTATTTTTACTGTTTATAAATGACCTTCCTTCTGTAATAAAACACTGTAACGTCTTAATGTACGCCGATGACGTGAAACTTTTCCAAACTTACAAATCGCCTGAAGATCAACAACTCTTACAATCGGATTTAAGCAGTCTAGTTGAGTGGCGTAATTTTAACCTTTTAAAATTAAACTTAAAAAAATGTAAGCAAATGACATTCTCACGTCGAATTGCTAATAGTATAAATTACACTATAAATAATACTAATTTAGAAATTGTACACAGTTTTCTTGATTTAGGTGTAATTATGGATCCTAAACTTCGTTTCACTCTTCAAGTTAATTTGGTGGTAAATAAGGCTAGAGGTGTCCTTGGTTTCATTAAAAGATGGGCTAAAGAATTCAACGATCCTTTCACTACTAAAATACTTTATACCTCTCTTGTTAGACCAATTCTTGAATATGCATCCGTAATATGGAACCCTCAATACAATGTCCACATCGATGCATTAGAATCGGTTCAAAAACAATTCTTACTTTTTGCTTTACATTATCGTTGGAACCCCAATATTTTTCTTCCCCCTTATAAAACACGCCTCAAAATTATTTCCCTGCCTTCCTTAAGAAGCAGAAGAATTATGCTCAATGTCTCTTTTTTATACAAATTACTCAGTGGTGATATAGACTCACAATACCTCCTTTCTTCATTAAACTTCAACATCCCCAGGAGCGGAGCCAGACATTTTCAGCTTTTTAAGTTGAGTCACTGCACTTCTAATTATGCCCTTCACGACCCTTTGCGATGTATGTGTAGTGATTTTAATGGCAACTTGAACTTGATAAATTTTTCTGACTCGGTGGATGTCTTAAAACGCAAAATGATATTACATTTGAATACTTAACGCATTCCTTGTGATAACAAATATAACTCGCGATAATTGTGTAGATTTTACGATTTAACAAATAAGCATCATCGAATATGATAGATACTTTAGGTTTTCGTTTTATTCAGTTTCGTTGCTTTATTTTTTCATGATATTAGGTCTGTTTCCGTACGCACACTGTGTAACTTGTGGGACGCTATTTTCTGTTTCCATACTTTCTGTGCTTAAAATGGGAGAAGAAGAACAAGCACACAAAGTGCACAGAGAGTGCTAGAACTCGAGACTTCGAGTAAAGTAAGAACAAGCATCAAGAAGAATAAGCATCAATAAGAAGAAGCAAATGTCAAATTACATTTCATAATTGTTTATGTTTTGCGATAAATAAATGCACAAATTGTGTGCCTAAAAAGAAATTTAAGTACAATAAATAAATAATAATAAATAAAAATTAAGTAATTGTTCAGTTTTGCATTAAAAATGGCTTTTAATAATTTGAGTGAAAGTGTTTTAAAGTTTGTGCTGCCGACTGCAGTCAAAATCAGCTGTTTTGTGCTCGAAACTTACTAGAAGCTGTTTCCGTACTTTTGCAACTATTCTCACATTTCGTTTTTACTCTCTAGCACACGTTTTACACAAATCTTACACAGTGTAAAGTACGGAAACATACCTATTATTTTAGATCTTTAGTTCTTCCTTAGTTGACCATGTATACCGGGTCTCTCGGCTTCGTGCGTCAGAGTTTATCTCTTTTCCATACAAGTTTTTACCTGCGTTGGCCCAAATGCATATCCAAATAATAACTTTAGCTCGGTGTTCCCTTATTTTAGTGACCCGAATATATAAATATATTGTGCCTGCACAATATATACTTGTATATCTGTGCTATGTTTGGTATTGGTTTGGTGTTTGAGAGTTGCATCTCTTTTCCACGTAGGATCTTGGGTTGGACAGTGGCCCCAAGCCGAACGACAACAATTATAAATGCGGTTATATATGGTCTAATAAATAACTTTGGATGTTGTCTTGTATTGCTTCGTATTTTAAAGAATGTGCTTTTATTCGATGATGTTTATGAAGTTTACATAAGCACAAAAAATTCGCAAATTTTATTTAATTTAAATTTCCGCTGAAAGGCCAAGCAATTGTGCTTAGTGGAGGCTATTATTTGCCAACAGGTGGTAAGTTTTAGCACGTAGGTGCATTCTATCTGTCCGGGTGATCCGGGAACTTCTTAGAATGTAAATCGTGCATGCGTATGGCGCGGGTCATACGTATCTATAAAGATTTCTTACCTCCGGGCGAATCCCAAAAAAAAAAAAAAAAAAAAAAAAAAGATGACTTCCCTGCGGAACACCAGATGTGGCCAAAATATATTTTGACATAGAATTCTTATATAAAACTTTTTGAGAACGATTCGACAAGTACGAGTTAATCCAGTGTAATAGTTTGACGGAAAACCCAATTAGATGAAGCTTTTTCAGAAGAAGATAATGATTAACACTATCGAAAGCTTTGCTAAAGTCAATATAAATAACGTCGGTCTGTCGTCCTAAAGTAAAACCTTTAATGACACACGTAGTAAACTCCAAGAGGTTAGTTGACGTAGATTTTACCTTTAAGAAACCATGTTGAGATTGAGGTGGAAATGGAGAAGATAGGGAATGGAAGGAAGATACGACGTGGGTTATTTGATCTGTTCTAATTTTTTCAAATAGCTTACTGATTGAGCTTAGTTTTGCGATACCTCGATAATTGGAAACATCAATTTTTGAGCCGGATTTATGAAGAGGTATTATATAAGATTTAATCCATATATAGGGATAATGACCACTGTGCAAGGATGTGTTAAAAATTTTTGATAGGGGAGAACACAAACTAATAGAGCAATGCTTTAAAATGCAGCTCAGGATTTCGTCAGGACCAGTCGTAAAGGATATTTAACTTGTCGAAGACAATGCATAACTATATTAAGATCTATTACGGGGGTTTCAAAAGAGTTAACTGGTGGTAGGAAAGGATATTCAAGACTCATGCTCAATGGTAAATTGGAGTAGGTTGTTTTAAAGAAGTTTGCAAACATATTGGAAACTTCGATGTCGCAAGAAGCTTCTCCATGCTTGAATTTCATAAGAGGTGGGAAGCTGGAGGTTTTTCGTTTTGAGTTGACAAAAGTGTAGAAAACTTTCGGATTATCTTTGAATTGAGTTTGTATTTTGGCTACATAGGCTGAGTAGCATTGTTTATTTAATAGTTGATATCTGTAACGACAAGAGGAATAGCAAGCGAAGTCTAAATTAGAGCCTGACTTTTTATATTTCTTACATAAGCGATTTTTTGAATTTTTTAAAGACTTAAGTTCATTAGTTTACCAAGGAGGGTTTAAAGGTTTTAAATTACTATTTTTCTTTGCACAGATAATGAAAAGCATTTTTGCAAGGAATCATGGAGAAACTGCACTGAAGATTCGACATCATAAAAAGAGTACGAAGACCTATTATTTAAAATTGGGGACCAGTCAATCCGCGCGAGAAGAGCATTAAGTTTAACATAGTCTGTTTTTTTAAAATGAAAAATTTTATTATTTCGCGTATCTGGAGCTAATTTATTTTAATTTTCGTTGGCAAGTAATATTGTTATTTCAAGAGTTGGATGATAATCATCTTCCGGAACAGAAACTGGTTTCTAACGACGGAGATTTACGGAAGTGCATCTTTCTACAAATACAAGGTTAAGAGATCTAAAAGCTTTATTAAGAATATTATTAACCTGCTGAAGACACAGATCAGACAACTTATCTAAGAAATCATTTATCCAATCAGAGGCAGTAATAGGGGTAAGAAATGCGGAATCATCGGAAAAACTCCAGGACACGGAAGGTAAGTTGAAATCACCTAATACAATGATAGTGTCCATATTTTAAAGCATATTATGGACAGTTTCGATGGCATTAATACGGTTTAAATAAATTGTTAAATCACTTTTAGGTGGAATATAAGAGCAAGTAAGAAAAATAGAATTATTACTTAGTTTAACTTTAACACAAATAAACTCCAGGTCGTTGGTGCCAGGAATTGTTAATGCCTTAGAAGCAAACGAGTTATGGACAGCTATCAGAACGCCACCACCGATCTTATCATAGCGATCTTTACGAAAAATTTGGTACTTATTGCACATTATTTCAGAATTTAAGACGTTAGAGCGAAGCCATGTTTCAGTAAAAATTATAAAGCTATATTCAAAATCAAAACTGTTAATGAAAATATCAAAAAGTTTAGAATTGAGACTTCTAACGTTTTGATACAAAAGATCTAATTTAGACTTGTGATTTTTTAATCGTTTTTTTTATGGTACTGAGGACTGTTAGAAGGACGAGGCAACTGTACAACATTTGCAAAACGCGGTTTGTTTTTGAATTCAAATTCATGAACAATTGTATTACGGGGCCAAAAGTTTACGTCCACAAGATTATGAAATAAATTTTCCGGAACAGTCAATCTAAAAGAAGTAATCAGTCTCGCATTTAAATATTTGAATTTTTCGTTCGAAAGAGGGATACCACTATTTAACTTTGAATTAATAAAAAATTGTATATCATTTTCAGTTCAGGTTAATAATATACTCAACAAAAAAACTAATAATGATGTCCCTAAAACCTTGGCTATTGATGATGTACCAATTTTAATTACAGAAATTTAAGCGGCAGGAATGAGTGTATACACCAAGAAAAAAAAACAATAGTTAAATAACCAAAGCCAGCTTGGGTGGAACCAATTTGTATGGATATTAAAAACTTATGCTTATTCACCACAGTAATATATTGTTTTATACATTGCTTTGAAAGCACATAATTTGATACCCTGCCAAAAAAATGTTTGATTCAAATAAGACAAGTATGTAATATATTAATCAATAGTGTAGGTAAGACACCGAAAACTTTGACACTTTATCAAAGTGGTATGAACTTGAACACTATGTTCATCAGATAAAGCAAGGGCGTCGCCAAGGGGGCAAGTTAGGGGCAGCTGCCCTCCCCTAGAGTATAAAACTAAGATATATGCAAAGAAACCCTTGAGATTAAAAAATTAAGACATATCGCACTCCATCTTCAAAACAGGCACAACTCGAAATTTGAAAATTTGTACGTTTTAATGTTAAACTATTTGTAGTGATAGCCTCCATCAACTTTCAAAATTTTGCACTTATCTTTATACTCTTCAATTAAAAAAATCGTTTTGTCTCCTTGTTTTGTATGGATTCCTTTGAAAAGCAAACTGGTTTTTTGCTTCTCCTGAAGATTTTGAAATTTTGAGTTGTGTCTGCTTTGAAGATGGAGTGCGATATGCAAAGCAACCAAAGTCCCGAGTCACTAATTTTACTTGCTTTACCGATAATTCCCGCACGCGAAATGTTTTGCTGGGTTCACATTCCTCAATGTTAACGAGCATTGTTGCCCACCGTGAATACCCCTTTATTCACGTTTATAATTATTTATTAGCAACACTTATTTTAAGTAAGTTTTTAAAATTTAAATGCAACCCTGATGTTGATGTCTTTAAGGGACCAAAATATTCTTTCCTGAAACGGGAAAAGCGTTGAAAATTTTGATAGCTCTTCCTTGCACAACGTGTACGGTAGAGCGATCGTTTAGCAGCCTAAGGAGACTTAAAATATGGTTAAGAAGCACTATGGAGGAAAATCATCTTAATGGTCTGGCCATCAGGAATGTACACAGAAAACTTATTTATGAAAACTTACAAGATTTTCAAAATAAAGTGGTCGAGAAGTTTACAACAAACCCCCGAAGATTATGTTTTAATTTACTTAATAAGTGTCAAAAATTAATCTGTATAAACTCTTTTCATGTTATTTTTCTAATTAATATAATTAATAACTATATTTACAAGTTTTATTCATTGAAGAGTCAAGAGCTCGAGGATGTTTACACATTGGACTTTGTAATGTTCTATTTACAATCGCCGCACAGTGCGGGTTTTTCAATTTTAGGATGACATTTGCAATATCTCAAAAACTATAAAAGCTAGACTCATGAAATTTTGTACCAATACTTTTTATACCAAATTAAGTAATTTGACCAAAAATTATAATATAGGTCAACTGCCACGCCCTCTTCCCATACAAGGCCTTTTTATATAGGAAGTATACATTCTTCCATGTATAACGCCGATAAATAGACATCTCCGGTACAAACGTATATTATAGTCTTGATCAACTTCATCTCCTGTGTCGATTTAGCCGTGTCCATCTGTCCGTCTGTGCTAAAATTACGATTACGAACAAACAGAAAAATCTAAGCGAATGGAACTTGGTGTGTATATTACGTTTGTCAATACATTGCTTAGTATTGAAAATAAGCATGGTCAGTCAAAGACCACGCCTACCTCACATATAACATTCATGTACATAATGGTTTAAAATTGCATAACTTTCGATTCGTGCAGTGAATTTCATTGATATTTGGTAGGTAGCTTAATATCATAATTACAAATGACACTACCAAACCTCCGATAAACCTCCAAAAATGATTCTGTATCTTTAAAATAAATTAGATTAAAAAATTTAATTTTAAAAAAGCAACAATTTATAATTAGTAAGAAATGATCTTCCAATGGGCTGAAGTCAAAATACCCCCAGGGCTGAACTAAACTATATTATCTGTTTCAAACATTTTCGTCATAGTTTTACAGGAAAATATTCGCTTTTGTTTTTTAACTAAGTCACATTGTATGGTAGGTAGGCGTGGTTTCATACTCAGAGTGCATATTAAATATTTAAGCTTATTTGCAAAATTTCAAGTCCATATATTAATTTTTGTGGAATTTAAAGAGATTTTACCTCTTTAATAAAGTCACTTTGTATGAGAGGTAGGCGTGGTTTTCATCTGATTTGGCTCATTTTTCTACTTGATCTTTATTTTTTATATACAAGCTTAAATATTGAATTTCGTGATGACAGCTTGAAAATTACGCTGTAATCGTCTTGAAAACAAGTGCGTTTTAAGGCAAAAATTGATTTTTAAGACTTTTTTCAAATTAAGTGTTTTTTCTTAGTGGCAGCTAGAAGCAGCAGGTTTTTACAGAAACAGAAGGTAGAAGTACTATATTTTATGATAGCTGTAGCCTTTGACTTTAATAATGATATATTTGCTAGATATTTTCTACTAAATTTTACTTATATTTTCATTTCTTGAAAAATTTGCAGTCAGGTTTCCACGATTTTTCTATTTTTATTTATTAATTAATAGTTTTTATTGTATTTTATAAAAAATTAAATGCCGGTTAAGACATAAAAAAATCCAAGAAACAAAACCTTGAAATATACTTTGTGCTCGAAGTTATTATTGTTTAAAAATGTCTCTCTTTTGTTGAGTTTTATTGAGCTTATTTTTGTTAAAAATGTTTCAACTTTGACGAATTTTATAAAAAAACCATACAATACATCAAGTTTCCAATACCACATTCATAATATATGTTTTATAATCTGACGAATGAAATTATTCTTTTATAAAATTTAAAAAAAAAACCCAATTGTCATCCTAAAATCGAAAAAGCGCACTGTGCGCCGTATAGACTCGCACTACAAACAAGCGTACATTTCTGATAACTGTACCTATAATTTGTACTTTTTCCATATATCAACATGCCCCCCCCCTGGGTCATCGGCTGACGACGCTCTTGGTAGAAGCCATAATTTGCAATTACAAAATACTTAGTTTATTTATCCAAATCAATATCGATAAGTTAAACATGTAAAACTAAGATGTTATGACGAAAAACTTAGGAGGCTCCAAAGTGCTGAAGACATCTTATAAATTATACTAGGTTTTTTGTTAATTTTGTAGAAGTTTTTTCTCGGTGTATGTCTAGGAGTTTTTTCTATGAACCAATTTCTTCGTTTGAGGTTTATAAAATTATTAAGTCGCTAAAAAATTCTAATTCTTGTACAGAAAATACTTTTTCTGGTAATTTTATTAAGAACATATCTTTTTATAAGTATATGTGATAGTTTGTCATTTGTTCAATAAAAGTGTTGTTATATTTTCCACAGATATGAAGATTGCAGAGACCATACCTCTCTATAAGAAGGGTGATAGTAATAATATCAATAACTATAGACCCATTTCACCACTTCCTGTGTTTGCAAAGGCCTTTAAAAAAGCTTTGAAGGCCCGAATCGTTAAATTTATGGAAAAAACCAATTTTCTTAATTCATGTCAATATGGTTTCACTTCTGGAATATCAACAGAAGATGGTCTTTTAAACTTTTGTTCGAACGAGTATTCCCTGTTTAACAATAAAAAGTTCAAAATAAAGAGTTCACTGTAGCTCTTTTCGTAGATGCAACTAAAGCTTTTGATACGGTTGACCACGATATTTTTCTAAGAAAATTGCATAACTTTGGTTTCAGAGGATCGATACATAATTGGTATGGCCCGTGTTTATGAAATAGACAGCAAAAAGTAAAGTTCAAGGGTTATTTTAGTTCTGCTCAGCTTGTACCAAATAGGCGTCCCTTAAGGATCTGTTTTCATCACATCTTTTTTCTTATTTTTATTAATTAGTTTTTCTTGCAAAAATTCAAAAGTAGAACGAATGCCTTTGCCTATGACATGGTCTGTACTTTCACGGATAACTCTCCATTAAACCTTGCTATTGATACTCATATAAATCATGTTCTGGAAGAACTAAGTCATTCATATGTTAGTCCTTAGTAATAAAACCAGAATTATGTATTTTAACGCTTACTTTTTTTACTTTTTTAGCGGCAAATGTAATAAATTTACATGAGTTATAAAATTGTGGCATTTTTATATGTTTAGTTAATTTTATAATTCTTAAAAAACATATTTTTTAAGAATTATATTAAGAGCTTTATGCCAAATAAATCATGAAGCAACAGGTTGCTACAACAACAAAGTTCTTTGCAGAACAAACAAAGCTGACTAGACCATGGTTTCGTTTAAAACCATGCTATTAAACCATATTAAAAAATATGTTTTTTAAGAATTATAAAATTAAAGTAATAAATTTACGATAAGTAAGAATGTCTTTCAACATACAAACATATCTTAAATCTTGCTGCTGCTCGTCTTATTGTTTTCGTATTGAACGTGTTAATTGTTTTAAATACCTCGGATTATTGCTTGATAATAAAATGGGTTGGTCGGTACATACTAGAGCGCTCTGTTGAAAACCATTTGTTGCCATGAACTTTTAAAATGCATATATTATAGGCTTTTTCATTCTCAATCGGAATATGGTTTAGCATGTTTAAGTGGCAAGTATGCTAACAAACTTTTGATTTCACAGAAACATGCAACCTGGTTGATTTGTTGTATTCCTCGCCTTTATAGTAGTTTGATTTTCTTTAAAACATAAACTCTTTAACTTTAAAGAACCTGTATGTTTTCAAAGTCTTAAAGATATTCCTTCTTAAATCTGGTTATTTGTTAAACAGATACTCAATCAACTATAATTTAAGAAAAAACGCTCAGAATCTTGCCTCTGTATTGACTTCAGTTGTTTCTCTACTCTACAATTCTACAGTCTGCCCATTGATTTAAGATGCATACGTAATAAATCCTTGTTTCTTCGTAATGTAAAATCATTGCTGTTTCAAATAAATTATAAATATGTTATTATTGTGTTGAGTGTTGATCAATAATTGAAATTATATACTTGATTTACTTTTAAATTTTTCAGTTTCACTGGGGTCATTCCATATGAAAACGTCTAATGGGTGAACTGCATAGTTTCCGATTTTGATAAAAAAATTCAAGGATGTTTTAAAACGGATATGTGGAGGACCTCATGAGAACCTGAAACTTTAAGGAAATATAGTCTCCACTTTTATCTTACATTATTTTTAACCGACTTCAAAAAGGAGGAGGTTCTCAAGTTCGTTGGTTTGTCCGCTTTTTTTTTTTTTTTTTTTTTTAAATGTATGTACATCGATAACTCCTAAAGCACTTGCCCGATATCCGTAATTTTTTGTCAACAGATAGATACCATGAACGCGGAGGTCCTTTTTTAAAAAAATTCGGTGATATTCGATAAAGGGGCGTGTCAATATAAAAAAACACTGTATTTCAGTTAATATTGACACTAGGGTACTGAAATTTACAGTAAAAATACTGGGGTAGGCACAATTATAACAAATTACGGTCAATAAAGTGGGCGTTATTTGACAAAGGGGTGTGGTCATATTAAAAAACACTGTATCTCAAATACTATTGACACTAGGGTACTGAAATTTAGTACAAGGGTAGACACAATTTTTAAAAATTACTGTAAATAAAGTGGGCGTTATTCGACAAATGGGTGTGGCAATATTAGAAACACACTATATATCGAATAATATTGACACTAGGGTGTTGAAATTTAGTACATGGGTAGGTACAGTTACTAAAACTTACGCCCAAAAAAGTGGGCGTTATTCAACAAAGGGGCGTGTAAATATTATAAAAATACTATATCTAAGTTAATATTGACACTAGCTTACTAATATTTGGTATGCAGGTAGGTGGGTAGGTAGAATCATTAAAAAAGTGAGGAGAAACATTAGTAGCACAAGTCTGAGCATATGTTTTTTTTTCAACAGAAGGAGAACTATCTTTTACAGGAGCTGCTGAAGAAGGTATAGTTAAAGTTAAATCAACTGAGACTGCAGCGTTAGTAGGCGTTAGCTGATCAGTACTCTGATTTGTAATAACAGACTTTTTCTGAGGTCCTTCAGGTAGTAAAACTGAGACAGGTGGAATAGGTTCAATATTTGAGGACAAAGGCAAGGCTATTGCAGTAGATTTTGCTGAGCTTCGAAGATTTTTGTTACTTCGCTTTCGTTTTGGAGACGCAGAAGCTTCATCCAAGACCTTGAACTTTTTGAACAAACTTTCAAATTCGGCTAATCTGGCCTGAGCCGCCTCTAAATCTTTCGACACTTCCAAGAAGCCTCTTCTAGATTGTCTAATAAGCTTAAGGATATCCACATCCGTAGACCTGCAATCAACACATGACCAACGAAGTCCTTTGCCTTCGTTGATTGCGTCATAAATTCTTGCATTCAACGATGCGCACTTGAAGTGGAAAAACGAATCGCACAACCAGCAATTTACCACGCGGTCGGATTCGTCTTTTATAGAACAATTACGGAAACTGCAGAACATTTTAAATGTAAAAAATTAATAAAATGCAAGAAACCACAAAAAAGACGATACTTGGTTTTTCAATAAAACAGTTTAATAAACACTGTAAAGTTATTAAGTGCAGCCCTGGTTATTGAAATAATAACAAAACAAAACAGGCCAAAAACAGATGAGCAAGTGTAATAAAAAAACAATCACTCTCACTCACTTGCACACAGAAAACCTGTTTGTAGTTAAAAGAAGAAAAAAAAAGAAGCAATGAAATTAAGCGGTAACTTCGAAGAATATGTGCAAGAAGAATATAATAATTCGCTCTCGCACAAATAATAAAATAATGTTTACATTAAAATGGAACTGAAAATAAATTTTTTGTAAAAAGGATTTATATGAATGCTGGCACGCTACAAGAAGACCCAGCAAAAATGATGAACCAAATATAGTTTTAATTTTATTTATTAATTGACTTAAAGAAAACTTTGAAATTTATAAGATTAAAAGACGTCAGTACGACAAGAAAGCAACGAGCGAACTGTTGTTAATATTTTTATGATAATAAAACAAATTAGAAAAAATTAAAATAAAAAGATTTCGACATAGTAAGATAAGCGCCGACTTCAAAGCTTTTATGTACATAAAGCAATTAATATATTGATGATAATAAAACAAAATAGAAAAAATGAAAATGATAAGATTTCCAATATTATAATACACATAAATAACTTTTAAAATATGACCAAGAAATGAATGGGAAAAGCTATTTAAAATTATTTTTTTCTTTGTAGTGATTTTGAAGTCGGTTTTTTTTTTAAAAAGTTTTTTTAGTTTGGTTCTGCTATTTTCACTTTTCATAAAGAAACAATTTTTAGAAATATACCTTTTTTAAATATTTAAAATTTTACTTGAGGTACAAATTTTTATTTTTATTAAAAACAACTAAAGTAAAGACAAAAGTACATTGATAAAATTGATTTTTAATCATACATTATTCATATGAAATTAAAAACTGCGATTTAGTATTATTATATCCATAAATAAAATAAAGTTTTAATACTAGTTAACATAAATAAAAGTGATAAGAAACATAAATTACGTTATAGGGTACAATTCCCATTTAAAAAAAAAACATATAAGAAAGAAAGTTCTTATTTAAGCCATCTT
Source organism: Pherbina coryleti (assembly GCA_943735915.1). Taxonomy (NCBI): domain Eukaryota; kingdom Metazoa; phylum Arthropoda; class Insecta; order Diptera; family Sciomyzidae; genus Pherbina; species Pherbina coryleti. The sequence continues at coordinate 104,717,021 of OX030948.1, read as the reverse complement.
ATTTAATCTCCGGCACCAAAATGACTGTCGCGCAGTGTTATCTAACGAAAATTATCTGTGGGGATTGTATACATAGATTAAAAGACATTTCTGCGACCTATCTCCGAATCCAACGCCAATATACTCGACTTGACATTCATTACTTGATTTAAAAATAACTTTCCTTTGTAAGTAGTTTCGAAAGTAAATCGTAATTCCTCCTCCCCGTGAGCCCTTACATCGATAAGTTCTTAAAATATTGGAATTTCGAAGTGCTTAAAATATATCATTAACAGTGTCTTCTTTAAACCAGGATTCAGTCACACAAACCAAATCAACCACTGCAGAGGCGCAACATTTGTTTTGGGGGGGGTTTAATAACTATATGTATATAAAAGAAAATGTACGTAACTATAGCGGCTATGGTGTTATGAGTCCAAATATTGCACTCAAAACATTAATTCTACTACAATGGAAGTAAACATAAGGGGGAAAATCGGTAACAAATTTAAAAAAAAACCACCGATTTTGTAACCTCGAAAATCGATTTTTTTCAAATGGAAGCCATTTTGTTTTTTCGGAGGAAAACATTATCCTACTTCAGGCGATAGCCACTTAAACAAGGATTAATTTGATTTTTTTTAATTTTTCCTCAGATGTTCCATACTGGTTATCTCCTCCACACCGTCATATTTTTGGCATTTTTTTAAAAAAATCAAGTAACGTCAAAAACTGCTTCAAAAATTCTGAAACAAATATGTGTGCAAAATTTGAGAACGATATCTTTTTTCCTTCTATGAAAAAAAATTTCCAAAAAAAAAAAATTGTTTTTTAAAAGTTTGTAACTTACATGCCCCATAATGATAAGATTTTTATAAATAAATATGTTTTAGAATGCAACATCGTGCTTTTAGGTTTTGAGTCGGCGAAGTACTGAAAATGTTCATTAATTTTCATATGAAGTTACTGGAACAGTTGCAAGGATAATAAGTAAATTATTGTATATATCGCCCATTTCAGATTGAGGTGACCTATCAGTCGCACTGACCATCTCCGATTTGGCTCAAATTTTGTTCCTAGATTGGTTTATTACTTAGAAAATTGAAGTAATTATAACGAACACTTTGACTTCTGTTTTACGACTGTTTATTAGAATAGTTTTACTTATGCTTATTAATCGAAGTTTAACAAGTAATGAAAGATGGAGAGTAAGAATAAGGAGAAAGATAAGAGAGTCTTAGTACATAACACTCCTCCCAAACTAGATTAACTTAACTTAACTTAATTAATTCAACTTAACTTTATTTTCTTGGCCATACTCTTACTGTAACTATGTGCAACGAGTAGACGTGTTTTTCAGTATCTGCAATTTAAACGTATTTTCGCTGGTATATTCAATTAAACTAGTTTTGTTTTTGTCAACATCTATTACACATAATCTGCCGCGTCGATAAATAATTTTCTTTTTAATCAACTCAAAGTCAGTCGATATTGTTTTGAAAATATATATAAACTTAAAAATGTCGAATGTAACAAAAAACACACGAAGTGCTGCAATAAATCGCAAACTTGCTACTCCCCGTCGGTACTTGCAGCTTGCGATCGGATGACTCATCGACTGCAACTACATCTATTCTCTCGGATGCTAGTTGGAACATCAAGCTGAACTGCATAAAAGAAAGCATCATCGATCAGCTGACTGGAGCAATAAATTCGTCTGAGGGTAGAGTGATGGAGAGAATTGGTGAGGTAACTGCAGAGTTAGCGAACATAAAGTCCACCATAAGGAGTGTTATAGAGCGAGTTAAGGTGGTTGAGGCGGCATGCGCTGAATTCAGTGTGTTAAAAGAGGACATAATAGAATTAAAAAAGAAAATGCACAATCTACAAAGCAACAATACAAGTGAACCACCCCTCTCTTCAACGCTAGATGAAAAAATAAGAGCGCTTGAGACACAAGTTGAGTTGTATGAACATGATGCTGTCTCATCTGATGTCATCATCAACGGAGTCCCCTTTGCTCCCGAAGAGAACCTTGTTGAGAAGTTTGGCATGATATGCTCTTTAATAAAATGTAACCCAGTAAACCCAAGGAATATATTTCGAGTACGAGCTAAAAACAACAACAACAAAAATTCAGCAATCGTTGCAAAATTATCTTCTGCGTACGAGCGTAATCAGTTGTTTAGGGCTGTTTCTGCTTTTCGCAAAACCAACAAGCGACAGCTATTACTCAGCGACATTGGGTTTGGTGGTGGTGGGGTGCTGTACCTGCATGAAGGTTTGACCAAAACAAACCGAGCAATCTTGCTTTATGCAAATCAACTAAAGCGCGAGAACCGGTTTGTTGCTGTGTTTACGTTGCGTGGTAATGTGTATGTAAGAACATCGCGAGATGGTGAGGCAAAGCTGGTTCACAACAAAGAGCACGTTGATTGCATTGCTGGAGCATCAGGCTGATCATCGATCTTGTATTTTTTTTCTTTATGTTAAGTAAAAGAAATTATAAAATGTTTATCTGCTTGTACATAAGCATCTATTTATCTACCCTTTTAATTCTAGCTTCCTTCTTCTCACTATCTTTAGTAATATGCCGAGTAGTTCTTTCTTACTCCTTACTTTTTCTCTTCTACAGTTTTATTTGTCTTATCCATTCAATATATTATCTTTTATATTTGTATTTGTTGAAAGCTTCTTCTAATTGTGTAAAATCTTGACACATTTTGATGGTTCGTCTATTGGTGCTTATGAAAACTACAAAGTCCTAATTAATATTTTGTGTAATCAATGTAATGGTTTAAATATGATACATTTTAATGCGCGTAGTTTAAACGGACTTAAACTTGACCAGGCTAGATATATTTTTGAAAATTCTTCAGTTGATATTGTGTGTGTTACAGAAACTTGGTTCAAGTGGGATATTCCTGATTCTTTTTACAATTTTAACGGATTTAGACTTTTCCGAAATGACAGAAGTGGTAGAAGGGGAGGCGGTGTTGCTGTTTACTGTAAGTCGAGTCTGAATGCAAAGTTTGTAAATAAATGTAATGATGGTTGTGAATTTATTAATGTTGAAATCTTCGATAATCTTAAAAAAATCTTAGTCTCTTGCGTATATAACCCAAATAGATGCATTAGTCCTGAAATATTTTTCTCTGACCTTTCTACAAAAATCATTGACTATGATTTCTTCTTTGTTTGTGGTGACTTTAATATTAATTTATTACGGAATGACTCTGCAACAGAAAATTTTTACTACCTGTCATCGTTAAGTGGCTTAAAAGTAGCGAATTCTAATATTCCCACTCGCTATATGCAAGACTGTGAGCCTAGTTTGCTTGATGTTTGTCTAATTTCTGATGTCTCTTATGTTCTAATGTTTGATCAAATGAGTTTTTTGTCCGACCATGACTTGCTTTTCTGTTGTCTTGATATTAGAGATGGGTCGTTCCGAACCTGTATAGTTCCTGGAACTATGTTCACAGTCGGACATAGTTCCAATCGTTCCTTCCATTCATTTTTAGCATGTTCAAACAGTTCCGGTTGCAATGAATTTTTTTCTATAAATCAATATGAACCGACTTCTCTTTCACACATATTATGGCTTACACGAATTTGTGATCGACTATAAGTGCAAAGATATGTTTGCGAACGAACGAAACAACTGATGTGTGAAATGGTAAGATGACATTTCGACGTTCTTGTTGCGCGCAATGCTGTGTTTATTTCGTTTTGAACATGCTTTCATTCAATCAAATGGAACTGCGGAACTAGATTGTTCCGCGGACATGTTACAATCTGCTGCATATGATTTGCATGAGTTTCATTCAATGAAATGGAACTGCGGAACTAGATAGTTCCGCGAACATGTTACAACCTGCTGCATATGAGTTGCATGAGTTTCATTCAATCAAATGGAACTGCGGAGCTAAATAATTCCGCGGACATGTTACAATCTGCTGCATATGAGTTTCATTCAATGAAATGGAACTGCGGAACTAGATAGTTCCGCGAACATGTTACAACCTGCTGCATATGAGTTGCATGAGTTTCATTCAATCAAATGGAACTGCGGAGCTAAATAATTCCGCGGACATGTTACAATCTGCTGCATATGAGTTTCATTCAATGAAATGGAACTGCGGAACGAGATAGTTCCGCGAACATGTTACAACCTGCTGCATATGAGTTGCATGAGTTTCATTCAATCAAATGGAACTGCGGAGCTAGATAGTTCCGCGGACACGTTTTGCAACTAGAGAGTACTCAATTTGTTCTTTTTAAGCACTTATAAGTTACATACGAACGGACGGACAGACAGACGGACATGGCTAAATCGACTTGGGTGGTGATGCTGATCAAGAATATATATAATTTGCTATACCTATGCCTGCTTATGGGGCTTACAAACAGAGTGACAAAATTAATATGCCCCTATTGCGTTTTTCTATGGGAGCCCCCCTAAGGAGTGGTCGGAGGGAATAGGTGTCTAAGGAAAAAATGTTCCTTTTTCAAAAGTAATGGGGGTCGGTCATACATATTAATCCTCTTCGGTCTTCTCTTATAGCTCTTCTGTTCAGGTGTAGAGAATACATATACAAAAACCATAAAACATTGCTAATACAGCTCAAAGGAACTACATAGTTCCGCGGACATGTTTCCGCGAACTAGTTCCGCTGTACAAAAGAATCGTTCCATGTTCGTTCCGACCTCGGAACTGTTTAGCACAAGCCTACTTGATATAAATCTTAGCAAAACTTCGCAGGTCAGTTTCTCCTATCGTGACTTCAAATTAATAGATTTACCTGCTTTAAGTCATGAATCATCTGGTATGAATTGGATGGACTGCTGTTTTTATAGCTCGGTAGATGATAAACTAAGCGTTTTCATGAATCAATTAAATATCCTATTTGATCGTCATGTGCCTCTACGCTCAATTCAATCTTCAAATAGCTCATGTCCTTGGTTTACAAACCGAGTATTGTCTGCTATAAAAGCTAGGAATAAACTCCAGTCTAAATGGAAAAATAATCGAACGAACGATAACTGGGACAAGTACAGAAGAGCTCGAAATTATGCTTCACTAATGGTTAGACAAGAAAAGAAAAATTTCTTCAGTTCTAAGTTTAATTCAGGCTTAACCTCAAAACAATTGTGGCAAAATATAAAAAAATATAGAGTGTTCAGTAAGGAGCCTAGTGTGTGTAATTTGGATCCGGACTTACTTAATAGCTTCTTTTTGGCAAGCGGATGCCCAAGTCCTGCTCGAGACATTTCCTCAAACATGACATTAAATGTCAACAACGACTTGTTGACAGCGCAAACAACTAGTTTTCCCTTACCCTCGTTTGAATTCTCAACTTTCAGTGAGGATTATGTAGCCAAATGCATAATGAAAATTAATTCCAATGCATTAGGGATTGATGAAATGCCAATCAGATTTATTAAATTAGTTATTCAGTTTATCTTAGTGCCGCTCACGCATATTATCAATCATTGTATTACTTGCTCCCGTTTCCCAGAATTATGGAAAGTTGCCACGGTCTTACCTGTGGCTAAATCTACTTCTGTCTCTAATCCCAATGACTTCAGACCCATTAGTATACTCCCTGCTCTTAGTAAGGTTTTTGAACGAATAATGGCTGATCAAATCTCTGAGTACCTAAATGTAAACAATCTTTTATCCTCATTGCAGTCTGGCTTTCGCTCTGGTCACAGTTGTTCAACAGCAGTAATGAAAATAATGGATGACATTAGAATATCATATGATAAGAATTTTATAACTCTTCTGTGCCTTATAGATTTCTCCAAAGCTTTTGACTCTGTCAACCACAATCTGCTTTGTCAAAAACTAAAATATTTTTTTTATTTTAGTGATAGTGCAGTTAAACTAGTATCCAATTACCTAGATAATAGAATGCAACAGGTTAAAGTTGGAAATAATTATTCGTCCCTTTGCACTGTTTCTGTCGGTGTTCCCCAAGGGTCTATTTTGGGTCCCTTACTTTTCTCTATTTTCTTAAATGACGTCTTCTCTGTTTGTAAATATGCAACCGATCATGCTTATGCTGATGATATTCAGCTATACCTCTCTCGACCAACTGGCCTTTTAGAAGACTTAACTTATAGATTAAACAATGATCTGGCATCGCTTAACAAGTGGGCAATCGCCAACTTGCTTTTTATCAATCCTTTAAAATCTAAAGTGCTACCAATTGCAAGAAATGATTCATGCTTTGTGGATATTCCACCTTTGGTAATAGGAACTGATAATTTAGACGTTGTGAATAAAGTGAAAAACCTGGGTTTCATAATTAACTCTAGATTAACTTGTACTGATCATATTAATTACGTAATAAGTAAAATCTATGGTACCTTGCGTTATTTACGAGCTTCTTCAGAATTTATCCCCCTTGAAACCCGTCGTAGACTTGTAGTACAACTAATAATGCCACATATCACTTTTTCAGATGTTGTCTATAGTCAGTTTGATTCCCAATCGCAGCATAAACTCCTGGTGGCGTTTAACAACGCTGCTAGATATGTTTTTAAAATCCAACGTTTTGACCATATTTCGTTGAAAAGTAAAGAAATTCTTGGGTGTGGTTTGATTCAATACCTGAATATGCGTAATATTATCTTTTTACACAGACTTATTAATACACAATGCCCAGGGTATCTTTATGATAAATTACAATTTTTTCAATCAGTACGGTCTACCAACATCATTGTTCCTAGACCAGGCGCGGATCCAGGGGGGGGGTTTTGGGGGTTCAAACCCCCCCCCGAAATTCTAAAAGAACCTGTATTTAAATGTGATGTACTGATGTTTATTATGTGGGCTAAGAGTACCAAAAAGAAAAAAAATTGGTTTTTTATAATTTACTTTAAATATTCACACCCCTATGCTGTAAACGTTTGTAGCTGTTTCTACACGTATTGCTAAAATACTGAATTCTGTTCCAGTTTTTGTTTGTTTTTGCGATATTGCGCCTGTAGCTGTAAACAGTCACACATACAATCTTAACCTGAAATCACAAAAACACCGCATTTTTTGGATAAAATATATCCAAACACCGCACAGTCTTAATTTAAAAACCCACAGTTTCGATAGTATCAGAAGTGTAGACTTAAAATTCCTTTTTATACAGTAATGGAGAAAAATTCCGGTTTTTGTAGTTTTTATTTATTTTGATGTTGGTTTTATGTTGGCCTTTAAGATTTGTATTCGAGTCAAATAAACAGAGAAATAACTTTTATTATTATAATTATCTTCACCCCAGCGTCAGCTTGTGGAATTTAACACAAAAAAATAATCCTGAGCACCACACAATCATATGGAGTGAATATGGAGTGAAATGTGGATGGCTATTTATTTCGTAGCAAAGTTTTTTCCAATAAGTGGAATAATTTTTTCACATATTGCAGCAAAACACAAATTATAACCTTCTTTTGAAAAACCAGAGGCTCGAAATAGATTTTAGACTAACGGTTTCTTCCCACGCCTACGATTTTTTGAAAAAAAAAATTATCCCGCTCTAATGTATAGTATAAAGGGTGGTTAAATTTTAAGGGCCAATGTTGAAAATAAACCACACCTAAATGTCAACTTTTTTTCTGCATTTCATTTGACATTTCTCAATTTCAGACTAACTCAATTTGAACCGTTAAAGTTATTCAGGCTTATTATGAAAATGAGCTTTCAAATCAAAATGCATATCGAGCACTTCGTGATTTTTTCGGTCAATTTAATCGTCCAAATGTGCGTACAATCGGAAAAATCGTGCAAAAATTTGAACAAACCAGATCTGTAGGGGATGTGAAAACAACAGTGCATGCTCGTACAGCAGAAAATATTGCTGCTGTTCGCGGTAGTGTGGCTGAAGAGCCGTCCACCTCAACTCGTCGTCGTGCCCAACAATTGCACCTCTCACGTTCGTCGTTGATGAACATTATGCATAAAGACTTGCATTTACACGGTCAGAGTGGTGGCAAGAAATGGCAACAGTGGATGATCAATTTTCGAAGAAAATCATCTTCAGTGATGAGGCACATTTTCACCTCAGTGGATTCGTCAATAAGCAGAATTACCGCATTTGGGCGAATGATAATCCAAGAGTGATTGTCGAAAAACCAATGCACCCACAAAGAGTGACTGTTTCGTGTGGTTTATGGGCTGGCGGCATCATCGGGCCGTATTTTTTTCCAAAATGAGGCTGGTCAGGCAGTTACTGTGAATGGTGTTCGGTAGCGTGAGATGATAACGAACTTTTTATGGCCCGAATTGGAAGATATGGATGTGGACGATATGTGGTTTCAACAGAACGGTGCCACTTGCCACACAGCTAACGAAAAAATGGCTCTTTTGAGCGACAAATTCAATGGCCGTGTTATCTCACGTGGTGGCGATGTCATTTGGCCACCAATCATGTGATTTGACACCGTTGGACTTCTTTCTTTGGGGTTATTTGAAAGAAAAGGTGTACGTCGATAAGCCAGCAACAATTCAAAAGCTAAAGGATGAGATAATTCGGCGGCGGGGTGCAATAAGGCCAACGGCAATAAGGCCGAATTCGGCCTTATTTCCATTTGAAAAAGAAATTAAGCCAATTTGGCCTTATTTCCCTTTAAAAGGAACCAATATTAAAACGCCATCAAATAAGTTTTTTAGTTTTATTTAATGAAAAATTAAAGATATAAAGTATTGTTCTTTAGGGCCCATGCTCCTTTTTTCTTTTTTTTTAAATGTGCATTTGGAGCTCCTAATGCACATGCTGCAAAAAAAGGTCGGTCTCAAATGGTTTAGGAGATAAAAATCGTGAAAGTTTGAAAAATGTACATATTTTGGAATAATTGCACTCTTGGTACACGCTTCTTTTTTTTTTTTTTTTTTTTGTTTTTTAAATGTGTATGGAACTTCTAAATCTCATGCTGCAAAAAAAAAATAGGTAGGTCTCAAATGGTTTAGGAGATAAAAATCGTGAAAGTCTGAAAAATTTACATATTTTTTTATTGAGAAGACTAGGATATCTTATTCTAATAATAGAAATATATATCCGTTTAAAGCGAAAAATATGATCGTTTAAATGCTAAAGAACATACATTTTTTTGTAAGTGGTCGAGAAAAAAATGTAAAATATAAACGTATAAGTTATGAACGAAAATTTATAAAATATGCGCGATTTTTACTAAAATTTTCAATGAAGCTTTAATATTATAAAGAATGAGCGCCGCAGGTTTATAAAAAATCGCCGCGATTTTTAATAAAAATTTTTTGCCTGCGGCGCTCATTCCTTTTAATATTAAAACTTGTTCACCTTCACTATTGAACTACTAATTCATTTTTCACGTTGATACGAAAACAAGCACATTGAGGTTGACAATGGCAACTGTTCTCTTGCAAATTGAGTACCTACGCTGAGTCCAGTAACTTTTCAAACAACAGACTGCAAGGTGCGTTCTTTTTATTAAAAATAATTATAAAAAATAATCCTTAGTTTGCAAAAACTATTTTTCGGCCTTATTACCATTTTGCTAAATTTTTTTTTAGGCTTTATTTCCTTTTCAAATGGAAATAAAACCAAATTCACAATTTCGGCCTTATTTCTCTTTGAAAAGGAAATAAAGCCAATTCGGCCTTATTGCCGTTGGCCTTATTGCACCCCGCCAATTCGGCACATTAACGGCATAGAACCTCACTTATGCCTCGGCGTCATCGAAAATTTGGACCATCGGATGGAGGTGTGCCGCCGAGGTCGCGGCGGCCATTTAGCCGATATTTTGTTCCATGCATAATTGAACCATACCAATATTATCATAATAACAAGAAACGACAATAATTTCCTTAATTATTTGTGTTTTATTCAAAATCAACATAGGCCTTGAAAATTTAACTACCCTTTATATATATAACGTACATAAATATTTTTGAAACCCCCCCCCGAAATATATTCCTGGAACCGCCCCTGTCCTAGACACAACTACCTCAGCAGCAGTAGATTTTTCTTCATAAGCACCATTAGACTTTGGAACTCATTACCAAACTATTTGAAACAATTAACTTTTAGAAGCAGCTTTGAACATGCAATTTATAATTACTTCAGTCTTATTGATGGATAACTCAATCTCTAAATTAATTCTTTTGATATTTTACTTATTGGCATATTTTCTTAACTCTTTCTTCTTAGTATATCTCTTTTTTCTTTTCTCTGTCTTCTTCAATCAAGCAAATAAATTGTAATATTTAAATAAATTAAATTTAACCGATATGCTTAATCTTGCTTTTTAACTTCTTTTTATATTTTAAATTCACATAGTTGTTAGATAAATGTTAATTATTCCATAAATAATAATTTTATAAATGTGCTTCATCTCTATTGATGTACTACTAAAGACTAAGTCTTATTGTACAAATATTAATTAATTAATAAAATAATAATAATAATAATAATAATAATACTTCTAGTAACTATATTCTGGCTTAACTTTCTCTCTGGCTCTTTTTTTATATCAATTACAGAAGTATAAGTAGAAGCAGTAACTGTGTATTTATTAACATTTGAAATATTTTTCTTTAATTGATCTATATGCGCTTGTTTTTGTATATTGTTAACTAGAACCAAATATCTTTATTGACTTAACTTTCTCAAGATTGTTCCTGGTATCCATTTCACATTGTTATAAAATATATTTCTATATAAAATATTTTCATTAATCGTAAATTCCAAAATTTTTTTGTTACAACTTTTATGTATTTTGTTACTCCTTTCTTCTCTTTTTCTAGGCTGATTCAGATTTTCACGTCTAACATATTGTTTTTCCTTAGTATCAAACTTTAAAATATCTAACAAAGTACGAGGTTTGAATTGGAAGATCATGTTCGCTGGTGATACACCCGTCACTGAGGGGCTCTCCGCAAAATCGCCCAAAGAAAAATCGCCCAAAAAAAATAATGAAAAATCACCCAATTTTTTTCCATACGAATTTGGGTGATTTTTCATATGAAAAAACACCCAAAAAAATTGGGCGATATTGCATTTTTGTTGGGTAAAATTTCGTTTTTTGCTTTTGGGCGAAATTTCACCCAAATATATTGGGCGAAATTTCACTTACTGTTAAAAATAGTGTTTATTTAGTTAAAAAAAATTTTTTTTACTTTGTACATAATTTTTTAAAAAAGTATGACAAATAGAAGTAAAAATTTTATTTTTATTTAAGACTTATAATATTCTAAGTAATATAGAACCGATTTGAAAAAAATCAAACCAAAAATATAGCCGTAAACCAAAGATACACGGTGCATTTAAGGGTTAAATAAGAAACGTCAATCAGTTCTTTAAGATAACGATATTTAAAGTAAAAGCAGAGGTTCTTCTGTACTTGAGTTTGCTTGGTCAAGTCAAAGGAAATATTTAGTACCGCGCCCGCGGATCGCGACGCGGCGCGGCGGATTACTCGTAATGCGACGGATCGCACGCGCCATCCGTTGCCCCGCCCTGCTACCCCCCACCACCTCCGCCATCATTTTTTCTTTTTGAAATTTTTTGATAACCAAAGAAACTTGTTGTTTTGAAAAAGAATCAGTATTTTCCCTTGTACGAAATGTTTTTATAGATTTTTAAGTATGAGATTATATAAAATTAAAATGAATTCAATTTTTAAATTTAACGCACTTCCTACATAAATAGTATAATAATATTATCCACATAAAAAGTATTTATATCATCAAATGATTGAACTAAAATAGACTTAAAAAAAAATACTGGCCTTGAGAATGCTCATTTCGTACAAGGGGAATTTCGTATATCGTGTGGGAACACAATGTAAAATATTGGGCGATTTTTCATTTTTTTTGGGTGAATTTTCGTTTTTGTTTTTGGGCTTTTTTTCGTTTTCTTGGGTAAAATTTCGTTTTTTCGTTTTGGGCGATTTTTCATAAATTTTTGGGTCATTTTTCATTTGGGTGATTTTTCCTTTTTGTTTTTGGGCGATTTTTTTTTGGGCGATTTTGCGGAGAGCCTCACTGAGGTTGGTGTTGTTCTGTATTTTAATAAAAACCGATCTACTTTAAGCTGCCATGGTTCGTTCTTGTTGTCTACTATTGCTTTTCTAATTCCATGTTTAAAAGTCTGAACTGCCCTCTCTGCGCTTCCGTTTGACTGTGGGTGAAAGGGGGGTGATTTTAGAACTTCTATGCCATTTGATTTACAAAAATCTAAAAACTCCCTCGACGTAAATGGCGGCCCGTTATCGCTCACAATTTGACTTGGTAGCCCAAACGTTGTAAATATGAATCTGAGCTTCTCGATAACATTTTGAGCTGTTGTTGATTTCATTGTGACAGCTTCCATCCATTTAGAAAAGGTATCGAACAAAATTAAAATATGGCGCCCATCTATCATACAAAAATCTATGTGTACCCTCCTCACATAGGGTACCTCAATTGCACCTCAATTTGCACCTCAATACCGGGCCACCAAACATAAGTACGTGCTAAAGCTTTGCTTCTAACTATGCCAATATGCTGTTCATGTAACATTCCTAAAACTGTGATTCTTAACGCCGAAGGTATCACCAGACGCTCTCCATAAAACTATTCACTATTACCAATGGAGAAGCCCAATTACTTCGCTTTACCGGTATCATCACATTTTCTTTACAGAGTCTCTGAATTTCAGCCTCTACTTTGTCTTTTAATCCATATGGGACTGTATATGGCTTACAAAATATTGGGTAAGCGTCATCTTTCAACATAATTTCTGCCTTAAAATCCTTAATAACTGTGTCATTAGATTTTAAAAAGATACTGTTGTATTTTTCCAAAAATTTTAGTTTATTGCGATTTATCTCTGAATCAGCCTTAGCTACATTTATGTTATTATTGTAATAATCTAAAAAAAAATTTTGCCAGTTTTTAAATAATACTTGTAACCAATTTCGGCCCAATAAGGGACTAAAGTATGCATTAGTGCTTACTACAACCAACTCTAATTCAAACTGAAAAGATTCAACTCCTACATTTACAATAATTTTACCTAAGGTGTTAAATTTTTCGCCAGAAATTAATTTGAAAACATTTTCTTCATATTCAATTTTCTTTTCTGTGAAATATCTTTGAAAATCATCTGTATGAATTACAGTTATACACGCTCCTATATCTACTTCAAACTCTAAATAATTATTTTCAATGTTCAAATTAATTTTAAGCGGCTTAATTTTTAAAGAACTAACATTATTTATATTATTGATCAAATTTTCAGCAATTTCAACTTCACCATCTTCATCATCATCAATTTTATTAAAGCCACCTCGAAACGCTCTTTGCTTACAGAACTTCTGAATATGCCCTTCTTTGCCACAGAAAAAGCATACTAATCTCCTACGAAAATTGGTTGCCGCACTTCTCACTGCATCGCCTCTAAAACCGGTCCCACGCCACTGTCTTGCTGCCATTTGTTCATCGTTGTTCGCTCGTACTTGCCATCCACTATAATTTCTCTCCTTCTCGAATACATTTTTATTCAGCTTCCTTTGTTGGTCGGAACTCTTTCTTAAAACATTGACTCTGCCTTCTTCCACCTTAATCATTTCCACGTTATTAGTTGTCATCTCAACAGCGTTAGCTACTTGAATTGCTCTCTCAAAAGTTTTTATTTCTCCTTCACCTAGTAATCGTTGTTGAATTTTTTCATCTCCAACTCCACATACGAACTGTATTAACAACGCTCTGTCCAGAAATTCACCAAATTCACATTGTTGCGCTAACTGCTTTAGTTCTATTATAAACTCCGTTATATTTTCTCCATCGCTACGACTTCGCTTGAAGAATTTATAACACTCAGCGATTATGTTTTTTTTAGGCTTAAAATGATCGCCCAACGTTTTGACTAAATCGCTGTATCCAAAATCATTTTCCGTCTTTGGAGCCATCAAGGAAACAATTACTTTGTAGAGTTCTGGTCCTCCTAAACTACATAAAAATGCAACCTTTTCCTTTTCTTTCACTGAATTTAATGTGAATAGATGATTTAATCGTCGCACATATAATTCGAAGTCTTCGCCGAGAACAAATGCTTCGACCGAACCAACAAATGAGTTATTGTTTGTCGCCATTTTTTTTTTTTTCACTTTTTACTCGTCGCCAATGAAGTAATTATAACGAACACTTTGACTTCTGTTTTACGACTGTTTATTAGAATAGTTTTACTTATGCTAATTAATCGAAGTTTAACAAGTAATGAAAGATGGAGAGTAAGAATAAGGAGAAAGAGTAAGAGAGTCTTAGTACATAACAGAAAATCAAAACCGAAGTTATAAATTTTTAGAACCATTTTTCAAGGCCAAAATAGGGTGTATTTTGCAACGACGTAGCTCAGTCAATTTAATTACGATTTTCGTAATTAAGGTATCATTGGAAAGGTTATTTTGTCTATTAAAAATATAAAACTTTTGGAAAAATTGCAGTAAGTTGGCCCATTCTTAATTTCAAAGTTTAATGCCATGCCAAAAACAAACGATATACTTTTTTTCGGTGTCTTTATTTTGGTTTTTTATGCGTTTTAATACCTTTTCAACGATATAAAATTAAGGTGTGTTCTTGAAGGGTTCAAAAGTTCTGGCTTAAAACGTGTTGTGTCAAAGAATTTTCAATACAAATAGGACAAATCTAGTAGGACAAATTTTCTTCAGTTTTTGATGACTACAAATATTTAACTCTTTGAGGCACTGTTTCAAAACCACTTGAAAAACCATGTGCAAAAATTAAAAGGTCTAATATATCTTCATTGAAATTCATCATCGTAATACAAATCGGTAAATCAGTGCAATAGATATAGAAAAATTATCAGAAAAAGAACTGATTTTCATGTTTTTGCCTATAGCTCAAAAACTCGAGCTGATAGAGAAAAACAGAGTCTATATCTGAAATCAGGAAACCAAATTTGTCTATAATCAGCTGAAAAATCTCCGGCACCAAAATGTCTGTGGCGAAGTGTTATGCTTCAACAGCAATCGATTTGAATGTAAATTTGAGTTTTTCGCGCTTTTGATAAAAACATGCTATTACTTATCATGTTTTTATTTTTGTGACAAAAATTTGGGGGGGCGGGGGGTTTAAACCCCAAAACCCCCCTTTAGTTGCACTTCTGAACCACAGTGTCGGAGAAGATGTAATTAATATAATCTATTTTTGACGAATTTAAACTACACGCATTTAAATAGCATAATTGAAATCCTCTATGGGTTTTGTTTACATTCTTTAAAATTGTTTTTGTGTTAGCGTCGCGAATCGTTTGTAAATTAATCATTTAAAACTAAGTTTGTTGTGCTGTTAAAATGGTAGTTTGAATTGGCAAAGGAATACATTTTCCCCAAAGTACCCCCTCAACCTATCGAAATGTGATGTTAAAAAGATTTCGTCTAGTGCGGACGTGTTTCAATTAATTCTCCCAGTAAATGGTATTGACCGCTGTGTTAACACTTTAAACCTTTGTAATTCCCTTAAGGATTATTATTGCGTGGCGTAATCATCATTGGGCTCTGCATTTTTTGTGAATTTAAGGACACTATTAACGCCATGTAAAGCTTCTTGAGAACATGTAAACAAACAAACATTCAATAACAAGCACAACACTATTTGATCATAAGAAGTTCGGTCAAAGTCCTTTCAAGGGCTGAAATGGCAAGTTTATTTTATTGTTTCTTTATAAATTAACTATTTATTTATAATTTATTATAAATTATGTTATTTATAATTTAAAAAACAAGTTGTTTTAACTCAAAAAGTACAAATTCTTGAAACACAAAATACATAAAAGAAAAAACTCATTATACCATTGAGTTGACTTTTCACTAATAAAGATCAGAAACACAAAACGCAGCACAAAGCGTAACAAATCAAAACAAAAATAAGAAACTAAAAGATTTGATCGATATCAACATAATATAATATGCCGTGTATATGTTTATCTAAAGTCGATCGTCGTCTATATAATGATAAAAAAGTTAAGTGTTAATTAATATTAAAAGTTAATGAATATTTTCATAGAATTTGCTTGAACTTAAATAAAACTGACATAGAACTAATGCAAGCAAACAACCAAACTTATAAGTGCGAAAAGTGCCTTTCGTCTCGTCGTCAATCGATCGTTTCCTCACCACCTAATAATAGTAAGGCTAATGCCAAACAAAATCTATAAATCACTTGCACTGACGTTTCTGCCAAGCCGTGTACTCCACCTGCAACTGAAACGAGTCTTATCAACAATAAAACACCTTCAACGTAAGAATTGGCTCAACACTCACATACGTCTCTCAGCATACTAATTGGACAGAAGTTTGAAACGCAGGCCGAATTGATAGAATTGCGTCTCTCAAAGCACAACGAGCTGATCGCCTCGCAAATCAAAGAAGCACTTCAAGATAGTGAATCTGCGACTTAATGGATTCTGATGGTGAAAATCTTCACGAAATATTTCATCAAATTTGTGCCTCTATAAATATTCATACACCCAACATTAAAAGTATACACCGGATTAAGCAAGGAAAAACATCGCAGCACAACCCCACTGATACCACAATCATTGCAAAATTTTATACGCCGTTTGGTAGAAATTTTGTTCTCCACTCAGTAGCAAAGTTCAGACGTCAAAATAATGATTTCATGCGCTTGCACCACGTGGGGTTCCAACAAAAAAACAACAAAAATTCTCAGCGGCTTTCACACGTCGGGGCATCGTTTATGTAAAGCTGAAACCCAACGATAACCCGAGCTACATTAATACTATGCTAAAGCTAAATACTCTCGCAGAATCTGTCACTACTGAGCAGTACAGTGAATAGAAGTAGTTTTTGCAGTAAATAGAGCAGTACAGAAATCTCTTCTTTAAAATAGAAGAGATATGCTTAACTTAATTGTTTTTGTTTTTTTAGTATGTTTTTGTTTTGTTAACTCTATTATTACGCATTAATAGTTACTTGTTGGGACTCGTTGGTGTTGGACTTTATGTTTGCGCCAGCGATTACATCAACGCTCTCTTTAGTTGTTACTTCTTTCGCTTGTTCGTTTTAGTGTACTCTTACGAAGACCTTGCCTCTTATTGAAAATGCCGAAGCCAACAATTTTTGGCACTTAAGCTGAGTTGCGTGTTACATGATCTCTCGATTTGCAACTGTAAGACTCTCATGCATAAATAAACTTCCATCTACATCAGAGGCGGTTCCAGGAAAATATTTCGGGGGGAGTTTCAAAAATATTTATCTACGTTATATATATACACATTGTATATTTATTAAATAAGTCATCAGTAAATCAAATTTTACATGTTTTAGATTATAAAATGATATTAATTTTTTTTGGCTTTTTCGACATTGCATTTTCGCACGTTACTTCCACGGCACGATGCACGTTTAACAACGCCAAACCGTTCAATCGGTATTCACTTGTCTCAACGCTCTAAGAGCGCTCTCTGCCCATAGCTGCTCATTAGCTTCACTTAAGTTCGTTAAGTTTCTCTCTCATTCTGCTGCATGACTAGATTTTCATTCATGCCGTCTTCATTAAATATTATTCGTTTACGAATATCGTGCAGTAAATATTCAATAAAATGTTCTAAAAACGGCTTTTCTGCATCCATTTTTTAAAAACGGAACCACGAGCGATGTGGACACAATTAGAATTTTAAACGAATGTTGTATTGAAATAATTATAGTACACATTGTCAAACAACGAGCAAGAGCTAACCCGTGACGGAAGTGCTCACAACAATTTTTGTGAGCGTTCAGTCAAGAATTACAATTCAACAATCAAGTGTACATACTATGACTCAAGCTCAGATTCTCTCTCAACTGACATTCATGAGCAATAATGTGTACCCTACTTTACGGTTTACAGATGGAGAGACTCCGCATGGTCGTTGTGTTATCTAATATATAAAAACGTTGGTGCGTATGTATGTAAGAGCATTACTGCTGAACCACTGAAGCTATCCACCTTTCACTCCATATTCATTCCATATGATTGTGTGGTGCGCAGGATTATTTTTTTGTGTTAAATGCCCCAAGGTGACGCTGGGGTGGAGATAATTATAATAATATCTTTGGCTTCTCTATTTATTTATTTGACCCGAAAACAAATCTAAACGGCTGAACGGATTTAACTCAAATTCGGCACACTTGAATCCTATATTAGGTCATGGCATACTTAGTTTTAACCACGCCTCCTCCGCCTATTTTAACCTCTTTTGACCACGATTAATTTTAACCAACATAAAAATGAATAAAAACAACAAAAACCAGAATTTTTCTCCATTACTGTATAAAAAGGAATTTTATGTCTACACTTACGATACTATCGAAACTGTGGGTTTTTTTGAATTAAAACTGTGTTTTTGTGATTTCAGGTTGCGGTTGTATGTATGATTGTTTGCAGCTACAGGCGCGATATCGCAAAAAACAAACAAAAACTGGAACAGAACTCAGTGTTTTAGCAATACGTTTAGAAACAGCTACAAGCGTTTACAGCATAGGGGTGTGAATATATAAAGTAAATTATAAAAAATCAATGTGGTTTTTTTTTTGGTACCCTTAGCCCACATAATAAACATCAGAACATCACATTTAAATACAGGTTCTTTTAGAATTTCGGGGGGGGGGGGGGGGTTGAACCCTCCAAACCCCCCTCTGAATCCGCGCCTGATCTGCATGAACTCCCATATCAGAGAGTGCTAACGATCGATTTTTTTCTTTGCAGAACCAAGCAATAGATTTAAATAGTTGATTCCTATCATGAGGTAAAGCTGATGATATAAAACAGCTTTTATATATTTTGTAAACATTTATTTGAAAAACTAAATTTTATTGTTTTTTTCTTTTTTTCACAACCAAAAATTCTAATCAAAATTCTTGATTGGAGAAAAACTAAGATATTGATTTTAAACATCAATTGTTATACAACAAGTAAATATCAAGTAAACAGTATGTAATTGCTATACAACTCTCCCTCCAGTGAAACGAACAAATTGATAATATGAACTTAAAGAATGCATTAAATAATATTAAATTTAACTTGTTTCTTCACCAATGGTAATGTGTTGTTAATGCGTGTGTTGTGTATATTATCTATATATGCGGGTTTCAGTAAATCTATTGAATCAATTCGAATGGAGTTACCGTATTGAATTTTAAAATTTTTCTCATTTCGTGAAATAACCAAAAATGGACCTTCAAACGGTGCTTCAAGATTATATCTACGTATAACCTTGACAAAAACGTATTTACAAGTTTTTAATTCATTTGGAACAAACAAACGGGAAGAGTCACTGTGGTGAACAATTTTGCTTCGTGTTTCTGAAAAATGTTCTCTTAAAGCTTTTAGAGTATTGTCAGTTGTTGCCTTGTTTTCCTTATAAATGATCAGTTCACCTGGAATCCTTAGTGTTTGGCCATAGACCAACTCAGATGGTGAGCACTTCAAATCTTCTTTAACAGCAGTACGTAAACCTAGTAAAATCGAAGGTAATTGTTCAGACCAGCTCGTTGTGTTTTTACAAGCTATGATTGAAGATTTTAGCTGTCGATGAAATCTTTCGACCATTCCATTCGCTTGTGGGTGATAGGCAGAAGTGTGAATTTTATGAGATCCAAGTATTTTAGTGAGTTCTGTAAACAATTTGGATGTAAATTGAGTTCCTTGGTCAACTGTTATGTCTAATGGAACGCCAAACCTGCAGACATAGTTGTTAACAAAAGTTTTTGCTACCGTTTGAGCCGAAATATCCTGTAATGGAAACGCCTCTGGCCACCTTGTGTACCTATCTACAATAGTTAATAAGTACCTATAACCACGAGAGACAGGCAGAGGTCCCACCAGATCCATGTGAATATGCTCGAAACGACCAGTGGGAATGGCAATTTTATGTACCGGGGATTTTGTATACATATGAATTTTCGATTTTTGACATTCCAAACAATTTTGAACCCATGTATTAATTTCTTTTTTCATATTTGGTCAAAAGTATTTACTAACTATTAATTTTCTTGTGGGACGTGTTCCAGGATGCGATAAACCATGAAGTTTTTTAAAGATAACTGTTCTCATTGAAAGTGGAACATATGGACGTGATTTCGAATCAGATACATCACACCAAATTTTTAGATTTAGAAGTGGTACATTTATATGTTGGAGATTATTTTTGGAATTTGATGAAGCAATTAATTGTTGAAGTTCTAAATCGGTTTGTTGTTCCTTAAAAATACATTGCAAGTTTATATCTTTTTCAGAAATTTCTTCAATGTCCGGTAGACGAGATAAAGTGTCAGCTACTGTATTATCTTTACCAGCAATATATCGAATATCATTTGTGAACTGTGCTATAAACTCAAGATGTCGAGTTTGTCGAGGTGATCTTTCCGTTTTTGAATATAGAGCATAAGTTAAAGGTTTATGATCAGTATATATTGTGAATTTACGTCCTTCCAAAAAATGCCTAAAATGTTTAATTGATGAATAGATTGCTAAGAGTTCTTTGTCAAATGTTGAATACTTAATTTCAGTCGGCGTAAGCTTTTTGGAATGAAATGCCAGAGGTTCATAATTTTGCTGTATGTTATGTTGTAAAACTGCTCCAATTGCAATATTTGATGCATCTACTGCAATTGAAAGCGGAGCAGTTTCGTCAAAATGGGTTAAAAGAGTATTTTCAGTGAATTTGGATTTGATTGTATTAAATGAATTTTCTGCTTCAGTTGTCCAAACGAGCTCTTTTGCTTTAATTTTACTGGTTTTAGTTATGATTTCATGCAGTGGACTTAAAAATTTTGCTATCATTGGTACATATCTATGGTAATAGTTAACCATGCCAATGAATTTTTGTAATTGAGTTATAGATGTGGGTTTTTTATAGTTTGAAATGACTTCAACTCGCTCTTCGGATGGTTGAATGCCATGTTTTGAAATCTTATAACTCAAAAAGTCGAGGGAAGGAACACCGAACTGACATTTATTGGGTTTTATATTTAATCCATAATTGTCGAGGCGTGTGAAAACAATTTTTAAATGATTGTAATGCTGGGCTTCGTTCTCGCTTGCTATAAGAATATCGTCCACGTAAGTAAAAACAAAATCGAGGCCAAAGAAAACTTCATTTATAAATCTTTGAAACGTTTGTGAGCTATTACGAAGGCCAAAGGGCATTCGAACGAATTCGAACATACCAAATGGTGTAGTTATTGCTGTCTTGTGAATGTCTTCTTCAGCTACAGGGATCTGGTGGTAGGCTCGAACGAGATCGATTTTGGAGAATATAATCTTGTTGCGGAGTTCAATGCTAAGGTTGTGGATATGCGGTAACGGATACCGATCAGGGATAGTTACACAGTTGAGTCTCCTATAGTCACCACAAGGTCTCCAGTCGTTAGGTTCTTTTTTGGCCACCAAGTGTAGCGGTGAAGCTATAGGAGAATTCGATGGTCGACATATTCCAACTTTTACAAGATATTCGAACTCTGACTTTGCAACTTTAAGTTTAATTGGATCAAGACGGCGAGGTTTGGAAAATGGAAGAACACCTTTTGTCTCAATTTTATGAACAGTTGAGTGCTTTGCAGTTTTGTTGTAATTAGGTTCCGAAATTAATGATGGAAATTCGTACAGAAGATTCTCAAAGTTGTTTGTCGAATTTGGAATTTTAAAATTTGAAATCGAATTTACTGAAGGTAACACGTGAACTGAAAAATTTGTGGTAGAGTCAATAATTACTCTCTTTTTAACGTCTATAATAAGCCCAAATTTTTCAAGAAAATTAATTCCTATTATAGGATTGGGTATGTCTGTTAATATGAAAGGAAATTCGAAATCTCTTTGTAAGCCAATATCTAATTTAAGAAGTTGAGTTCCAAATGTACTGATATTTGAACCATTAGCTGCCGAAAGAAAAGTGTTTGATTTCGATTCGATTGTTTCTAATTTAGATGCAGGGATAATTGAAACAGTTGCTCCTGTGTCTATAAGGAATGTTAGTTTGCTGTGGTTGTCAAAAACGAAAAGACGACTTGTCGTTTGAGTAGATATCCCATTATTAGTCGTCGTTATAATGGGAGAAACTAGTTTAAATTCGAGAATTTGTTTTTATTATAATCAAGTTTATTAAAAGTACAAGGTTGAATACATTTTGAAGCTTTACTACCAAATTTAGAATGAAACCAACAAATTGGAAATCGAGAATTTGAAGAACTACCGGATGAATTTTGCCTTGAACGTGGTGATGATCTTTCTCTAGATCGCTCTCTTGATTTAGGCCTTGTATGGTCATTTGTGTTTCCGGTTGATAAGTTTTTAAAACTTTGACATAAAGATGAGGTAAGTTGGACCAGGTTCTGCAGAGTTTCCTCTATATTTGACTGCCTTGAAGATTCACAAACTGTAGAAATTGACGATTTACTCAACATTTGATAAATTTTGTCAGCCAAGTTTAACTTTTCATCAATATTGGTGGAAACCGATGATATTAAATGTATTTGAAGCTGTTGAGGGAGTTTCCTCAACCATAGCTTGTATAACAAATCAGAACTTACAATTGACATTGAACCATTTAACCGTAATAAATCGCGATAAAATTCAGACGGTGTGCGGTCCCCCATCTGAGTTTCTGAAACCAATGCTTCCAATCGGGACTCTTCGCTAAGAGAACATCTTTCGAGAAGCTTTGATTTTAAGAAGGTGTATTTGTTTTGAAGTGGTGGATTTTGAATAATGTCAAATACTTTAGTAAAAATTTCCGGAGTAAGTGCAGTGATAATATTTTGGAATTTAAGAATGTCGTCAGAGAGATTGTTAAGTGTAAATTGCATTTCACATTGTGCAAACCATGATTCAGGATGCATTTCCCAGAATTGTGGCAATTTAATTATATTTGTTCTAAAAAATGGCATTGGTTGTGACGGCATAGTGTTGTTGAAATTCATTGTTTGTGTAGGTAATGTTATAAAATGTGTATTTTGTAATAATGGTGTCTCTGATTGACTTATTTGTAAATTTAGCAGTGAATTGGGTGGATTTAGTGAAGAGAGGGGATTTTCTTCTGTGTTGATCTCTATTTGATTGACACGAGATGAACTTCGTTTTCTCTTTGGATAACGCGGCATTAGTAATTGAGATTATGAGATTATGATTATAAATATAAAGTTGTTTGGAATTTTCACTGGAGAGTTACATATGTAAATTTTTTCTTTTTTGGGTTATTTGAGTTAATTAAAGTGTGTAAATAAATTTGATTAATAAAGATATATATCTATAACACTTAAAAAAAATTACAAATTTAATTAATATGGTAATTATGTTTGCAGGCCTGATGCAGCAGAGATATTCTTTGTTTTGTGTTAACTTTTATGTGTAGATTTTTATATGATTTATAATGTTTTTTCCATAGAGCATACGTGATTGTGCATTGTAGGAGCATCCGGAAGGTTGTGCGCAGGAGTTTTTATATCGCTTTTGATGCAGTTTGCTGAGTTATAATGCTTGAGTGCAGATGCTTAATTGCAGATGTTTGTTGACGAAGTTTGTTGTTGCTGCTCTTTGCGGGTGCAGATAATTTGAATTAGAAGTCGCATATACAACCAGAGAAAAAGAATTGTCGGTGCTTGATGTCGCACATTTGAAATAGAATGCTCGCTTAGGTTCTTTTTTACAGGATCGCCAATAAAGCTGATGATATAAAACAGCTTTTATATATTTTGTAAACATTTATTTGAAAAACTAAATTTTATTGTTTTTTTCTTTTTTTCACAACCAAAAATTCTAATCAAAATTCTTGATTGGAGAAAAACTAAGATATTGATTTTAAACATCAATTGTTATACAACAAGTAAATATCAAGTAAACAGTATGTAATTGCTATATGAGGAGAGTACTGCTTTACCATAATCAATAAATAAATAAATAACTTGTCATTTCAGCCTTTGAAAGGACTTTGACCTAGCTTCTTATGATCAATTGTGTTGTGCGTGTTATTAAGTTTGTACACAACACAGTGTGACGACTAAAAAAGCACAACCAAACTTTATAGAAATTCTTAAAGAGGGACATGTTGTGAGTCCATCGCACTTGGTCTGACCTCTCAATGTCATCACAATTTTTTTTTTTCGTTTTTAAAGTTGAAGGGTTCGATTTTTGTTGCGCCGACGTTCATTGAATTTTTACAGCTATTTGCCTTGTTGGAAATGAAAAACAAATTCCACTTCTTTGCAGTAGAATTTTACGTAGAATAAGGCTGTATAAAAATAAATACAATAAAATACAAAATGAAGCGTGTAGCGAACCAAATTCCTTAATTTTTCTCTAATTTCATAAAAAAATTAATGTTTCTATAAATTTAAATGATATAATGCTGCATGAATGACATATATTTTTCACAAAAATTCATTGCACGTAAAAATACCTTTTCATTGAATCCAAAACCATTCAATATCATTCTTTGACAAGATAGGTCTTTAAATGCCGAAGATGTGAAGAAAGACTTAAACGTTCGGGAAAAAACCATTGGTTTTTTTTTCAAAATTTTCTGGAAAAAATGCTTCAGATTAGACGGAATGCAGCTTACTTTTTTCTATTACGGTCTAATGCGCTCGTACACATTCATACATATAAAAATTCTATTAAAAATAAAAATATGTTTATTCGTTCCATAGTATCTTTTACATTTTTCAAAGATCTATATTGCAATGCTCTAGATATATGTTACTCATCATATTTTCTTTCCAATGAGCAAAAGATGTCCAAAATCGGGTAAGATTTGACAAAATAACAGCACTTTATACGATAGCAACATATACATGGGAGTCAGTGTTTTCTGAGAAAAAAAAAACGATAAAACTGCCGCCATTTTGCCAATTCTCAACCGATATTGATGGTTTTGGATTCAATGAAAAGGTATTTTTACGTGCAATGAATTTTTGTGAAAAATATATGTCATTCATGCAGCATTATATCATTTAAATTTATAGAAACATTATTTTTTTTATGAAATTAGAGAAAAATTAAGGAATTTGGTTCGCTACACGCTTCATTTTGTATTTTATCGTATTTATTTTTATACAGCCTTATTCTACGTAAAATTCTACTGCAAAGAAGTGGAATTTGTTTTTCATTTCCAACAAGGCAAATAGCTGTAAAAATTCAATGAACGTCGGCGCAACAAAAATCGAGCCCTTCAACTTTAAAAACGAATTAAAAAAAATTGTGACGACATTGAGAGGTCAGACCAAGTGCGATGGACTCACAACATGTCCCTCTTTAAGAATTTCTATAAAGTTTGGTTGTGCTTTTTTTTTTGTCGATTTCGTCACACTGTGCAATTGACCGAAAATCGGACCTAAAGGTTTAACGCCTATTCCGAACGGCGATGAACGGAATGTTCTCAAGAAGCTTTACATGGCATTTAGATTACTCTCTGAGGATTGCCATTGCCTGCAGAGAGGTGGCGGCCGTACAGAAAAATCATTTTAATTCAAAAAATTTTCTGTAGCTGCTGGGGTTCGAACCCGGGTCTCCAGGTTCGTTGACATAGAGGCCACACACTTTAACCAACTACGCTACGGATGCCACTTTGAGGACGCTTTACCATAATCGACTGCAATTTTTGTTGCCTGAACGCAAAAGATTCACAGGGGGAGTGTGGAAGCGTAAAGCTTGGCATATGTTTGACAATATAGTTGTCAGATTCTCATTTTCTGATACCGATATTCCATTTATTAGAAGATCTATAGAAATCGCATTACTCTCGATTTTTTTAAATTGTGTTTGCAGTGTAGTCATTTCATTTTTGAGCACACGTACCTCATGATGGGATTTTTCAATCGCTGTAACTCGGCCATCCAGTTTTTGTACAGCCAATTTTGCATTAGATAACTCAGCGCACATCTCGGATTCTTTCATCTAAATGCTCAGTTCTTCAACGATGGTCAACCTTTGTTGTTTCAGTTGATCATCCATCAGTTGCATCCAATTCGCCGAAGGGGAGTAAAGCATGAATCATCCAAGTTGCCGGTTGGGGTGTAATACCCAATTCGCAAAGGCGCGTTAGGTCGGTCGCGCTTTGACAGCTAAAGTAGAAACAACGAGCTGTTATAAAGCAATACATAATTCGACCTCAAGCTTTGATCGTGCTTTGTATCGTTAATATCGTCGAATCTCGTAAGAAGGGGTCAAACACGGGTAAAGCACGCGAGCTGCTGAAAAAAGTTGAGAAGTGTTCAACTCGGTCTTGCGTTTGATATTTGCCCATAGCGCTATTTCATTGAGTTAGTTAAATATATGAGCATTGTTGAGTTGCAGTAGTAAACACATGTTTGTATGGGATTTGTTGTTTCATCAAAATATTTTATATGGAACATAATTTAATTTTGATTTTTTTACATGATAATTCATTCATAACATCAGTAGCTGCTTATGTTACGGTTGCTGCTTTGTTTGAAGCAAATATTTTACAGTACCCGTTTGTGTTGTTGTTTATATGTATGTAAATGTGTACGTATATAAATAGGTTAGATATCAGTTGCTTTATTTTTCGTTTGTTATTGTTTTTGTTAATCTTCAGCAAAGTAATACAACATATAATTTATTGTATAATTTATTTATTAATAGCGACGGCTAATAAAATATGAATAGCTAAAATGAATAAAGAAATACAGCCATCATGTACTTTCAGCAGATAGATTGTGTTTTGGGGATTTCAGACTTTATGGGATTTTTTGGTTTGACTGCGTACAGTGGCATTTAACTAAATGACGAACCTGCTAACGTGAAATTATGATTTCAAAGTTATAAAGTCGGGCGTTTTGACAGTTCATCCCGTAAAGTTGACCAAAGCACGATCAAAGTACGATCAACGCGCGACCGACCCGACGCGCCTTTGCTATTTGGTCTTAAGTGTGTGGAATATTACGCGTCGTCCTAGCAGACGCCGATGTGGATAATTTGGTCGACATATCTAATGCTTTCTCGTGATAAAGTTTGTGCAAGAAAAGTTTAATTCCGATTTCTATAATTTATTATAAGTGTTCAAGCAAAATGCGAACAAAAGTGCCAAAGCCCGTATCAAAGAGCATAATTTAAAAGACTCGAATTTTATTGAATCTCTTTGCAACAAATTAACGCGATTTAGACCAGCGCAAATATACGCGTCTATTTGCTAGTTAACATTCCGAAACTAAAACATAATTCTATAGTTATAATTTAATTTTTTTTTTTATTTTTTATTTTAATCTTTGGATAACAATTCCTTATAGATCAAAAGAATATAAAAATAATATAAATATAAATTATCATAAATTGAACTTATATTAAAAATAATTAACTTAAAGAATACTATTTAACAAAAACTTCATTGCATCTTTAGAGATAGAAAAATCTAAGCTATTAAAGGCATTGATATTATTAAAATGAAGTAAGGCTCTATCAATAGGAGCATTAGCAGCATAATTTGTACGGCGAATTGGAATATAAAACAGATCATTACTTCTTAAATGCCTAGCAGGGACATCAAAATTGATTTTTTCAAGAAGTTCAGGACAATCGACTGATCCAGAAACAATATCAAACACAAAAAGTAACGAGAGTAAAGTCCTTCTACTTTCTAAAGATTTCAAATTAAATAAAATGCATCGCTCACTATAAGCAGGAAGAGGGACTTGAGGATTAAGAGTGCGTAGAGCAAATCTAGTGAACGCTTTCTGAATACGCTCAATGCGCTGTTTATGTGAGGAGTAGTAGGGATACCAAATGACCGATGCGTATTTTAAGCGAACTTAATTGATATACAGAGTTTTAAATGTATATGGGTCTGAGAATGATGTTGATTGACGACGGATAAATGCTAATAAAGCGTAAGCTTTAGGAATAATAAAATCTAAATGTGGAATAAAAGTAAATTTATTATCAAAGACAACACAAAGATCTTCATAATTGTTAAGATGGGATAAAGAAGTATTATTTATGTAATATGCGGACGGAAATTTTATGTTATTCTTATAGAAGGACATAAAAGCAAGTTGCAACAAAGGAAAATGACTTGAAATTATCAAAAGAAACTATACACTGTATATTGGAGAGATATGATTTAATCCATCTCAGAAAAGTTGAATGAAAACCAATATTTTCTAATTTTGTAATTAGTAAACTATGTGAAATTTTATCAAAAGCTTTTGAAAAATCTGAATAGATAACATCAACTTGAAACCCATTTAAAAATGCTGATAGACAATATTCAGAAAAAGTACTAAATTCTATATAGTCGAGCGGCCCGGTACAAAGCCATGTTGGGAGAGAGAAATAAAGTTCTTAGTGGCAA
The DNA here is from genome assembly GCA_943735915.1 of Pherbina coryleti. Lineage (NCBI taxonomy): Eukaryota > Metazoa > Arthropoda > Insecta > Diptera > Sciomyzidae > Pherbina > Pherbina coryleti. The sequence goes on along the minus strand of OX030948.1, from coordinate 104,688,699 downwards.
ATATTAGCTTTTCCTTGACAATCATTTCAAAAAGCTTAGAAATTGTTGAGAGTTTAGAGATCGGTTTATAGTTAGAGACATCATTTTTAGAACCGGATTTATATACAGGGGTTATAAACGATACCTTCCAGCAGTCTCAAAATTGCCCAGAACTTAGTGATTTATTGAAAATAATTTTTAGTGGAATAATCAAATTTTCGGCACATCTTTTTAAGAAAATAGCAGACAAACCATCACTATCAACATGATAAGAACCCTTAAGTGATTTTATACCTGTTAAAACATCAATTTCAGAAATTGTGAGAGAACCAAAGTTAATTCCCGAGTCTGATTTAGAACAATCAAACGAAGAATTATGATGGGGTTCGAAATTTGACTGAAAGAATTCAGCAAAAAGGTTTGCAGTGCATGTCCCATCATTTGAACACTTCTCTTTAAAAAACATTGCAGAAGGAATATCTGTACAACCTTTTTTCGACTTTACGTAACTCCAAAAAGCTTTTGGGTTAGTTTTAATATTTAATTCATAATTAAATATTTATTTTCTATAGAGATATTTATTTAAAAAGTTAAATTCTCTCAAATAGTGACGATATTTATAAAAATCAGAATAAAGATTAGTGATTAAGAATTTTTTATAAAATTTACTACGCAAATTTTTGAGCTTTTTAAGGCCTTTGGTATACCCAGGTAACTTGAAGTCTTTTGTCCTGTACTTAGGAATAAAATCATTACATGTTAAAAATACACGGTTAACAAACTTTTCAAAACTTGAAGCAGTATCAAGATTATTAAGTTCATTTGCCCAATCAATACAACAAAGAGCATTATTCAATGAAACAAAATCATATGCCTTATAATTAAATTTAAAAACAGGTCGACTAGTAAGAATATTAATAGCATCTTGCTGTAAAACGAACGAAACGTGTATTTAACGAAGACTTCGTTCAAAAGCCAATAATCAGCTGTTTTTGCTTGATGTAAAACGTATATCCTACACAAACGAGAACAGCTGATTCAGTTACGAATGAAGACGTAACAGCAGTACAAATTTGGCTTGCTGTAAGAAAATAAACCGAAGCGGAACGTCAAAACACGGCGATAAACAAATTGTCATCGTCCACAAAATTTTAATGATGGAGGCTGTTGTAAAGAAAAGGTAAAGAAATATATTTTTATAAGCATATAAAAAAATTGTATTAATGATAATAATAAAACATTTATTAACAATATTTTATATGTTTTTAGCACAAAGAAAACAACAAGCGAGCAATTTGGGGTTCTTGTGCAGGAAATGCAGAAAAACCCCGAGCTGGCAAAAGGCACACCAGTTTTTGGTGCAACTAGAACCAGAGTGGAAGAAAAGTGGAATTTAATTGCTGCTAAGATTAATTCGTACGGACCACCACAAAGAAGTTCTATTCAGTGGAGAAAGGTAATGTACATATTGCAATAATTTGTTGCTTTTAATAATTTTTTTTTAATTAATGATTTGGGCAGATCTTAAGAGCCACACAAAAAAAAAAATCTCCGAAAACCACAATAGCATGCGTGAAACAGGTGGTGGGCCGTTCAGATTTAACCCACTCACAAAAATGGAGTAAACCATCGACCAACTTTTGTGCATTTCCACGGCAGCACAGCCTCGCGGCGTGACTCTGGGAGTTTTACCTGTTATGGAACCGTCCGTCCAACCAAGTTCCATAACAGAAAGAAACGATGAACCAGTGGTAACTCCTCCAAGAAGAGCTCATCCAGTTGGAGTTGTTACACCAACGCGAGCAACGCCATCAAATGCAGTTCAACCGCTATCGGAAAATGCAGAAAGTCATTCGAGGCCTTTGAAACGCAAGCGGAATATGCTGGTATGCTGGAGGATCAAGCAAAAATGATCCGGCTTGAAATAAAAAATCAAGAGTCGTCAATAGAAGAGCTGAAACGACGAAATATTATTGCTCAAACTCAGGCCGATTCAATACGAATGTTGGCAGAAGCAGCAAAAATGCAGGCTGAAGCCACCAAAACAATTTCTGAAGCCACAACAGCTCAAACAGAAACTTTACAAAAAATTGCTGCTGCAATGGAAGTGGTGCTAGGTATCTTAAAAAACATATGCATACTTCAAAAAGTGTGAAATTATAGATATTAAAAATGTTTTTGTGGTTTGAGACGGTGTTGTGGCTTCAGCACTTATTTTGGTTGCTTTAGCCTGCATCTTTGCTCAATGATCTCATTTTGTAATAGGTTTTATTCTTTTTATATAATTTATTAAATATGTGCGTTTATTTTGTCATTGAATGTTTTCTTGTTATTTTCAGGCAATGATTGAATTGTTATTTTATAATTTAGTTCTGACTTTTTAAAAACTTTGTATTTTTAATTCATATTTGTTTTAAAAATAATGCAATAATAACAATAAATAATAAATATTTATTAACGAAAAACAGATTTTTACGAAAACGTAATTTTTTCATTTATTTTGGTTATTTATAAAAATCAGTAACAAGAACATATACATAAAACTATTGAAGTTAACAATGAGTTGAATTGTGCAATAAAAATTTTAGTTTAAATTATATCGCACTTCATCTTAAAAACAGACATAAGAAAAAAAATAAATAAATAACTGGCCATTTCAGCCCTTGAAAGGACTTTGACCTAGCTTCTTATGATCAATTGTGTTGTGCGTGTTATTAAGTTTGTACACAAGTGACCGAGAACCGGACCTACATGCTTAACGCCAACTCCGAACGGCGATGAACGGAAAGTTCTCGTTCTCAAGAAGCTTTACATGGCATTTTGATTACTCTCTGAGGTTTGCCATTGTCTGCAGAGAGATGGCGGCCGTACAGAAAAATTATTTTAATTCAAATAATTTTCTGTCGCTGCTGGGGTTCGAACCTGGGTTTCCAAAGTTCTTTGACATAGTGGCCACGCACTTTAACCAACTACACCACGGACGCCACCTTAAAAACAGACACAACTCAAAATTTCAAGGAGAAAAACTTTTTTTAAATAAAGAGTAAAAAGATGAGTGCAAAATTTTGATAGTTGATGGACGTTATCACTACGAATAGTTTTACATTAAAAAGTAAAAATTTGTAAATTTTGAGTTGTGCCTGTTTTGAAGATGGAGTGCGATATGACAGAAGCTATTACAAGTTTAATTTAATGCAGGCTTGTGGCTAATTGTCTTCTTATAGGTTAGGTTAGGTTAAAAGGGAGGGGCAACTTTACGTTGCCTACACGGGGGCCTATTGGTCCATTGTGGTTCCCTATATCTGTGGTCCTAATATGGCAAAATCAACTAAGTCTTGCTAGTTACTGGAGCGAGGTTGGTTGAACCAACCGGTGCTCCGTATAAATCTGAAAAGATCCATCAGTGGTACATCCACGAGCTCCTGCAGTTCTCCGTACACTCTGCTTCCCATGTGGCGAAGTCGGCGTTGTTGGAGGTTAGGACACTCGCAAAGCAGATGTTTGATGGTTTCTGTTTCCTCGACATCTCCACAGCTTCTGCAGAAGTCTGGGTGCGGAATTCCCAGTCTCGAGGCCATTGTGCCTATACAAAAGTGCCCCGTGAGAACTCCTACTAGGATGCGAGTTTCATTTTTGCTCATTGAAAGTAGGGATTGGGTCCTTTTTTCGCAGAGTTTAGGCCATAGGTGGCGAGAGATAACACAGTCGTCCCTGTTTGACCAGGAGTTGTTTGTGTTATTTCTGGCTTTGTCATTTATTCTCTTCTTAAATTCTCTGATTGGAGCCATAATCGACCCGATCGCAGAACTTCTTTCCAGTTCTGAGCCCTCTCTTGCCAATCTGTCCGTTATTTCGTTTCCCTCTATGTCACGGTGACCGGGGACCCAGCAGATATTAATCTTGTGGGGAGGACTCATTCTGATGATAGCTTGTCGGCAGCTCAGTACAGATTTCGAATTGGTTGTTTTGCTGCGGAGTGCTTTTATCGCAGCTTGACTGTCCACAAAGATTGTTATCCTTGATGGATTGATGTTCTTTGTTAGGATTGTCGTAGCCGCTTTTTCGATCGCAAACATTTCTGCTTGAAAGACACTACGGTAATCTGGTAGTCTGTATGACAAGGATAATTGTAGTGCACTGCAGTAGACTCCGGCCCCCGTGCCATTCTCCATTTTGGATCCATCAGTGAAGATCTGGATGTCGTGTTCACTGAAAGGGTGGTTCGAATCCCATTCTTCTCTTTTTGGAAAGGAGAATGACATGCTCTGCCGAAACTCTATTTTCGGGTTGATGTAATCCGAGGTGGTGGCGAGATCCTCAGGACTATACTTTGTGAGTATAGAGGCATGTCCATGCGTCCAGTGCCTCCAAAGCTTAGCCTCCTTAAGTCGAAACGCCGTTTGGTTGCAGTGGATTTCATGTACTCGTGCAGAGGGAGAAGGTTCAATATGACCTCCAGGCCTGCCTGAGGCGTTGATCGTTGTGCACCTGTTATTCCTAGATAGGCCAGTCTCTGTACTCTAGAGAGAAAGTTGAGGTAGCTTGTCTTCTCAGTGGCCTTCCACCATACAATCGAGCCGTAGGTTAGTATGGGTCTGACGATAGCCGTGTACATCCAATGGATGACATTGGGTTTCATCCCCCAATTGGTACCGAAGGTTTTCTTGCAGGCGTAGAAGGCACTGGTTGCTTTCTTTATTCTTTCATCAGTGTTGCTTATCCAAGTGAGCTTTGAGTCAAGGATTACTCCGAGATATTTTGCTTTATTGGATAGCTGCAGGGTTCTGCCATTTATTTTTGGGAGGCAGAAATTCTCAATCTTGTTTATTTTTGTGAATAGCACCAGTTCGGTTTTATCGGGATTGACCCCTAGTCCGTTTGGTACCGCCCACGAGACAGTTTCTTTAAGTGCTGTTTCTATCATGTTGCTGATAGTTGAGAGATGCTTCCCTCCCACCAGCAGTACGACATCGTCAGCATATGCTGTCACTTTAAAGCCTTTTTCGCTGAGAGTAGTCAGCAGTTCGTTTACAACTAGGATCCAAAGCAAGGAAGATATGACTCCCCCTTGAGGTGTTCCTCTTGAAGTTGTTTTCCTTGCTTTACTGTTTCCGATTTGTGTGTTGATGATTCTGCTTTTCAGCATTTCAACAATCCACTTGGTTATCTTTTCTTCCACTTGTAGATTTTCAAGAGCTGCCCTTATTGAATCTGTGCTTACATTGTTGAAAGCCCCTTCGATATCAAGAAAAGCAGCTAGGGTGTAATCTTTGAAGTGGAGGTTTCTCTCAATTACCGAGACTACCTCGTGTAGCGCTGTTTCCACGGACTTACCTTTAAGGTAGGCGTGTTGTTTGCTACACAGGTTTCGGTCATTTAGGAGCGATCTTATGTGTTGATCCAGAATTCTCTCTAATGTTTTCAGTAAGAAAGAAGAAAGACTAATGGGTCTATAATCTTTTGCGGTGGAGTGAGTAGCTTTCCCTGCTTTGGGTATGAAGACTACTTTCACCTCTCTCCAATTTACGGGCACATAACCCAGCCTTAGGCAACTATTAAAAATTTTTAAAAGCCAGGTTGAGATAGCCGGTAGAGCGTGCTGAAGCATAGCGGGGGTGATACCATCGGGTCCAGCCGATTTATACGGCTTGAAAGATTTAATCGCCCACTCTATTTTGTGCTCTGTTATTAAATTGGGTATATCAATGTGGGTTTCTGGGAAGATGCTTCTGGATCTGTACGGGTTCGCATGTATTGCGGGATCGGTACAGCCAGGGAAGTGGGCTTCCATGAGTAGTTTCACTATCTCCTGGCAAGTTTCCATCCACAAGTTGTCTGAGCATTTAAGGTAGCCCGGGGCTACCGGATCCTTTGATAGGATTTTGCGTAGTCGAGCCGCCTCGCTAGTGCTCTCAATGGATTCACAGAAAGATTGCCACGATTTCCTTTTAGCTCTTCTTAGGTCTCTAGTGTAGGAATTGAGAGCAGATCTGTAAGAGTCCCATTCTGCCTCTTCCTTGCTTAACCTGGCCCTGTTATGCAGACTTCTAACCTCAGTTCTCCTTGCTTTGAGATCGCTGTTCCACCATTTTTGTTTGGGTTTGCGACTCCTGGAGATGGGGCAGAACTTGCAGAAAGCCTTATTCATTTTCTCAGAGATAAAACCGACTGCACTGTCAATGGCTATACTGTCAGAAAGGTCATCCTTGCATGGGTGAGAGATCTGAGTTTCTAGCCATCTAGTGTATTCGATCCAGTTCGTTCTTTTTGGGTTTCTAAATGGTTCTGTGCGAGTAGTGTTCTCAAAGTCAATATTAAAGAGTATCCTAAAGTGATCTGAAAAAGAATCGATAGGAGATACTCTCCAGTTTCTAACTAATTCCCTATTTTTCCTAGTGCAAAAGTGAGGTCAAGAATCTCTTCCCTGACTCTATTATGACTCTATTAGTGGGATGGTCTCCCTTATTACATAATGTCAAGTCTGATGTAAGGAGGTATTCAAAAATGGACTCACCTCTTCTATTAACGTCCTTGCTGCCCCATTGAATGTGGAGTGCGTTAGCGTCGCAGTCCAGCACCATAGAGATGTTCCTGGTGCTAGCGTATGTCGCTAGATCTCGGACTGCCTTCGGTGGTGGGTCTGCTGCTTCATATGGCATATAGGACGAGGCCGAAATGATTGGGTGATCATTTGACTCTGCCCTTATAGCCACCGTGTCTCCGTCGCTGAATCTGTGAAGAAAAAGGTCTGCAGCATCAGTGCCTTTACCTTCCCCATGCACCCTGACTTTCACTGCCCCGATCTCAAATTTCAGCACACCATATCGACCCCTGATCAGATCTACTGAGGTTTTGTCCATGGCAAAGGTAAGTTCTTCACCTTTTTGGACTCGAGTAGTTTCCAGTCTTTCACGTTGGCCCAGTCGTTCTACTTTGCCAACAGTCCAACTATGGAGCTGTCCTCGTGCGCAGCAGGAGGTGGGATCCAAATTTTGGCTAGTCGGCGAAGCGGAAGTGCTGCGCGGGGTAGTACCTTGAGCTTGGCCCCTCCCAGAGTTCTCCTATATTAGAGATGGTATGGGAGAGGAACTCAAGTGACTTCCCGTTGCTGCACCCGACGATCTTCACCCCCTTTGCCCACCCAGCACCGTCACACTTGTACTCCTCGGAGTCGCCGTTTTCGGTATTGGCCATCATCCCTTTGAGGATCTCGTTCCCTACAAGCAGCCATCTGTCCAGCGATATCCTACCGTCCGGATTTTGCTGGTCGATGATGGCTATCTGCAGGTCACTAGGCGCGTCTTCGAAACCAGGGGAAGGTCTGGGCCTTTTGGGTCCGTTTCCTCTGGTTTCATCCTCGGATCTTTGCCGTTTGGCTTCCAATCCTGAGGTTCCGGCGCGCTCCCCGGTGGAGACTCTGCCTGCCAGGTCTCGAGATGTCCCAGAAGGGGTTCTCGAGTGTCCGGCAAGCTCAGCCTTATAAGATGGCTTCACCATGCACGTAGTGGGTACGGAGATAGTTTTGATCTCTTCTTTCTTCGAATCGGATTTCCCCTTAAGGTTCTTCCTGGACTTGGAAGTTTGTGAGGGGGGATCCGCTTTCCTGGGTGCAATCTCTCACTCGCCGTTCGCCTTGGGGGCAGTAGCTACGGGAGGGATTGCGGCGTTTTGTGGGACTCTGGGTTCGAGAAAAATCCCAGCTTCCTTTTTCTTGAAGAGTTTCACCAACCTTTCGTGTTTTTTAACTAGCTTTTTATCCCTAATTTCCAGAGAAGCTGGATCGTGGGCCATCATCCTTTTTAGGAAGCGCTTCGAGCTCCTGTAGTTGGAGCGAGCTTTGATGGCACCTGGGGACAGCGGAGCTTTCACCTTTATGTTGGTGATTTCCATTTTGGATTCCTCCAACAATTCGTCCTCTGTGTCGGTGCCGATACAGGTAGTGGTCGAGGGAGGATTGGAGTCCTCCTCAGTGCTGTCCAAGTAAAGGCGTCCGAGGAGAGGAATTGAATCGGAGGATTCCTCTGAAGGGGGGATTAGCGGTGCGGACGGAAGGCGATTTGCTGAACATGGGGCTATGAAGGATCTTTGGTTGGACACGGACACGGACACTTTTGGGTTGGACTGAGACGAGGGCACGGACGGACTAGGGTTGGACGGGATGCTCGTTGCGACTACAACAGACAGGGAGGAGTCGGACAGGGGTTCGGACGTTGTGTTGTTTGGTTGCCTCGTAAGGCTAGGTTTGTTTAAGTTTGGTTTTGTTTGATTGTTTTGCATGATTGGACCCACGAGTGGCGGAGAAAGGGTGGTCGATCTGCGCAGAGATCCGCATACGCAGACAAGGCTTATTACATCCGGAGGGCGCCAGGTATCCGGATGGCTCCGTTTGCGACTGGGCTTTTTAATACTGGGCCCCCAGCCAGGCTGATTCTCGGTACGGGTCGCATGACGCCTTAATCCGGCCCAGACCTCAATCCGATGCTTGGAGGTCTGCAAATTGAGCGTCCAGCTATGGAACAGCTTTGTCCCCCCAACTGCAGTCTCCAACCTTGGCTAACTACCGTTCTTGCGAACACTGGAGCAGTTATTACCAGCTGGCACCCACGTGGAGGGTTTGGAAGAGGATTTTGCCAGCCTGTCTTCTTATAAGTGTAGCTTCAGTTGAAACACTATCTGCATCTACATTTGGGGTGGAGTCTTCGTTGAAATGATGAACATTGCTTGACGGATCTAGCGGTGGCCAATCATTTTTATAAAATATACAAACGTTGTGAATTGCACACCACACGATAAATATTTTCGTTGCCTTTTCCGCTGAATAGTGCAGCCCCCTTGAACCAATGATTGAACGAAACCTATTTTTCAAAACGCCGAAGCAACGTTCAACCACATTGCGCGCTTTGCAATGCTTCTCATTATAGAGAGTTTCGCAGGCGTCAGTGGGATTCTGAATTAGTGTCATCAAGTATGGAAGCAGACGGTAACCGAAATCTCCTATTTTAAGAGAGATTACAAATTTAAGATATATTCTTAAATGTACCACTTGTTGCTTAACTTACCAAGTATCCATGTATTTCTTTTGCCATTGTTGAAAGCCAATCTGAAGTGTTCTTCCGCTGTACTGTGCTGCCAAACAAAAGCGTCATGATTACAACCTGGATGCCTAGCATAAACATACGTTATAACCATATTATGATCACAAATCTGTTAAAAAGTTTTTAAAGTGAATAATTAAAGTTTTTAAAAATAATTGGTTTATTACTTACTACCATGGCATTCAGGCTGTAATATCCTTTTCTGTTGTAGTACAGGTGTTCCATAACCTCTCCAGGCGACTTTATGCGAACGTGAGTACCATCAACGCAGCCAACAATACCTGGTACACCGAATGCGTTGAAGAAATGCTCCTTGACTGCATTCTCCTCCTCTGGAGTTCTATTTAATTTCACCCATTTTTGGCAAAAGTGTTGCTCGAAAATCTCCAAACACTCTGTGATAACTCTGCAGACCATTGATTCGGACATCCAACGCTCTTTTGAAAGCTCCCAGTTGCAAGGAAGCGCAAAAATGTTGCAAGCTTCAGTTGTGGTGGTAAATGAGTACGTCTATAAGTTTTATTCATTTTGGATGCTACCTCACGAAATAAATAGGTGAAGACTTCCTTATTCATCCGAAAGTTGTTTTTGAATCTAGAATAATATTATGAAATAAAGCATTTTTCAATATCAAAAAATTCACTCATCATTTGGATAATCCAGCACGTTTGTTTCATCGCGAACTTTTCTACGTTTGACACGCATTGTCTGCTCATCACTTTCGTCGTTAAAATTATAAAATGCTATCGCAGAAAACATTATAAAATGTAATTTTACTCAAATTTGACAAAATATATGAAAACAAATTTCAGATTGCAGCAAAAGTCATAATTTATTTCTAAACAAAAATAAATGAAACAGCTGATGGAAAAAAGCATTGCCAACGTAAAAGTATGTTATGATTTAACATTTAAATTTTTAAGAATTTTAGAATATTTACGAAAAATATTGCAATTTTATTATCTGGTAATGCTTCTTTTGACAAATATTCACGTCGAGAGTATTTGAGTAACGTAAGCGACGTAATAGTGCACGATGACGCAAAGCATAAATACAGCAAGCCAATTTTATCCGACATCGTTTGAAAACGAACGAGGCCTCAGCCGAAGGCTTCGTTTTACAGGAAGAGGCCATAAGACATTATAAAAAGAAATTTCTAGCTCTAAAGGTAGATGATGCGCATTTAACGGAGAAATAGGTGATAGAGAAACAAAAATATTGCATTTGATATTACCATTAATGAAAATTAGATCAAGCAGTCTATTAAGTGAATTGAAGTAGTTATTAATTTGTTGAAAACCAAGAGCTAACATATTATCTATTACATACATTTCAATGTCAGTAAAAACATTGCTAGGTGTGAGATAAGAATAATCATACAATTTTGTCCAAGAAATATTACAAAGATTTAAATCACCAAGTACAATCAACTGGTATCCATCTTTAAAGCAATTAGCAGCCAATGATGATATGTTATCCACATGCGCTTTATATAGATTGAGAGTACTGCTAGGAGGCACATAAGATGCACAAAGAAATAAAGATTCAGGTAGTCCTTTAATAACCACACATAGTTGATCAAGCAGCGAATCAGTATCGGGAAGCACAACAATTGATGAAGAAAAAATTTTTTCACAGCAATTAAAACTCCTCCTCCACGACGACAGCCAGACGCATCGAAATCACGATCCTTTCGATAGACGTTGTACAAATACGGATCAAAAAACTCATGGTCGAAAAAAATTTGGTTTAACCATGTCTCAGTAAAAACGTAGATATCAAAATCATTTTGCGAAGTTGCATCATATACAGCATTTGTCTTGGTCCTCATATCAGAAACATTCTGATAGTAAATTTTTATTATACTATCATTTTTAGACTTTAGCATCGACTTTGTTATTGACTCAACAGAGGGTTTAACTCTTTTTGAAAAAACTTAAAATCACGAACAATTACGTCTACTGGCCATATATCAGGTTGAATTATTTTCTAATAATGAGATGATGAAATACCGAGTTTAACAGTTACACTTCTTAGAGTTTCCAAGTCAACATCTTTTTTAACTAATTTTTTGCATACAAGAAACTGTTTATCCACTTTGGCATACTTGGCTACGTAAGCAATTATGTTTTCTTCAGAAACAGAAGGTTTAAATGATGACACATGTACCCATCTTTTGCAATCCAATACCTCCAGGTCTACATTGTCATTTTGCCCAACAACAAGCGCACATTTGTTTACATTTTTCCTTTGAGCAACAACAACGTTTGAACATAATAATTCAGCGGAGTCAGAAAGTAAGTGACAAGTATTAGGCAAAACATTAGGCAAAGCATCCATATTCCGAACAATCGGAGAGTAAGTAGGCTTACTCGAAGAGCAAGCAACATTAACATCGGCCAGCAGAGCATCAGACGACGAGAAAGAATGTGAAGAAGAATTCGCAGCTGCAGTAGTAGGTGCAAGAACAACAGCATCAGCATTAGGCAGAGGAGCAACAAAATCAACATCAGCATTAGGCGGCTTGACAACAACATTCGGCAAAAAAGCAGCATAATTAGCGGTCAATGACTTGCGATATTTGAAGGTCGACAATTAGCAGGAACATCATAACGAGAATGAAGAGAATTTATAATAGATTTTAGCTCTCTTACTTCAAGCACTAATTGTGAAACAGTTGCACTCAAGTTAATTTGTGAATTTAAACACTCATTGCAATTAAACACAATATTATTATAATTTTTAAGCAAACATGAAATGTTATCTTCCAAGCTCACACACGATTTATGAAAGCAACCATTGCATGAGGCACAAGTAATCGAACTTTCTTTAGCAGTCGACTTACTGCACAAAGAACAGCGAGATCTAAGCGACATGACCGAAACAGACAATAGCTCACTTGAGAATGAAATTCCGTAATATGATCTTGTCTTTTTATTTCCAAACATAAGTGGCCGTTCGTGCTAAACCCAATTTGTTATTTATGAATCATTCTTCTTTAATTGTTTTTTTTTATCAATATTTTTGTCGCTACTAAATTAAATCCAATAACATTCACATGTGCTCAGCATTTCAAGGTTCTGATATTGTTTGTGACTATGTGGTCTAAATTTGTTTATTTTATTTTGTAATGTTTTATTAGTTTAGTTGCTTAATTCGGTTGTGTATACACAACACCCTTACCCCTTAAATGACAAAATTATTTTATGATGAATTATTATATTACTATTTTATATATTTCTTGCTTCTATTAAGTTGTTATTATGTACTTCTTTTTTTCTATAACACAGTGCGACACGAAAAAATAACTTCAAATATCTCAATTGTTTATAATAGTGGATGGTCTATATATTATACCCTCATACTCAGTTTTTCGGATTAGGTCAAATAAGAGAGAAATTCAAGGTCAAACTTCACCTTTAAGTCACAAATTTTTTCTTATAACTCTTAAACTAAATTCAAATTCTATGTAGTAACTGCATCTAAATATTTGCAATGGATGATTCTTTACATTTTAAGACCATTTTTTGCTCAAAAAGTTACGTAAGGGGTTTAATATTTTCTTCGAAAACAGGACTTTTAAAAAAAAAATAAAATTTTCAATAGTTCATTTACTATGTATTTGTCTTCAAAAACAATCAGATTTTGCTGAATTTTTGCATACACCTTAAGTAAAATAAAATAACCCATCTGTGAAAAGATCATAACCATTACATGTGTGCATCCAAAGATATTCGGATTCAAAGATTACCAACGGTGGTAACTTCGTTAATGTAAGCCCTAGCGTAAAATCATTCAAATAAAACTTATAGACCCAACAATTTTCTTCAAAACTGTCCTTAACATTTAAACCGAAAGAGTTACCGTTTTAAAGATATGCGCGTAAATGTGTAATTACAACATATATGAAAAATTAAAACGGTTAAAATAAAAATTGTTTTTATTTCTATTTCTTCTCAAGTTCATATATTTTTCATATATGTTGTAATTACACATTTACGCGCATATCTTTAAAACGGTAACTCTTTCGGTTTAAATGTTAAGGACAGTTTTGAAGAAAATTGTTGGGTCTATAAGTTTTATTTGAATGATTTTACGCTAGGGCTTACATTAACGAAGTTACCACCGTTGGTAATCTTTGAATCCGAATATCTTTGGATGCACACATGTAATGGTTGTGATCTTTTCACAGGTGGGTTATTTTGTTTTACTTAAGGTGTATGCAAAAATTCAGCAAAATCTGATTGTTTTTGAAGACAAATTCATAGTAACTGAACTATTGAAAATTTTATTTTTTTTTTAAAAACCCCGTTTTCGAAGAAAATATTAAACCCCTTACGTAACTTTTTGAGCAAAAAATGGTCTTAAAATGTAAAGAATCATCCATTGCAAATATTTAGATGCATTTACTACAAAGAATTTGAATTTAGTTTAAGAGATATAAGAAAAAATTTGTGACTTAAAGGTGAAGTTTGACCTTGAATTTCTCTCTTATTTGACCTAATCCGAAAAAACTGAGTATGAGGGCATAATATATAGACCATCCACTATTAGAAACCATTTAGATATTTGAGGTTATTCCAATTGACCCTTAAATTGTCGCACAGTGTAATCTATTGTTATGGTACTGTAAGGTCCATTTTGAGATATAATTTTAAAAGGGCCTTTGAAAGGTTTATCTAATTTTTTCTTGTTCTCAACTTTTAAATATACATAATCTCCTATTTTAAAATTAGCATTTTTAATATATTTTTGCTTCAATTTTGTTTATTTTCTAATCAATTTTCTTTTGCTTTCATATGTGCATATTTAAATTTAATTTTAAATTCATTAATATAGTTTTCTTAATTATAAAATTGTTCTTTATTATTTGCAATTTTACATGATAAGTTACATAATTTTCCATATACTAATTCAAATGGTGTGTATTGCGTTATACTATGTGGAGTAGGGTGATTAAAAAAAAAATTTTCGAAAATCAACCGAGCTCGTTCGAAAATGGGATGGTTATATCAAAACATGAAAACCAAAATTTAAAAAAAAATTTTAGTGCTACCAGCGCTTTTTTCATGACTTACATACAATAGACCATCATTAATAAAAACATGTTAAAATTTTGGATTCTAGATCAAAATTTGTTTTTAAGTCCTTGAGGGTTAAAAAAAAGAATCGCTTGTAACTATGTTTCGCATGAGAAAACAATATTTTTTTTAATGAAAACCTATTCCTCGACAACCATTCATTCCATACTTCAACATGTAGACGTCGAATTAACTTACATAGTACAGCTATGGGGAACTAATGCTTTGGAAACTTTTAACAAAAAAAACTTAAAAAAACTAAAAGAAATTTTATTTTGCCTTCTTGGTCAAAATTACTAGTGATAACCAGTGACGGATCAGTCAGTTGCAGTTTTCTACCTTATCGACGAATAGTTTTGGACCAAAATGTAAGGGACAGATCTGGAATAGTTCATCTTTAATAATGTAAAAAAAATGTTGGTCTAAAATAAAATTTAGCTTAAAAAAAACATTTTAAAAGAGAGTATTTTTTTTTTCGAAAAACTCCCGGAGGCCCTTAAGAAACAAGATCGATTCATATTATATATATTACATTCTATGCATTTCCATACAATTATTAGTATTCATTTGGTTATCTAACTTTGTTTAATTCTATTTCAATTTGTTCAATATTATCCTTTTTCATACCACTGTTCTTCTTATTTGCTGGAAACCTTCCGTTATCCATTTTTTATATACGAACTCAAGTCAGAAAATTGCACAAATTATGTACTCTTTTGCTAGCATAGAAAATAATAAATTTCAGTTCAGTTATAACGTTGCATAGAACATACATGCTTCTTATTGCAGCGCGATCGGGCTTTTTTTTATGATCGTGCTCATACATTTCAATAGTGAAATAGTTTGAGCTTATTATTTTTACATCCAGTTCATCCACAAATCAACATTTTTTGGCGCCCAACGTGGGGCACGATAGCAATTACTAAGTAAAAAGCTAACAACTAATTTTCATAATCAACTTGGATAGGAAGTCTTTCTGGCATTACCCGACGGAGGCTCTTTTATAGAATAATAGCTCATAGCTAGAGGAACAGTCGGCAAGGAAAAAATAGCAAGATTGGTCTGCATCTTAAACCTTAGCAGTAAACAGGTATTTACGTATGCATTTTTATACGAATGTGCTTAAAACTCAACAATTTGGAAAAATAATTGCAAAACTCAACGTATAAAATTCCTGCATAATAACACATTCGCTTAAAAAGAAGAAGTCGCATATTTTTCACTGACAACAAAAACAACAACAACAACAACAACAACAACAACAACAACAACAACAACAACATTTAAAACATCAAATGCTCTGCTACAATCTTTCTTGCATTTGATATTTACCACTCCACTTCTCCTCGCTTGTTGGTGCATAGCTTCGCCCTTCGTCTATGCAATGTCACATGCTGGTTGCTAATCTCGCCCTTCGTAACACTATTGCTGTAAAATCTATTTACCGAGCGACTGCACTGTCGACGTCGTTACTCTTCTTGCGCGCACTACCCTTAGTGAAATAGTCTTGACTTGCGCAATCTAAGTCTCATCGTTTTCATATTGCTTGTATACTCTTCATTCGTATACACTCTTGTTTTTCAACGTACAAAAAGCTATTTTTAAATTCAATTTTTTATAATTTTTTGAGTTCATAATTATTTTCGCTGGCTTATACTTGATTTTTGTAACTCACATTTCATCAATTGTAATAATGACTGAATTACTTCCCACTCAAAACAAAAACAACGTGCCAGAACAAAGGGCAATGTAAAAAACTTAATAAATGAGGAAATGTCTGCAGCCGAATTGGAATGTATGTTGAGTCTAGTCGAAGCCTATTTTAAACAACTTTTAAGTGTGGAATTGGATATAGAAAAATTAAATCCACAAGATGAAGATGGTCGCACAGATATAGAAGAATTGTACATTAAAACAAAAGCAAAAATAACCCAGTATTTAGGCGACAATTACAAGCGGTCTCATTTAGAAACAAGTATAGCTGTACCATTTGCAAACATAAGCAAATTGCCTGCGTTAGAATTATCTAAGTTCGATGGCAAATATTCAGCGTACAAAAATTTTATTTCGTCTTTTAACCAATTCGTCGATAACGATTCATCATTGTCAACAATAGAAAAATTCAACCATCTTATTCTCTGTCTATCTGGGCAAGCACTAGACACCGTTCGAGCAGACAACTACAAAAAGGCTCTTAATCGTTTGAATGAGCGCTATAACAACACAACATTGATTTTTCTTGAGCACATTGCAAATTTGTATGAGCCGCCGGAAGTGCGTGAACCCTCAGCAATCAAATTACGTAGCCTGGTTGATAACGCTTCTGCAATTTATAGTTCATTAAAATCATTGGGTTCAAGTGAAGATATTTGTAACGCGATGCTTATACATTTACTGTCGCAAAAAGTTGACCCTGAATCGGAAATGGAAATCAATTGTCTGATTTTGGAAAATTGCCCACATGGGAAACATTTAGTAAGCACCTCGAACGACGTTGTCATTTTTTAGAAGCAACCGTTAATCACACAAAAAAATACAATCCTCCTCGACAACGCAAAGATAATCGTACTTCGTTGCATACACAGCAAAAATCTTGCATTATGTGGAAGTGCACCGACCACTGGATAAGCAGCTGCAATGCCTTCAAGGCACTAGATGTTGCTGCCAGATTCAATACGGTCAAGAAGTTGGGAGTCTGCCTAAATTGTTTACGTGAAAGTCACGGTGTCGCGAAATGCAGTTCAAAATATTAATGCAAAATTAGCAAGAAATCACACCATACCCTATTGCACCGATCAATTGATGCAAACGCATCATCGTCGAGCACTGCTGCGCCATCAAGTGCATTATTCTCAAACGCCGCTGCCGAATATACAGCCACTGTGAATGCGCACTTAGATAGCGCATCAACTAACACTATTCTTGCTACAGCTTTCATCCTAGTTCGAGATTCATCTGGAGTGATTCTGGGTCACAGGTCAACTTAATACATGAACATTCTGCTAACCTATTGAATTTACCTAAATGCAAACCTAACATCAATCTATTTAGCGTTGGTGGTTCGTCATCTAAAATCAAGTTTCAGCCACACACCGTTATTCGTTCTCGTTATAGCGACTTAGAATTCGACATCAATTTGCTCATCACGAAACGTCTCACTGGCTATCAACCGGATCTGATATTGATATAACTGAATGGCAATTGCCATCAAACATAGAACTAGTCGACGAATACTTTAACAAAGCTCAGCCGATCGATATGCTTCATAGCCAATAAAGCTGACGAAGATCTCAATAGACAACTCAAACATTTATGGTCAGTAGAAGAAGTAAAGAATTCACTCAAAAAATACACTGACGAGGAGCAAGCATGTGAGTCATCGTTTATTTCGAACGTAGAAACGAAAGATGATGATCATTTTATAGTCAAGCTGCCAATCCAAGATGAATTGTATCTACAAGTACTACGCTTTCGACTTTATCGTTATGTTTTGACAGGAGACATCGTTAAAATGTTTAGAATGGTTCTTATGCATAGCTCACACAGACCGTTGCAACAAATTTTATGGAGAGAAAGTGACGATCAAGAGGTTTCCGTGTATTAGCTGAATACTGTAACGTACGGAATGCCAGTATCACCCTTTTTGGCAATTCGTAGTTTACATTTTTTGGTACACAAATGGCAGCAAACTTTTCCTACTTGTGCACTCGTAGTCAAAAACCACTTTTATGTTGACGATATGCTCTCTGAAGTAAAACAGCTTCTACAAAAAGGTGGATTTGAGTTAGTAAAAATTCAATCAAATTACCCAGCTCTGAATACTGCCGACCACAACAAGAATTTGAATTTAGACGTTCCTTAGACGACACAAGCACTAGGTATCAATTGGGAACCGCAGAGCGACTTCTTTAAGTTTTCATTTCAGCCGAAGCGACCAATTTTGTCACTAGCAGCATTGATATTCGATCCAATAGGAATAGTTTGCCCTATAGTAATACAGCCAAGAGTCTTATTGCAAGATTT
The DNA here is from genome assembly GCA_943735915.1 of Pherbina coryleti. Lineage (NCBI taxonomy): Eukaryota > Metazoa > Arthropoda > Insecta > Diptera > Sciomyzidae > Pherbina > Pherbina coryleti. Next base: position 104,670,521 of record OX030948.1, on the reverse strand, counting down.
GTGGATCAATAAAATTGACTGGGACACCGAAGTGCCACAAACTTATCCAACATTCTTTAAAAACTTCGTCGAAGATCTTCACAACATGCAATTTTTGCGAATTCTGCTCTACATACTCGCTGTAAGTTCGAAGAACATTCAGCTACACGGATTTTGCGATGCGTCAAATAGGGCATATGGTTGCTGCTTTTACGCACGAATGTCCGACGACAAAGGCAATGTATACGTAAATTTACTTACTGCTAAATGCCGCGTAGCGCCTACAAAAAAAAAACGCTCACTGCCGCAACTAGAATTGTGTGGTGCACACTTGCTCGCGAAATTGTATGCTAAAATTAAATATCTCTTCGACGATATCACACATGAAGTATACTTATGGACAGATGCAGTTGCTATTCTGCGCTGGTTGCAGATGCATTCTTCTACGCTCATCACTTTTGTCGGATATCGTGTGTCAGAAATTCAAGATGAAACTACAAACTGTACCTGGAGGCATGTCCCTACCAAAAGTAACCAAGCTGATATCGTATCGGGTTGCTCAATCACTGAACTAATACAATCAAGTTGGTTCACTGGACCCAATTTTCTCACAAAACCACCTGCAGATTGGCCATCTACAAATATTTCAAATTAAAATTCAAATTATGTTGATTCAGCAATCAAAAAATTGACATTCACATGCGAAATCAAGGAAAACTCATTTTTAGACATGGTCGAGCGCATGAGCTCATATAACAAAATTCTTCGTGTAACGAGTTTGCTGATTCGATTTCGTTGTATATGCATAAAAACACCACCGCACAGCAACTTGTCGATTACGTCAGATGAAACCAGAACCGCACTAGTTTGCATAATATGGAACATACAGCAACAACAGTTTACAAATGAATTCAAATGCATAAAACGTGGCATCGATATTCGTAACTCGCTAAAGACGCTAAGTCTCTTTATAGAAAACGTTAACAATTTCCCTCTGCTGCGTGTGGAAGGACGCCTGGGAAACGCTGATATACCTCATGATAGAAAACACCTATTTTTAATACCGAAAAATAATCACTGTCGATTGCTTCGTACGTCATCTTCATGTCTTGAATTTCCATGCTGGAGCAAAAGCTTTGGTAGCATTCATTCTGCAAACATTTTGGGTAATCAGAACTAGAACAATTGCACGGCGACAAATCACTCGTGTGTCAACTGCGTGCGATATCGTCCCAAGCTTTTACAACAACTTATGGGAATCGCGCCAGCAGAACGAGTTTCACAAGGAGCTCCATTTGAACGATGTGGTGTTGATATCTGTGGCCCGATCAACACTTATCTAAAGATACGTGGGAAATGTCCATACAAATCCTATGTACCGGTATTCCTGACCAAGGCAGTTCACATCGAAGCCGTATCAGACTTATCGTCAGATGCTTTCATTGCCAAAATAAAACGCCTCATTGGACATGGCCGACTGCCGTCCTTAATTTTTTGCGACAATGCGACTAACTTCTGTGGCGCAAATTCAAAGCTCGCTGAGCTTAAGGCAGCGTTTACTAAACAAACATATCAAAATGACATATCTAACTTTTGTTTAAATAACCAAATATCTCTCAATTTTATTCCCCCTAGGGCTCCGCATTTTGGCGGTTTTCCGTTATCGATTTTTTATATACTAAATCAAGTCATAAATTTGCCCAAATTATGTACTCTTTTGCTCGCATAGAAAATAATAAATTTCAGTTCAGTTATAACGTTGCATAGAACATACATGCTTTTTATTGCTGCGCGATCGTGCTTCATTTTTACATCAAGTTCGTCCACAAATCAAAACCGTCCATTGTCTTTAGGATATCGTTTAAAACTCTATGGTCTTTCTACTGTTTCTAACGTTTCATGATGATATGGCGTTGAAGTGATCTATTGCTGATTTAAAAAACTCACAAAAAATGATGTAAATGGATTTTCTGCATTTCTTCTTAAAAAATGCCACCACGCACTTTTAAAACCTCTTAAAACTATCTTTAATAAATCGGTTCAGTCAGGATTTTTCCCGGATGCTTGGAAAATTTCTTTCATAACTCCAATATATAAAAATGGTAATAAAAATGAAATTTGTAATTTTCGAAGCTATCAAATATTTCAAAAATTTTTGAGAGCATTATTAAACATAAACTTTCTTTTGCAATAAAGAATATAAAATCTCCTTATCAGCACGTTTTTATGCCGAATCGATCCACAGTCTCAAACCTAGCGACATTTACAGACTATTGCATACCTGCATTTGAAAAGAGCTTTACAGTGGACACTATCTATACCGATTTTTCGAAAGCGTTTGTTAGGGTCTCGCATCATATTATACTGAGAAAATTCTTGCATTTAGAATTCAATGCGAACTTTGTATCTTGGGTTAAGTCATATCTAAGCAATAGATTATGCCAGGCATCTATTGAGGGATCCTTGTCTGAGCCCTTTTTAGCTTCCTCAGGGGTTCCTCTAGGGAGCATTCTAGGACCACTTTTCTTTATAATATTTATAAATGATGTTAGTTCCTGTTTTATAAACTCAAAATTCTTGATGTTTGCTGATGATTTGAAAATCTTTTTACGAATTGCTAACATCAATGATATAATTGCTTTGCAGGATAATATAAATAATCTGTACACTAAGGGAAATAACGCATATTAGCATTATCCACGCCTGAGTATAAATTTTATTTAAATATTTACGTGGATAAATCAAATGTTTTTCTTACAACTCGTTTTTTCCCCGTATTTGAATTTTATTTATACCACACACGTACACACATATTCCACACAAGCAAGCAGCAACAGCATCGCACACGTACACAACAGCAACAGCATCGCACTCTGTTCCTGCAGTTTATTTCTTGCAGTTGCAGTCTTACAGTTCTCATTTAGTTAATGTTGCAAGAGTAATATAGCCTGGTTTTTTGGCAAATATGATTTGTGAGTGCGATGGTGAGTGCGATGGATGATTAAATTATGTAGGGTGGAATGACAACTCGGTATTTTCTCAAGAATGTCCTGGACCGATTGTCATTTACCTGCATAATTTCCTTCTTATTCTATCTTACTTTTTCTTTTTATAATTTAAACTATTTTTGACATTTGATGGCATAATAATGCACCAACTGTCAAAAATAGCATAAATTAGAGAACGAAAAAAGTAAAAAATTAAACAAAATATACCACCAAATGGCATTTGATTAACGCAGCTCGTCGGAAATATTCAAATAAATTGTTTTTCAATTTCAATATTTTTATATAAACTTTCCTTAAATACGATAGTTTTATTTTCAAATAGTAAATATTTTAAAGGTATTTAAATATAACATATTCGTGCATAATTTTAATATATTTTTTATTAATTTTATTTTATATATTTTAATATTTTATTTATTTAAAAAAGTATTTAAATAAACTTTAAATATTTACGTAGTCGATTTAAGTAAATGCGTTATTGGTGCAAAAATGACTCGCTTTTTGGATGAATTAAAAAAGTTTTTGCATAAATTTAATATTTTTTCCCCTTAGTGCACTAAGGGCCGTTTTATTCACTCTCAGTTAAAAATCCTTAATCTCGATTAAATTTAACTGGCAGTTAAAAATAATTGCGGAATTAAAAACCAAAGTTAAAAATTTGTTTTATTCACCCTCAGTTAAAACTAACTGTCAGTTAAGAAACGTCAATTAAATTTTAATCTCAATTAAGAATTTCCCAGGGAAATTTGGTTTTACTGTTAACCCAAATGACAGTTTGTGTTTGATTTCGCGCATTGTGCGTTTTAAATTTAAAAAACTATTCAGTGACGGAAAAATTGCAATATTTTAAAATGGACAAAAAACGCGAACGTTCAGCAAATTTTAGCGCTGCCGAAGAGGAGTTACTTATAAAATGCGTTTTACTCCGGAAGGGAGTCTTGGAGTGCAAAAAGACGGACGCTTTAACTATCAATGAAAAGAAAAGAGCTTGGGAAGATGTTTCAGTGGATTTCAACTCACGTTGTCCAAATATGGTGGTAAGTTCAGCAAAAAATTTTTAAGTTGATATTTTTTAAACTTTAATTTTGTTAAGGCACGGTCGGCAAAAGCTCTGCGTGAGAAATATGGCAACGCAAAAGCCAAGTTGCGCAAAACATTTGCTGCGGAAAAGGCAAGCCGCAAAGCCACTGGTGGAGGCAAAAGCATGTCCGAATGGCAGCCCAGCAGTGATGCAATGGTGGAGCTGGCACAGACCATTGAAATGTCCATAAGTGGTACTGCTCCAAATTGTGACGATGATGACGACAACGGTGGCCTTTCTGAGATGCAAGATTCAGTTGAAGGCTTTGCAGGCTATGAGCTTACATCGGACATCGAGGTGGATGTTGAGGAACCACCACCAATTATTGATACGAATGAGGAATCACCGGCAATCATCAATGCAAATTTTGAGCAACCAGAGCCTGTGCAAGCTAGTGCAAGTAAGTGTACAGCATCGAATTGGTCCGAGTATTCACCAAGGAATCTCAAACAGCCAGTGAGCAAAGCGCTGAAGAGGTCGGCTTTGAGTTCTTTAACGGACAAGAAGGAATCGAGTGAGGACTTAAAAACAAAAATGATAAGAAGGGAAATGGAGATGAGAGAAGAAGAGCATGCTGAGCATGTCAATCAAAAGAAGGCTGAGCATAACGCTAGGATGGAAGTGTTTGCGGCACAGTTGGCAGAACTGCGTGAGAAGTCCGAGCTGCGAAAACAAAAATTTTTAATATTTAAAAAAAAAATAGAATTTCTGATTATGAATCAGATTCGGAATAAAACATAGTTCATTATTTTAGAAATAAATTGTGTTTTTATTTCTTTTAGAATTACTTTAGGAATTGTTAACAAGTGTCTGGAAATACCTAAGAAGGAAATTGTCACGGGCATTATTTGTTGTATTCCGTTCATTTGTGCTTACATGTGGAACTTCAGTCATGGATAGTAGAGTGTCCCTTATTTTGCGATTTTTGGAAATGTCAAGGGGCTGAAAGGTTTTTTATGCGTTTTTATATTCTAAGAACGAAACTAAAAAAAATTTTTTTTTACGACAACGTTTACCCGTGCCAATCGGGCCCGAAAGTTTCGAAAAAATGCCCATATTAGACCATATTTGCACAAATTAAAAATAAAATCTTTTCTCTGCTTTTTATAAATGTTTTCCATTTTTTGGAACACATACATAAGAAATATGATATCTACAAAGTTTTTTTATGGTGGGCGTGGTTACCGCCCCTGCTGCGTCGAAATTTCTCCCGCAGCCTTTTCCCACTTTTTCATGAAATTAGTGCAATTTAGGTATTAATATCAACAATAAATAAATACATTTTTATTATGCTAAAAGTATGATTACATTTCATTAAATTCACATTATGTACTTACAAAAATTAACAATAAATTAAAAAACTAGTATTTTAACCTGCGGCGGGCGCGCAATAAGCTAATACCTACAAGCAATCTTATTGCGGCTTTTCAACCGAAATCATAGTTTTTTTTATAAATAAAAAATATCAAAAACCAAATATATATGCCCCCTGAAGGGTTAAATTTTAATAAGAAATACAAATTAATTATAAGTTTTTTTTAAGAGCATGTATTTTTTTTTTTTTTTTTTTTTTTTTTTGACAGTTCGAGTATATTTTTCGAGTATTTTGGACCACAATAAGTAGGTTTTGAAGCTGCGCTTCTGATTTTGTAAGCTCGAGAAATTCTTGAGCAAGTTGTACCCCACGCTCCGCAACATCATTTTACTCTCTGGTATTCTTCATCTTTTTCCCATTCGTCAGAATCATATTTTAAAAAATTGCATGTCAAACTAAACCTACGAAATAGATTTGTTGTTCGACAAGATGCAAAACAATCTAAATATTTTTTGTCTATTCATTTAAAGAATTTGGGTTTGCGATTGGATGATTATATGGAAACTTCTGAGCTTGCAATGCTGTCACCATACTGCGTTTTCTCTCAATAGAAACTGCATCATCGACAAAAGCGAGTGCTACAAGTTCTTCGCCAAGGTACCAAAGATGCCGACCAAATTTTTGACTTGCAGCAATGAATATTTTTTGTTAATTGTCTTGTTTGCAACCAAATCTTTTAAAAAAGACAGATCCCGATTTGGAGGTTTTATGCTATTAGTAGCTTCAAACCAGACTTTGATGTATAGTAGAACTACAAAAATACAGACTTGACGGATTCCGATAATAATGAATAGCATAAACGCTCCAAATAAGGGTCTGTCTTTTTTAATTAATTTGTATTTCTTATTATAATTTACCCTCCAGGGGCATACATTTTTGGTTTTTGATATTTTTTATTTATAAAAAAAAACTATGATTTCGGTTGAAAAGCCGCAATAAGACTGCTTGTAGGTATTAGCTTGTTGCGCGCCCGCCGCAGGTTAAAATACTAGTTTTTTAATTTATTGTTAATTTCTGTAAGTACATAATGTGAATTTAATGAAATGTAATCATACTTTTAGCATAATAAAAATGTATTTATTTATTGTTGATATTAATACCTAAATTGCACTAATTTCATGAAAAAGTGGGAAAAGGCTGCGGGAGAAATTTCGACGCAGCAGGGGCGGTAACCACGCCCACCATAAAAAAACTTTGTAGATATCATATTTCTTATGTATGTGTTCCAAAAAATGGAAAACATTTATAAAAAGCAGAGAAAAGATTTTATTTTTAATTTGTGCAAATATGGTCTAATATGGGCATTTTTTCGAAACTTTCGGGCCCGATTGGCACGGGTAAACGTTGTCGTAAAAAAAAATTTTTTTTAGTTTCGTTCTTAGAATATAAAAACGCATAAAAAAACCTTTCAGCCCCTTGACATTTCCAAAAAGCGCAAAATAAGGGACACTCTAATGGATAGTATGTAATCAAAATTTTCCACGTTTGTTGGCGGTGTGGGCTCTTTGGCATCAATTGCTATATTGTGCAATATTGCACATGCCACTATAATGAGTTTCGTTGTTTCTAATTTTACTCTTAAACCAAGAGCTAAAACCGGAAAACGACGCTTGATTACCCCAAAAGTGCGCTCGATTACATTGCGTGTTCGAATATGACTTTCGTTGTAAAGTTGATGTACATCAGACTCGCAATGATGTAGGGGAGTGGCGAAATAGTGCGTGTTGCGATATCCTGAGTCCCCAACTATAATGAAATGACCAAAGTCACCGCGTTTCAACTGCATTTTTAAATTCGAATTATTGAAAATGGTTTGGTCATGCGATGCTCCAGGCCAACGTGCAACGATGTTCATAACTTTCATTTCAGCCGAACAAACTGCTTGCACATTCAAGGAAAACCACCCCTTTCTGTTTCGGAAGTATTCAGCATTTTCACCACCGGGAGACTCAATTCTAACATGTGTGCAATCAATGGCACCGATTGTTCGTGGAAAGCGAGCAAAAGAATACAATTTTTCGCTGGCCGAAGTCAGATCAGTTTCTGTTCTCGGCATTTGAATATAAGTGGAGCGATGCTGCGCAATTGCGAGAGAGACCTTTTTAATTATGTTCGAGACTGAGGATATACTAATGCCGGCAAAATCAGCTATAGCAACTTGCATGGAACCCAGCGCGTAAAATCGCAAAGCAATCAGGATTTGAGTGATTGGACGTATATATCGAGATCTAGTGAAGCAAAGATTAAACTAATGAACTCTGTTGAAGACATATTTCTTAGATTGAAATTTACCTTTTTTGGATATGGACAAGAGACGGTTTAATCTTTTGCAACAGTTGAACAACCGTTGCTTTCGACAAACGAAAACGACAGATGAAGTCTTTGTTATCCCATTTGCTTAAATCAATGCGATCATGCATTTTGTATTGTCTTCGCTCGACTAATAACATCCTATCATCTTCATCCGGATCCAACAAAATAAGTAAATCATTAAAAGTATCGCGACGTCGATTCAATTCGAGTATTTCGTTATTCATTTTAGGTAAATTTAAAAATTATATAAAAATCAATGAAATGACGTTTAAAACTTCACAGAAAAAATTAATTCCTCAATTAAGTCGCTAACTGGCCGATTTTCCAAAGTTAACTAATTCCGCAATTTAACCTAACTAGCAATTAGCTAACTAGAGAAACGTCAAAAAAAATGCCTAACTGAGAGTGAAAAAACACAACATCATTAATTTCCCTTCTTAATTGCGGATTAAATTTTAACTTTGAGTGAATAAAACGGGCCTAAGGGAAATAACGCATATTAACATTATCCACGCCTGAGTATATATTTCATTTAAATATTTACTTGGATAAACCAAATATTTTCCTTACAACTCTTTTTTTTCCCGTATTTAAATTTTATTTATGCCACACACTGACACACATATTCCATACAGCTGCCAAGCAGCAGCAGCATCGCACTCTGTTATATATATACTGTGAGCGTCAAAAATGAGTAGACACATGCTAATTTTTTCATTTTCATCTTGTACCAAAAAAATTAAGAGAATTATCTGAGTTTTAATAATATTTAATAATTAATAATAATAATAATAGCGAAATAGTAAATATTTGAAAGATATTTAAATATATTCGTGCATAATTTTAATATATTTTTTATTAATTCTGTTTAAATATTTTAATATTTTATTTAATTAAAAAACTATTTAAATATATTTTAAATATTTACCTAGTCGATTTAAGTAAATGCGTTATTGGTGCAAAAATGACTCGCTTTTTGGATAAATTAAAAAGTTTTTGGATAAATTTAATATTTTTTTACCTTAATGTATGAATGGTCTTCTAAAAATCATTTATCTTTAAATATAAATGAATGTTTTCACGTTTCATATTCTAAATCAACTAATACAGTACAAAATCGATACAGTTTAAATAATCATAATTTGAAATCAGTCACTTTAATTAAAGATCTTGGTGTAATATATGACTCAAGTTTTACTTTAATACATCATCTGAATTATATAATTCCTAAAACTTATTCTCTTTTAGCATATATAAACGCAATAGCAATGAATTTACAGATCCATATACGCTTAAAATACTTTTTACAAGTCTGGTTAGATCCAAGTTAGAATATGCTAGTTTTATTTGGAATCCGTTTTACAATACACACGTGAATGGTTATAACGTGTTCAGCGTAGATTTCTCAAATTTGCACTTCGCTCTTTTAGTTTTGCAGATTCATATCCCTCATATGAAGTTCATTGTAACCCAGCAGTTATTTTGGAGTAAATCGAAAAAGTGAACTAGTTCATTTCTAGCGCAGTTCGAAGTAGCTCTGAAAGAGTACAAAAGGCGTTCAGTGTAGAACAGTTCACTTTGCTTTTGTTTTCAAAAGTATTGCTGAAAAAAAATAAACGCGTTCTGGCTTTTTTAAATTTGCTGTGCACTAGAAAAAAATAATAAAAAAAAAATTGTTTATAGGCATTTATAAACAAAATTTCTTCTAAATTGTGGATGGAAAAGATCGTACAAATCAGGTCTTTAGGACCTTTGCTCCAATACACTAAACGTTTACACTTTTAAAATGTTCAGTTTAAAACTAGTTAAAAAAGAACCATTTTTAGGCTAATGCGAAAGCAACTAGTTTAAAAATGTTCCTAATGCTACTAGTTCAAATATGGGGAAAAAGGAGTGTTTATGGGGACAATTGTCTTTTCCTATGACATCAACCCGCAAAAAGCGTCAGTTCGTTCAATGTTAAAGGGTATTGTAGTGGAACTAGTACTGGTCCTTTTTGGAACTAGTTCAGAACTATTTCAAATTTGGTCCACTTTTCTGCTGGGAAGTTTATTAACTTGAAAACCTTAGAAAATCGAAGGAAAATTCTCTCCCTGATGTTTGTTTTCAATATTATTTCTGGCAACACGGATTGTTCATATCTTCTGGATCAAATAAACTTTAATGTACCGTCAAGAATATTAAGAAATAGTACACCCTTTAATATAGGACTGCATAGAACAAATTATGCTTCCAATTCTCCAATTGTTAGAACCATGCGAGACTTTAATAATTATTCATCTGAGTATTTTTTAGATTTCTCAGTATCTACAACAATCATGTATTTACAACCAATTAGCCTCAATTTATTAATGTTTAACATATTTAGGGTATTCACAAGGTCTCATAAAGTCAAATGTCTTAAGTTGAAAACATAAAAATTTACAACTAGTGTGAACAACCTCTCATAAAATATTGTGCTATTTCAACTCTCAATCAGCTGATACAAAACAAATTAAAATAAATATTTATTATCACAATGCCAAAAGAAAGCGAAAAAGTCAAAATAATAGCCTGTTTGTGCAAAAAGCATATCTTGGACGTTATAATGGCTGACTCAAGTAAGTATAAGATTGGTTGTTCGGTCCGTAAACTTAATCGCAACTCTTTTTCAGGCGACGAAGTTGAGGACGAGGAAAATAACGAACTTTTTCTGATGAACATGGTAAGTTTGTTGAGTAACCGCAGAAGTGTCCACTTTGGAGTTCCAAAATCTGACCAATGGAAGCAAAACGTACTGAGGAAATTTGACGAAAATAGATTTAACCAATTGGTTCGCGTTCGTCGAGAGGAGTTCGCATATATATTGGAGCTAATAAAAGACAACGATGTCTTTAAAACAAATTCAAGAGCAGCACAGCTTCCAATAGACTTGCAGCTTAAAATAGTGCTTTATCGATTGGGCTCCTCTGGCGATGGACTTTCAATTAGGAAAATAGCGTCTCTTTTCGGTGTGGATGATGGAGGCACTATTCAAAATATAACAAAACGCGTTTTTAATGCTATTTTGAACTTAAAAGATAGATTTTTATTTTGGCCAAAGTCAAGGGAACGATTACAAATAGTTTCCGCAACAAAGGAAGAAATGCCTGGATGCGTGAGTACATTAATGGGTCCAAAATAAAGCTAGCTGAAGCGCCCGTCAAGAAAAAATGAGCTATTTTTTTCTCGCAAACGTCAATATGCCATTAAGGTGCAAGCTGTGTGCGACTACAAATTGCGAATAAGACAAATAACAATAGGTTATCCAGGCAGTGTCATGATGCAAAAATTTTGTTAGGCCCTCCACTAGCAAAGCATCCTGAACGCTTCTTGTCTCCACCTCAATGGATTGCTGGAGACAGCGCATATCCACTAAAGCCCTTTCTGATGACACCATTTGGACAAAATAGCTCCGAACATACTAAAGAGGAAAGAGATGTTTTCAACAAATACTTCTCTAAATATCGCGTCCAGGTTGAGAATTGTTTTGGAATTTTAAAAGAAAAATTCGGCAGCTTAAAGGAACTTAAATTTAGAATGATAAAAATAAAGCGGAATGCAACGACTGGATTATGGTTTGCTGTATTTTACATAACGTTTTAATAAGTTTCCAAAACGAAAGCAAAAATAGCATTGCAATTTTAGTACCAGATGTTTTGTAGTGTACCACACTTTACCACTTTAATATAACATGCTTAGTGTAGGGTACTTTAAATTCTTATTATTTGATGTTACAACATTTAATAATTGGGTCACTATTTTGCTCACAGCAAGTAAGCCATTTGATTGAGCTGTGCAAAATGCAGTGTAAGCTTTTCTTACATTTGCAAATGTGTGACACCATAAGAATATGCTATGTAAGAATATTTGAAAGTAAGAATATGTAATAGTATGTAAGCACTCAATTCTTTTGTTAGTTTTAAGAAAAAACTCAATTGTAAGAACTCAAATTTTGGTCGCGAGCCCCTATAAAATCGGGTGCTCGCCAAATAAAGAACAGACTTGAAGTTAAGCATACTAACGGCATTGTTGCCACTGTTTTTATTTTCAAGTACCTTAAGAGCGGCCTTGTGGCCTAATATTGTGGCGCGACTCGCCTAAAAGTCAAAGAATAACACATAAGATATTATATGGCGATCCTGCGACATAAAACTGGTATCTTCTGATCCTGCGACTACAACCCAAGAATACTTCTGATCTCAGACTCTTAACGAAATCCCTGAACATTTTTATTATGAGCACACCAACCGAACAGCAAATAAACCAATTATTCAAAAAATAGGAAAAACTTGCGGAACAGCACATTGAAGAATACACACCGGAGGCACCAAAGAATTATAATCCACCAATATATACACCAATACCAAAAACAGCAGGCCCAAAGAGCCTGACAATTGAAGAATATAGGAAAAGGACTGAAGGTAAACTCCATCAACAGAGGGAAGAAGCAGCCAAAACATCAACAAAAATAAGGAAAACTAGAGGTGGAAAAGCGGTGAAGAGAAGACAGCGGATTGCTGAACTTCACAGAATAATACCATTGGCCTCTGGAGACAATAAAAAGAACCTAATAAAAGAACTTAGGAAACTAAAGTATGGTGTGGACAATAGTGCTCCGGAAGGCAAAACAAACCATCATGGCAACTACAAACAACAACAACAACAATAACAACAATGGCGATACGAGCGTGACTGCAGACAACACACTGTTAACAGTTTTAATAACAGTTGTGGTAATGTTTATAATATTTTATATAGCATACAAAGTACACATGTACTATAAGAACTATATTAATAAAAAATTAAATGCATCTAATAATGTTTAAGTAAAAAAAAAAAACAAAAAAAAAAAAAAAAAAAAATTTTTCAACATAAAACTATACATCCATATAAGATGAATTTCATGTAAAAATCGAGATGCATTGAACCCGACCACCTCAGATATCGATGAAATTTTGTTCATAGCTAAATTTGATTAATACAAACAAACCCTCATTTTTAGAAAGGACTGTTTTGCGATTTTTTGGGCGTGGCACAGTGGGAAAGTTTTCGAAAAAACGCGAAAATGGTCGAAAAGAGCTCCATTTAAACTGCAATAACTCAGAATCGGCTGAACCGATTTCCATGATCTTGGTATCATTAAAAAGATATTTTAACAGGCTTTATGACACGTTTAAAAAATAAAAAAAATTACACTGTAAAAAATTTTATAAGAAAAAGAAAATTTTACCTAACGAAAAAACCAAAAAGATCAAGGGTTTTTTTACAGTGTATTACTTTTTTAGAAAGGTTTATCCTTCACCTGTAACATATCAAAAAATAAAAGTGGGTTCTTTTTTAGTTTTTTTTATATAATTTTTTAAGTAGTGGCACTTATAGTAATTGCCCATATATTTTTATATTGAAGCCACGAAAAATAGCCAAACATCTGTTATATTACTGAGAAGTGTTCAAATTTCAGTTATATTCAAAATATACTTATAATGTGCAAAGATTATTGATATAATATGCATAAAAGAAAATTATGTATGTATACAGGTAAAAAAAATAAACATTGTCCCAGAAAAATTATGAATATGTTTTAACCCCAAAAAGTTCTTGCGGCCGTACCAGCCCAAACCAATAAGTATACAGGTAAGCATATGCGTTTTTAGATTATTTAAATTTTTGAAGCAGTGACCACACATTGAAACGCAACACTCGCTTTTTTGTATGTCACCATTACAAACAACGAATTTGAGAACATCTTTGTAGTTGGTAAATGTGCATTGTCCTTCAATACAAATTGATTTTAAGCCACTTTTTTCAAACATCAATTTCATATTCTAATGCAATGTGCATACACAGATATTTTGCTGGTTTCCAACTCCAAGTTTGATACAATTTTTTGGCCTTAACATTGTAAATTTTGTAAAACCCACTTTGGCCAAGGGATGTTTTTTTTTTAAATTCGTAGTAAGATTCGCGTAGTGAAGATAACATCAGTCTTTTTTGAACTATTTCACGTAAGTTTCCTTGTTTAACAGTAATTGAATCTTGCGATCCTGGCATCATTCGGCTAATTTCATCATCTTCATAAAATAACTTCACTGTGCTTAGAGTTTCGGTTGGTAAACTACGTCTGCTCATTTTTAAAAGATTGATATCCGCAAACTTCGTTTTATTCCTTTGGATATCTTTACTTTTTTTGATACAATCGTGAGATATATCATCCCCAAAACGATCTTTAATTTCTTCGTGAGTCATATTGATTGGTAAGAGAGATAAAAGTTTTTGCTTTTCCAAAAGATTTGAGCTGTTCTCTATTTGATATTTGATGTTTTGCAAAATTTGATCGTAAATGGCTTTGACGTTTTCAAGTTGCGCTGACAAATCAGATAATGGATCAGCTCCAAGTGAATCTGCTATATTTTCCAAAATTTGCAGTGATTTTCTATTTCTGTATGCATCTCGTTTGGTATATTTCCTTTTAAGAGGCGACATTTGGTTTGGTAGATGAGGAATAATATGATCATTTATATTTTCAATGAGTTCGTTGCTTTCGATGTTTGCATTACGGCTGGTACAAGTTGGAAGTTCATCCAATTCTTCGCTAATTTCATCGCTGGGCGTTGTTGGTAAATAATTTGAGACTTCATTTCGCTCCACGTTGGATTCATTACGACTGCGCGCTTTTCTTAGTGTATTCCGGCAAGTTTCGCAAATACGGCTACAATGAATGTTGGCGACAGCTGGAAAATATTCAATTATATTTGCAGCCTCGTTTTCACTTATTTTACGAAGCGAAGCGCAACACTTATTAGATATTTTTATGCATCTGTACTTATTGTTTGAATTCATATTCACTCAAAATTTTAAAATATACACGTAAAAATTGTAATGGGATATCTTGGCTTCTTGAAACGGCTTATAATTATGAATTTGGGTATGTTCATCAGGTGCATTTATATAGCAATATTGAAGGCAATTTTAAAATCAATTCTTTAATTAGGGGTACCTGCACTGTGTTTATTTTGCTAATCCTAGAAACACAGTTACAGTAAGCATTTTATGCGCTTACCTGTATACTTATTGGTTTGGGCTGGTACGGCCGCAAGAACTTTTTGGGGTTAAAACATATTCATAATTTTTCTGGGACAATGTTTATTTTTTTTACCTGTATACATACATAATTTTCTTTTATGCATATTATATCAATAATCTTTGCACATTATAAGTATATTTTGAATATAACTGAAATTTGAACACTTCTCAGTAATATAACAGATGTTTGGCTATTTTTCGTGGCTTCAATATAAAAATATATGGGCAATTACTATAAGTGCCACTACTTAAAAAATTATATAAAAAAAACTAAAAAAGAACCCATTTTTATTTTTTGATATGTTATAGGTGAAGGATAAACCTTTCTAAAAAAGTAATACACTGTAAAAAAACCCTTGATCTTTTTGGTTTTTTCGTTAGGTAAAATTTTCTTTTTCTTATAAAATTTTTTACAGTGTAATTTTTTTTATTTTTTAAACGTGTCATAAAGCCTGTTAAAATATCTTTTTAATGATATCAAGATCATGGAAATCGGTTCAGCCGATTCTGAGTTATTGCAGTTTAAATGGAGCTCTTTTCGACCATTTTCGCGTTTTTTCGAAAACTTTCCCACTGTGCCACGCCCAAAAAATCGCAAAACAGTCCTTTCTAAAAATGAGGGTTTTTTTGTATTGATCAAATTTAGCTATGAACAAAATTTCATCGATATCTGAGGTGGTCGGGTTCAAAATTTCAGTTTTATCTAGATTTTTAAATGAAATTCATCATAAATGGAAAGAGCTAAAGAAGTTGTAGAGTCTATAGAGAGAATAATCAAAAATATAAAAAAGAGTTCGAACAGAAAATATAGACAAGAAACTGTAGAAGCAAAATTAGAAGAATTGGAAGGTTATAAAAATAGATTTATAGAACTTACACAAAAAGTTGAGCTAAAAGAACAAGCAGATTTTAGTTTAATAAAAAAACAATTTGAAGAAAAATATATATTAGCAAAAACTTTATTACATGAACAAATAGATAGTATAGAAGAGGTTGCAAAGGAATCAAAAATGACAGAACTAAACATAGACCTTGCCATCAAGGCAATACCTTTATTTAGTGGTAATTATAAAGAATTAGATGCTTTCCTAAAAATTACAAAACTATTATATGATGGACTTAATACAGATTCAAAACCAAAATTAATAGATTTAATAATTAGTATTAAACTAAGCGGTAATGTAAAATCCGCAATTTTTTCTGTTTCAACACCAACTACTTACGATGAGTTAAAAAACATACTAACTTCATCATATAAAAACCCGTTAACAATTCCACAAATATATACAACACTATCTAGTCTGACACAAAGACGTCAACCGATAAGTGTTTTCAAAGATAAAATTCTGTCACTCATCAATGATTTAAATACTTTACAAATCTCAGAACTAGGTGCAAATGCAACTACTCCCGAAAAAACTGCCATAACGAAAATGAACGAAAAATATGCCCTGACAATTTTTAAAAACGGTCTTGAAGAAAATGTAAAACAAACTGTTTTCGCGGCACAACCAAATTCTTTTATTGAGGCAGTTAATTTGTCACTTGAACTTGAACAAACGCAAACAAATTCTGTTATGCATTTTAGTTCACAAAATAATAGAAACAATTATTTTAATAATAACCGAAACAAACGAAGAAATTTTAACAACAACAACAGACGCTACAACAACAACAACAGCAATCGAGAGTTTAACAACAACCGATAAAATAATAACAACAACATGCAGTACTACGACGACAGAAGTCAGAACAATTTTAGAGGCAATAACCGTAACACTTCTTTTGGAAACCGAAACCAAAATAGCAATCGCAACACAAATTCTGAAAACAGAAATTACAATAACAACGATGACCAAAATTTCAACAACAATAGAAACCCAAGACGCAACATACGAACAATCAGTAGTGAAGAAACTGAACATGATAATGAGGACAGACCAACGGCTGACCAACAGGGAAACGTGAGAGGCGCGGAATAAGTAAATATTCCAGAACGCCAAAACAGAAACTGAAAATATACAAAATATCGGATAAAATAACGAACTACATTTTAATAAACTGCAATAATGCAACAAAACAACTGACCTTTCTCATAGACACTGGTGCAGACATTTCGCTTTGCAAGACACAAAAATTAAATGATGACAATTTTTATTATCCAAATGACAAATGTAAACTAACCGGGATAACAAAAGATGAAATATTCTCTTTAGGAACAATTGACTTAGATTTAAAATTCTCAAACGTAAATATTAAACAAATTTTTCACATAGTAGATTCCAATTTTCCAATTAATACAGATGGAATTTTAGGTAGAGATTTTTTGTCTAAAAATATGTGCAAAATTGATTACGAAACTTTTACTCTAACAATTTCAATTAACAATGAAGAAATTATTATTCCGATGTATTTTAACGACAATAAAAATTATTGTTATAATATTTCAAATATAACAATACCAGCCAGATCAGAGATTATACATCCAATAAACATAAATTTAAGTGAAGATAGCGTGGTATTAAATAAAGAAATAGCAAATGGAATTTTTGTTGGAAGCATTATCATACCAGCTTATGGCATTAGCCATGTAAAATTATTAAACATAAATGACAAACAAGAAACTTTGAATAATATAAATTTTGATATAAAGAGTGATTTTTTAAGTGCCTGATAACTTTTTTTTTAAAAAAAACGCATAAAATTTGCAAAATCTCATCGGTTCTTTATTTGAAACGTTAGATTGGTCCATGACATTTACTTTTTGAAGATAATTTCATTTAAATGTTGACCGCGGCTGCGTCTTAAGTGGTCCATTCGGAAAGTCCAATTTTGGGCAACTTTTTCGAGCATTTCGGCCGGAATAGCCCGAATTTCTTCGGAAATGTTGTCTTCCAAAGCTGGAATAGTTGCTGGCTTATTTCTGTAGACTTTAGACTTGACGTAGCCCCACAAAAAATAGTCTAAAGGCGTCAAATCGCATGATCTTGGTGGCCAACTTACCGGTCCATTTCTTGAGATTAATTGTTCTCCGAAGTTTTCCCTCAAAATGGCCATAGAATCGCGAGATGTGTGGCATGTAGCGCCATCTTGTTGAAACCACATGTCAACCAAGTTCAGTTCTTCCATTTTTGGCAACAAAAAGTTTGTTAGCATCGAACGATAGCGATCACCATTCACCGTAACGTTGCGTCCAACAGCATCTTTGAAAAAATACGGTCCAATGATTCCACCAGCGTACAAACCACACCAAACAGTGCATTTTTCGGGATGCATGGCCAGTTCTTGAACGGCTTCTGGTTGCTCTTCACTCCAAATGCGGCAATTTTGCTTATTTACGTAGCCATTCAACCAGAAATGAGCCTCATCGCTGAACAAAATTTGAAAATTTGAAAATCTGAACCGAACACTGATTTTGGTAATAAAATTCAATGATTTGCAAGCGTTGCTCGTTAGTAAGTCTATTCATGATGAAATGTCAAAGCATACTGAGCATCTTTCTCTTTGACACCATGTCTGAAATCCCACGTGATCTGTCAAATACTAATGCATGAAAATCATAACCTCAAAAAAATCACCCTTTACAACCTTTAAAAAATTATGAAATTGTTAAAATATCTAAAAAAAGTGGAAATAATCAAAATAGATTAGAGAAACTTTTACAAATTTTAAATATCGAAGGTTATGATTTAAAAGCAAGGAATTCATTAATACCAATTTTCAAACATTTCCAGAACGTATTTCATCTTGACAAAGAACCATTGACAACAAATAATTTTTATACACAACATATTAATACCGAAAATGACACACCCGTTTACATAAAGAATTACAGACTTCCTCACACACAACTTGACGAAATAAATAATCAAGTACAAAAACTTTTGAACGATGACATAATAGAACACTCAATAAGCCCATACAACTCACCACTTTTAATAGTACCCAAAAAGAGTGAAACAAACGAAAAGAAATGGCGCTTAGTTGTAGATGTTAGACAATTAAATAAGAAAATAATAAACGATAAATTTCCGTTAACGAGACTAGAAGACGTATTAGATAAGCTCGGTAGAGCAAAATATTTTTCAACACTAGACATGACAAGTTCATTTCATCAAATAGAGTTAGACAGTAGTTCACGACCATTAACAGCATTTTCAACACCAGACGGTCACTATCAATTTAAGAGATTACCCTTTGGGTTAAAAATTTCATCTAACAGCTTTCAAAGGA
This sequence comes from Pherbina coryleti, assembly GCA_943735915.1. NCBI lineage: Eukaryota > Metazoa > Arthropoda > Insecta > Diptera > Sciomyzidae > Pherbina > Pherbina coryleti. The sequence continues at coordinate 104,651,428 of OX030948.1, read as the reverse complement.
TGTTGACTATCGCACTAAGTGGCTTAGATGCGAATGCGTTTTTATATGTTGATGACATTATTGTTTTTGGTTGTAGTTTAAACCATCATAACAACAATCTCATTAAAGTTTTAAAAAGACTTGATAAATTTAACTTAAAGTTAAATGCAAGCAAGTGTAATTTTTTAAAATCAGAAGTTGTCTATTTAGGACATTTGATAACGAAAGAGGGAATAAAAACTGATCCTGCAAAATATAAAATAATTGAACAATACCCAGTACCAACAAATGCTGACGAGGTAAGACGTTTCGTAGCATTTTGTAATTACTACAGGAGATTCATCCCAAACTTTGCAGATATAGCCAAATGCCTCAATAATTTATTAAAAAAGAAAGAACCCTTTAACTGGACATCAGATTGTCAAAAAGCATTTTTAAATTTAAAAGAAAAACTTATAAGTCCACAAATTCTAAAATATCCAGATTTTGATAAACCTTTCATTTTAACTACAGATGCATCAGATTATGCTCTAGGAGCAGTACTTTCACAAGGTGAAATTGGTGAAGATTTACCCATTTCATACGCTAGCAAATCACTTTTGAAACACGATTTAAATAAAGCAGTAATAGAGAAAGAGCTTTTAGCAATTCATTGGGGAATAAATTTCTTTAGACCTTACTTATACGGAAAGAAATTTATGGTAGTAACTGACCATAGGCCACTAGTATCTCTATTTTCACATAAGAACCCTTCCTCTAAAATGACTAGAATACGTTTGGACTTAAGCGACTATGATTTCGAAATAGTTTACAAACAAGGCAAAATGAATACCAACGCGGACGCACTATTACGAATAAAAATCGACTCAGACATTTAAAAAAATATGATTCCCAATGATAGAAACAATGACGCCAAGAAAACACTAGTAATAACAAGGGGTATGAAGAATAATGAAAACAAGCGCGAAAATCCTACCGAGAATGAGAACTGTAGTAACCCATCGAAGCCTGATCAACTTCATATTTGGGACTGCACGTCCATTTCTGATATTAAGAACGTAGTAGGAATAGAATTTTTAGTTGATAACAAGCATGCATGCAAGAAAAAGTATATTTATATAGAAAGAATAAAGAATAAAGTAATTGTGAGATGTAGCGAAAATCTAGCAAAATTAGTTTTGACTCTAGAGAAGTTAACGTCTAAAATGAACGCAATGAAAATTTACGAGCTCGCGTTAAAGAATAACGATAACATATTTAATTTGGTACCAAAAGAAGAATTTAAAAAATTGTATAATGAACTGCAGCAGAAATATTTTAAAGACCATGGCAAGAGTATAAAAATATTAATATATGAACCCCCTAAGCAAATAAGAGATGAAGTAATAAAATATAAATTAATTGACGAATATCATAATTCAATTCACGGCGGTCATTTGGGAATAACAAAAGTCGTTAACAAATTAAAGCAAAAATACATTTGGAAAAATATGAGACGAATGGTAAAATCGTTTATAAACAATTGCGAAATATGTCAAAAATGTAAACAAACTAAACATATTAAAGAACGCTTAACAATTACAGACACACCAAATACAAGTTTTGAAAAAGTATCAGTTGATACTGTCGGACCATTAAGAATTTCAAATGGTTATAGATATATTTTAACGATGCAATGTGACTTAACGAAATTCGTTATAGCACATCCAATGCCGACAAAAGATGCAAGAACCGTTGCAACAACGCTTGTCGAGCAGCTCATATTAAAATATAGTTGTTTTAAAGTATTGAAATCCGATAAAGGGACAGAGTTTATTAATGAATTAATGAAAAACGTATGTAAATTGTTACAAATTAAGCAAATATTTTCAACCCCATATCATCATGAAACCATAGGAGCATTAGAAAGAAACCATAGGGTACTTAACGAATACCTTTTAACAATGGCAAACGACTATGAGTGGGACAAATGGATTCCTTATTATACATTCACATATAATAAACCCCTCATATTAATAAAAATTATTCACCTTATGAGTTAGTATTTGGCAAATTACCTTATTTACCAAATGAGATATCAAACAGTAAAACCATACATTATAACTTAGATGATTATGCAGTAGAGTTAAAGAATAGACTAAAAGTATCACAACAGAAAGCTAAAGAACTAATAAGTATAGTGAAGAATAAGAGAAAATTAGAATTTGATAAAAATAGTAATCCTTCAAACTTTAATATAGGAGATTTAGTTTTAGTAAAAGTAGAAAATAGAAAAAAGAATGTTTCACCATATATTGGTCCATTTAAAATAATTAAAAGATTAGGAGTGAATTCAATAATTGATAAGAATGGAAAACTTAAAGAATTACATAATAACAACTTAAAAAGGTTTAATAATGTTTAAAAATTTGTACTTTAAATATTATTCAGTAAGCATCATCAGAAATATATATATTAAAACAATAAATTTAATGAAAATCATTTAAGTTTATTTAATCTTACAAAAATAATTTTCATCTTTAGGGTAAGGGTGTAGTGTACCACACTTTACCACTTTAATATAACATGCTTAGTGTAGGGTACTTTAAGTTCTTATTATTTGATGTTACAACATTTAATAATTGGGTCACTATTTTGCTCACAGCAAGTAAGCCATTTGATTGAGCTGTGCAAAATGCAGTGTAAGCTTTTCTTACATTTGCAAATGTGTGACACCATAAGAATATGCTATGTAAGAATATTTGAAAGTAAGAATATGTAATAGTATGTAAGCACTCAATTCTTTTGTTAGTTTTAAGAAAAAACTCAATTGTAAGAACTCAAATTTTGGTCGCGAGCCCCTATAAAATCGGGTGCTCGCCAAATAAAGAACAGACTTGAAGTTAAGCATACTAACGGCATTGTTGCCACTGTTTTTATTTTCAAGTACCTTAAGAGCGGCCTTGTGGCCTAATATTGTGGCGCGACTCGCCTAAAAGTCAAAGAATAACACATAAGATATTATAGTTTACTTACCTGCAGAAAGCAATACGAGAACTGGTTTAATTCATTTCATACATAACCAAAGAAATATTTAATGCTTTTATATGAATGTTTATATATTTGTACTTTTAAGTTTTTATTAAAACGAAATAATATTAAAAATAAAAAAAGATTTAAAACTCCAAAAAAAAAGAAGTAATAAAATAAAAATTCACAGCACTTTTGAATTCACTTAGAAATATTTTCGTATAAAGTTCAGTTATATAAAGGTAAGTTCAAGGCATTTCTGTAAAGGTAAGTTATTTATTTATATTTGCGATGAATCTCCTTTGCTAGCCTCTCCTTCATTTCTAGCTCCATAATTTTTATCTTTTCATAGCTCTTTAGATCTTTTCCTTTTAATTCTATTTCTCTTTCTTTTAATGCTAATTCTTTCCCTTTTAAAGTTAACTCTTGCTCTTGTATTTTTAACTCTTGATCTATTTTCTGTTTCTTTATTTTAAGCATTTCAGTTTGCATTCCCATGATGTCCGAAAGTGCAGTGCGAGAATATATCCCCTTACGGCTAGTAGAAGCTGCATGATCATTCTCAGAAATAATACTAGTTGGCGCCATAGTTATGTCTTCTACATCAAGCTCGCTAGAGTTGAAAATGTCACTGCTGGATAAGGTGTCTAAGCTATCTTCTATGACAGCAGTTTCTACGAGTCTGCTTCCAAAAATTTCTTCCAGCTCATAAAAAAATGTGCACATCTTTACTACTGTGGCTGAAATACAAGTGGAAAAAGTAAAAAAGAAAGGTTCATATCTTTGAATCTTACTTTTAATAGTGTTGCCATCCATACGCCAGCGCCGGTTGATCCTTCCCAAACTTTGGCTCTGTTGTAGCCTGCACGCATGTTTCGCACTTTTGCGCGTGTCAGCTTCCAGTCAACTTCCACTTTGGCTTCTAGCGAAAATCGCCTGTAATACGCTTGAGCCACAGGTTTCTGAAATTAATGACAGTAGTGTGTTTAAAGTGATTATTAATAAAATGCAAACCTCAAAATCTCTATTCGCTAACAAAAATTCAATAAGCGCTTGCACTGTCCATTTTTTGTTGGAATTGCAGCGCACGCGCTTCTTTTTGGACTAAAAGGAAGACATTTTATAAATCTAAGTATATGTATCATGGGCGTCCGCAGGAATTTGTCGAGGGGGGCCAAAGGTATGCATTGGTTTGCACGTTTATGAAAATGAGCCCGGAATGTTACCTATGAAATTTTATTACCTGAAATTTTCTGTGCAAACTTTGTAAACATTGTTATTATATAAAAATTCATATTTTTCAATTTAACTTCCAGTATAACGAACTTTTAGTTTACACAATCATATTTACGTTTATTAAATGCATTTAAAAATATTTAAAATAATTGTCATTCGTTTTTAAATATAGTAAAAGATCCGTGCAGACTGAAAAAGATATTTTCAAGGTATTTTTTTTTTTTTTTATTATCATTTAAAATAGCTTTTTTTATTTTTTCTTTTGTTCGTATGAATGTGTGTGTGTGTGTGTGTGTGTATAATTTATAAAAAGAGTGCATGATTATCTTGTGTTTTAAAAATTTTTAAAATTTTTTTATATTCGTTTTTCTTGAATGCTCGTTCAGTTATGAACAGAGCAACATGCTTAATGCTTTTTTAAGGTACTATTACCGTCTAGAAAATTTCAAAAAATTAATTTTTGTTATTTTACATTTTTAGATTCTTTATACATACCTTCAATAATAACTGTCCAAAATATTAAATCGAAATTCGAAGCCAGTGCCGAGATATAACGACTCAATTAAACCGCGCTCTCGGCTCGCAGGTGTAAAAAAAACTCTACATTTTTATCGAGTTTAGGTTTTTTTAACTGGCGGACAGTCAATCTCCGGATCTACTATGCCGTTATTAATAATTTTTGTAGCATTTTGTTTGTTTTTATATCCTGTGTGATAGTTTACCACAAAAAAAATATATAAAGTTTTTGAATTTGAAAAAAGGTTGAAAAAAGGCGATTTTTTAAAAACATTTTCAAATGTCCACCATTTTTTTAGCAGCAGTGTTTTTTCGAAAAGAACAATTTCAGCGCCCTATATTAAATATACAATAAATGGAAAATAAAAATAAAAAAATTTTTTCGTAATCTTCAAGAACTGTTTAATACTGTAAAAAACGTTTGATAACCCTGTATAATAAAGAAAGTAAAAAAAAAAATTGTTGAATATTTGTTAATTTTTAGCATTCTAGACGGTAATAGTACCTTAAGTAGACATGAATGTTTATTATAATTTTAAAAATTTCTTTTGATTAGCCTTAGTTTTTTCCGAATGTAACATTCAGTCTATTAAGGGTCGGTAGAATAATTTTTATTTTAAATCCTTCTAATGAGCTTAATTGGTGGTAAGCGAAAAGAATTCTTAAAGGAAACACACGCGCCTACACGGCTTTAACCAGGCATTAGGTAATAGGTCGTTTTCCACTTTTTTGATCGGGTTGAATATCTTTTTATATTTTTTCGGCTTCCTTCGTTCCTATTGTTAAGCTCCCACTTAGCAATGGGAAATCCCATCCTAATATCCAACTTTTTATTCATTAAACCTAATTCTCTTTTTTAGATGAGCTAGGAAAATTAACATTATCTGTTTAATTTTTATTTTTATTCATTATTATTATTAATTATACATTGTTTACTATTTATAGCATATTATTTATTATTTCTCGAAGTTTCTTCTTTATTTATTTTTAATAGCTACTTATTTTTTATCATACAGTTATTTATTAAATATTATTTTGTGTATTACTTATGTCTATTTTTGGTATTTTTTATTTTATTATATATTTTTTTTATTATATATTTTATTACAATTATTTATAAGAACAGAATTATATATAAAATTATATACAGAATTATATTTAAGAACAGACTAAATTTTGATTAGTAAAAATAAATGACAGTAGCTAGACTTGGGATGAGAATGATTTAATTCTCAATTCAAGTAAACTAATACTCGGTGAGAATAATGGCATCATTTTATAAATCACCGTGATGAAACGCAACGCTAACGCGGCGCATCACTTGGATTAAAAATTTGCATTTTATTAATCACTACGTTATTGTGTTAGCTATGTTACGTTACCACGATGAACTGTCAGTCAAAAACAGTTTAGGGTTGTCACATGTAAAATAAAACTAGCATCATTATTGCAAATATTTAAGATTCACCAAATTCTGACTTGTTGGCAACCATATCAGCTGTTCTTTTCAGCCATCATTAAATTGAAATTGCAATATAAACGCCAAACACTGGCGTACACATTTGCTACCTGCGGTAGTTTTTTTATTTCTTTTAACAACATTTCGAACTGTAGGTTCGTTGTTGCTGTCTTTAACCTATATTCAAACGATATATGTAAACATTTAAGAATATATGAGTGAAACAAACAGTTATTACCCTTTCAATGCCAACTTATTCGTTCTAACGGCAGCTCAAGAGCAAGTGATGAAAGTGACAGTTCAAGTGAACGAATTTCAAGTGTAGCGTTTTATAAAATGCGAACTTTGTACTGTTTTCACTACGCTATCGCGTTACTCAACGCTGAAGATCACGGCGTGCAGTGTTGCGTTTTATAAATTGCGAATTTCAACAACGCAGCGTGAAGTGATGTGCAGGGATTTATAAAATGATGCTATAAGTTATTTTTGCTCTCACTTTGAGTGTAGTTAGATAAGGACTCACACATCGTTAGACTCAGACGACTAGACAACGGACTCAGACAGGACTTAGTGACTTTTTTGAAACCGACACGTCTCTAGCTCCCTTTGGCAAAGTGCGTTGACACTTTGTTTAAAATTACCAATATTGTTTTTAACAAAGGTTGCGGGCCGCCTCGAAACTTTTGGGAGGAACAAAGTGTTAATACACTTTGCCATTCACACATCAAAGAACTTCGCGTTGATTTCTCAAATAATATTTAGACTCCACATAAACAACACAATTAATAAAAACAAAAGTTGCACAACAAACGATAATTAGAGAACAAAATCGGTTGTTAATCGTTACTCAGGGCTGGTTATGCAAACGTAACGGAGCGTGTCATAGCGCTACTCAAATTTGCTATATGAACAATGCCCATAAGTAGTTAATGAAATCTTAACAAAAAGTCAGATAAAACTAAGTTTCGTACCACCTAATATCATGTTTACATTACACATTTAACTATGCAGTTTGACTATAATAGTTTGGTAACTGTTTCTGGTGTTTACACTGCCAGAAGCGTAGTTAACTTTGTAATTATTTGACGTTAATTTTCGTTGATTCACAAAATTTTGAGACATATTGAAAATTTAATTTTCATGCAAAAAAAAAAAATTAAAAATATTACAATATATATAATAAAAGCCTTGTAGGAGTTTTTGTTCATCATCAGCAGGAAGTGTTTTCTAAGCTGGTGATCTTTGACCGAATCATCAAAAGAAAAGGAATTGTTTTCATATATTTTTTTGCAATTTTGATGTGACATTTCCTTGTCATTTTTTTAAATTTCCTCTTGTTCTTGATGAAAACACAGTGTTGCATAGCAAAATGAGATGGTTTACGTCGCAGTTTCAACTTAACTGCTTTGCGAGATAGTTAAGATTTTGTATGGGAAACTATGCAGTTAAGTATCCACTTTCAAAGTTAACTGTGTAGTTTCGAGGTAATGTAAACATAGTATAAAAAATCAGAACTTAAGAGTTTAAAACGTTGTAACATATAAACAAAAATGTTACATATATACATAGTGTAACTTTGGCGAATATCGAGGGGGGAGAAAGCACTTGAAAACTTCTAAATTAAACGAATAAAAACTTCTGAATAAAGAAAACGCGGCGTTTTTAAACTTCAAAGACCGAGGTCAGTTTTATTAGTAAAGTCTTAGAACTAACAAAGTTTATGTAAGGGCAGCGAGAAGCGCTGCCCAAAAGAAAATTAAGAGAGAGCAAACAGGGTTAACGCACACTCCCGTGCCAGCACCGGGCAACCACCAGTGGCGTTAACATGCCGCCCGCCTTGCAAGAATGCAAGACGTTACCAGGCACCCTGTCCTGATAAGACCCAACCGAATATTGAGTTTTGGGCCAACGGCATGCTAAAACCAGCTGGCAGAATGCCAGGCTGTATAACACGGGAGTACACGTCGATACCCAACAGGATCCGGACCGGCGACCTCTTATAGAAATGAGGATCAGCCAGATTTATGTTAGGATAGCTCTGACTGATCCTCTCGTCGATGTCCTTAGACGGCGTGATGATGTCCATATGCCGTGTGATTTGCGCTGTCGTCTCGATGGTAACGGACGAGCCGTACCTGCCGCGAAGAGATAGCGTGCAAACTTCCCTTCCATCGACCATAGAAGTTGGAAGTCTCCACTTTACCGCCAATTCTTTGGCAAGTCTTGTTTGCGGAAGGCAGGCATCCAGAAGAGCCCGCTCTTGGACCATTCTTCCATTGGCCCAAGTACTCACCAATACTGTTGGGAGTAGTGAGACTACTCTCTGGAGACTCGTCGTTACTGGTCTTGTGGGGGGAGACCGCTTCGGGAATTTGTCCCTCGACGATGACGCTGACAGTAGCATCGACTGCGGTCTCTTCTTGGAAGGGGACCGCTTCGGGACGGCGTCCCTCGACGACGACGCAGATTGGAACGTCGACTGCGGACCCTTCCAAGACGAACTCTTCGATTCTGCCCCAGACCTCATCGCTTCTCGCGCAGCTGCGGATGCAGGCTGCAGTTTAGGGTGCTTCGCTCGCGTACGTCTTCCCCGTGGTCGTCGTGAGTGGGCTCGACTTGATCGGACCCGAGTGTGGGAATGCAGCATGCTGTGGTGATCTTCACCGCAGTGACGGCACCTCACATCGCTCCGACAGTCCTTTCGCATATGAACTGCTGAAAGGCAGTTGGAGCAGTAAAAATGAAGGAGTACTGCTCTCAACCGCTCTTCCAGGTTCATAGCTATGAACTGACGGCACGACATGAGATTGTGCTCCATGGAGCACAAGCGACACTTTGGGATCATGTCGCTGCGCGTCACGACGGGGACCACGCGGGACAGCATGCTCCGCACCGGGGATTGTGGCTGGAGTACGCTGGCTTCAGAAACTGGCGCATTCTCGCGCACCGTATCGGGCTCACTCAAAGCCATCTCGGAGTCCGTCTGGAGAAGCATCTCTTCGATCAAGTCGCTTATGATGTTGGTGGTAGACATCCTGAAACGAGACGGAAACAAAAAGAAAAGAAAAGAAAAGAAAAAAAACAATTAAGAGAAAATAAATGGTGGCGGAGCTAGGTCGACGGTATTGTGACCAGCTTCACTATAGGCCGCGTAACACAACCTCTTTCGGTGCGTACGTCTGCTACACGGACCCTTTTGTCGGTACCGGTATAAATCTTTAATATTCGACCTAATCGCCATTCATTCGCGGGAAGATTGTCTTCTTTGACAACGACTAAGTCGTTGACCTTGAAATCTGATTGAGGCGTTTTCCACTTGGTACGTCGATGCATCTCTTTTAGGTATTCGTTTTTCCATCGGTGGCAGAAGTGCTGATGCATCGCCTTGATTTTTTGCCAGCGATTGACAAGAGTCAGAGGCTGTTCAGCTATTTCTGGCTCCACTGGCGATAGCAGTGGGCCGCCGACCAAGAAATGACCTGGAGTGAGAGCTTGAAAATCAACAGGATTTTCCGACATGGTGGAAAGTGGCCTCGAATTCAGACACGCTTCGATTCGATTCAATAGTGTGGAAAATTCTTCTAAAGTATATTTCATACTTCCGGCCATCTTCTTGAAATGCGTTTTAAAGCTTTTTACTCCAGCTTCCCATAGGCCTCCCATATGGGGAGCACCAGCGGGAATAAAATGCCATGCAATTTCTTGATGTGCATACTGAGATAGTATTGCATCATGCGACGCTGTTAAGAAGGCTTTGAAATCTTTTTTAAGAGAGTTTGAGGCCCCCACAAAGTTTGTACCATTGTCGGAGTACACGTTTGCGGGGCAGCCACGTCTCGCTGCGAACCGAGAAAAGGCTGCTAGGAAAGTGGCGGTTGATAAATCGCTCGTGGCCTCAAGATGAATCGCCTTCGTAGAAAAGCACACAAATAAACAAACATAGCCCTTGCTGATTCGGCAAGATCTACCTATGTAGCTTTTTATGTCGAATGGGCCAGCGAAGTCAATACCAGTCGCGGCAAAAGGCCGTGAAATAACTGTTCGCTCGGCTGGCAGCGCAGCCATTATTTGTGTTCTTTGGCGTTTCATGTGTACAACACAGGTTTTACAATTATGTAGAATTGATTTAATTAGATTTTTAGCACGTGGGATCCAATATTGCATACGAATAAGTCGAAGCACTAATTGATTCCCTCGATGAAGCGAAATTTCATGGACGAAACGTACTAAAAGGCGTGAAAAGTGGCAATTATATGGTAATATAATTGTGTGCCTTTCATCATATGATAACACTGGTGATGAGGCGAGCCGTCCACCAACACGCATTAAATTGTCGTGGTTGTTCAACAGAGGATTAAGAGCGAGAATGGGACTCTTAGCTCTAATTATCTGTTTAGTTTCCAAACAGTGATATTCGTTTGGAAAAGCTATCTTTTGACATAGAAGTGCCAGTCGTGTTTTTACGAATTTAATTTCAGTCGCTTCAAGGCACACTGATTTTTTTGAAAAAGCCGCACGAGACTTTGGATGCGTGCGATGCAGAAAGCGAAACACGTAAGCTAACACTCTCAATCCGTGCGATAGCGAAGAGAAACGCTCTAGAATATCTTCATATTCCGAAAAATATGCAAAGTGTACTTTTACAGCTTTGCGCTCAAGCGAAGTTTCTAGAGCTGGGGGTGGAGTCATTCTTGGCCAAGCTGATCGTTCGAGCGAGAGCCAGGAAGGTCCATGCCACCAAAGAGCTTTCTCAACTAACTCTTGTGGCGTAACTCCACGCGTTGCCAAATCTGCAGGGTTTTCATGTGTATCTACATGAAACCAATTGTGAATTCCTACCTTCTCTGCCACTTTTGATACTCTATTGGCTACGAAGGTTGTCCAGGAACATGGAGGCTTACAAAGCCAAGCAAGCACTATTGTTGAATCAGTCCAACAATACAAACGGTGCCGTTCTATATCAAGGTGCGATAGTAATGAATCTACCATATCCGCGAGAAGGGCTGCACCACATAATTCAAGACGGGGTAGTGAGATCGTCTTGACTGGAGCAACTTTACTTTTTGAATAAAGCAGATGACTGACTATGCCATCATTTTCCTTCACACGCATGTAAATCGACGCTGCGTATGCCTTTTCAGAAGCATCGCAAAAGGCGTGAAACTCTACGTCGGATTCAGGTGAAAACCCAACAAAACGTGGTATGCGAATATCGTTAATATTTTCATAATCTAGCAAAAATGTTTGCCAAGATTGAAAACTATGCGCAGGGAGATCTTCATCCCAATCTATCTCATCCAACCAGATACGCTGCATTAGAATTTTCGCTGTCACCACTATAGGTGCCAGCCAACCTGCAGGATCAAATAGTTGTGCTATCATTGACAGGACTTCACGTTTTGTATAAGATGATTTTATTTCGAGACGCTTAGCAGTAAAATAGAATAAATCCGAAGTGGCATTCCAACGAATTCCTAATGCTTTGGCACAACTCGTATCTTCTAACTTCAAGAAGTCTTCATGCAAAAGATGCTCTGTAGGCAAGTCTGCTAAAATGCTGGAAGCATTCGCAGTCCACTTTCGCATAGTAAAACCTGCAGAGTCTAAAGCCGAGATAAGCTCATTTTTAGCTTTAATTGCGCTTTCAACATCATGAGCTCCAGCTAGAGCATCATCGACATATGTGAAATGTCGCAAAATTTTTGCAGCGAGAGGATACTGCTGTTGAACATCATGTGCTAATTGCAGCATGGTTCTAATTGCTAGATATGGAGCACAATTGAGGCCAAAGGTGACTGTTTTTAGTTCATAATCCTGCATCAACTCATCAGGTGAACTTCTAAACAGAATTCGTTGGAAAGCAGAATGTTTTTGGTCAACCAGAATCTGGCGGTACATCTGCTGAATGTCGCCATTAAAGACATATTTGAAAAACCGCCATTTCAACACCAGAAGCGTCAAGTCAGCTTGAAGAACTGGACCTGCGTGCAGCACATCGTTCAAGCTGACGCCATTTGAAGTGGGACTTGACGCGTTGAATACTACCCGAACTTTTGTTGTAGTACTCTCTGGTTTTATTACTGCATGATGCGGTAAATAATAATGAGATGGTGATCTTTCACATTTTGGAGCTGGGATTCTTTCCATATGACCCAATTTGAGGTAATCATTCACCACTTCTTCATACTGCGTCTTTAAAGCTGGATTTTTGTTCAATCGAGCTTCACTTCTAGCCCATTGCTTGAAGGCTATGCCTCGAGAAAATCCAAGATTAATATCATCTGGGAATCCACTTTTGAATGGTAAGGTAACTATATATCGACCTTTGCTATCGCGTTTTGTAGTTTTCTGATAGTTTTCCTCACAAAACTTATCAGACTGGGATAAAAATTGTTTTTTAGGTAGTTCCTCCAACTCCCAAAAACGTGCGATCTGTTGATCGATCGCAACTTCACTATAATGGCTCAAACAAGTTGTAAAACTAGATATTTCGGTACAAGGCATAGGGCCTGTGAATATCCAGCCGAAAACTGTTTCTTGAGCCAGAAGTGAACCAAGAAGGTTTCGTTGAATGCCATCGAGAATTATGGCAGGGTACAAATCGCCACCGATAAGTAAATCAACTTGATCGCTTCTGAAAAAGTGCGGATCTGCCAGTTGTAAGTCAGGCAAACTCTTACACAACGAAGGATCAATGGAGCATGACGGCAGATTTCCAGTTAAGCGAGACAGCACAAAAGCTGTAGCTTCTACTTGAAATTGCCTATTTCTAGGCGAACTGAGAATTATATCGCAAGCTTTTGTCACTTGCGCTGAAACTGCGTTATTAAGCCCCGAAACTTGAGCGCTTATGGCTCTTGTGGGTAACTTCAATAGCTTCTGCAATCTTTCAGATACGAACGTACCTTCAGAGCCAGAGTCTATAAGAGCTCTAGTTGTGTACGCTGATCCTAGGTGACATACGGTCACCATTGCTGTACCAAGCAATACGTGCCTGGTAGTGGTAGCGAAGCATGATTGAACGTCATTGCTAGTGGACTGTATTTGTGTAGAATGCGTTAGAGTGTTAGAGCCCGGGGGATTGGGTCGAGAGCTCGACCTACTTGAGTCAACACTCGAAGCAGGTGATTGAGTTGGAGTCGAGTCTCGATGCAAGAGAGTATTGTGACGTTGTTTGCACATCACGCAAGTATATTGACTCTTGCACTCTTTCACCTCATGAGAATGAGATAAGCAATTGATGCAAAATTTGTGTTTGCGAACAATTGATAAGCGATTGCTTATATCCATTCGAAGAAAACGAGGACAGAAGCGTAATGCATGCTGTTCTGTATTGCACAGCTTGCAATTCGCAGAAGTAATTTTAATTTGGTAATTATTTACCTTTTTTCCAGATGAATTGCTCTGGTTTGTTTTCGAGTTGGAGGAGGACGAATTGAGATTCTGTCGTGGTATTGCGCCACAAGAGCTTCGAATATCAGACACGGTTTCAAGAGTTTGAAACCGACTTGTGAGGAAATTGTCGAGATCTGTCCATTTCGGAATATCATTTTTATTTGAAATGGATTGCTCCCATAAGGAGAGCGTGATCTCTGGCAATCTTGTCGAGCATTGGTAGACAAAGATTGCGTCCCAGTTGCTGATGTCAATGTTGTGCATTTTTAGAGCAAAAATACAACCATTGATATCTCTCTGGAGTTTTTTGAGTTCTGTGCCAGATTCTTTTGGCACATGTGGTAAATTGAATAAAATTTTCAATTGGCTGTTGACCATGATACGCTTATTTTCGTATCGGTCAGACAAATCTTGCCAAGCTTTAGCAAAACCATCATTGGTTAAAGGAGATTTTCTCACAATCTCTTTTGCTTCACCACGTGTTTTTTGGTTTAAGTGGAAAAGTTTTTCCACTGAAGTTAGCCGCGAATTCATTATATATATGGCCGTAAACATGTCCCTAAAGGACGGCCATGAGAGGTAATCACCATTGAAAACCTCAGTATCGCATGGTGGCACAGGCATGCTGTGACCAATGACCGGCGCCGGCTCAGAAGCAATGGTTTGCTTCGAGGGCTTATTCTGAGAAAACTCAGAAATTCTTCCTGCTACCCTAATGTATGATTGGTAGCAGCTGCGATACTTCTTTTTAATTGATTCAACTTCTGAATCATCGTCATTTATTGCTTTCTCCAAGCAAGCATCGTAAGCAGCTTTGACTTTTCTCCACTGGGCTTTTAGCTCTTCATTTTGAGCCTCCAGGGAGAAAACGTCGTGAGTTTCCACGGCATTAAAATCCGTTTCAAACTCGACCAGCGCATCGGACAGACGAATAAATGTTTTTAAAGTTGACATTTTGTTTCTATGTCTTGTTAAAATAGTTATTTAAATGTATTTAAAAAAACAATGAAAAAATTCGCAAATTTTTATAAAGAAATGTGAACAACCACAACAAAGGAAACTGCTATAAAAAATAAGCAAAAAAAATGTATAAAATTATTATTCAAATTAATTATACGATAAAATATTGTACAGTCGAAATTTATTTTTAATAGAAACTATTTTTTTGTTTCAAAAAATTATTATAAAAATAATTAGTAAAAATGAAAAATTAAAAAAAATTAGAAAAATAATTTTTTTTTTTTTTGCTTAAAGTTGGTTTATAGTTAATTTATTTTAATTTATTTGGTTATTATTTTCTATAATACTTCTTTTGAAGAAGAAAAGAATTTTTTTTTTTTTTTTAATATAGTATATTAAATTAATTATTTATATTTTTTCTTCCAATAAATTGTGCTTGCTAGATATTGTATTTTGCCCACAGTGCAATTTTCCTATGAAAATAGACCAAGTCAATTTTGCTTGCAAATTGATCCCTTGGTCCCACTGTGCGGCTTATTTACTCTCTCAACTACAAGTATATGCAGCCAGCTAAAGAGCTGTTCATCAAGCGCAGCTGGCACGAGATGCAGTCTAAGCTTTGAACGCAAACAAATAATTGAGCGCGTGAGAGAGTAAATAATTCTAAAACACAATTTGGGGTTGCTATTAGCAAGCACAAAGCGCGGCTTTGGCGTCGATCGCTACGGACACCGCACAAAGAGGAATGCAAAAATTAACGAGCAAGAGTGCAGAAAGCCTGCTGAGACTCTTGATCAGTACAATTTTTGCCTATTTTCGGCTCCAAAAAAATCAATACAGCTCGGTGTTTTGGTATTTTTGTTTTTGTAACTTTTACAAAAAAAACGCAATAAGACTTTTTGAAAGTCAAGCGTGAGCACAAAAAACCCTTTTTTTTTTTTTTTGAAGAAAATAATGTCGAACGAAAAATAATTCTCCGCAAGTATCAAGTTCAAGAAACTTTGTATATAATACAATATATATAAAATCAGTTTTACCGCCAATTTTGTTTGGCAAAATTTGGCAAAACAAATATATATATATACTATGTATATATCTATATACAATTTTCTAAACTAGAACCTGCACTTTAAGAATTAACCGAACCGAACCGCGTGAATTTGGCGAATTAGGCGAATTTATGTAAAGACAAAACGTCACTTTTCTCTTTTATTAGTATTTTATAAAAGAAATAAAATTCACAAAATCAATGTATATATATATATCAATAAAATAAAAAATATAAATAGAATAAAAAAAACTCACCTGATTTTTCCTTTTCTTTTTTTTTTTTTAAAAAAAATTGATGGTTGTTGTTGTTGTTGGTGTTGTTGTGGTTGATGCCGCTGGTGTTGTTGTTGCTGCAGTTGTTGATGCCGCTGATGTTGGCGATGCTGTTGCTGCAGTTGTTGTTGATGCTGCAGTTGTTGTTGTTGGCTATGCTGTTGCTGCAGTTGTTGTTGATGCTGCAGTTGTGGATGATTTTTTTTTTCTGGTGGAAAGTCACACAATCTTTTTGTTTTTGTATTTCTTTTTCTATTTCAAGAAAAATTTTTTTTTTCACAGCACTTTTTATTTTTTTTTTTGCACAGCACTTTGTTTATTTTTGTTTTTTAATGTTTTTAAATATTGTTTTTAGTGATTAGAAACCCGGATCGCGATGGACCATGTAACTTTGCGATATCGAGAGGGGAGAGAAAGGCTTATTAACTTTTCGAAATATTAAATAAAAACGCGGCGTTTTTCGTACTTCAAAGACCGAGGTCAGTTTTATTAGTAAAGTCTTAGAACTAACAAAGTTTATGTAAGGGCAGCGAGAAGCGCTGCCCAAAAGAAAATTAAGAGAGAGCAAACAGGGTTAACGCACACTCCCGTGCCAGCACCGGGCAACCACCAGTGGCGTTAACACATAGGGAATAAAAATATATAAAATTTTTGAGTTGAAAAATTGCCCCCCCCTGTGGCGCCCTTGATATGTATGATGTTATGAATTAGATCTTACCAGAGCACTTTCCACAGATTCAATTGAAGATTAATATATAAAAAAAGCTTCAACCAAGCGCTTATATCAAATTAAATTATTCAAAATGAATAAGTTGATGTCAAAAACAGCTGATTGAATACGCCACTCAATAAACATAGCTTTTAGGGTTGTAATATTTTAGTACTGTTTTTATATGGAAGGCAACAACTACATTTTTAAACTAGTGTAAAATTTTATTACATTATAATAATATGACATGATAGCACACCTTGTGAATACCCTAATTATTACTTCTTATATACTTGTATGTATACTTAATTTCTAGTCAGTAAGGAAACTATTTCATTGATTAAATAAATGAAATGAAGTGGTTTTATCTATATGTATAATTTTGCAAATATTTACTATTGGCAAAAAAAGTGTAAAAGTTTCTACAAGTTTTGTTATCTACATGTGCTAGATGGTCTAAGCTAGGGGTGGGCAAAGTTGCCCGTATGGGCATTTTGCCCGTACGTGTATTTTGGTTGCCCGCTGCTTGCTTCACGGGCGACAGCATTGCTTCATAAATTCGTAGGTAAAGGAAACGAGGGACAAGGACAAATATAATGAGATAGAGCGTAAGAAGAGCGTAATATAGATAGTGATATGATACTTGTGCTCATTGCGCTCAGAGCAGTTCATAATCAATGTTGCATGCCATTTATACAAAAAAAAAGGGCGTTTTATAATTTTACTATTTAACATTTTGAATTTAATTGAATTCAATCACGTTGAATTCAATCATATCTCGATAACGTCTTGTGTCCTAAACTTGCTTTTAAGTAGTTACGCACAAAATAAAAGTATAAATTTATTATGTGATTCAATTCTAACAAAATATTAGTTAAAAATATGTTAGAAGGCAGATGAAGAATTGTAATGGTTGCATGCTCTTGCAAAACAATTATAAATATGCCAAGAAGTTGTTTTTGCAAAGCGATTTTATAGCTGCTGGTAGTAATTTAAAGAAAAAAAACTCCCTTTTAATAAGCAATCCTCCTAATATTTTAGATATGCAACACTTACTTTTCACAACAGCATGCTCTCGCTCTTACGGTTTCTATTTATAACTTACTTACTTACTTATCTGGCGCTTACAACCGAAGGTCGGTTTTGGCCTCGTATAAGAAATTGCGCCAGCCATTTCTATTTTGCGCTTGCTGGCGCCAGTTGGAAACACCAAGTGTAGTCAGGTTATCCAACACCTGATCCTTCCAACGAAGATGTGGGCGTCCTCTTCTGCGTTGACCACCACCGGGCACTGAATCGAATATTTTTTTCGCTGGAGCGTCGTTTTCCATTCGCTCAACATGACCTAGCCAGCGGAGCCGCTCGATTTTAATGCGCTTAACTATGTCTATGTCAGCGTACAGCTCATACAGCTCGTGGTTCCATCGAATTCGGTACTCGCCATTGACGCAGATTGGACCGAAGATCTTACGAAGGATCTTTCTCTCGAAGGCTCCCAAAGTCTTTTCATCAGAACTGCTCAACGTCCAAGTTTGTGCTGCATATAATAGGATGGGCATCATTAGTGACTTATAGAGCGTGAGTTTTGTTCGTCGAGAGAGGGCTCTGCTTCTCAATTGCCTACTCAGCCCAAAGTAACACCTGTTGGCAACCTGTTCGCTTTATCTCAATACTGACATCGTTGAAAGAGTTTACGCTGGATCCCAGGTAGACGAAGTCCTTAACAACCTCGAAGGAGAAGTTGTCAACAGTGACGTGGTTTCCAAGACGCTGGGACTGTTTATTTGTTGTCACTAGGTATTTCGTCTTATCTGCGTTCACTACAAGACCCATTCGACTCGACTCTTTCGCTAACCTGGAGAATGCTGCACTGACTTCGCGCGTATTATGGCCAATGATATCGATATCATCAGCATACGCCAGCAGCATAATACTTTTGTAGAATATCGTGCCACTGCGTCTCAAATCAGCAGCTCGGATGATCTTCTCCATCATTAGGTTGAAAAAGTCTCACGATAAGGAATCACCTTGTCTGAAACCTCGTTTGGTATCGAATGGAGGAGTGAGGTCCTTCCCGATTTTAACTGTGCTGCTGGTGTTGTTGAGTGTCATTCTGCAAAGGCGGATGAGCTTTGCAGGAATACCAAATTCAGCCATGGTGGAATATAGATGATTCCTTATTGGACTGTCGAAGGCAGCTTTGTAATCGACAAAAAAATGGTGTGTGTCGATTTGTTTTTCTAGGGTCTTCTCCAAGATTTGTCGTAGCGTAAATATCTGGTCTATGGTGGATTTACCAGGTCTGAAGCCACACTTCTTCAGTCTTTCACATAGTACGGTCGACAGACTGCATCGGCTCCTGCGGCTTTGTTGTTTTTAAGCCGAGCTATAGCTTTCAAGACTTCACTATGGTCGGGCAGCGGAACTTCAACGCTGTCATCCAAAATTGGGAATTCCGGAATATCATCTCTATTGGCGGAATTGTTGTCGTCGTCGCCATTCAGAAGCCTACAGAAGTGTTCCCTCCACATCATCAGTGTACTCTGGATATCTGTCACTAGATTCCCATTTTCATCCTTGCAGGAAGAGGCCCCGGTCTTGAAACCATCGGCCAGGCGTCTTATTTTTTCGAAAAATTTTCGGACCTCATTCCTGTTACCATGCATCTCAATTTTCTCACACTCACGCATTTCCGCTTCCCTTTTCTTTCGCCTGAAAATGCGTCTCTCTTCCCTCCTCTTCTCTTTGTATCGCTCCTTAGCAGCACGCGTTACAACCGACTGCAGGGTGGCTTTGTAGGCGGCGTCTTTTTCTGCAGTGGCGTCGCGACACTCTTGGTCGTGCCACTGGTTTCTATTTATTTCTATTTAGCACTGAAAACAATGTAGTGCTAAAGTGGTTTTTGCGGAAATTTTATAGATATTTGAGATTTTTTCTTTGCTCTTATTTATACTGCGAAATGAAATAAATGTGTAGTGGACGGATTATAAAAATTAAACACAGTGACAGATGGTTAAAGTGAAATACAGATAAGCAAACGGACATGTAAAAAGCTGAAAACAATCCATATTAAATTTTTTGGTTTGTATATCTCGGCTAAAAGTGCACAAAATTTTATTATGGGACGGCGATGGGTTCATGGAAAAATGATAAATGAAAATAAAAAAATAACAAAAAATTTCATAGAATGTTAGATTTGATTTTTTGAAACAACCCAACAAACAAATTGATTCACTAATGTTATCGCTAACGAATCGCATTCTAGTACATTTTATTCATTAGCAATTATTAGAAGCGATTCACTTATAATATCGCGAGCGGGAGAAATTCCTCCTTCGTTAACGAATCGTCAAATCCGAAAAAAGGAATTCGTTAACGAGTCCCCAAAAATATTAAAAGCAATTCGTTAACGAGTCTCCAAAACTAGAACAAGCAATTCGATAACGAATCTTATCTTATCTTAATGACAGATATTTTGAATAAAAATTTTGGTATGAACCAGAGCTTTCAAATGATATAAGTTTCATTCGAATGTGTTGTTTAAAAAAGGGGTAAAAAGGGAAGCGGTTTAAAGTTTGCCCATTAATATAAGAGGTAACAATCACAAATTTTTAAATAACAAAGATATATTAAATATCGGAAATAAATCAAAAAATTTGCATGCATGCAATTTTGTACAGTGTACAATTTTTCGTCATCTATTCAAGCAACAGGCCAGCGCAGATGTTACCTGCTTGACGTTCGCTTGGACACTGAAGCTTTGATCGTTCTGTACGTGAGATTAATACATATTTTTCTGTACTAATGCAATCTCAAGTGCGCTCTTGTGATTGCATATTGTGAGAGGATTACAGGAGAGGATTTTCCTTTCCGCAATCCGATTCACCTCCAAATTCATCCTGCAATTGATTTCGCACGCTGCTTGCCCGCTGCTTACACGCAGTCGCAGCACGGGCAAGAATTGTGCCCACCCCTAGTCTAAGCGAACCTACTGTATCTATCGTAACAACATTGAACGATATCTTTGGTGTTTTTGTTGTTGTTAATCTTTCCTTTGTGTACCTAGTGATTTTTACTTGATTACAAATATCACATTTTTAAATATATTCCTTAAACATTTTATTCATACCTTTCCAAACGTATTTCTGTTTTAGCTTTGCTATGCTTCTTCTTATACCGCAGTGTCCTGCTATTTTTGTAAAATGATTATATCTTATTAATTTCTTCTATTTTCTCAATTCTTTCGGTGGAGTATACAATATTATGTATAGACAATTATCTTTATTATATTCTTCTAACTCATTAAATATTTCTCTAAACTTGTGCACAGATATATCTTTAAATATTCTAACATTCTTTGCTAGCGCTAATTTCTTCAGATGTTTATGTTTTGTATAAGATAACAATTTTTTCAAAATCAATTTTAACTCTGATAATGTCTTATGATTGTATCTAACATGCAACATATTTTTGAATTTATATATTTCACAACTTCGGCCTTTATTAATTCCTTTTGCATGCTCAAATTTCAACTTCTGCACTCTTCTGGTGTTGATATACACTCCCATATATGAAGATGATTCGTCTTCAATGGTGACGTGCCCGAGGATATTCCATTTACTCCTTTACTTGTTTTCTTATTCTTATTACTTTCATTCACTCCATTAATTGTTTCCTTATTCTTCATTGCTCTCTTTAGTAAACCTATATTATTTATCGGTATCATTTCTTTTAATTTTTCAGAATTTAACTCTTTTCTTGATAACGCATACAATAACGTATACAAACGCTGTATTCATGCTACCTTGTTTGAATATAATATCGAAATCATAATCCATTAATTATTAATTATTAAATCTACTCTTATCTTGAAGATGGGACCTTATGAGTAAATAAACTAACTAGTGATCTATGGTCTGTATACACTTTGAATCTTCTGCCATACAAATATGGTCTGAAGTGATTTATTCTCCAATGTATTGCTAATTATTCTTTTTCTATTACTGCTTTATTTACCTCATGTTTGATGAGTGATTTACTCGCAAATGTCTATCACTTCCTATTTCCCTGAGAAAGTACAGCTCCTAGTGCATTATTTGAAGCATCGGTCGTCAAGATAAAAGGTTTTGAAAAATCTGGGTAGCTTAATACTTGTGGTGACATCAGTTTTTGTTTTAATTTTGAAAAGAATTCTGGCAACTGTGTGGCCAGCAAAAATTACATTTTTCATAAATAACACTGCGTTATACATATTCTGTCCTATGAACTAAATGTACATATTCGGAAAGGGGATGAAAAATAAAAATATACATGTATCGCCGTTTTTCATGTACACGTCAGAATTTTTATACCCCTACGTTTAAAAAACGTAAACGGTGTATATTAATTTTATCACTCTGTTTGTAACGCCCAAAAGGAGGCGTGGCAGGTATAAAAAAGTATATGTATTTTTGATCAGCATCACCACCCGAGTCGATTTAGCCATGTCCGTCTGTCCGTCTGTCTATCTGTGATCACGATTACAGCCGTAATTTTAAAGCTATCATCACGAAATTCGATATTTAAGCTTTTATCTAAAAAATAAAAGTCAAGTTCGAAAATGAGCCAAATCGGATGAAAATCCCCCTACCTCCCATACAAAGTGACTTTATCAAAACAGTAAAATCTCTTAGAATTCCACAAAAACTAAAATATGGACTGGAAATTTTGCATATGACCTTTGCAATTTAATATGCACTCTAAGTGTGAAATTCAACCAAATCGGATGAAAACCACGCCTACCTCCCATACAAAGTAACTTCATTAAAAAAGTGACTTCATAAAAAAATTTTCTGTTAAAACTATGACGAAAATGGTTTTACAAATAAACATTTTATGGACCGCTTAAGACTTTGGATATGCTTTGGTTCAGACGTGGGGGTATTTTAACTTCGGCCCAGTCGAAGATCATTTCTTGCTAGTTTTTTTTATGTTTAAGTTCTGAGCAGTGTTGCCAGATAGGTTGAGCTTATTGCCCCTAAATCTGAAAAAATTTGCTGAATTTTCCCCTAAAAATAAAAAAAACCCCTAAAATTTTTATTTTAAATTTAAATTAAATTTACTTTGTTTAATTGATGTAAATAGATACAATATCAAATTAAATTTTTGGACTAAAAAACAATCACATTAGTTTGTTTGTACATAGTAAGGAATAGCCAGGAGGAACTTAAAAAACAAACTAAAGTAATAAAGAAATTACATATTTTGAATTTCATTAAGATCGATTCAATATAAGAGCTATAATCGCCATAACAGACAAACAATCGGACAGAAAGAAACATGGCAAAAGGCGGGAGAAAACAATAATATATCTTACTAATTTTAAGTACCTTTGTTAATTAACACAAACACATCTTTCACAAACATCTTTTAGTTTTATAACAGAATTTGTTTTGAAAATTAGTGCGTTTTGAGGAAAACTTGTTTTTAAAGCGTTTTTTTAAATGAAGTGGTTTTTCTTATGCGCAACTTTGCTCAGTCAATTTTTTAAGAAACATAAGGCAGATATACTATATTTTATGAAAGTATAATTCTTCGATTGTAATTAGGTTGAACTATTTAGATTTTTTCTACTAATTTTTAGTAAAATAAAAACTGCTTGATAAATTTAGAGACATATTCCACGTTTTTTCTAATTTTAGTTTTTTAACATTTTTTTTTTTCGTTTGTTACAAATTCAATGATATTTAAGTCATTAAAAATAAAAAAAAAAAAAAATTTAAATATATGCTTTTTCGTCGTCAGAATTTAAAACAGCCTCACGTTTCACACATATTCTGGTGCTATTTCGCTCATTCGACAAACAATCAGCTGCGAAGCAGCATTGTTTCGATAGTACGCAATTGTTTTGACTCACTTTGACAAAATAAATCTTGTAAGAGCTAAAACCAAATGAAAAATAGAACACGAAAGGGTGCATCAAATGCAAAAAAAAAACAGTTCATAGTTGATGTTGTCACTTCTTTTACCACTAAAAATTCTCAAAAAACCCTAACAGAAAATTAAAATCCCCTAAAGTTTTTCCCTAAAGATTTTTTACCCCTTAATTTTCTACTAAACTGAAATAAAACCCTTAAATCTAGGGGAAAATCCCCTAATCTGGGAACACTGGTTCTGAGGTGCCACACAGTGGGATGGCTTAATATATTTGTTGGAAAAAAATAGAAGGAGTTGTTCGTATTTGATGAAACTTTATTTCTAAAAATATAATGGTACGCTAGTGGTATCGGTTTTTTTGTACCGGTCTCGGTTTGTTAAAGAACCGATTTTTTTTTGTGTAATTTTGTTAATACCTTAATACTTTATGCAGTGATATCAGAAATGCATTTTTTTTTTCACAATAGTAAAAATTTACAGTATGAGCATGGCCCGTCATGAATTCAATTATGTGGAAAAAAGCGGAAAGTTTGAAAAAATGAATTATTTTAAATAAACTTGGGCCTTTTATTTTGGCGTTTGTATGCATTTGCCTTAGTATCGCGACAAACAGACCAGCAGTATTTGGTAAGCATGTGCGTAATGTTTTTGCCTCTAAAGCTCTTTTCGATAGTAGCAATGTCCTGATGGAACCTATCGGAAAAAAATCTAGATGATTGTGAAGGAAGTGGATCTTTAGAGACATGAAAACGCCCATTTCGTCATATGCCAAAATCATTTCTGCGACAATATTTTTATAATTGGCAGCTCGTTTGTTACCCAAAAACTGCTCAATAATGGCAACTGTGCCTTTTCATGCACGTTGTTCGGTAACGTTAAATTTTGAGATACGACTCAAGGCTATTGACTGATTCATCGATGAAAAGTCGACACTCCTCTGAAATATGAAGGCAACCAATTTTTGCGAACATCGCATCAACGTCATAACAATAAGCCAAGTTTTTTCCCGATCTTCGTGTAGCTTCAAAAAAGCTTTTTGAAATGGAATGGTGCTATCATGATCACGAGCGGCCGTCATTTTAAAATCGGCTGAGCTATATTTCACTGCTTAAATCGCGATGCAAAGAGTTCCGCTCTTCTCCTCGACAAATTGCCGTCTCATACAAGGTCGTTGAAATCGGCTTGCGTTACTAAATGCGGCGCTGCAGTCCCAAATTCACTGGGTGTTGATATGAATTCCGATAATTCCGGACTCTCGCCTTTCGCTTCCAATGCAAGCAATGTTGATGACAGTGCTAATGATCTTGGTACTGCTGGTGGATTTGCTTCGCTCATTTCGGGAACATCATCCAAAATCTCCATTGAAGCCGTTATACGTTCTTCTGGTGTGTACAACACCGCTGGAATAACCGATTCCACATTAGGGTAGCGAATTTTGTTACGACGAAAGTATTGGTAGCCTTTAGTGTGAGTAAAAGGAACGCAAAAGTAGCACAATTCATTAGAGTGTTCCGTATGTGGTAGCCAAATTGTTGGTACAGCGTACTTAATTGTTGCCCTTATATCAGTAAACGTGCATAAATTTCTGTAGCAATAGTTATACACGACTTCAGAAGTGTACCACAAGTAAGGAATATAAGTAGTTTTGAATATTTTCTGAAACGAATTGAGCACCGTTTTCGTTATATTTTGCAAATTTTTTCCAAGCGCGAATAATCCACAAACGTAACAAAAGTTATTTCGCGTATGGCACTGCGTTGTTTCTTATTTTTCGTCAACGTCAAAAGTTGTAAAATATAGAATACGTATAAAGAACTGATAACTCTTATCATTATCAAAATTACGCAATTTTATCCAACCAAAACCGGTATAAAACAGATACCAATTTTGAAATTAATGTATTATACTTTTAGAAATGAAGTTTCATCAAATTCCAACAACTCCTATTTTTTTTCCAAGAAATGTATGGAGCCATCCCACTGTGTGGAACCTCAGAACTAAAACATAAAAAAATACTGACGTGTACATGAAAAACGGCGATAAATGTGGATTTTTATTTTTCATCCCCTTTCCGAAAATGTATATTTGGTTCATAGGACAGGACAAAAGCTCAGTTTTGTAACGTAGTGTAATTGATTTAATGGATTTGCTATGTCAGCAAAATTTTGAATAAAACGTCTCTAATAATTACAGAATGCTACAATTCAACGTACTTCATCTGATTCTGTTGGTATTGGATAATTTTTTATTACATCATACATGCTAGGATCCTTAGTTACACCTTTATCAGTTATGAGGTGGCCAAGGTAAACTACTTCCGGTCTTAAAAAATTCCATTTACCTGGATTCAATTCTAAATTATATATACGAATAAATAAAATAATAAAATATTTATTTTATTTCTTTTAAAAACTTCTATATAATTTTTATTATGTTCTTTTCAACTTGAACCAAAAACTATTATATCATCAACATATAAAAATGCTGAGGCAAGAACACATTCCAGTCTAGTTAATTTGAATTTGTCATCCATTTTTTTTTATTCAAGGATCTATAGTCAACTACTAACCTCCATTTCTTCTCTTCAACCGTGCTCTTCTTCAGAACTATTAACAGAGGTGAATTATATGGACTAACGGGAGATTCAACTATGACTTCATTTCATGGTTTATCAACTTGTTTTTCTATTTCCTATAAATTTGAATGTGGTATTCTATAATTTTTAATGTATACCGGTGACATATGAACTGTTGCAATTTTTTGTTAATAAAAATTATTTTTCGTTAAAATCTCGCCTTCCACATGAAAAATATTTTGATAATCACTAAAAATTTCTAATATTGATTCTTTTGCTTGCTTATCTAGATTACACTGTGGAACAAATTCAGGTTAGCAAAAGTTAGGTCGATTTTTTCAATCTGTAAAAGCCAAATTATTGCTAGAGACCTGTGCAACAATTAAAATTATTTTAAAAATGTATTTAGAAAATTTTTGTGGTGCTTATGAAACAATATTTTGGAAAAATTATTTTTTTTCATGCTTTTTGAAAATATTTTCCACAAAACTAAGTCTTCTTTGCTTTCTGTTTGATCTATAATATGCTTCTCAGTTTCTTCAATAAATTTCATTTGAAAAAAAAAACAATCATAATACAAAACTTGCGTTTTCCAGCTTAATATTAATTTACTTCTCATTTTTTATGTACCAATTTTGTTCAGTGTTGGTTTTGAAGAAACTTTGAAAAAGAAATTGTAAAAATATGGAAAAAAATATAATTTTGAAATGTTAGTTATAAAAAGTTTTAAGTAAAATAATTAAATAAATTAAATTAATTATTTGGCCAGTTGCCGTTTAGCAGCCGGGTGTGGATCAACATCACTGCTCTGTCTAATATCTTGGTCATCGTCATCATCATCAGAAAGGTCGATAATTTCGTCCAACAGATATTCTGGAATTTCATCTTCGTCTTCCCCTTCTTCCTCTTTTTCCTCGTCTTCCTCTTGTTCAAAGGTGTGTTTATACCACCAACAAATTTCAGCGAGTATTGCATCTGGAGATTTCTTTCCTCTGTACCTGAAACGAAAATAGTTTTCAATCGCTAACATGTTTAAATTGTGCACTCTGACAAAGATATTAGAAAAATCTAGGAATTCAAAATATGCACACCTATAGTTACCTTATTTCAAATGGAAGCGCAGTTTGGTGATAACGTTCGCCTTGCTCATCAGATTCAGCTGGCAACTGTTGAGCGAGTTGATCAAGATGCTGATGCAAGAGATGAATTTTGTACGACATATTAACCCCAATTTCATCGAAAGCTTCCAAAATGTTTGCGTTCTTTATCCAAAAGTCCTTTATAACTGCTTTCAATGCGAGCCATGCATTTAATTCTCGGTCTGTCAGAACTTGGTCAAAATCTTGACGACTCATTAGTTTCCGTATGTCGGGACCATTTATAACCTCTTCCTGAATTTTGGCGTAACTTAGTCTTGGGAAAATGTCTTGTAAGCGGTTGAATACTGCTGGTCTTTTTGCGATACATTTCAAAAAATTTTTAGCAATGCCAAGTTTAATGTGGAGCAACGGCAACAAAATTTTCATTTCAGGAACAAGACTTTCGTGTAGCCTATTTTCTTTAAGCCATTTCCGTCCAATGCAACTATTCCAGTTATGCTGTTTGTACTGGTTTCTTCCTTTAATACTTTCTCCGTATCGTGAATCCCAATCGCACAAAAAACACGGATATTTTGGACGGCCAGATGCTATTAAGCCTGTAATCAATGAAACTATTTTGAGGTCGCAGCAAATGCACCACTGGTGTTCCTTATATTTGACTACTTTCAGAATGTGTTTCAAATTATCGAAATTTTCACTAGTGTCAGTGCTATACGCAATCGGAACAGAAGGCATTCTATTTTCCTTGTGCAAAAGCACAAATTTTAAGCTGATTAGTGAACTATCGATGAATAAACGCCAATCATCTTTTTTATAGGTTAACCCTATCGTCTCCATTAACTTTTCAATATCGTTGCATTAAGCGAAATTTTTTGCATCATTTTCCACTCTCAAATTTTACCAGTATTAAGACAATGTTATGGCTTTTATATTTTAATAAAAAAAAGCAAAAAAATAGGCCCGAATTCAAAAAATTCTACTAAATGTTGCAAATATCAGTTTTTCTCAATAAAAAAATATTATTATTATTATTAAAATAAAAAAATAAAAAAAGTAAATAACTGGCCATTTCAGCCCTTGAAAGGACTTTGACCTAGCTTCTTATGATCAATTGTGTTGTGCGTGTTATTAAATTTTGTACACAATTGACCGAGAACCGGACCTACAGTCTTAACGCCGACTCCGAACGGCGATGAACGGAATGTTAATTATTAAAATATATTAATATTAAAAATATTTTGTAGTTTTGTTTTGTTTTTCATTCACATTGAAGAACTTTTCTAACTCTTTTTGGCGTTTTCGATATGCTGTTACTTTGGTACCTTTCGCCAGCAAATTATTTCCTTTCAAAAATGAAGCCATTAGTTCTGATTTTTTCTGAGTCAAACACAAATTTGCAAAACAATTCCATCCAATTGGTTTTGTGTGACTACGATTGGGTTCTTTGATGTTTCATAAGATGTACTTTCACCAGGGTCGTATTCTGAGAAGAAATTCATGGATGTAGCAGCGGCGGTTGTAGTACTGATTTCTGTTTGAAGATCAACATTTTGGTATGTTGGTACTGGAATGAATTCTGAGTGCGGTAATGGTAATTGGGCACTTGGCACTGCTACATAAGTTTTATTCTTTGCTTTCCTTCTATTCAAAGTTTTATGGTAGTTGATACATCCATAGCAATTTTCTTCTTGATGCTGGCTGTTGTCTAACCAGATCATTGGTATACCAAAATGCATAGCCTTCTTCTTTTCACATTTCCATTGCATAAGAGTTGAATAGCAGTTAAAGCAAACTCTTTTAGGGGCATAGTTTACGTCAGTGATAAGCTCTTGCGAGAAATATTGTTTATAGGCTTCCAAAAAAAAAATCACTCGCATTGCCACATTTTTCATCGCTTGCTATGAAACGTCCACAAACATTACAAAAATGGTCCATTTTACATTTTGGTTTCGACATTTTTAATACAATATTCTATATATATAAAAAAGGAGTTTATGTTTGTAAGGCCGCAATAGACTCCTAAACTACTCATCCGATTAGCATGAAAATTTGTGTATAGAAGTTTTTTGGTACGGTGCGTGTTTGTGGGCTATCAATTTTGATCCACCTTGAACACCAGAGGGCGCTGTCGTACAAATTTTTTACAAAACGGCCTAAAACTCATAAACTGCTAATGCGATTAGAATGAAAAGTGGTATACAGTGGGTTTCATGTACGTTGAGTGTTCTGCTGCTATCGTTTTTGACCTATATTGAACACCAGAGGGCGCTATAGCACAAATTTTTTACAAAACCAACTTAAACTCCCAAACCGCTCATGCGATTAGAATGAATATTGGTATATAGTAGTTTTCAGGTACGATGAGCTTTTTAGCACTATCTTCTTTGAACCACCTAGGACACCAGATGGTGCTGTAGTACAAATTTTTTACAAAATCGCATATTTTTAGTTGTTTTCTTAGGAGTTCTTAGGTGTTTAGTTGTTTTCTTATATGCAAATATTTACAAAATATAAAATATTTCTTAAATTTAGTAAAACTAAAAAAATTTCCGTTATTTTGATATCAAAAACATGAACATATCTTGAAAACTATGAAAAATTTTACTACAACGATATATTTAATGCAACATCGTTACACAAAATTACGAAAGAAACAATCAGATATTCAATTTTGTGACTTTCGATTCAAATATCTCCGCTGCTTTTTTATATAATGTGTCAAATTTTTTTTTGTCTTAAAGCTTCAGCAAAGTACTATGAAAAACTTATTGCAAAAATACCGTTAGTTGAGTATATATATTTAAAATTTTTTTTTCAAAATAGGTCTGAAATTTTGGAGTTTTCCTCACAAAAAGGCTCAAAATTTGTTTTTGTTGTAAAAATAATTTCTCAAAATGTCGGCAAAGACTGAACTGATCACTCTGCTAATGACATAAATTGTCCACTTCGTGCGCATTATCTCGAGATCAGAGAACGAGCCACTACCAGACAACCTAAGAGAGCCGCAATTGTCCGCAGAAGCTCTTACAACACACATTCGCCAGTTGAACCCTCTACAAGCAGAAGCAACACTACTAACGTGGGTAGCCATATCGATGATCTGCACTCTTATGCTTGTCAACTAAAAAACAATAATAACAGCGATCTCTTTAATATCGACGAACTATTCAATATTTTTACCTCGGCTCTTGATGAGCTTAGCAAGTGTACATCCAAAGTACTACAAATGTATGTAGTCATGTCAATGGTAAAGCATGCTTATGACATCAAATAACCATGCACAATTTAAGCTTTTTCATTGGAATTCAAATGCAATTACCAACTTCTCAAAACTTAAACAATTAGAACAACTATTAGAAACCCATAATATTCATGTAGCATCTTTGTATGAAACATTCTTCAATATAACCATAAACCTTATTTTAAAAATTATATATTTTATAGGAAAGACAGAACTGAGACAAGAGGTGGTGGTGTTGCTCTCTTGATACACAGATCCATAAAGCACAAACTAATGCCATTTACGAAAACTAAAAGAATAGAAAATTTATCGGTTGAGGTTTGGATAAACCAAAGACGGGTCATAATAACTTCTGCATATTCGCCTAGATATACGAATAGCTTTAATAATGATATCTTAGCTCTGACTCCAGATAATAAAGAATTTATAATACTTGGCGATCTTAATGCTAAGCATACTGCATGGAATTATACCACTTACAATGCTGCTGGAATTGAGTTGAACACATTGCAACAATATTGCAACTTTTTTGTCTTTAACCCCGATAGTCCTACCTTATATCCACACCAAAGGCACCGAAGCGCTTCTATTATTGACTTAGTTTTAAGTAATACATCTTTAAACTTGAGACTAAAAACTTTAGGATACAAAATACCGTCTGATCACCGTCCGATTGTATGTACTATAGATTGTACGACATTCAGTACAATTGATCTCAGTAAATACAATCTTAATCGTTGCGATTGGCGATATTATCTGTAGAAAGATACAATTCTAAACCAGCCATCGACAATGAATTCGTTAATCTAATTATGTCTGCAAGAGATGTTTCCACACCCAAAATTAACTATTCACATAATACTTCCTTACCGCGTGACATGCTAAAATATATAAGCGAAAGGAATAAGTTTAAGAGGAAACAACAGCGTGCAACTGACCATCAAAATGCACTTTTTTATGAAAAATGCACCAAGTTCCTTAACAATTTAATTAACAGAAGAATATATTTTGAAAGAAATAAAAAATGGACAAACCTCTTGACTAGCATGAAACCTGGGAATAAGCGGTTTTGGAAACTAAGCCAAAGCTTGAGAGGAAAAGGCAATAAACAAATCCCTATTCTTGAAGATGGAAGCAACAAACTTATCTCAGATGAAGAAAAAGCTGAATTACTTGCAAGCACTTTCGCACGTTCTCACTATTTAACGACCAATTATATTCATCCATCAGAGCGGAAAATTAATTAACAGCACAAAATCTTAAAATTGAATCGCCAAACGCAGAAGGAGCAGAATTTATCACGGAAAATGAACTGGTAGGCGTGATATCACAATTAAAAACATCAAAATCCCCAGGATTAGATAACGTACCAAACATCTTACTAAAAAAACTTCCAGATAAAGGTGTTAAAATACTTCTAACTTTATTCAACAGCTGCATTCGATTGAATTATTTCCCCTCCGCCTTCAAAAAAGCCAAAGTGGCCGCTATCCACAAACCTCACAAACCTAAGACAAGCCCTAGTAGTTATAGGCCAATAAGTCTTTTAAGCAATTTAGGAAAGATTTTCGAAAAACTTATTCACCGCAGAATCAGTGACTTTGTATCTTCTCGCAGTTTAATATCAAAAGAGCAATTTGGTTTCAAAAAAGATCATAGTACAATACACCAAATCAGCAGAATAAAAAACAAAATATTAACAAACAAACAGAACAAAAAATCAACTGGTATAATACTCCTGGATATAAAAAAGGCATTTGATACAGTCTGGCATAATGGTCTTATTTTAAAGCTGGCGTCCATGAATATACCCAAGTACCTGTGCAAACTAGTCTCCGATTTTCTCCATACCAGAACGTTTTCGGTATCGGTGAACAACTTTCTCTCTTCTACCAGAAGTATTCCAGCTGGTCTGCCTCAGGGCTCAATACTTTCTCCGCTATTGTATGTATGTGCTTTATACTGCAGATTTTAAGGCCCCAAAGTTAATGAATGTAGCTTATTATGCCGACGACACAGCTCTGATCACAACAAGTAAGCTAACAAGCGGGCTTTTGAAAAAAATGGAAAAAAGCCTTGAGTCCTGCAGGAATTATTTTACAAAATGGAAGATCTAAATAAATCAAAATAAAACACAAGCTATAATATTTCCATATAATATATCACCAAAAAGATTACCAATGCGCCAATTAAATTTTAATATAAGAACTAAACCCGAAGTAAAGTATCTCGGTGTCATACTTGACCAAAAACTGTTATTCCGCAAACATATAGAGGCAGCCTGCGAAAAAGCAGTAAAATCAATAAGATCATTATGACCTTTGTTAAACAGACGCTCAAAACTCGACTTTCGAAACAAGAATTTACTATTCAAATGTTTCATAAGACCGATTCTGTCGTATGCTTTTCCTGTATGGTATAAATCAGCGAAATGCCACCTAAAAAAAATGCAAATTATACAAAACAAATGTTTAAAAATGATTAATAACAAGGACTGGAGGTATTCAACACAAGCGTTGCATAATGAATCGGGTTATGAATTGTTCACAGAATTCATCCGAAGACAAAATAATAATTATTTTAACAGAATAAGGAACTCTTCTTATGCTATATTAAGAGATTGCTTAGAATTAACATAATTTAGAACTATGTACACTTAAAATTTATCAAAAATTAAAAAACTCTTGTTATATAGCCGATTATTTTTAGAAAATATTCAAGCTTTATGCAATTAAGTTTTTTGAGATATTTTTTGACATTTTTGTTTTTATCTTTTTTTTCAAATAAAGGTCTTTTATCCCATTTTTGCCTTTAAGAAGTGATTGCTGTTATATAAAGTCATTGCGTTAATCGAACTAGATATAAGTAATATTTGATGTAATATCTCTGATAGATCTCATAAATATTATTTTATATAAGCACTGTATTAATAGAAATATTGGATGAATAAATTGAAATTGAAAAAAAATTGAAAATGCTAAAATCTAATGGAATAAGAGTCTTTTATACTAATTTTTGCATAGTTTATGAGCATGTCACGAATAATTTCTGCATATTCCGGGCACCTATTGTATTCCAAAAACCCAGAAACAACCAATTGAAACGAATTCCAGGCAGATTTTTCTTCCGAAGATAAGAACCATTGGAATTCTTCACTAGAGAGCAATTTTTTAATTTGTGGGTCATCGAACACACCTTCCGTGATTTTTCCCAATGAAAGTTTTGGGGAAAATTTGTTTTAGAAAATTAACGCTTCTCGTTCCTTTTTTTAAAGTTTCGATCAAGATCTTTTTTAGTCCCAATTTGATATGTAAAGCTGGCAAAATTATATTTTCCACTTTAACCAGAGGAGAGGTTTCACTTTCCTGTTTCTGAGAGATTTTTGATTATTCTCTCAAATTTTCTACATGCAAGTTCTTGCTCCAATAGAACGGGAAAAGAGTAATTGTAAAATTTATTGATAACATTTATTAATTAATACATACCTTCAGGTAGAAGTCCATTCGGCTAAAATTGTTCTACACGTTGGCAAATCAAACTTGGTGCCCAATGTCGATTAATATTTCTAGGTGGTATTTCAATGTACTGCTGATATTGCTTTTGCAGCAAATCTGTAAAAAGATGCCTCTTTTTGTAGATCATATATTGACCACACACATAGCAAAAATCATCAGGGTCGTTTTTGCATGAAAATTCGCGCAAACTTTTGGACATTTTAACACTTTTTGATGAATTAAACAAATTTAAATTTTTAAAATGAAAGGATTACAATAAATGATTTCAATGCACACGATAAAATCACAAGTACAAAGACCGATCAACTCAACCGAAGTTGAAAACAGGTGGCGATGCTTATCTAAGTTGATATTTATGTTAGACAATTGTAGGTCATTAAAGTGATTATCTTTGGGTGGTCGTATGTAAGTACACTACACCCTCACCCTTAAGCGAAAATTTACTTGCAGAGATAAAGTTTCTTAGGAGGTTGGAGTTTTGGAAATTACATTCTTATTATAATATTATGATAAATTTTGTATATAATTCTAATCGAATAACTTGAATAAAATTTTGTAATCATTAGAATTATTTATGCTTAACTAATTAACTAATTCTAATATTTAATTTATAATTTTAAAATTTCTATGGATTCAAGTTTGATCAACTGTAATGGAATAATACTATTATTATTATAATTATACTTTATTTATAATTATACAGTAAATTATGTTCTATGTATAAATTTTTTTAACATATTGTTATGAAATTTTTTATGCTTATAATTTATTTCTAATATAGAGCTATCACCTTCTCTTAGTGTTAATGAATTCTCGTAAGAGAATTCATCCCCAACCCTATGCGATGTAAATTATGCCAAATTCTTGGTCACACGGCTAAACAATGCAAAAACAACCCGTCCTGCGTAAATTGCAACTTACCACCCCATTCTCCAAATGTTTGCTCGCGCACCTTTTGTGCAAACTGTTCTGAAAATCATTCTACTTCTTCTAAAGAACGCAGAAAATATCTTCTACACAAAGAAATTATAAAAATAAAAACTCAGAACAAGTGTACCATACGTGAAGCGGAACAACTCCTTCGATCTCAAGTTCCTTTCCCTACACAAGTTAGCAGCTTTGCTTCAGTTATGTCCACAACTAATAATACCATCCAACCCAAGCCCCAACAAAAACAAGATAATCAACAACAACAACAGCAACTAAAAAAAACACAACAACAACAACTAACACAACAACAATCACAACAACAATAACTAAAACAGACACAACAACTACAGGCACAACCACTTCACCAATAACAAACACAACCAATACAACAAAAACCACCACAAAATCTAATACAACAACAACATCAACAAAAACAAACCACATCAACAACTAAAAAACAAACATCAATCACAGTAAAACAACAACAACACAATTTAAAAAAGAATCAGTTACCTCTTTGCCAAAAATAATAAAACCAAGTCAACGAATTCCAGCCCCTAGCTTCACCTCATCTCAAAAATTTTTAGACTCTTATTCCAATACAAAAACGAAAGACTCCATAGATAAACTTTCCATTCCCGCAAATAAATATCCGCTAACAGATGATTCAGTTGTCACACACACTCCAACTTCTTCTCATCATATTAGCAATTTAATAAATGCCCAAAACACATCAACTCCAATGGATACAGATTTTACAACTATAAGTTCTGATAGTTTCGTAGAAGCTATTTAACTAGTGATGGTAACATTTTCTTCGGAAAATAATTACTTCATTCACAATTATATTATCCCAATACTTAATAATTACGAACTCTGTTATCTCTTCCCTAAGAAACTATACATGAGATCATTATTATTATTTTATGCTCCAATCTGCTGACATAATTGTAATTTTTATTCGTATTCGCTTTTGTTTTGTACATTATGGTTACAATTATGCAATGGAACATGAATGGTTATTTTAATAATTGCCATGAGCTAGATCTATTCTACTTATTCTAATTCTTTAGAATATTCTAATTATTCTAATTAATTCACGCAACCCTTCAATTATACTACTAAAAGAGACTCCTCTTGCAGTCAACTCTATCCCATTTATTAATAAACATTTCATTGGACACTTCCATAATTTACCCCAAAACTTGGCAAATAAACAAGGTATCGGTATTCTAATAAAAAGAAGCTTACCATATAACTTAAAACCAATAAATTCCCTTGTGACCGCTATTGCTATTGAGATTAATCTAAAAGTAAAATTCACAGTTATATGTACTTATATTCCACCAAGTCAACAATTTTCCTCGTCTGAAATAATCCAAATTCTAAATGGTTTTCCCGATCCTGTTATTTTAGCTAAAGATTTCAGTTCCTGGAGTTCACTTTGGGGCTCTCCAGTTACAAATTCTCGCGGTAAGCACGTAGAGGAGGTTATATTGTCCTCCAACTTGATAGTCCTTAACAATGGATCCCCTACCCATTATTCAACACATAACTCCTTTACACACGTCGACCTTACCCTCTGCTCTGCAAATATAGCTCCCATATGCACTTGGGAAGTCCTTGATGATCTTCACGGCAGCGATCACTACCGCATTACCACCAATATCCATTTCAGAACTGCCACCTGTACACCTAAAATCAAGTTTCTTACTGACTCCGCCAATTGGCCTAACTTTCAATTGACGTGCGAACAGATTTCCAATAATATTCATATTTCACTAGATATTAACAAAGAAACAGCCAGAATACAAAAAGTTATACGCTGTGCTGCTCACTTGACAATAAAGCAAACCAAAAGTAAATTCACAAAAGCCATTGTTCCTTGGTGGAGCTCGGAATTGGCTACCCTCAGATCCAATAAACAAGCAGCTTGGCGCGACTTCAAACGAAACCGCTCCATGGACAATCTCGTCAAGTATAAATTTGGTTTAATATAAGAATGCTTGCAGGTTCATTCAAGCAATCTCATTTCACAATGTTAAACACATCAAATGGACCTATATTCACTACCAATAAAATTGCCGACCAATTCGCTTTTCACTTCTCAGATATTTCATTTGATAACAACTTTTCTACACAATTTCTGACTAACAAATCTTTACTAATAAATGTCAATCACTACTCTCCCCGTAACATCACAATTTCCGCAAAACAAATTGAAACAACCATTCTAATGAGTTTGAACAAGTCCTCAGCTTTGTTAAAGGAAAAACCCCCGGCATGAATAGAATTTCATAGCCTATTATAAAAAATCTTCCTTTTCCTGTAAAAGAAAGAATACTAAAATTATGTAACTCCATCTTCGATTGTGGTATTTACTCTCAATTTTGGAAAACATCTGCTATCATTCCAATACATAAGCCAAATAAGCCCCTGGGCGATACTGACAGCTATAGGCCAATATCTCTGTTCCTATGTTTGGGCAAGCTTCTTGAGAAGATACTTTCCAACAGACTAATGTGGTTTGCAAGTAAAAATAAATTGATCAGTCGCAATCAGGTTGGGTTCAAAAAAGGGCACGGAACAACCGATGCCTTGTTATATCTAGACTATTTCATTACTAAGCTCTGGCAAGCAAAAATCACATTTCTCTGATGGCAATAGATTTTCAGAAGGCATTTGACCGAATAGGTGTCCATATTGTTTTAAGACAACTTATAAAATGAAAGTTGGATCAAATATCTTCAATTTTATTAGAGGTTTCTTATCCAACAGAAAATGCAGAGTGTTGGTGAAATAAGTCATATCATAAATAAATATAATAAAGTCAACAAATGCTACATATTTAAAGTTGGGTATGGAACATTTCCTACCTCTGAAGCAAATACGAAATAGTTTCGGACTCCACCCACCTTGGATGCTAAAAGACTCCTCCTTGAACACGAAGCTTATAGAACACCCAAAAGATAGCACATCCAACTTGATTTATCAGCAGCTGTTCCTTAAGGAAGCCCATCAATATAAAGCCTCAGGATGGAGCCTTATCTTCACTGACGGGTCTTAAACTAGCAAAAAATACCTCCTATGCAGTAGTCGGTGAAGATGGCGTTGCTTTAAGATATGGGCTATTGCACAGCTTTTGCTCCGTGTTTACAGCAGAAGCTGTCGCCATACTTCAAGCTGCAAATTTTGCAAAAACCGAGATGGGTAAATTTGTAATCTGTACAGACAGCATGTCTTGTGTCAGTGCAATTAGAGCAACATCAAACGCTATTGCTTTCACTAGAGACATTCTCATCCAAGCTCAGAAGAAAATTAAAATTATGTGGATCCCTTCACATTCTGGAATTCGTGTAAATAAGCTAGCTGATACAACAGCAAAAAATGTTGCCCTCACACCTACATCAATTTTATTCTCCACAAAAGACGTAAACAACTTTATTGCAAAGCTACGATCCGCAAAAAACACAGAAAGCTGGAATTCCTACAACCACCATTATTCTGGTATAAACTCTAACCGTTTAACACCGTATTATCCAAGTGCAGCACCAACTTGTACCATCATACCATTCACGCGACTACGGCTAGGACACACAAAGCTTACCCATAAACATCTTTTGAAGGGTTCTAGTCCCAAAAACTGCCCTTTCTGCAATTGTCCAGCATCCATAGACCACCTTTTGAACTTCTGCCCTAAACTTGACATCCAAAGGAATTTACATTTCTCGGACTCACTGCCCGATGAAATTTTGAAATTTCCCTCTATTGACAACATTACAAAAAAGTACAACTTTTTAAAAGATTACAACTTGCTTAATTTTATCTAATTTAATATAAGCAACATTTATATACATAACTAACGATTATTGTAATTTTATACTTAACTACCCTTTTCCCGGAGCGCGTTGCTGCACCCTTCAACTATATGGTAACATAATAGGTATATTCAAAAATTTTCTTAGAGGCATAGTTTGAAACCACTGTCATTTTCCACTGCCCGTTACAGTTTCCCAGCGGCAGGAGATCACCAAATAGTAACTCCATTTTGAGTTTGTATGTAAATACTGCTACTTTTACTTTCAAAGCTATTCGATAATACAAATTTCAATTGTATGGGCGGAGCCACATCCATTTATATAATGCCCATCCCAGTTTTCTAGTAGATGGACATTGCCCAGTTTTAGTGCAGTTGCCGACAGTGAGCATACAAACTAAATTACCAAAATGTAGCCAAATCGACGAAAACCGTAGGAAATATAGCATTTTTATTGATTTGTGGGCGGTAAAAGGGGGTGTGACAGAAATTTAAACCATCTCGTACTTTCAGTCTCTGTTTAGTCGCGAGTCTGATCAGACATTCTTTACTATGGTGTGCATTAAATGTAATAAGTCTGTTGCAATTGCCGACAATATAATTGTGTGCAAATCTTGTAACTCTAATCATCATAAACACTGTGTCAATTTAAATGATTCACAATATGAATTAATTGCTAATCACTCGAACATAACTTTTACTTGTGATAATTGCTTGGTTGAACGCGTTAATTTCGTGCTAACTATAAATAAATTAATAGCCGAAGTAAGCGAGATAAAAACTCTGCTAATGCTGTCGCTTGGTAATAAGGTCGTTGACCCCCCGCGAAGTGACGTTGATGGTAATATATCAGATGTGTCTTCACAATGCTCTAATTCTATTGCTGTTTCACTGGAATTGCCTCGTCTCCGTTCCCGTAAGCCAGCAGTAAGTACCAAAAAGTGCAGTCAACAATGCTCAATCTCGCTCACGATCTCGAAAACCGGTTTCTGAAGGCAGCGCTGCCTCTGTAAAAGCTGGGAATGTCTTTTCTTCAATTCCATCTTTGTGCTCTCCTGCTGTTGTTGCTGATGCTGATGTTGATGTTGAAGATGCTAATGTTATTGTTGTTCCTGCTATTAAAACTCCCACTCCGAAGGTGGCTTCTAGCAATGCTGCGCTTTCTAGTTGAACTGCAGAATGCTGATGAGGTTGTTGTTGCTGCGCCAAGTTTTTCCTCAGTTGCTGCATCTGGTCATTCGCAAACTTTAGATGTTATTGCTGGTAAATATAATAAGCAAAATAATGCTGAGCCGAAACTAGTCCATAACAATAGACCTGCACAACGTCCTAAATGTGTTGTTGGTCAAAATGTTAGCTGCGATTTAAATGTTATCCCAAAAATGGCTTTTGTGCATATTGGTTCCTTTAACCCGAATGTTTCTGAGCAAGAAATAATTAACTATGTTGTAAAACACTCATCTATAGATGAAAAAGATCTTGTCTGTTACAAATTAATTCAAAAAGGTTCTGTTATTGATAACTTAAAGCGAGTTACATTCAAGCTTGGTGTGGTTGAACGTTATATTGATGCTATTTTCGATCCGTCGCTATGGCAACAAAACATTAAAGTTTCAATGTTTTCGAATTTTCAGAGAGCGAAACTGAAAAAGCGAGTAAATTAACTCTTACTAACCAGCCGGTTCAAAAATTTAATAAAAAACTGATGTGCTACTTTCAGAATATGTCTGGAATTAGAACCAAATCCGATGTGATACTTAATTATACATCTCATGAAGATTTTGATGTTTATATTCTTATTGAAACATGGCTAAACCCTGCATTTCATGATGGAGAATTTTTCGACTCAAATATTTTTAATGTTTACCGCAAAGATCGTGATGCCGCAAAAACTGGACTAAGTCGTGGTGGCGGTGTTCTTATTGCCGTCAAGAGGGTACATAACTCCTCTCTTCAACATTTGATGAACTCGGACTCTTTTCTAGACCAAATTTGTGTTCGTTTATATACTGCTAATGGATCTCTATACATCTGCGCATCCTACATTCCTCCGAATAGTATTGACTCAATTTATACAGCACATGTTGACAATATAATGGATATCAACTCTACCATGGATGAAAATTCTCACCTTTGTGTCATAGGTGATTTCAATCTATCGAGTATAATCTGGACATATATTGCCGGTGATTTAACTCCCACAAATATCAATCAGACTAGCGATATATATTTTATTAATAGTCTCTATAGTATTGATTTGCATCAATCAAACCAATTTAAACAAGTTGTTAGATCGTATCTATTTATCTTCTAATATTAAACATGACATCTCTGAATGTCTTTTTCCAATTTCTAATCCGTGTATGCATCATAAGCCACTCATATTAGTTATTGAGTTTCATGAATTTTTTGATAGTGAACCAGTTAATAAGAAGTTTAACTTTAATTTATGTAATTCAACACTTTAAATTATCTATTTTTTAATTTGAATTGGACTGAATTATTTGTTGGTAGTGATGCTGAGTCGTGTTTTAATTTATTCAAAAATAATGTTCTGAAAATTTGCGATTCCTCCATTCTAGCGGCCTCGGTAGTCGAGTTGGTAGCGTGCTCGACTGCCACCCCAGAGGTCCCGGGTTCGATTCCCGGCCAGGCCATGGTCCTTCGCTTTAAGCCTTTCTAAAATTTGCTATCCTCATTTCCAATCAACTGAAATTAAAAATTCATCAATATTTACAACATGAAGTTGTAGTTGATGGTAGAGAAGTTTGTGGATGAGATTGCCTTATAACTTGAATTGACTGAGGTAAAGGCATAACACTTACCTCTGATTCAAATTCACATGTTTCTTTGGCTTTCCACCACGCTTAGAACATCCTACACATGTTTCACTTGATTGCCCTTTCCTTCCCACTAATCTATCACCCCATTTTCGAACCAAGGCAGACTTGACTGAATAGGTATTCCACCTGAAATCCTTGGTTCAAAGCTAAAAAAAAAAAAAAAAATTGCTCATTTAATATTGCTGATACTGTTAATATCTTTGCTGACTTTTTCAAGTCCAACTTTGTTGTTGACAATGATGTTTCTGATAGCATTGGTGATTGCTCTGCGGATGCCTTTATTGATATTGGTTCAATTACAGTCTCAGTTAATGATGTCATCGAATCTATTAGAGATATGAAAAAATCATTTAAAGAAGATATTGATGGTTTTGCTTCAATCATTTTAATTAATTGTTCACACACATTAGCTGTTCCTCTTTGTGATATATTTAACAGGTCTTTATCTGAAGGCAACTTTCTTGAATCTTGGAAACTCGCTTCTATCACTCCTGTATTTAAATCTGGTTCTAAGAACAACGTTGCTAATTACCGACCGATATCTAAGCTATCAATTGTGTCAAAGCTTTTTGAGAGTATAATCAAAGTAAAATTGAGTTTTGGATTAAACGCTATATTCGCCCTGAACAACATGGTTTTGTTGCGGGGCGGTCTACAGTCACAAACCTGGCTACTTTCTCTGAGTACTGTGTATCATCCTTTGAACTTGGTCAAGTGGATGTGATTTACACAGACCTCTCTAAAGCGTTTGACAGAGTTTCGCATAAATTGTTACTACAGAAACTTTTTAAAATGGGATTTCATTCTAATTTTTGGTATTGGATTAAATCATATCTGTCTGATAGATTATGTTTTGTCTGTATAAATAATGTTAAGTCTTATAACTTTGTTGCATCCTCAGGTGTCCCACAGGTGTCCCACAGGGTAGCATCCTCGGACCATTGTTCTTTATTCTTTTTATCAATGATCTTTCCAAATATATATGGCACTCTCGCTTTTTATTATATGCGGATAATCTAAAAATATTTAAAAAAATTTCATGTTCTGCAGATGTTTACAATCTGATATCTCAAGAGTTTTGTCTTGGAGCGTATCTAATGGGCTTTATTTGAATTTTTCCAAATGTTTTCATCTCACTTGCTCCAAGCGTCCTCTATATACATTGTGCAATTCTTATTTTCTGTCAGACTCAAAAATTCTTACTGTTTCTACATATCGTGATTTAGGAGTTATTTTTGACACAAAATTTACATTTCTTGATCATATCAACTTTCTTATTCCAAAGGCCTACTCTCTAGTTGCTTTTATACGTAGAAATAGTTCCGAGTTTTCTGATCCACACACCTTAAATATGTTATTTAATGCTTTTGTGAGGTCGAGAATGGAGTATGCCTCCATCATTTGGAGTCCTTTCTATGTCTCAAATTCTCTTAGACTGGAAAGGGTTCAAAAAAATTTTACCAGGTACGCCTTGCGATCGTTTAACTTTCATGACCCGTTACCTCCCTATAATACGCGGGTAAATTATTGCTGTTAGGACTAAAATCACTTGAGTCAAGACGCAAAATAGCATCACTACTTTTAGTTCATGATATCGTCTCCGGTTCTATTGACTGTCAATCACTTCTTGAGCTCATTACTTTTAATTTTCCTACAAGAAATTTAAGAAAATCAAAATTGTTTTATATAAAATATTGTAGAACTAATTATTCATTAAATGAGCCTATAACAAGGGCGTTGATTCTATTTAATGAATTAAATTTGTCTAATGATTTTGATCTATTTGTTCCGAAGCAAATATTTAAAAACTTTGTTAATAGTATTTTCTTAACATAGCATTACGTTATTTTAATTTATAATTTTTACTCTATATTTATATATTTAAGTTATTTAATTATGAATTACTTATCTGAATTTAGTCTGTAAGGAAATTGTATTCCAAAGACTTCTGAAATAAACTAAACTAAACTAAACTAATACTTGAAAAAAATGTAATTCCAAAATTTCAGCTCTATCGGCTCAGTAATTTTGAAGTTTCCAGCCATCACACAGACAGCGTTTTGCTTTTTGTATATATAGATTATTGGCTATAACTTTTGATTGGTAAGAGATACTAACATAATTTTTCCTAAAAAATTAATTTTTTAGCTAGTATATTTTCAAAAATATAAAAACACAATATTGGAAAAAAAAATTTTGTTTGAAAAAATCAAGAGCCTTGTTTTTTTAATCACAAAAATGGTTTTTAATTTTTGCGTAAAATTGAAATAAATTTTGTTTATAAATGTTATAATTTTTAAATAGAGTTGAAAATTTGCGAATATGAATTTAAATTATTTTTACAACAAAAACAAATTTTGCGCCTTTTTTTGAGGAAAACTCCAGAATTTCAGACCTTTTTTGAAAAAAATATTTAAAATATATATACTCAACTAACGGTATTTTTGCAATAAGGTTTTCATAGTATTTTAAGCCAAAAAAATTTAACAAAGTGTATAAAAAAGCAGCGGAGATATTTGAATCGAAAGTCACAAAATTAAATTTCTGATTGTGTTTTTCTCATTTTTGAGCACGATGTTGCATTAAATATATCGTTGTAGTAAAAATTTTCATAGTTTTCAAGATATGTTCATGTTTTCGATGTCAAAATAACGGACATTTTTTTTTTTATTTAAGTAATATTTTATATTTTGTGAATATTTGCATATGTAACCTAAGAAAACAACTTAAAATATGCGATTTAGTAAAAAATTTGTAGTACAGCACCATCTGGTGTCCAAGGTGGTTGGTTCAAAGAAGATACTGTCAAAAAACTCATCGTACCTAAAAACAACTAAAGAGTGATTTTTTAAGTGCCTGATAACTTTTTTTAAAAAAAAAACGCATAAAATTTGCAAAATCTCATCGGTTCTTTATTTGAAACGTTAGATTGGTCCATGACATTTACTTTTTGAAGATAATTTCATTTAAATGTTGACCGCGGCTGCGTCTTAGGTGGTCCATTCGGAAAGTCCAATTTTGGGCAACTTTTTCGAGCATTTCGGCCGGAATAGCCCGAATTTCTTCGGAAATGTTGTCTTCCAAAGCTGGAATAGTTGCTGGCTTATTTCTGTAGACTTTAGACTTGACGTAGCCCCACAAAAAATAGTCTAAAGGCGTCAAATCGCATGATCTTGGTGGCCAACTTACCGGTCCATTTCTTGAGATTAATTGTTCTCCGAAGTTTTCCCTCAAAATGGCCATAGAATCGCGAGATGTGTGGCATGTAGCGCCATCTTGTTGAAACCACATGTCAACCAA
The DNA here is from genome assembly GCA_943735915.1 of Pherbina coryleti. Lineage (NCBI taxonomy): Eukaryota > Metazoa > Arthropoda > Insecta > Diptera > Sciomyzidae > Pherbina > Pherbina coryleti. The sequence continues at coordinate 104,606,606 of OX030948.1, read as the reverse complement.
GTTCAGTTCTTCCATTTTTGGCAACAAAAAGTTTGTTAGCATCGAACGATAGCGATCACCATTCACCGTAACGTTGCGTCCAACAGCATCTTTGAAAAAATACGGTCCAATGATTCCACCAGCGTACAAACCACACCAAACAGTGCATTTTTCGGGATGCATGGCCAGTTCTTGAACGGCTTCTGGTTGCTCTTCACTCCAAATGCGGCAATTTTGCTTATTTACGTAGCCATTCAACCAGAAATGAGCCTCATCGCTGAACAAAATTTGTCGATAAAAAAGCGGATTTTCTGCCAACTTTTCTAGGGCCCATTCACTGAAAATTCGACGTTGTGGCAGATCGTTCGGCTTCAGTTCTTGCACGAGCTGTATTTTATACGGTTTTACACCAAGATCTTTGCGTAAAACCTTCCATGTGGTCGAATAACACAAACCCAATTGCTGCGAACGGCGACGAATCGACATTTCACGGTCTTCAGCAACACTCTCAGAAACAGACGCAATATTCTCTTCTGTACGCACTGTACGCATTCGTGTGGTTGGTTTAATGTCCAATAAAGTAAACTGAGTGCGAAACTTGGTCACAATCGCATTAATTGTTTGCTCACTTGGTCGATTATGTAGACCATAAATCGGACGTAAAGCGCGAAACACATTTCGAACCGAACACTGATTTTGGTAATAAAATTCAATGATTTGCAAGCGTTGCTCGTTAGTAAGTCTATTCATGATGAAATGTCAAAGCATACTGAGCATCTTTCTCTTTGACACCATGTCTGAAATCCCACGTGATCTGTCAAATACTAATGCATGAAAATCATAACCTCAAAAAAATCACCCTTTATATACCAATTTTTATTCTAATCGCATGAGCGGTTTGGGAGTTTTAGGTGGTTTTGCAAAAAATTTGTACTACAGCGCCCTCTGGTGTTCAAGATAGGTCAAAAAAGATAGCAGCAAAACACTCAATGTACATGAAAACCACTGTATACCACTTTTCATTCTAATCGCATAAGCGGTTTGTGAGTTTTAGGCAGTTTTGTAAAAAATTTGTACTACAGCGCCCTCTGGTGTTCAAGGTGGATCAAAATTGATAGTCCATAAACACGCACCGTTCCAAAAAACTTCTGTACACAAATTTTCATGCTAATCGGATAAGTAGTTTAGGAGTGTACATATTGCATAGTTACAAACATAAGTTCCTTTTTTATATATCATGAATTCCATGTCACGCACTGTTACAGCTTGCGAATAATTGTAACTGATTTACATAAGAAGAAATTTTTGCGAAAACTGGTTTGCAATTTTTATTAATTAATTTTACGGTCTATTTAAAATGTGTAAAGGTTTAATGAATCCACTTATGAATTTCGGTGATATTAAGCAAAATGTAGCGTACGCACGTGCTACAAAATTTTCCCTTTAAAAATTTGATGTCAGCTTCAATCTGAAATTTCTGCGAATTGACTTCAGATAGAATTTTCTTATTTTTTTACAGCAATAAGAGGTTATCCTAGATTATATAAGTAGCTAAGTTATTTGAGAAAAAAAAATTAAAAAACAAGTTTTTTAACTTTAAACACCGTCACGCACATGTTACATTCGTCACGCACAATTACACCGTACGTTCGTATTACTGTTACCTTCGACCATATTTACTAAAAACTGAAATACAAAACAAAAGGATTAAAAATTTCTTATTTTCTTTTTTTTAATCTCTTTTATGTCATGACTAGATACATTTAAGAAAAAAATTTGAAAATCAATTGTTTTAAGCGATAAAAACGATTCTATTCCATTCGATCCAAAAGTCGATGCTCTCAATCACTGGAATTGAAGGAGCTGCAACTTTGGGGACTCTTCAAATTCTTCAACAGATTCCATGTGGACCTATTCCGGTGTATTCTCATTTCTTATGCAAAGAAATTCGCCTGGCCTTTGAGAGAGTACCCGTAAAGGCTGCACCCGTACCACCAAGTTCAGTGTTTTTGTGAATATGATTCCTTAAAATGGATTTATTTGAATAATAATTTATATTCCGATTTATTTTTATCCTTAAATGCCCAATAACACCGATATTATTAAAATTATATTGTGTTAAATGATCCCCTGAACACGACCCCGTTTTTATTTTTTTTGGAAAAAATTTTTGTTTAAAGAAAACATGGTTGTATCCAAAAAGATACAGTGGGCATTCTGACGTATACCAGAATGGTTGTAGGAGTTCAAGGCAAAAACGTGGAAAACGATTCTTTTTATGATAACTCTAAATTTGTTTGTTAAATGATACTCTAAAATTGTTAATAGTTTAAAAGGTATTTCATGTCAAAAAGCGAATTTTCCGAAAAAATAAAAAAAACTGTTTTTTAATTTGACGGTCAATATTTCCCAAACCAACAAAGTTATGCCAATAATAAAATTTTTGTTTTATATTTGAAATTTTCTGAGTGAAACTACATATCCAGCATTTTAATTTTTGCAATATTTTAAAAGAAATAGCTTATTTTCTCGGTTGTATCCAAAAAGATACACTGGGCATTTAAGGGTTAAATTAAATAAAACTCACTTATGAGAATTCATATTGACACTTGTCAATAGTTAACCGTCAATTTCGACGTTTGACCGTCTAATGCAGATGTAAGGATGGACATTTTTTTAAATGAAGGGTGTATTAATTTGAATTTTTTCGAGTTGTTTTATTTTTGGTCACTTTGCTATATATGAGACCCCCCATATCATTACTAATCGTAATACATTTTAATGCCCCTCCTCCCATCTAAATTGGTAACGTAATTTATGAACGACCCCGTAGTGTGTAAAAACTACATTTTTGTATAGAAAAAAGTGTAACATGTGCGAAACGCGTGGAATTTTTTTCAATGGAAATAGTAAAAAAAATGTTTTTCAATCTGGTTTGCCATCTCAATATCCACACATAACAGCATTTTCCGCAAAAAATTTCTTATATTAGAGTCTGCATTGAAACTTATATCAATATTGTCACGCACATGCTACATATTTTCTTAATTTATTTAACTGCTCTTACCACGGTATGTCGTTGATAATTATTTATTCATATATATGCATGATTATTAGGAAAATATTAAAAAATTTGAAGCAAATATTTTTTTTTTTAATTGTTGTAATAAACAGCGCACGCCCTCATGGCAAATATCAAAATAAAACTGCAAAATTTTCGCTCAACTTATTCACCACGCGAAAGTAAAAAAAACACAGAAAAACTACCGTTATCTTGAAAAATTCAACTTAAAACGTGTTGTCCGAATTCGATAGAATATATTCTATATAGTTTCTCTTCTCTCTTTACAATTTGATTTTTGACCTATGAGGTTGACTTTTTGGTGGAATTCGTGATATATAGATATAGATATAAACTTATCTCTAACTTAAACTTACTCTATTATTATTATCGGCTAGTCGAAAGCCTTAGATGCTAGCACTGCTTAGATTTTGTATGTATATAGTAATTAAGTAGTGTATAAATCTTTGAAATAAATAAGTAAATAAATAATTTCTCTTTAATGTGTCTTGTCTGTTTATTACTGATGCAATATATACATTTGTTTAAATAAGTTTTCACCATTTGGAGCATATGTTTCCATACATAGCGTTGTTTTAGTTTAAGGATAGTCTTTCTAATACCTAAATGTCCTCCTTGTGGTGTGTCATGGTATTCTTGTATTATATTGTGTTGTATGTTTTTGTTTGTAATTCTTTAAGGGGGTCAAAATATCAAAATTTTTAGCGATTCTATGTGCACTATATCATTTATTATTTCGAAACATGTATCATTTTCATTTAAGTATTTTTCATCGCTTATATCAAATTGTAATTTTCTTAAGTTTTTTATATTGCCAATTGATGTGCAGTCCCATATAAAGACCTGATCAGACTCCAGCTGAGATGTGCATTCATCTTCTGCAAGTTCTTCTTGCTTCTTTTTATTTTCCCGTGTTATTACCATGACTTTTTTTAAGATTGCTGGTTTCTTCTGTTGGTATGTTTTTTTTAATATTTCGGAATCGATTTTTACTCGCGATAGCGTGTCGACATTTGTATTTATTTTGCCTTGCTTAAATATTATTGTAAAATCATAATCAGATAAATCTAGTCTGATTCTTGTCATCTTTGATGATGGGTTTTTGTGACTAAATAATGATACTGAAAGTCAATGGTCAGTTACTACATTGTATTTGTTTTCGTATAGGTAAGGTTTGAAAAAATTTATGTTAATGAATATTTAAAAACAAAATTTATTCAAACTTTTTAGTTTTTTAAAGTGTTACTTGCTAACTAATATAAATTTTTATTGTTTTTTGTTTTTATCATTATTTTTATTTTGCATGTTTTTAAATACGCAATTTATCCTAATTAAAAAAAATTAATTATATAATGTAATACATATATATTTCTTTTTATACTATATACGAGTTGAAATAATGAAATGGCAAACATTAATTTTTTTATTTTCAAATCATGATTATTCTATAGTAAAAAAATTAATTGAAAGTCATCTAAACATATTTATATTGCTCTTAGTTTTAAAATTTATAACGAGCGTTTACAAATTCTATTGGCCTCAATTTGTATATAAATTTTTTTTTTTTTTTTTTTCATTTTTGTATATCTTCATTTTTGCATTTAAAATTAATAAAGAACAATGTTTAATTTTTGGATTATTAAATTTTTATATAAAGTAATAATATTTGTATATGACTCTTAATTATAATTATTGGTATTATTGTTGTATTTTTATTATTATTTTTATACATTTTGTATTAAGACTCATATATTTATTTGTGTTGGATGGTTTATCTCCAGCAACGACAATTTAAGACGTTTTATTCGTTTTTGGCGCATTCGATTTAACTGCAGCTTCTGCAGCTGATGCTTCCCTTGAATCAAAATCTGGTATCTTTTTGTCCTTGCTTTTTTCATTTTTGGCGTTGTTTGGTGGAGATTCAAAATTTTATTCATTGTCTTTAAAACTGGAAGAATACACTTCCATGGATTTCGGCATTGGCTGTTTTTTAATGTATTCCATATGGGCCAATATGGAACTGAATTCCAGGAAAAGCAAATCAAAAGATTTCAGGTAATTGGCAGGATCGCCATGTAAAGGTTTGGTGTTTAAAGTTTGATAGAGAAAATATAAGTTTTCCATTAATCACGAAAAGGACCTGTCGGGATGAATGGTTGGCGTTTAAGCGCACCAATACGCTATTTATGATGGCTATTGAGCCTCGCTTTGTTAGTTGATGGCTAAAGAGCCGAGCTTAGTTTGAGAATATTAATACAAAACATGAGCTGAAGAGATCACTTTTAGTCTAAATGAAATTCTGCCTTTATTTCTAAAAATTAATTAGTTTATAAAGTATTTTAAGCAGTATTTTCCTTAAAATAATTTTACCACTAATTCCAACGCTCCTCCCTAAATTCCAATATTTTCGAGTTTAATTTTAAAAATCAATAGTCGACTAATCACTTTCAGTTTATTAGCCTTCCTTTATATTTCCCCTCAAACTCATTATTTTTACCCATATTAATTGGTTCGCTTGAATTCATTGCCTTGACTTTAAAGTGTCATAGACATTTATTCGACTTGTAGCTTGTTGTTCTTGTGTTGTGTTTTTCTGTGCAATGCACTTGTAACACAACACCCGCTGTCGCACTTTTGCTTGTGCGATGTATAGCGGCACAAGCGCAAAGGGTGCTAAATGCATTTAATAATAATTTGAGTTGTGTTTACGTTAGTGTAGGGGATTTTGGTTTTTGTTTTTTTTACAACATATGAACATGAATACATATGATATGATTTGTTTATCTTTTCTTTTTACTGTTGTCATATGTATTTATGTTAGACAATTGTAGGTCATTAAAGGGAATGTCTTTGGGAGGTCGTATGTAAGTACACTACAGTTAATTGTCGTATCTACTTCTGTAGCTACCATGACTTCATCACCTAATGTTGCTGGACTAGCTGCTAGAACGACTGACTTAGAAGGTTCAACTAAACCATTCTTGAAAGTTGTCATACCTATTTGATCGTTCTAACTTACTTACTTATCTGGCGCTTACAACCGTTGCACAGAGGGGTATTTTCAAAATCTAATCGGCCAAAAGTCGGTTTTACAAATTTCAACTGGGTTAAAAAAAAAAATTTTGCAATACAAAGGTCAATATCCAAAGAACAATATGTATAACTTTTCCCACCCCTTGCATAAGCGTATTTACCGTTAAAACAGTTGAAACTTGACACTTCTTGTAAGTAAAAAAAAAATTTTTTAAGATCTTAGGAATACAAACACTTAGCTGCATTATTATTTGTATATATTTTTCTATTTAAAAAGCAAGCTATGAATTGTGATTGAGGTGCTCTGGCATTGAATTTAAGTTTAACCGAAAGTTCACGAAATTCGGCAATAGTAGTTTTTGGAGTGCGAAAAGTGGCGTTTTTTAAATTTTTAGCATGGAAGAATCATGTAAGTTGAAATATCTATATTTATAAAAAGCAAAACGTTGTTTGTCTGTCTGATAGACTGCTAGACTTCAAAACTACAATTGAGCTGAAATTTTAGCAGTAGATTTGTATCCAGTACGAGATGGCTTAGAGAGAAAAAAATTACCACACCCCCTTTTACCGCCCACAAATCAATAAAAATTCTGTACTTTACACGGTTTTGGTCTTATAAGACTAAAATTTTTTAATATAGTTTGTATGCTTAGTGTCGGCAACTTTACTAAAAATGGGTTGCCCGACCCCCTTTTACCACCCACAAATCAACAAAAATCGTCCTCGTCACGCTATTGTCATACTATAAGACTTAGGTTTATTAAATAAACTGCTGATACAACAAAAGAAGAAATTACTTATATTAACAATGCCTCAAACGATGCATAAGAGATTGGTCCATGGATCCATAATTATAGAAAATGTTCTGCTTCCAATAGGCCAACTATCGGACGAGGCCGCTGAAGCCCATAATAAGCATATCTGGCAAAACCTTTCAAGAAAATTTTCAAGAGTAACATGCAATAGAGATGTACTAAACAGATTACTGTTAACTTCTGACCCTCTGATTATGGGAATGAGGCCAATACCAAAGAAGATAAGCAAACAGTTTTTAAAAGAAACGATAACCATACTGCTTCCAGCCGAACCTTACTCCGCAGTTTTGCCCGGTGGTGAATTGCTGGAAGAGGAGGATGAACGCTACCAATCGGAATGCAGCAGTTCCTCATCGGAATAAAAAACATCATTGTTTGAATATGTATTTTTAAAAATAAAAGTTTTTTATTAAAGGTTTATTATTGTAATAAAAAATAATCAAGTAAGTATTTAAATCACGTTTTGTTGCCAAAATTAGTATTGGAATGCCTTTGGGTTTGGCAGCCTAGATTTTCAAAATACCCCTCTGTCCTACTCAAGTTCTCCTTGAGAACAAAATAGGTGGGTCATACATGACCCATTGATCGCATAGGGTTTAGGAAAAAATCAGTAAACAAACATCATTAAATAATGCATATTTTTGCAACAAAACTATTTTATTCTTCACCTACAAAAAAAAATTTGGGGTGGGTCAATACGACCTAATGGTCGTACAGGGTTAAGGATATCAAAAATTGAAAAATATATATGATTAGAAACTGTTTACCCAATAAAATAATTTTGGCCGCCTAAATCGATGAAATACCCCTAGTTTTGGCCTCGTATAAGAAATTGCGCCAGCCATTTCTGTCTTGCGCTTGCGGGCACCAGTTGGAAACACCAAGCGTGGTCAGGTTATCCAACACCTGATCCTTCCAAAGAGGATGTAGGCGTCCTCTTCTGCGTTGACCACCACCGGGCACCGAATCGAATATTTTTTCGCTGGAGCGTCGTTTCCCATTCGCTCAACATGACCTAGCCAGCGGAGCCGCTCGATTTTAATACGCTTAACTATGTCGATTTCAGCGTATAGCTCATACAGCTCGTGGTTCCATCGAATTCGATATTAGCCATTGACGCAGATTGGACCGAAGATCTTACGAAGGATCTTTCTCTCGAAGGCTCCCAAAGTCTTTTCATCAGAACTGCTCAACGTCCAGGTTTGTGCTGCATATAATAGGACGGGGTTGATTAGTGACTTCTAGAGCGTGAGTTTTGTTCGTCGAGAGAGGGCTCTGCTTCTCAATTGCCTACTCAGCCCAAAGTAACACCTGTTAGCAAGAGTTATCTTTCGTTTTATCTCAATACTGACATCGTTGAAAGAGTTTATGCTGGATCCCAAGTAGACGAAGTCCTTAACAACCACGAATGAGATGTTGTCAACACTAACGTGGTTTCCAAGACGCTGGGACTATTTATTGGTGACACTAGGTATTTCGTCTTATATACTTTCACTGCTAACCTGGAGAATACTGCGCTGACTTCGCGCGTATTATGGCTAATGATATCATTCTGTAGAATATCGTGCCACTGCGTCTCAAATCAGCAGCTCGGATGATCTTCTCCATCATTAGGTTGAAAAAGTCGCCAGATAAGGAATCACCTTATCTGAAACCTCGTTTGGTATCGAATGGAGGAGTGAGGTCCTTCCCGATTTTAACTGTGCTGCTGGTGTTGCTCAGTGTCACTCTGCAAAAGCGGATGAGCTTTGCAGGAATACCAAATTCAGCCATGGTGGAATATAGATGATTCCTTATTGGACTGTCGAAGGCAGCTTTGTAATCGACAAAAAAATGGTGTGTGTCGATTTGTTTTTCTAGGGTCTTCTCCAAGATTTGTCGTAGCGTAAATATCTGGTCTATGGTGGATTTACCAGGTCTGAAGCCACACTTCTTCAGTCTTTCACATAGTACGGTCGACAGACTGCATCGGCTCCTGCGGCTTTGTTGTTTTTAAGCCGAGCTATAGCTTTCAAGACTTCACTATGGTCGGGTATGCGGAACTTCATCGCTGTCGTACAAAATTTGGGATTCCGGGATATCATCTCTATTGGTGGGATTGTTGTCGTCGTCGCTATTCAGAAGCCTAGAGAAATGTTCCCTCCACATCATCAGTGTACTCTGGATATCTGTCACTAGATTCTCATTTTCATCCTTGCAAGAAGAAGCCCCGGTCTTGAAACCATCGGCCAGGCGTCTTATTTTTTCGAAAAATCGGACCTCATTCCTGTCACCATGCATCTCAATTTTCTCGCACTCACGCATTTCCGCTTCCCTTTTCTTTCGCCTGAAAATACATCTCTCTTCCTTCCTCTTCTCTTTGTATCGCTCTTTAGCAGCATGCGTTACAACCGACTGCAGGGTGGCTTTTTCTGCAGTGGCGTCGCGACACTCTTGGTCGTGCCACTGGTTTTGGCGAGGGCGGTGATAGTCAATCATCTCTTCGGCAGCCGTACGCATAGAGTGGGAAATATGATTCCACTGCGCGCATATATTGTCGATCGGAGGAGTCTTCTTGAAGCAGGAGTGAGAGTCGAGTAGCGAAGTCTTCGGCTGTTTGTTGATGTGCGAATGTACTTTGTTATAATTCACTTGTTATGTTTCAATTGTTTTAGCTTTGTTAAATATTTTATACGAATCAAATGTATAGAAAATATTTTTCTTTCCAAATAAAAACGTTCTGCTATCAGGTTATGGGCCTACAGAAATTTTAAAGAAAATAAAATTTGTGAAAATTTTTTTTTCGTTCAATTTTTTTTTTCAAATGGTGAGCTTCGGCAACTGGCCCCAGCTTGAAAAGCTGCGAGGACGTGAGAAATATGCGTCATGGGCATTTGCAATGCAGAATATTTTGGAAATGGAAGAAATTTGGAACATCGTCCTTATCAACAAGAGTTATCAAGAGCTCTCCGAAGTTGAGCGCAAGCAAACCGTAAAGGCTCGGGGAAAAATTGTTCTGGCGCTTGGAGGTGAAAATTTTGTTCATGTTCAAGATACAAAAACGGCGAATGAGGTCTGGAAGAAGTTGAAGTCGATGTTTGAGGATAGTGGACTTGCGAGAAGATGCAGCTTATTATATCAGCTTACAAGCATCAAGCTTTCTAATTGTGGACACATAATACGTAAATGGAATCATTTCAACAGCAAATAAGCTAAATGCCATTCATTTTCCGATAAGTGAAGAGTGGATTGGTTCACTTTTGCTTGCGGGGCTACCAGAAGAATATCGCCCTATGATATTGGGCTTACAAAGCTGTGGTGCGGAAATTACGGGAGATTTTGTGAAAGCGAAGTTGTTACAAGACGTGCGTGAGGAATCAAACTGTTCATCGGCATTTTATACTAAAAAGAAGTTCGACAAAAAGGGTCCCAGGTGCTATACATGCATTGGTTTTGGGCATATTGCGAAGGACTGCCGCAAAAGAAGAGAGCAAGGAGCCAGAATACAACAGCGATCGTTTTATTCAGCGTTGTTGTCTACGAAAATAGATGAAGAAGCATGGTATCTCGATAGCGGTGCGTCAGCACACATGTCACGGAGAGCAGACTGGATGAAGAATTATGAATCTTCAACAGGTTGTAACGAGATAGTGTTAGCGGACAACAAAATCGTTAAAGCGACTGGTAGTGGTGATATTGAGATTGATACCGGCTTCAGCTGCAATCATGCTACAATAAACATAGCAAATGTTTTGCATGTTCCTTGTTCACTTGGCCACAAATCTACTTTCAATCAGCGAAATTATTCGCAAGGGATACCATATTGACTTCAATTTAGACGAATGTAGCATTATGGATGATCACAACGAGATAGTAGCCAAGGCAAAAGAGGTAAATGGTATGTTCAAGTTAATTTGTACTGTCAAGCTTTTTAGAGGCGCTATGGTGGCAAAGTCTGAAGAAACGTACGAAATTTGGCATCAAAGACTTGGTCATCTCAATCCAGATAGTGTCGTCAAACTAAAGAATGGTTTAGCTAGTGGTGTTCATTTCACAATTGAGAAGAAATTAAGTCAATGTATTCCGTGTGCTAAGGGAAAACAAAGAAGAACAACTTTTCCTAAAGAGAGTCATCGCGTAGATAAGAAACTAGCGTTGATACATTCCGACACATGTGGCCCAATGGAAATTGAAAGTAATGGTGGAAACAGGTATTTCCTTACATTCATTGATGATTTTTCTCGCAAAGTTTTTGTGTATTTTCTGAAGTCAAAAGCAGAAGTACATAACATTTTTCTGAATTTCAAAACATTTGTTGTGGCGTCCGTGGCGTAGTTGGTTAAAGTGCGTGGCCGCTATGTCAAAGAACTTTGGAAACCCAGGTTCGAATCCCAGCAGCGACAGAAAATTATTTGAATTAAAATAATTTTTCTGTACGGCCGTCACCTCTCTGCAGACAATGGCAAACCTCAGAGAGTAATCAAAATGCCATATAAAGCTTCTTGAGAACGAGAACTTTCCGTTCATCGCCGTTCGGAGTCGGCGTTAAGCATGTAGGTCCGGTTCTCGGTCAATTGTGTACAAACTTAATAACACGCACAACACAATTGATCATAAGAAGCTAGGTCAAAGTCCTTTCAAGGGCTGAAATGGCCAGTTATTTATTTATTTTTTATTTTATGTTGAAAAGCAAACCGGCTGCGAAATTAAAGTATTACGGTCAGATAACGGCAAGGAGTTTATAAATAAAAATATGACTGCATTGATGCAGAAATTCGGAATGCAACATCAGAAAACGATTCCATTCAATCCAGAACAAAACGGTGTAGCGGAACGTATGAATCGTACACTAGTGGAAAGAGCAAAATGCATGCTAGCACAATCAGGTTTGGGCAAGAAGTTTTGGGCGGAAGCAGTGTCAACCGCAGCATTTTTAGTAAATAGATCACCTCATAAGAGTTTAGCAACCACACCAGAAGAAGTTTGGACAGGTGAGAAACCAAATTTAGCAATATTACGTGTTTTTGGCTGCGTTGCACTTTGCCATATCCCGAAACAAAAACGTAAAAAGTGGGATTACAAATCAGATAAATGTATATTTCTTGGTTATGGTGATGATTGTAAGGGCTATCGGTTCATAAATCCATCAACTGGAAATATATTTTTTAGCCGTGATGTTATTTTCCTGGAAAGTGAATTTTTTTGAAAGTGATGGAATCAATACTGGTGAGAACTTTTCTATATCGTGGGATATGAACAATTCTAGTCAGACTGAAGAAATTTCTGATCTAGAGGGGGAAGCCAATATCTTCAGAGATGGAAACATATTGTCTATTCAGAAGAAGTAAACAATGTCGATGAGTCATTTTCATCTGCATGTGAAGATGTAAATGAAGTGGGGGATACTTGTAGCATTGATGTGGAAGAGATGCCCTCAGTTGTTGTCCAAGAAAATAACCTTCGGCGTTCAGAAAGGATAAGAAGTAGAAATCTCAACTGTATGTGCAACGCAATGATTCAAGAAGATGAAAATCCAGCTACAGTTGAAGAAGCAATGCAAAGCGCAGATCGAGAAAAGTGGGTATCAGCCATGAAAATGGAGTTTGGATTTTTGGAAGAAAATAAAACTTGGGCTTTTACAGATTTACCTCAAGGCAAAAAGGCAATAAGCAGCAAGTGGGTATTTAAAGTCAAAAGAGGTATAGATGGCAGTGATCGTTACAAAGCAAGATAAGTTGTTAAAGGATGCAGTCAACTCAAAGGAATTGACTATTATGATACATACTCACCAGTGGTAAGATATACTTCAATTCGATATTTACTTGCTTTATCAGTAGAATATAATATGCAATTGACCAAATGGATGCGATAACTGCATTTTTACAAAGCAAATTGCACGAGGAAGTTTATATGCAGCAACCTGAAATGTTTGAAGAAACCAGCAGTCCATTTAAGGTATGTAAACTTCAAAGAGCTTTATACGGGTTAAAGCAAGCAAGCTTAGCTTGGAATTTAAAACTGGATAATGAACTGAAAAAATTTGATTTGAAGAGATTACAAACGATTTAAATAGAAAGAAAGAATTTAAAAATCATTTATCTGCTAAATTTAAAATGAAAGATCTGGGCGATGCTAAATTTTGTCTAGGTTTGAAAATCGAAAGAGGTTTGCATAAATTAAGTCTAAGCCAAGAGAAATACATTGACAAAATTTTGAAACGTGGAATGGAAGATTGTAAGCCTGTCTCAACACCTTTAGATCCTAATACGAAATTAACAAAAGAAATGTCACCGAAGACCGAAGAAGAAAAGAATGAAATGTCAAAAGTACCATATAAAGAAGCAATTGGAAGTTTAATGTTTGCTTCACAATGTACGAGACCAGATATATGTCACGCAGTTAACCATCTCAGTAAATTTTGCAACAATCCGGGACGTGTTCATTGGACAGCAATAAAACGAGTTTTTAGATATTTACAAGCAACGAAGTCTATGAAATTACAATATTCGAAAGATGGAGCAGACAGAATTGTTGGTTATTCGGATGCAGATTGGGCAACTGATGAAGATGAAAGAAAATCAGTTACGGGGTACATTTTCTTATTGAAAAATGGAGCGATTTCTTGGAACAGTAAACGACAACAAACAGTGGCCCTTTCTTCTACAGAACCTGAATATATGGCATTGCCAGCAGCAACACAAGGAGCGATTTGGCTAAGGTCCCTTAACAAGGAGCTGCGAAGTTTTGAAGAACCAATCAATATTTTATGACAACAGAAGTGCAGTTCATCTGGCAACAACAAACGGCTATCACGCAAGATCGAAGCATATATATGTATGTACGTCATCACTTCATCAAGGAAAAATATGAAAACTGTGAAGTTTCATATCTTGGAGTTGGAACAGAAAATCAAACAGCAAACATTCTAACAAAAGGACTTTTTAGAGAGAAACATCAATATCATTGCAAGAACATGGGATTGACCACAATGTAATTCGAGTGGGGGTGTAGATGTGCGAATGTACTTTGTTATAATTCACTTGTTATGTTTCAATTGTTTTAGCTTTGTTAAATATTTTATACGAATCAAATGTATAGAAAATATTTTTCTTTCCAAATAAAAACGCTCTGCTATCAGTTTTGATTGCGTTTCGACGTCTAGATTTCTCTGTGCTAGATTGCGCGCATGATTGGTTGCGCACAGGAGTGTACGGATGTTTTCTATTGGATCGTTCAGCTTAACCAATATTTCACGGTGCTCTTCACCTTGCTCATTTATTTGCAACGCATTAAATTATGCTAACAGTTTTTCTTTCTTAGATGCAAATGCTGTGATTTCTAAATTTCCTTGATACATCTTCGTTAAATCGTGATGCAATGTTGTAACTGTCTTTTTAGTTTTGGTTGTTTTTTGCAGTATGCTTTTTCAGTATGTTTCTAAAGTCTCAGGTTTCATTTCACTTAATATCCTGTTCTTCACCTTTTCTGATAATTTAGTGTCTAAAATAAACTTAATCAGTATTTTCTTTTCTGCGTGATATTTTATCATGATAAAATTCAATTAGCTCTATGTAATTGTGTAAATCACGATACTCCCCTTGAAATTCAGGAATTAACTTGGAAGCACTAATTAGACCAAAAGTAGCCACTTTATTCTCGCTGTACTCGTCGTTTGTAATTAAATCAAATGTGGTTACGTCTTTCTCTCTCGATACACTTATATTGAGTTTTTCAATGTCTTGTAAAGTTTTTGTTATGTAGTCACTTGTATTAGTCCTATTCGGGCTCTTCTTTAACTTGAGTAGTAGCAGTGTAACATATTCTACTTCCACTTATCTTTATTTTATAAACTTTTACTGCAAATTATTTTCGATTCTTGTACATTGAATCCTTTTTTACCAATTTTTATTTCGCACATAGTATATATAAAGCAATTAAAATGAAAACTGTCGGTATTGTAAGTTAAGTAACTCACTTTTCCGATATCAATAATTTTTTGTTGAAATTTAATACAGTATTTGTTAAATAAAATTCTAAAGCACCCTTGGTAGAAGCACATTGTTACATGTTCTGGCATTTTTATGGTTTTTTTAAAATTGTTTTAAAGTTTTCATTTGCATTTATTAGTTATATATTTTCAATTTCTAGCAAAAGTATTTTGATCTGAATATAATTTTTAAAGTAGGAAAATATTTTGTACACAATAAATGAAATTATTACTACGCAAGATCATGTTATTATAATTACTTAAAGCATTCCGGATTCTATTAATTTTTTTATGTACATACATAAGATTTAAAATATTAGCTTATTTTATATGCTAAATATATAATGACACAAATGATTATAAATGTTGCTGCTATCGTTATAGTAGTTTGTTGTACTTCAGTTTTTGTGACAGCCGATCCAAAATTGTTTTCGATGTTCTCATTGATTGTAATGTAATCTATGTTCTTTTGGTCAAGCATCGCGAGTTGTCTGTATACTTCTGTAATGTTCGGAAATCATTCTTAACTCTCATCAGTTCATCAATTAGTTTCCGCTTGTTTCCTCCCGCTGCTAGCTGAATAAAACTGTATAGTTCACCAAGATTCCTTCTTTTATTCTCAGCTCTGCCTCCTCTAGTCTTCCATTTTGGTGTATCCTGTACTTGTTGAACTCTTTGTATTTGCATCTTTCAATATTGCTCCAGGATGAGTGGCTTTGGTCCAGCCTTTTACGGTGGCGGAATGTATACTAGCTGTGGTGCTGTATCAATGAGCTTCCAGTACGTGTTGTGGCACACATTCTTCTTCTTCAAAAATTGTTGGCTGGTTGAGCTTGTCGAACAGTTCGTTTATACTTTCTCTAGAGTAGGACATTTGCTTTTATATTTTCAGGATTTTAATGATAGGTTTTTATTTTCAGGATTCACGTCAGCAGGGTCACCATGTTATGTTTCGTTATTGAAGCAAATTTAAAACATTCCCTATTGTTTGACTTTTAAGCGAGCCACGCTGATAACAAAGGCCTCAAGGCCGCTCTGATTGGATTCGAAAATGAATAAGACAGCTTTAAGCTTAACTCAATAACTAATCTGTTTATTTTCCAAAATTCACTTGCTTAAATATTTAATTGACAATATATTCTTATATCTAAAACACACCCCTTTTCCAATCATTTTTCCAAATATATTTTTGTAACCAATCATACACATTTTTGGCTACAAAATGTTAAGACTTGCATTTTCTCAAGTCACATTATTTAAAATCTCAGTGCTTTCTTTTTACCCTGATTGATTCTATATTGGCTTCACAGAGTTAAGAAATTCCAATCAAGGAATCAATCATTTCATCAGATGCGCTACTTTACGTTTCTCACGGATATGCATTTCTACACATTTCCTACCATGCCGACCCACATGTGCACTAGAGTGTCCCTTATTTTGCGATTTTTGGAAATATCAATGGGCTGAAAGGTTTTTTTTAATGAGTTTTTATATTCTAAGAACGAATCTAAAAAATTTTTTTTTCTACAACGTTTACCCGTGCCAATCGGGCCCGAAAGTTCCGAAAAAATGTCCATATTAGACCATATTTGCACAAATTAAAAAAAAACTCTTTTATCTACTTTTTATAAATATTTTGCATTTTTTGGAACACATACATAAGAAATATGATATCTACAAAGTTTTTTATGGTGGGCGTGGTTACCGCCCCTGCTCCGTCGAAATTTCTCCCGCAGCCTTTTCCCATTTTTTCATGAAATTAGTGCAATTTAGGTATTAAAATCAACAATGAATAAATACATTTTTATTATGCTAAAAGTATTATTACATTTCTTTAAATTTACATTATGAACTTACAATAATTAACTATAAATTAAAAAACTAGTATTTTACCCTGCGGCGGCGCGCAACAAGCTAATGCCTACAAGCAGTCTTATTGCGGCTTTTCAGCCGAAAATTTCGGTCCGAAATCATAGTTTTTTTTATAAATAAAATATATCAAAAACCAAAAATGTATGCCAACAAATGTTCTCTATACAGCACATAGTGGCTTCCTGCGGTGTTTTGTTTTGAGAGCATCAGCCCAAAGCTCGCTTCCATATAATAGAATGGAGTGTGTTGTCGACATTAACAATTTTCGCTTGCTGTGGCTAGAACCGCCGACATTTTCCATTAATTGGCTGAGCCAGGCTGTTGTTTGGGCTGCCTTGGTCGCCGCGTATTGTACCTGCGCCTAGTATGATAGCTTGCTATCGAGCCTTATCCCTAGGTAGTTTATAATCTTCTGGGTGAATGGTCTCTCGCAGACTTGCATCTCAACTTCTAATGGAACATGTTTTTTTGTAAGAAGAAGGAGTTCCGTCTTTTCGGTAGCAAGTTTGAGGCAGTGAGAATCGAGCCACGCTTGTGTTGTAAGCATGACATGATTTAACTTCCTTTGTGCTACTGTGGTGTCCCGTGCTGTAACGATCGCGGCGATATCGTCTGCATACCCGACGAGGTATGTGTCATCAGGCATATCAATGCAAAGGAGTTCGTCGTAGCTAGCGTTCCATAGATCTGGGCCTAGTATTGACCCTTGTGCTGCTCCTGACGTTATTTGTTTTTGCTTTGTACCTGCAGTTGTCTCGTAAATAAGCTTACGATCCTTGAGATAGATTCGCATTATCTTTTTTAGATACGACGGTATTTGGAAGCGATTTTCCAGAGCGTCAATCATATCTTTCCAGCTGGCACTGTTGAAAGCGTTTTTTACGTCCAGAGTCGCAAGCAGGACTACTTGTCTGGATTAGTGATTTCTGCGCTAGGCAGCTTCAAAGCTTTGGCACCTAGCGTGGATCTACCAGGTCTGAAGCCATGCTGTCTTTGTGACAGACCCCCGCCATTGTTGATTTCTGTTGCAAGACGGGGCTTAAGCATTCTTTCTAATAGCCGGCTGTGTCTAGCATGCATAGCGGTCGGTATGCCGAAGGAGACTCCGGATTTACTTTACCCTTACTGATGAGAACAAGACTTTGTCTCTTCCACACTTCTGGGAAGTTGCCCTCTGTCAGGCAAGCGTTATACATTCTCATCAGTATGTGGGGCCAAGAGATTGCAAGGATTTTCAAGACCTCTGAAGGGACGCCGTCAAGGCCGGGTGCTTTGTTGTTTTTCAGCGTTTTCGCGTCTGTCTTGAGCTCTTCTTCTGTGAAATGTGGAGGTAGACTATCCGTTAGGGTCTACGGGAATTCTTCTCTTATGTCATGCGTGGGAAACAGGACATTTACAATATTGTCCATTATCTCTACCGCAAGCTCAGGTATTAGTGGTTTTGTTACGAGCTTTCGCATAACGATCTTGTATCCGAGCCCCCAAGGGTCGCTATTAACTTCATTTCAGAGTTCCTCCCACTTTTGTTTTTTACAAGAAGCTATGGCGTCTGTGAGGTTTCTCTTAACTGTCTTGAAATCTTCGTTTTCTGATGTGATATACCTGTGCGTCTTGCCCTGGTATATCTCATTCGGCTACGCAGACATGCTGTAGTACACATATGGCTAGCACTAACCTACCTCAACCATAAACATATCACACAACGCTACAAACGCTTCTCGTTGGTCTCGTTGCATACGTACAGCCAAACCAAAGCATGAAGCGCAAACGGTGACAATCTCAAGTACTACTAGCGGCATGATTCATGTTATACATTGTGCAATCAGATCGCTAGGGTTTCAGATGTCACTAGGGTTTGTAACCTGTAAGTGGGTTGTGATGGATATAATGTCAAACAGACATTAAGTAAAAATTAATAGTAAGCAATTGTGTAAGAATAGTATTTAGATTTCATTTATTTTTGTATATGTTAAGAATTTATTGAGTAAAAATGTTACATTGAGTGAAAAGAAAATATTGTAACTTTTCACTCAAATATTTTGTTATAAAAACAAGAGTTGATTGTAAATAAAATTAATCTTAGAATCACAACTAAAAACACAAGTTCTATTATTCAAACCAAGCCTTGTGGCTTGATCAATATAAAACATGTTGAAATACTGCCTTTGTGGCAGATCAATGAATCAAAGCCTTGCGGCTGATTTTAACAGGCCTTGTGGCCAAATCCCTTAAGTCACTAGAAGTAGGAAACACTTTCTTCCTCTTAAACAGCAAACTTTATATGGCGATCCTGCGGACAAACCTGTTCTACTGATCCTGCGGAATAGAACTGGAATTCCCTAAATCCTTAAGATCCTGCGAGCTGAATCCTGAAAGCAATTTAAGATCCTGCGGACCGAAATAACAAGAGCCTTATGTCCGATTTCGGCAAACTATTCGAGAAGTGTGTTGCAGCAGCACAAAAACATATAAAGGAGGAAAAGTACGTACCACAAGCAGTATCACCACAACAACAAGAGGTGGAACAATACAAAGCGACGCCAATTCCAGGTCCCAAAAAAATCACCATCGCAGAATAAAAGGCCCGAGCGACAACAAAGAGGCAACAACAAGAACAGCAAATCCGAAAGAAAACAAGAGCTGGAAGACAAGTTCGGCAAAGGAGGGAGCTGAGCAACATATACAGATTAATAACAATTTCTAAAGGAAAAGAAAGAGTAGAATTTTTTAGACAACTTGAAGACTTAAAATTTAAAATAAAAAACAATATTAATTAAAGATGACAGAATACAAACACTGTTTCATTTGTGAAGCAAAAATTAACTTAAAATACATACATACATGATCATTTAAAATTACATAAACAAATTTTTTTTAAAATTAATAAGATCATGAACAAAATTAATAAAAATTAGGAAAAACAAAAGTTTTTATTTCTATTAGAAACAATTCAGTTAATGTCTAAAGACATCCCACACTTGTATGTGAACATCACAAATTTAAAAGAAACAATGGTTTCTTTAGGACAGGAAACAAAAATTACAGAGAATATTTCTTTCAATGGAAATATTTCCAACAAACAAGAAATGTATTTAGACATTTTTGTAGTAATATTTCTAATTGCATTGCTCATCTATATTATTAAGAAAGTTAATGCATACTATAAACAGTATGTTGTAAAAAGAATAGCAAATGCAAATGTTTAAAGCAAAAACTAATGGATGCGTTATTAGAATCTTTAAAAAAAAATGAAAAGACAGTATTAAAAAAGCACCATCAAGAAAATTTAAGCAAAAAACCCTGCATGATAAGCAGACAGACTGCATTAATCTAGAAATAGAATTAAAAAAATATATAAATAGTCCGCATCCAAATTTTGAAACTATTGCAAAAAGCAATAAACTTATAAAAATAATAAAAGAATTGTTACAAAATAGATTAACAGAATATTATGCAGAACAAGATAATAGTGACAGCGATAGAACAAGTGATAGCGATAATAATATAGATAATAAAAATATAATAAATATGGCGAACTTTGAAATTTCAGTAGTATCAAAAATAGTTGATGAGTTTGATGGAGATGGTAGAAAATTAATGCAATTTCTAGGAACAATAGAATTCTACGCATCAACGCTCAAAGATGATATTCAGAGAACTCAATTGCTAAAATTCATTCTAGCAGCAAAAGTCAGTGAAAAAGTAAAAAATAGATTGCTACCAACTGCAATTCCAAATTCAATTGAACAATTAAAACAAATACTTATAAAAAATTACAAATTAAATAAAAATCCTTTGATATTGCAGAATGAACTGCATCAAATAAAACAAGGAGCAATGAACGTCACTAATTTTGCTGCTAGAATAGAAACAATAATAGCAGCTCTAAATAATATACAGATATCAACTCAAGGAGAAAATTATAAAGAAGTCATCATAAAATTAAATGACCAATTAGCTGTCAATTCATTTAAAACAGGTTTAAATGAGCCCTTCAGGAGCATAGTTCTTGCAGCTCAACCCAATACATTTGCTAAAGCTTTAGAGATAGCAACAGAAGTAGATGGTCATACAAATGTAAACTATAATGTAATGACATTCACAAATAGGAATGATTATAATAATAGAAATGGAAATTATAATAGGAATAGAAATATTCAAAATAATAACAATAATAACTTTAGGAATTATAATAATAGGAATAGTTACGGTTCTAGAAATAACAATAGCAACAGGAATAGCAATAACAATAACAATGGCTATAGGAATTACAATAATAATAGAGCTAGCAATAATAATAACTTTAATAATAATAGAAACCACCAAAACTCGGGAAACGTATCAATCCCCGGCAACCGGGGTTAACGCAGCCTAAAAAAAGCAATAAATATAGAATTAGCTGTGTTAGTAATAATTTTAATACTAATATAATAAAAGTAAAAATAGGAGATAGAAATAATTTAGTAACCTTACTTATTGATACAGGTGCGGACATATCAATAATAAAAAATGAGAAAATTAATGAAAATGATATAAAAGCGTCAAATCAAATCCAAATCACAGGTATTGCAAGCAGACCATTAACCATTCAACAACAAACAAATATAAAAATAAAACTCAACGATGGAGAGATTTCACACAAATTTTATGTCATACAAGAAGATATTGACATAAATGCAGATGGAATACTTTGAAGAGATTTCTTAATGAAATATAATTGTAAAATAGAGTACGAAACATGTGTTTTATCCATACACACCAAAGAAAATCAAGAAGATATTGCAATGTACGTGACCTTGCCAGTAACAATATCAATCATTAATATACCAAGAAGAAGTGAACTAATAACAAATATAAATGTAGACCTGGAGGAAGACAGTATAGTACACGCATCAGAAATAAGAAAAGGAATATTTATAGCAAATGCAATCATACCAGCAGATGGAATCAAGCACGTGAAAATATTGAATACAACCGATAATGATATATATTTAGATAATTGCAATTTAAATATAGAGCCACTGAAAAATTTTAAAATACTACAATACAATGCTTCAGAACAAAATTATGAGAATCTTGAAATTCAAATAGATGGAAAAGATGAAAAAGCCAAGCAAGGAGTAATTAACCTATGTTATAAATACAGAAACGTTTTTCATAATGAAGGAGATATACTAACAACTAACAATTTTTATAAACAGCAGATAGACTTAAATGACAACTCACCTGTTTATATAAAGAACTACAGACTTCCGCAAACACAGCTTCAAGAAATAGAAGATCCAGTACAAAAGTTACTAGAAGACGATATCATTGAACCATCATTCAGCCCATACAACTCTCCACTCTTAGTAGTACCAAAAAAATCTGCAGATGGAACAGCAAAATGGAGACTAGTAGTAGACTTTAGGGCACTAAACAAAAAAATAATTAATGATAAATTTCCACTTACACGACTAGAAGATGTACTAGATAAGCTCGGAAATGCGAAATATTTTTCCACGTTGGATATGACAAGTTCTTTTCATCAGATACCACTCATAAAAAATTCAAGAAATATGACAGCATTCTCAACAAATTCAGGACACTATCATTTCAAACGCTTACCATTTGGATTAAAAATAGCAACAAATAGTTTTCAACGCATGCTTTCAATTGCATTAAGCGGACTTCAAGAATCAGCATTTCACTATGTAGATGACATCATTGTTTTTGGATCAAACCTGAGACATCATAACAAAAACTTGGAAAAAGTATTACAAAAACTACAAAGGTACAATTTGAAACTAAATCTCCAGAAATGTGAATTTTTAAAGACAGAAGTTGTGTACTTAGGACATCTTATAACATCCAAAGGAATAACAACTGATCCAGCTAAACATGAAACCATAAGAGATTACCCAAAACCAAACAGTGCTGATGATACCAGAAGATTTGTAGCATTCTGAAATTACTATAGAAAATTTATTCCAGATTTTGCAGAAATTGCAAGACCACTAAATCAATTGCTAAAGAAAGGACAGCTTTTCAATTGGACAGAAACATGTGAAGCAGCATTCAACAAGCTAAGAGAAAAACTTATATCTCCACAAGTATTAGCATATCCAGATTTTGATAAACCTTTTATACTGACAACAGATGCATCACAATTTGCCTTAGGAGCGGTACTATCTCAAGGTGAACCACGACACGATAGACCAATTGCCTATGCCAGCAAAACATTAAATAAACATGAAGTAAATAAGGCAATAATAGAAAAAGAGTTACTAGGAATTCACTGGGGAATCAATTACTTCAGACCATATCTCTATGGAAGAAAGTTCACGGTATACACAGACCATAGACCATTAGTAAGTCTATTCACACATAAGAATCCATCATCAAAACTAACACGAGTACGACTAGACTTAATGGATTATGATTTTGATATCATTCTTAAACAAGGCAAGATGAATACAAACGCGGATGCACTATCTAGAATAAAATTAGATAGCGAAAAATTAAAAAAGATGATACCTAAAGAAGCAAATATACAAGTATTAACACGGGCGGCACATAAAAAATTGAACAAGAATACATGTACAAATAAAAGAATAACCGGTGATAAAAATAATGCGCAAATGAGTAACCTGAATAATAATGATAACTCTCAGGAAGTGGAGTCTGATCAACTTCATATATGGGAAGCTACATAATTTTTCGAAGTAAGACGTCTAAGAAAATTGAAATTTATATATAATGAAAAGGCCAAAAATATGAATAATAATGGAGCAAACAACGTTCTTGAGGTGCATAACGAAAAATCTTTACCAGAGTTAAAATTGGTTCAGAGGAAGTTTACATGAAAAACACAAGAACAAAATATAATAATAGCTCAAAATAAAGTTCATGCGATACTTAACGAAAAATCTTTACCAGAGATAAAATTGGTTCTGAGGAAGTTAGTATCAAAAGCAAAAGAACAAAATATAGAAATATTAGCGCTAGGAAAGAATGATATCATATTTAATATAATAAAGGTGCACCAGTTAAAAAGAATATTTAATACAGATAGATACAAAGGAGAAATTAAAAATTATATTGTATCAGCCCCCGCAACAAATAACAAATAAAGCTGAGCAGCTGCAGCTAATTAAAGAAAATCACGACTCAATATTAGGAGGACATATAGGTATTAAAAGATGCATCGCGAAATTGAAACAAAAATATATATGGAAAAATTTATCAAAGATGGTTAAAAACTACATAAATAATTGTAATTTATGTAATGAAGTGAAAATAACAAAATATACTAAGGAGAAAATGTGTGTAACGAATACACCAACAACATCATTTGAAACAGTAACAATGGACACAGTTGGACCAATGAGACCCTCTAATGGATACCGTTATATTCTAACAATACAATGTGAATTGACAAAATATTTAGTTGCAATTCCTTTAGAAGACAAAACAGCGATTTCTGTCGCAAAAGCTATTGTAGAAAAATTCATTCTTAAACATGTATGTTTTAAAATACTAAAACAGATAAAGGAACAGAATTTACAAATGAATTACTACAAAACATATGTAAAGAATTAAATATAGAAAAAAGAACGTCAACACCATATCACCATGAAACTGTCAGAACAGTTGAAAGAAATCATAGGGTATTGAATGAATATTTAAGAGGAATGCAAGAGAATGATAACTGGTCAACTTTATTACCATACTACACATATTGTTACAATACAACTCCACACTCAACAACAACATATTCTCCATTTGAATTAGTATATGGAAAAATTTGCACGCTACCTGGTGAGATTTGAAACAATAATAAAAAATTATATGACTTAGAAGATTATTTGACAGAATTATAAATTAAATTAAAGTACGCACATAACAAAGCCAAAGAATATTTAGAGAAATATAAAATAGATATATCAAATAAAGAAAATAAGGCAACAAAACACAAATTTAATGTAGGAGATCTAGTATATTTAAAAGTAGGAAATAAGAAAAAGTTTGATAGGCCATTTAAGGGACCATATGAAATAGTTGAAAGAAATTTTTTAACCGCTTGTGTGACCTCCTCGCGAGTTGTGAGTGAGTCGAGGTCTCGTATATCGACCGTAGACTTTGGCTTCAGATCTGTTACGACAGCGGATTCTTGCAGCGTGTTTTTGAGGGCATCGCAGAACTCTGGGTTGCACTTTGTCCCTTGCTTAGTTCTAACAACAAGGCGCCTGTTTTTGTCTTTCTAATGGACTGCACTGTTGTTTTTGCATCATCTGGGCTAACTTTATTTCGAATGTTCCTCAGAACTTCCGAATAGCTAGAATTCGGAATGGAATTATTTTCTTTTTCTGCTTCTCAGAAATTTTTGTGGACTTTGGCTTTGTTTTCTCCTTCACGGGGTTTTGCCTCGTTTTGGCTTGTTTGGTTTTCTTTTTCTTCGGCTGTTTCTTGTGTGTGACAGTTTGCCACACGCCAGACTCTTTATCAAAAACTTCTTTCCAGTTCCAGGGTCAACTGGGCTGGAAGCTGCTCTCTTTGGTCGAGCAGTTGTGGGTGTGGGTTCAACAGCCTGTTGTGATGCGTCTTTAAGTTTTGACGCAGCTGATCTTCTGGTTTCTTTCTCCGTTGCTTTCCAGTTTCTTCGATAGCTTTCGATGACATCAAACAGTTCATCTAGTTCGGAGACACCGTTTTTCACGTCCAGGCTGACGTTTTGCTGCTTAAGGACAGCAATCTTTATAATGTTCAAAACACCTCGGCATTTCAAGAGAGCTTCCTCTTCTGCTAATCTCATCTTCATGATGAGATCTTCTCGAGGCGAGTTGTATCGCATGTAGCACGTTCCGCGACTGGGGTTGCGGTTTTGACTGCATTAGCCAGCTGCAGCCCACGTTGTGGTGTGTCTTTTGACGCAATCATTGCACTGCGGATTGGGGTTATGATAATAATGATAATAGTGATAATAGTGATAATAATGATAATAATGATAATAATGATAATAATGATAATAATGATAATAATGATAATAATGATAATAATGATAATAACGATAATAATGATAATAATGATATTAATGATAATGATGATAATAATGATAATTGTTTCGTTTTTTGTTCGAAAGAAAGATTATTTTTTTTTTTTCAAAGATTTGTTTATTCATATTTGAAGGTTCTTTTCTGACTGTCCTTGTTGCTATATTTTCATATGCATATAACTTAAATTAATTAGCCAGAAATGTACGATTGCTGAATAAGTGGTATCATGAATAATAATGAATAATGGTAATTTGAACTTCTGTGTATGACCGTTAAATGTGTCATATCGGTACCACATTGATAAGTTTATTGAACTGTTTATCTAGTTCGGTCAGCTTGAGTCACAATGTACAATATAGGGTTTTCCAATAAGAGGTGTTATTTTGGTATTCAAAGAAAAATGCCATTTTTTGAGATAAATGATCGGATGTTTATTTCATAATAAAGAGGAAGGTATGCCTTAATAACGAAAAACAACATCAGCCAAATGGCCACCACGACCACACTTACAGGACAATATCCTTTTCATGAAATTTTCCATAACCAAATCGCTGATCCAACCTCATTTTCGAAAAAGTAAGGTCCAATGACCCCGACGGACCATAAACCGCACCAAACAGTCAAACGTTGAGGTTGGAGAGGCTTCTCAACAATAACTCTTGGTTTTTTCGAGCCCCAGACGCGACAATTTTGCTTGTTGACGTAGCCGGCGAGATGAAAATGCGCTGTATGCGCTGAAAATAAACTCTGACTGTAAGATTTTCACCATTTTTGTAGTGAATTTTAATAATTTCAATGCGTTGTTGAAGCGTGTATCGTTCCCTTTTTAGTAATGGCGTAGTTTATACTTGTCAAAAGTGAAAGAATAAAAGCTTTAAAAGTGCGCGATTCACAAAAGCAGGTGATTCACAATAACACCTCTTATTGGGAAAAATGTATCACATATTACATTTATAATTTAATACATATATCTATGTATTACATATCGCATTTTGTTTTTTTTTTTTTATAATAAAGTATTTATTAATATTTCTTTAAGTTACTTAATTATTAGATTATTAACTATTGGTAATTGTATTAAAATATTTTTAAAGTTTTTTTTTTTTTTTTTTGTTTTTAAGTTATCGGCCGATATTAATTCTATCTTACATTGGTCTTATTCAAAAATATTCTTAAACTAGATTTTTACTAATTTAAT
Organism: Pherbina coryleti; assembly: GCA_943735915.1. Classification (NCBI taxonomy): domain Eukaryota; kingdom Metazoa; phylum Arthropoda; class Insecta; order Diptera; family Sciomyzidae; genus Pherbina; species Pherbina coryleti. Next base: position 104,579,626 of record OX030948.1, on the reverse strand, counting down.
TTAATTTTCCATATCAATCAATTGATAAATTTAATTACTACGTATAAAGTTTGATTTATGTTAATTTTAATCTGTTTTATGTGCTATTATAATTTTGATTTTGTGTCGATTTTGCAATTTCCTAAATTGTCAGTATCAAGCACTTTATATGAGCCTTTAAAAAAATTAGCCAGCTTGTGGCCTGTTTCGTTTTTTAAATAAATCAACCTCCTTTCTTCATTAAACTTCAACATCCCTAGGAGCGGAGCCAGACATTTCCAGCTTTTTAAGTTGAGTCAGTGCACTTCTAATTATGCCCTTCTCAACCCTTTGCGATGTACGTGTAGTGATTTCAATGGCAACTTGAACTTGATAAATTTTTCTGACTCGGTGGATGTCTTAAAACGTGAAATGATATTACATTTGAATACTTAACGCATTCATTGCGATAACAAATATAACTCGTATAATTGTGTAGATTTTACGATTTAACATATAAGCATTATCGAATTTGATAAATACTTTAAGTTTTCGTTTTATTTAGTTTCGTTTTCATTTTCATTTTTTTCATTTCATTCATTCATCCCTCGGCTTGGTGTGTCAGAGTGTATCTCTTTTCCATACAAGTTTTTGCCTGCGTTGGCCCAAATGCATGTCCAAATAATAACTTTAGCTCGGTGTTCCCTTATTTTAGTGACCCGAATATATAAATATATTGTGCCTGCATAATATATACTTGTATATCTGTGCTATGTTTGGTATTGGTTTGGTGTTTGAGAGTTGCATCTCTTTTCCACGTAGGATCTTGGGTTGGACAGTGGCCCCAAGCCGAATGACAACAATTATAAATGCGGTTATATATGGTCTAATAAATTACTTTTGATGTTGTCTTGTATTGCTTCGTGTTACGAAGAATGTGCTTTTATTCGATGATGCTTATTATGTTTACATAAGCACAAAAATTCTCAAACTTCAAATGTTTCTTTATCTAATTTTAATTTCCGCTGAAAGGCCAAGCAATTGTGCTTAGTGGAGGCTTTTATTTGCCAACAGGTGGTAGGTTTTAGCACGTAGGTGCATTCTATTCAGTCCGGTTGATCCGGGAACTTCTTAGAATGTAAATCGTACATGCGTATGGCGCGGGTCATACGTATCTATGAAGATTTCCTACTTCCGGGCGAATCAAAAAAAAAAAAAAAAAAAAAAAAAATTTCGTTTTGTTTAATAATTAAACGGTTTAGACTATTTTTCATAGTTTTCTGTTTTGCTTTGTCTAATAGTTCTATTGCTTGTTTTTGTGCTATTTGCAGTTTAAATTTGAGTTCTGTTATGTAGTTGTCAATATTGTATACTGGATCTACTTTTTCGTTTAACATAAAGTCATAAGGTGTAACAGATTTTCCATACACCAACTCAAAAGGTATGTAACCATGTGTTGTTGATGGAGTTGTATTGTAGCAGTACGTAAAATATTTGAGCCAGTGATCCCAACCTAGTTTTTTTGTTGATATATATGACGCGTTCAAAGCAAAAGAAAGCAACATGGTTGAATAAATAAGGTTGTCGCATGGGTGAGAGCGAGTTCCCATAAATGTCAAATCGAAGTTGACAGCTCATACAAAATCTGAAAACGAAAATTAATAACATGAAAAGCCGTTGAAGTTGTTGTTGTTGCTTTTCATTGATTTTGACAATTATGGGTACTGAGAAGAGAGTACGAGCAGCCACGAGACAACCTTATTTATTCAACTATGGAAAGCAATATTTTTTATGCAAGCAAAAATCGGAAAGAAAAAGGTTCAGCGCAAAAGTAAGCACAACTTGGTTGCACGGCGCATTAAACAGAAGTTGCATGTCGATGATGGTTGTAAGCGAACATTGAAAGTTTGCTTGATTATTGGAAAAGGGGTTGCGGGGTACATGCTGAAGAGCATAAATGCTTGGTGTTTGTTTGATCTTGTTTATGCTTTGTTATGAAAGTAGTGTGTGTCATCAATGCAAAATCTCAATTTTCATTATTTTCTGCGTTTTGATATTTTAATAAATAGAATTGCCCAGTTTTGAATGGAATTATCTATATGTACAAAAAAGGATCTTATGTTTGTAACTATTCAATAGACTCCTAAAATACTTATCCAATTAACATGAAAATTTGTGTATAGGAGTGTTTTGGTACGGTGCGTGTTTGTGGACTATTAATTTTGATCCACCTTGAACACAAACAGCTCATGCGATTAGAATGAAAATTGATATGCAGTAGTTTTCAGGTACGATGAGTTTTTTGACAATATCTTCTGTGGACACTACCTTGGACACCAGATGGTGCTGTAGTACAAATTTTTTACAAAATCGCATATTTTGAATTGTTTTCTTAGGTTACATATTTACAAAATATTAAATATTTCTTAAATTTAGTAAAACTAAAAAAATGTCCGTTGATTTGACATCAAAGACATGAACAAATCTTGAAAATTATGAAAATTTTACTACAACGATCTATTTAATGGAACATCGTTGCTCAGAAATGAGAAACACACAATCGAAATTAAATTTTGTGACTTTCGATTCAAATATCTCCGCTGCTTTTTTATACATTTTATTAAATGTTTTTTTTTTTTGTCTTAAAGCTTTATCAAAGTACTATGAAAATTTTAATGCAAAAATACCGTTAGTTGAGTATATATATTTTAAATATTTTTTTCAAAAAAGACCTGAAATTTTGGAGTTTTCCTCAAAAACGTGCTAAAAATTGTTTTTGTTGTAAAAATAATTTAAATATAAATTCGCAAATTTTCAATTTAAAAATTATAACATATTTAGGCCAAAATTGTTTCAATTTTACGCAAAAATTAAAACCCATTTTTGTGATTCATAATTTTTTGTTCCAATATTGTGTTTTTATATTTTTGAAAAAATATACAAGCTAAAAAATTAATTTATTAGAAAAAATTATATTAGTATCTCTTACCAATTAAAAGTTATAGCCAATAATCTTTATCCAAAATATACTATATACAAAAAGCAAAACGCTGTCTGTTTGATGGCTGGAAACTTCAAAATTACTGAGCCGATAGAGCTGAAATTTTATAACATACATTTCAGCTCTTGGCTACAATGATTTGGTCCATTTTGGTAATTTAGTCTGTATGCTCACTGTCGGCAACTGTACTAAAACTGGGTAATGTCCATCTACTAGAAAACTGGGATGGATATTATATAAGAGGTTGTGGCTCCACCCATACAATTTGTTTAATCGAATAGCTTTGAAAGTAAAAGTAGCAGTACTTACATACAAATTCAAAATGGAGTTAATATTTGGTGATCTCCTGCTACTGGGAAACTGTATTGGTCAGTGGAAAATGACAGTGGTGTCAAACTATGAGTTTAAGAAAAGTTTTGAATACACCTATTATGTTCCCTTATAATTGCAGGGTGCAGAAACGCGCGCCGGGAAAATGCTAGTAAATTATAAATTTAAAGGTTCTTAAAGGGATTTATCTTATTTTTACTTTTTTATGAGCAATGGTTCTAGATTATTGATTGCCAGCAAATAATATGAATAAATAATTATTTTTATAAATCAATTTTAATTACATTTTTATTTTTGAAAACAATGAAACTTAAAAAAAATATTCGTGTTCATAAGAATTCATTACATAAGAAAACAAAACGGGATTTATTTAAGTCTTACCATGATGATGATTTATCTTTATAAAGGAGGTAGTCGCGATTCTTTCGTTCGACTCATTTTCGCTAAGATCCAAGACGATTTCTCGAAAACTAGGGAACTTATGAAGATTTTATTACGTTTATGACATAACTTTATATTGTAGGTAGGCGTGTTTCTTATACGATTCTACTCATTATTGAATCATTATCGACCTTCATTCTTAAGAGAAAAGCTTAAATACCGAATTTCAAGTCGATAACTTGAAAAATACGCCCGTAATCGTGGCGACAGTCGGACAGACAGATGGACATGGCTCTGAAATTTATGTTTACTTATTGCTATACCTGACACGCCTACATTGGGCCGTTACAAACCACTGCGCAAACTTAATATAACGCCTTGCATTGGTTCGTATAGGGGTATAAAAATAGTATTCTATTTTATGCAAAAATTCGGTATTTCGACGCACTGTGTAACGAGGGATGAAAACGAAATAGAAGGAATTGTCGAACCGAGCCGAATTGAAACATAAAAACATATTGGACCAAATGAGATGCGTTTGCTACGCCCAAAAGGCGTGGTCGGCATAGAAAATTCAAATCAATAAGAATATCAAAATATAATCAAAAATATGCTTACGTTTTTTACTAACTTACACCTAAACCGGGTGGTCCGCCTACAGGCGGGGTGCCTTTTTTTATCTGGAAGTCAAACTACTTATCGATTATAAGAAGTAAATTCATTTTTAACTTAGATTAATACCGTCTATAAATTATTTTATCTCTTCTTCTCCTTTAACCCCTCGTGGGGCATAGGGCGACAATATGCATACATAAAATAAGCCGGCTAGCGGGCTTAATACAAATTCAAGATGTTTTATACATTTTCTGATGAAGCCCTTTAGCTAGGTCAAAATCGCAATAAAAATTTAGCTAGTGATGATTCTTATAAGTTCTCATTGTTCCCTCTTTGGATGTTGCACTACATAATAATTAATTATAGCCATATTTTGTAAAACGCTGACAATATATTTTAGTAGAAAATTTCTGAGTAAGAATAAGACTTTGTTTTACTTCATACGAAAAAGGTATTGCCAGACTGAAAATCTTAACGCAAGTGACTGCGTTCGTTTTACACAATATGGGTATAATTAATAAAAGAACGTAATAAAATCTTCATAAGTTCCCTAGATTTCGAGAAATCGTCTTGGATCTTAGCATATACTTTTCTCTTTTTAAAATAAAGGTCATGAACGAAAATGAGTCGAACGAAAGAATCGCGACTACCTTCTTTATAAAGATAAATCATCGTCATGGTAAGACTTAAATAAATCCCGTTTTGTTTTCTTATGTAATGAATTTTTATGAACACGAATAGTTTTTTAAGTTTCATTGTTTTCAAAAATAAAAATGTTTAAAAATAAAATTGATTTATAAAAATAATTATTTATTCATATTATTTGCTGGCAATCAATAATCTAGAACCATTGCTCATAAAAAAGTAAAAATAAGATAAATCCCTCTGAGAACCTTTAAATTTATAATATTTAATTTCATTCAAAACTAGGCGATTTTATTTATTAAAATATCAAAACGCAGAAAATGCTGAAAATTGAGATTTTGCATTGATGACACACACTACTTTCATAACAAAGCATAAACAAGATCAAACAAACACCAAGCATTTATTCTCTTCAGCATGTACCCCGCAACCCCTTTTCCAATAATCATGCAAACTTTCAATGTTCGCTTACAACCATCATCCACATGCAACTAGAGATGGGTCGTTCCGAAACTGTATAGTTCCTGGATCTATGTTCACAGTCGGACATAGTTCCAATCGTTCCTTCCATTCATTTTTAGCATGTTCAAACAGTTCCGGTTGCAATGAATTTTTTTCTATAAATCAATATGAACCGACTTCTCTTTCACACATATTATGGCTTAAACGAATTTGTGATCGACTATAAGTGCAAAGATGTGTTTGCGAACGAACGAAACAACTGATGTGTGAAATGGTAAGATGACATTTCAACGTTCTTGTTGCGCGCAATGCTGTGTTTATTTCGTTTTGAACATGCTTTCATTCAATCGAATGGAACTGCGGAACTAAATTGTTCCGGGAACATGTTACAATCTGCTGCATATGATTTGCATGAGTTTCATTCAATCAAATAGAACTGCGGAGCTAAATATTTCCGCGGATATGTTACAATCTGCTGCATATGATTTGCATGAGTTTCATTCAATCAAATGGAACTGCGGAGCTAAATAGTTCTGCGAACATGTTACAAACTGCTGCATATGAGTTTCATTCAATCAAATGGAACTGCGGAGCTAGATAGTTCCGCGGACACGTTTTGCAACTCGATAGTACTCAATTTGTTCCTTTTAAGCACTTATGAGTTACATACGAATATACGGACAGACAGTCGGACATGGCTAAATCGACTTGGGTGGTGATGCTGATCAAGAATATATATACTTTGCAAACAGAGTGACAAAATTAATATGCACCTATTGCGTTTTTCTATGGGAGCCCCCCTAAGGAGTGGTCGGAGGGAATAGGTGTCAAAGGAAAAAATGTTCCTTTTTCAAAAGTAATGGGGGTCGGCCTTCTTTTAAAGCCCTTCTGTTCAGGTGTAGAGAATACATATACAAAAACAAAAAAAAATTGCTACTACAGCTCAAAGGAACTACATAGTTCCGCGGACATGTTTCCGCGAACTAGTTCCGCTGTACAAAAGAATCGTTCCATGTTCGTTCCGACCTCGGAACTGTTTAGCACAAGCCTACATGCAACTTCTGTTTGATGCGCCGTGCAACCAAGTTGTGCTCACTTTTGCGCTGAACCTTTTTCTTTTCGATTTTTGCTTGCATAAAAAATATTGCTTTCTTTTGCTTTGAACGCGTCATATGATCTTATGTTTTCGTTAAAAGTTCTATGTGAGCGTTCTACTGTACCTAATGTTTGATGGTGATATGGAGTAGATGTTTTGTTTTCTATTTTTAAAAGTTTGCATATTTCATCAAATACTTAGTTCTTATATTCGGTATCCATATCTGCTAGGATTTGTTGTATGGGTTCGTGAACTAGTATGCAGTCTTCCATTATTGGTTTGGCTACTATATATGTTAGCTGATTTGTTTGTAATGGGTACTGTTATAAGGAATTTTATTAAATCGCAAATTATTGTAAGTGCATATTCGTTTCCATTGAACGATTTGGGGAGTGGACCTATCATGTCAATTTCCACGACTTCAAAAGCTTCGGTTAGGGTAGGTGTTTTAATAAGAGGTTCTACATGGTTTATGCCAGCTTTATTTTGTTGACATTTTTCACAATTTCGGATGTAGGACCAGTGGCGTTCCTAGGCTTGGTGACACCCGGGGCGGATACTCATGGTGTCACCCCTATAAAAAATTTCTAAATGCAAAAAAAAACCAATTCGATGAGATTAAGTTTTTTTATTATCAGTGTTCCCAGATTAGGGGATTTTCCCCTAGATTTACGGGTTTTTTCGGTTTAGTAGAAAATTTAGGGGTCAAAAATCTTTAGGGGAAAACTTTAGGGGATTTTAATTTTCTGTTAGGGTTTTTTGAGAATTTTTAGTGGTTTCTAAAAGAAGTGACAGCATCAACTATGAACTGTTTTTTTTTTTGCATTTGATGCACTCTTTTGTGTTCTATTTTTCATTTTGTTTTAGCTCTTAAAAAGTTTATTTTGTCAAAGTGAGTCAAAACAATTGAGTACCATCGAAACAATGCAGCTGAATGTTTGTCGAATGAGCAAAATAGCACCAGAATATGTGTGAAACATTAGGCTGTTTTAAATTCTGACGACTAGAAAGCATATATTTAAATTTTTTTTTTTTTTTTGTATTTTTTAATGACTTAAATACTATTGAATTTGTAACAACCAAAAAAAAAATGTGGAAGTATGTCTCTAAATTTATTAAGCAGTTTTTATTTTACTAAAAATTAGTAGAAAAAATCTAAATAGTTCAACCTAATTACAATCGAAGAATTATACTTTCATAAAATATAGTATATCTGCCTTATGTTTCTTAAAAAATTGGCTGCGCAAAGTTGCGCATAAGATAAAACACTTCATTTAAAAAAAGCTTAAAAAACAAGTTTTCCTCAAAACGCACTAATTTTCAAAACAAATTCTGTTATAAAACTAAAAGATGTTTGTGAAAGATGTGTTTGTGTTAATTGTGTTTGTACTTAAAATTAGTAAGATATATTATTGTTTTCTCCCGCCTTTTGCCATGTTTCCGTCTGTCCGATTTTTTGTCTGTTATGGCGATTATAGCTCTTATATGGAAGCGATCTTAATGAAATTCAAAATATGTAATTTCTTTATTACTTGAGTTTGTTTTTTAAGTTTCTATAGTTCCTCCTTACTATGTAAAAAAAAAAACGAATGTGATTGTTTTTTAGTCCAAAAATTTATTTTGATATTGTATTTATTTACATCAGTTCAACAAAGTATTCAATAAATTTAACTAACTCAAAAAAATTGTAGGGGTTTTTTTTTATTTTTAGGGGAAAATTCAGCAAATTTTTTCAGCTTTAGGGGAAAGAAGCTCAACCTATCTGGCAACACTGTTTATTATTATCTTTATGTTTTACGAAAAAAAAACAAACATTATATGACAAACAATAAGAATTTGTAAAAAACAACAAAAATATTACATTTTCAGGTGTCTACATATTTAGATATGTAGGCATAAGGTAAAAAAGAAAACTTATTAACTTCGCAGTCTTAAAAATTGACGGAACAAAAACATTACATTTTCAGGTACATATTTGTATATGTAGGTATAAGGTTAAACAAAGAAATCTTATTAATGGCGTTGTCTTAAAAACTAACTTTTCTTACTTTAAGAGCTCCAAAATTTGAAATAACCTTATCGAAATCAATATTGGGTCAATTGCAAAAAAAAACGTACACAAAGAGGTTTTCATGTTTTGTTTTTAATGATTTTTAAATTTTCCCGTTGAGTAGTCAAATTAAGTGAAAGTTAATGGCGATTCGAAGTTGTTTTTAGGCCCTGCAAAAAATCATTTTTTCTATGGTTTTTATACGAATTTTGTATTGAACGTCACACAGCAGATATACGGGAAAAATCACTAAAAATTTTAAAAATGTTGTAAATTTAAGCTTGCTGTGATGTTGATTAAGTTATTTAATCAGTTAAATTAGATTTTGCAAAAATCGCCATTTCATTTATAGAAATAATAATTTTTTACAAAAAATCCTTACATATTTTACAATTTTAACGGAAAAAAATAAAATTTTTCTCCAAAAAGACATCAACGTAGAAGTTATTTTCAAAATAGTAGACTTGCAGCAATAAAAAATAAAAAACTGTTAAATAATAAGCAATTTCAGAAAAAAACAACAGAGTGACGTTCAATACATTTTGTTGTGCTTAACCAAATAATTTAAATCAAATTGGGAGTTTAACAAAAAATAGGTTTATTCTTTTACAAAAAAAAAGTAAATATAAAGTATATAATTCAGCTATACATAAAATTTTCATCCAATTTTTTTTTTCTTTATTTTTTTACAAAAAAATCAAAAGCTAGTTGAATTTGTATTGAAAATTTATTAAGACTTCGCGTTTTACAATATAACTTCTAAACCCGTTAAAACCACATATTCATTTTTTATAATTGGAAAGGTATAACCTAACGTAAAAACGTAAAAAAATTAAAATTATAAACAAAAAAAAAAAAATTATAGCTCGTGTTGCTGGCATGGTATTGAACTTAAACAAATTAAGAATGAGTCAACTTATTGCAATATTTTCAAAAATTTTGTACTTTTCCTCAAAATAGATGAAATAACTTTTCCAATGATACTATATTACCGGTTATAGCGGTCTTAAGTTGATTGAGCTATGTTGTCTCAAAATAGACCCTATTTTGGCCGCGAACAATTATTCTAAAAATTTATAACTTCAAATTTGGTTTTCAAATCAATAAACCAATGCAAAAAATTTGAGAGAAATCGGAGATGGTCAGTGCAACTGATCACTTCAATGTGAAATTGGGAGATATCAGTTAGTAAACACAAAAAGCAAAAATGAGGTCAAAGTCGTACTTAGGTACCATTATTTTTGCTTTCGTGTATATTCTTCATTTCGTTCCTTATCTAGCTTTATTTTTCCCCGATATCTTCGTGCTCTTTCAGCAGGCGTTAACTTTGCTATTTTATTCTCAGAGGAGGATTTTGTAAGCAATTGACCCTATTACTTGCAAGCTCGCTTTCAATGGATAAAATAGCAAGATCGGAAAGCCTTGCCTGTCCCATAGAAGACCTTAAATAAGTCTTAATTAATTTTAGCTTTGAAAAACTCCTTTCGCAGAAGCTACTGATACACAAATTGTTGAAATAATTTCAATGCGACAAAATGGGACACACATTTTTTAACGTAATGTATTTGTACCTTTTTCTTTCGGTTTGAGAAATTAAAAAAAAAACGAAATGGTGTCACCCCTAAAATGGTGGTACCCGGGGCGGACCGCCCCAACCGCCCCCCCCCTCCTAGGAACGCCACTGTGTGGGACTCCACGTCGGAAGTCATGTTTTTCCAAACATATTGTCGTTTTAGTTTTGATAGTTATCGTGTAACTCCTGGGTGGCCTCCAAATACAGGGTCATCATGATATTTTTGTAATATTTCAATCTTTTGTGTTGGTGAAGTAATTTCAGTGATTTTTGGTGTTATTGCGATAGTTACCTTTTTTAATTTTTCGTTACCAATATTTAAAAATTCCTCAACGTCGACGTTTTCAAATAAATTATCATTAATAGCGATTTTTATATTCTTAAAGTTTGAATTATCAACTACTGTTTCAAGTTTGGGAAAGAATTGAACTAATTCAATCTTCCTATAAGTAATGAATTCATTAACATTTATTTCACATACCTTCTTTTTTCCATGGAATAAAAATAGATTGGAGGAATCATTTAATTTTTCAATATTGTTTTCATTTTTGGTGCACCTTTTTGTTTTAAGTTTAAGGCATGGTAACTTTCTTACTTCTTGTGTCGTTAAAGTGTTATAGACTTTTTGTTTTAAGATATTTTCTTTTCGTTTAGCATTTGTGTGGGTGGGTGTATTTTTGGGTGGCTTTGGATCTTATAACTAAAGGGTGTCCCAACAAAAACGCAATTTTTAAATTTTATATAAAACAATTGAATTGTTTCTCTGGCTGTATGACATGTGGCGCCGTCTTGTTGGAACCACATGAACCACTCCACATTCATTTCTTCAATTCTAGGCAAGAAAAAACTGGTTATCATTTCACGATACCGAACACCATTGACTGTTTGCGCTTGACCTGCCTCATTTTCATAAAAAAAAGGTCCAATGATTCCTCCAGCCCAAAAACCACACCATACAGTGACACGTTGAGGATGCATTTGCTTCTCGTGAATCACTCGAGGATTTTCCTCACCCCAAATGCGAATATTCTGCCTATTGACGAAGCCATCAAGATGGAAATGGGCCTCGTCACTGAAGATGATTTTAGCGGCAAAATCAGCATTTTCATGTTGTCCCTCCAATACGCAATTAACGAACTCCCTTCGCTGTCCATGGTCAGCTGGCTTCAGTTCCTGAGTCAATTGAACTTTGTATGCATGAAGATGCAAATCTTTCGTCAAAATTCGCTGCATAGTGGATTTTGAGACACCAATTTGTTGAGCTCGGTGTCGAATTGAGGTGGATGGAGTTTGAGCGACATCATCACGTACAGCTGCGACATTTTCGGTCGATCGACCTGGTCGAAGGCGCGTTGTTGTCTTTACATCACTAACAGACCCAGTTTCGGCAAATTTATCCATTAATCTCTTTACAGTTGACTCTTTTGGAGCATTATTGTGACCCCAAATTGATCGCAATTTGCGAACTGTAGCCGCAAAACTTTCACCATTTTGGAAAAACAATTTCACAATGAGAATGCGTTGTTCATTCGTGTAGCTCTCCATTTTTACTAACCTCGTACCTTCTACTAGCAAACAATAACAATTGTTCAAATGTCAAACAATTCTAGTGTTGCCACATTTAAAAATTGCGTTCTTGTTGGGACACCCTTTACTTGTATGATAGCAGCATTTTCTTCTTTAAGTTGTTTGATTTGCCCGAAATCAATACGAGATAAAGCATCTGCTCCACAGTTCTCTTTGCCTTTAATGTATTCAATCTCAAAATCGAATTCCTCTAGATCAAGTTTCATTCTTGTCAACTTTGATGATGGGTTTTTCATAGCAAAAAAGAGTGTGAGTGGTTTATGATCACTTTTGATCAAAAATTTTGTTCCATAAATGTAAGGTTTGAAGAAATTTATTTATTTAATTGTATACCGTTCTGGTTTTGGCTGAGTACAGCGCCACATTCGACTTTGCTTGCTTCGGTGGTTATACAAAATGGTTCTTCGAAATTAGGGTATTTGAATATTGTTGGAGATAGTAGAGAATTTTTCAAAATTCGTTAGCATATGTTTCTCGGAGCATCCGATGAACTTAAGATCATCCATGTATACAAAAGAATTGCCTGGTCCAAGCCCAGAAAAAGCGATATTCATCATACTTTCAAACGAATTGGGGGCGATTTTTAATCCAAAAGGTAATCTTTTGAATCTAAAAGATCCCTGTTCGGTTGAAAAGGATGTGATATTTCTAGAATTTTCTTCTAGCTCTATTTGGTGAAATCCCGAAATTAGGTCTTAGCAAGAGAAATACTTTGCACGACCCAATTGATCAAGGATATCGTCAATCCTAGATAATGGGTACTTGTCTGAAACTAGTTTTTTATTGACTTGTCTCAAGCCAATTACTAGTCTCCATTTTTTTTCGAAGAGTTTGGTAACGTTTTTTTCGAAGCTAAAAGTGTAGGGCTGTAATATTCTGACATTCAGGGTTCAATGATGTCATCTGTTATGATCTTTTCTATTTGTCTATTTATTTTGACCTTGTGAGTGTGAGGTGTTCTATAATTTTTAATGTAAACCGGCGTGTTTTCTTTTAAATGTAATTTTTGTTTATAGAAATTCTTGAATATACACGCATCGCTTTCTAGAGCAAACACATCCGTGTAATCTGAAACGAGTTACGCTAGTTTTTCTCTGTCATGTAGCGAACAGTTGTTTAGGGCAGTTGTTTAATTTATTTAAGACTAGCGATACCTGACACGCGTTGCTGCACCCGGCAAGTATATTGGAAATAATAAGTAAATTCAAAACTTTTATTAGTCCCTTAGTCTGACACCACGCTCATGTTCCACTGCCCGTTACAGTTTCCCAGAAGCAGAACATCACTCTCAGGTAACAATTCCATTATGAGTTTCAATGTCCTGTGATTTTAGCTTCCATAGCTATTCTCTATATAGAGAATCTGGCCACACCCCCTTTGCCAATGCACATACCAGTTTTCCAGTAGAAAGACTTTGGCAATTAGTAACTCCATATTGAGTTTTATTGCCATGCGAGGTTTAGTTCCAAGGCTATTCAATATCAAAAATTTGACTTGTGTGGTCGAAGCCATAACCCCTTTTCCTATGCCCGTCCCAGTTCTCTTGTTTATATATAAAAAAACTTATTGAATCACACAATGTCAATTCGATAAAGTTAAAAGTCAGCCGTTTGTTCCTTTTGTTCATTTATTTATTACAGGAAAACCACCGTCAAAACATGTATAGAAAATTTGCATGCAGCGAAACAAATAAACATGCATACATACAAACATACATACATACATCAAGTCGGATGGATCCTCATTCTCATCAAAAAATCCTCAACATGCTAAAGGTGGTCGGTGAATCCCCTTTTAACAAAACTGTGTAGGATTAATTCACCCGATGAAAACTAATTTGAACATATTAGAACGTACTTTGGTCCACTTAGCTTTAAGCGCAGCAGAGTATGTAAAAAAAAAAATAAAAAACTGGCCATTTCAGCCCTTGAAAGGACTTTGACCTAGCTTCTTATGATCAAAACAGCAGAGTATGTATGTATAGGTATTTGTTTGTTTGTTTTGTTGTGTTGTGCTTGCTGAGAACAAAAAGAGTATAGAAGAGAGCAACATGCAGTTTATTGAGGCTCGCGCAGCACAAATGCATGAAAATCTTACGATCAAGCAATGCATGGCATTCTGGATGATTTTTTAAAAAACTTAAATTCTTAAAACTTAAACTTAAAGTTAAAACTTAAACTTAAAGAAATTTCGTAAAGAAAATACACAATGCTCCTTTTCTAGCACAAATGTGATATTTTACAAATTATTTCATAAAAATTGGACCAGTACTTTTGGAGTTTTGCGGCAACAAAAAATTTTCACTTTCATTTTATATAATAGTATGGATTATATTTTCTTTTTCTTGATTATCATTTTGTTTATTTGTTTTGACAACGTAATAATCGTTGAGGCTTTCTGTTCTAATATTACTTGGCATTATAAAACGTTTTCATCTGTTATATTAATTATTCTGTTTGCTATGAAAATACCTTCTCTCAATTCTTGGTTTGGTATTAAAATTTCTTCTTCTCTACTCGTGATTTTAATTTTTCTAATGACCTCCGCTCTTGCAGGAAGTGAGAGCATTTCCCCTTGAGGTGAATCTAATATTTCTACTTCTAGGTGCCTTTTTAAGAAGTGTGATCTAATTATAAACCAACTTGGACCAGAATATTGGTAGTCTAATACACAATTGAAATTTTTTATGAAATCGTAACCGATTATACCGTCGCCAGGTATTGGGAACGTATCATCAACTATGTGGAAATTATGATATATTTCGAAATAATTAATATCTAAAATTGCCTGTGTGAACACAATTGCTTTTATTGTACCACTTCCTTTACTTTTTAAATTAAATATTTTATTCATATTTATATTAACATTGTTTATATGGGTTGTTTTCAAAAGACTGATATCTGAACCTATATCTAGAAGAAATGTAGAGGCTGAGTTAATTAAAGATGATTTTATTGTAATATAATTATGTAAATAGAGGTTGATATGCAGGATTTTATGTTTAATTGAATTGGTACAGTCCCCAGTTGGGCAGACTGGGGGCCATCTACGTTTTTTGACGTTTCTGCTTATCTAACATTTTTATTAGAGTTGTTGCGTCCCCTATAACTGTTATTGTTGTTACGATAATTGTTGTTTCGATAAGTGTTGTTCCTTTGGTTAGCGTAGGAGTTTTCGTTTCGTTTTGAGCTATACTTATTGTTTCGATTCCAAAGATTTCTTTGTCAGTGGTATAACTACCGCGACCCCTATAGTCGCTAAAGTTGCGTTATTTATTTATGTAATTTATTTGCAAATTTCCTGAACTTTCTGAGCTTAGTTCAAGGAATTTGGTAACAGCGTCACCTACTGCTTGGAACTGACCTGCTCTCCAGGCACGGATTCAGAGGGGGTATTTGGGGGGTTCAAACCCCCCGAAGTTCTAAAATAACTTGTATTTAAATGTGATGTACTGATGTTTATTATGTGAGCTAAGGGTACCAAAAAGAAAAACATTGATTTTTTATAATTAACTTTAAATATTCACACCCTTATGCTGTAAACGTTTGTAGCTGTTTCTACACGTATTGCTAAAACACTGAGTTCTGTTCCAGTTTATGTTTGTTTTTTGCGATATCGCGCCTGTAGCTGCAAACAGTCATACACTAAGAGAAAAAATATTAAATTTATCCAAAAACTTTTTTAATTTATCCAAAAAGCGAGTAAATTTTGCACCAATAACGCATTTGCATAAATCAACTACGTAAATATTTAAAATTTATTTAAAATTTTCTTAATTAAATAAAATATTTAAATATTTAAACAGAATTAATAAAAAAATATATTAAAATTGTGCACGAATTTTTTTAAAATATCTTTCAAATATTTAATATTTGAAAATAAAACTATCACATTTAAAGAAAATTTATTTAAAAATACTGAATTTAAAAAACAACATATTTAAATGCAATAAGAATCAAAATTTATAAGAAGCAAAATATGCAGAAAATATCAAGTTGTCACTCAAACCTACATAATTTCATACAGCGCCCACCCATCGCACTCACAAATCATCTTGGCCAAATATCCACGCTATATTACCCTTGCAACATTAACTAAATGAGAACTATAAGAAACCTGCAACTGCAGAAATAAACTGCAGGAACAGCCCAGCTAGCATTTTCAATTGTAGGCGACTCTTCCACGATCGGACCGGACGATTAAATAAATCGTCGAAGATGTCGTATTCCGATCGCGCAAGTTCAGTACAACGGGAAAAACTGTGTCAAGCCGGCGACTCTTCCATGCTCAGAAAAGAATCGTGTAAAACGCTTTTATTCCTATTTCAAACGATCCTTGAATCAATCGCCTAATTGAGTAGTCTACGATGCTCAGAAAAGAATCGTGTAAGACGCTTTTATTCCTACTTTAAACGACCCTTGAATCAATCGCCTTATTGAGTCGTTTGCGATGCTCAGGAAAGAATCGCTGAAGGGTATTGAAACTATTGCCAAGACGATATTTAATTGACCCTAAATTCTTCAAAATAAGAAGCATTGTTCTGTATTGTTAATTTTTAATTTTAATGTATGTAATAAGTTTAAACTCGTATATATAAAATAAAATTAATTCAATTTTTAATTAAAAAAAAAAAACAAAATTCAGTCATAGAAAAATAAAATATATAAAAAATAAATTATGGAGCCAAATCCCCTAATTTGTTTCGTCATCCTTTTTGGTCCGATCACCCTTCCTGAGTCGGTCACCAGCATGGACAAAATGTTGCTGCTGCACTTTCGGGAAAAAACGAGTTGTAAGGAAAATATTTGATTTATTCACGTAAATATATAAATAAAATTTATACTCAGGTGTGGATAATGTTAATATACGTTATTTCCCTTAGTGTACATACAACTGCAACCTGAAATCACAAAAACACCGCATTTTTCGAATCAAAGATATGCAAACACCGGACAGTTTTAATTTAAAAAACTCACAGTTTCGATAGTATCGGAAGTGTAGACATAAAATTCCTTTTTATACAGTAATGGAGAAAAATTCTGGTTTTGTTGTTTTTATTCATTTTTATGTTGGTTAAAATTAATCGTGGTCAAAAGAGGTCAAAAATAGGCGGAGGAGGCGTGGTTAAAACTAAGTATGCCATGACCTAATAAAGGATTCAAGTGTGCCGAATTCGAGTTAAATCCGTTCAGCCGTTTAGATTTGTTTTCGGGTCAAATAAATAAATAGAGAAACCACAGTTATTATTATAATTATCTCCACCCCAGCGTCACCTTGGGGTATTTAACACAAAAAAATAATCTTGAGCACCACACAATCATATGGAATGAATATGGAGTGAAAAGTGAACAGCTTCAGTGGTTCAGCCGTGATGCTCTTACATACATACGCACCAACGTTTTTATATATTAGATAATTCGAATTTATTCTGATATTTAAAAAATATTTTCATAACACAACGTGTTATGCAGAGACTCCATGCGGAGCGATAATGTGTAAACCGTTAAGTAGGGTACACATTATCGCTCATGAATGTCAGTTGAGAGAGAATCTGAGCTTGAGTCACAGTATGTACACTTGACTGTTGAATTGTAATTTTTGACTGAACGCTCACAAAAATTTTTGTGAGCACGTCCGTCACGGGTTAGCTCTTGCTCGTTGTTTGACAATGTGTACTAAAATTATTTCAATTCAACATTCGTTCAAAATTCTAATTGTTTCCACATCGCTCGTGGTTCGGTTTTTAAAAAATGGATGCAGAAAAGGCGTTTTCAGAAGATTTTATTGAATATTTACTGCACGATATTCGCAAACGAATGATATTTAATGAAGACGGCATTAATGATAATCTGGTCATGCAGCAGAATGAGAGAGAAATTTAACGAAATTAAGTGAAGCTCATGAACAGCTATGGGCAGAGAGCGCTCTTAGAGCGCTGAGATAAGTGAAGACCGATTGAACGGTTTGGCGTTGTTGAACATGCATCGTGACGTGGAAGTAGCGTGCGAAAATGGAATCGACATTATGTCGAAAAAGCCAAGAAAAATGAATATCATTTTATAATGTAAAGCATGTAAATTTTGATTTGATGACTTATTTAATAAATATACTATGTGTATATATATATATAACGTACATAAATATTTTTAAAATCCCCCCCAAAATATTTTCCTGGAACCGCCCCTGTTGCTCTCATTAACATTTTTACCACCTCAGATTTCGCATTTGTGTTATTGTCTTTACAGCGTGCTGAGTGGAGTAGTTTTTTGCTTATGCTGGCGTCAGACCGTCTGCTATATATGCCTGTTCCAATTGCATTGTTATACTTTCGATTTCTTTGGCAAACTCTGCGTCACTTTTGTTTTGTTGCTTTAGAGTAGCGAGTTTGGTTGAAATGTTTTGTGATGATTCATATTTCACATTTGCGAGTACAGTAGCTTTGATTTCTTGAATGGTGTTTTCATTATTCAATAATCTACCTGCTGCTTGAGTTAGTTTTATTTTAATTAGTGAAATAGCTATGCTTTCATGGGTGTCTTTGATGGTGTCCAATAAATCTAGAGCGTTTACAAATTTATTTAAATTTTCAAATTTGGCATCGAATTCAGGCAACAGTTTTGTTGCTAGGTTAATTAACTCAATAGGCATCATTTTGCTAACTTTATTTGGTTCTATTGACGAGTCAGATTCTAATTCAGAGTTTTCAACCTCACTAACTGCTTGAAATTTTAAATTAAGAAATTTAGTTATTTTTGTTGGTATTTCCCGTGGTATTTGTAATTTACAGAAAATAATTTCTAATCTATTTTTAATTGAAGAAAAATAATTTTCAAATTCTAGTTTATGTATTGGACTAAGAAATGGATTAATTGTTCTACCGAGATTAGCTATTGTGTCATGTTGATATCCTAAAATTCTGAGATGTTTAATTTACACATTTGTATGATTTGTCAAAAATTATTTTTATTTCTTCTGATTTGTCTCCCACATTCTCCCAGGTAACTGGGTTTGACAAAATTTATTAAACGAGTACAAGTTTATTTACTTAATTTATAGAAATCGCATAATCGACTCGATTAAATCGAGTTCAAGTTTTTCAACTTATATAAAACACAATAAATGAATTATGAAACAATATAACTAAATGTATAACATTCTTAAGGAAATATAAAATTGGCTTTTCTTGGTTGATTTACATTTAATTTACTTGTTAGTTGGATTACATTTAATTCTTGAAAAATGTCTGCACATATGTTGATTGTTGATGTCCGCTGATTCCATTGATGAAGATGACTGTTTTTCCGTCCCCATTCCCAATCGTTGGGGGGGTGTTGGGCCTTCAGCTTTGAGGCACTGGCTTCTTTATATAGTTGGCGTTGCTCTACGTCGGCTTAAATGGTGTTTTATCATAACGTATACTATGATTATTAACAAACATATAGCTAGTAACACTATCAGTTGCCAGTTGTTTTGCGTATTAGTGTGATCACTAGCGGTAAATGTTTGCTGTGTTTCAGTTACTTTTATTTGTCTTTCCAAGTATTTTTCTATCTTGTTTTGATCCACTTCCTGCCCGAGTTCGTATCCTGATAGGGTCAATAGGATTGCACTGAGTGTTTTGTTCCACCAGGACATTATAATTTCTTTTTTTCACTTTTTTTTTTTTTTTGTCTAACTGCCTCAACCTGGCGAGGCCAGCATTATCTATGCCGAAATCGTCTCAAACCTCTCCGTGGTGTCCTCTAGAAACGGCAAACTGGCAACCGTTAGTTTGACGGCTAATCTGAGTGGCGAGCTGCCTGCCTTTAAAGAGTTGTGCGTCTGGTTTGAAGCCCACCACGCAAACACACATTTCAATGAAACGTAAAAGAAAAATGATAATAATGATCCCCAAATCTAATGACGACTACCGCAAACGAAAAACTAACAATAATTTACGGATATGCACTTGGAATGTCCGAACCCTTAATTGGGATGGTGCCCCTATCCAACTGATAGATATCTTAGAAAGATACAAGGCTGATATCACTGCAATCCAAGAAATGCGATGGAAGGGACAAGGTTGCTTACGGCAAGCATCCTGTGATATCTACTACAGCGGCCATGCGGAGAAGCACGAGTTTGGATGAGGATTTGTGGTTGGCAGGAGACTACGGCATCATGTCCTGCGATTCATACCTGTGAACGACTTGCCATAATCCGTTTCAAGGCATAATTTTTCAATATAAGCCTGATATGTGCGCATGTTTCGACAGAAGACAAAGACGATGAGACCAAAGACAGCTTCTACGAGTGCCTTAAAGAGGCCTATGAGTGCAGCCCCCGCCACGTCATAAAAATCGTGCTTGGTGACTTCAACGCCAAGGTGGGAAAAGAAAATATCTTTGGTCCAACAGTCGGAAAGTTCAGCTTCCACGACAATGCCTCTGATAATGGAATAAGGCTGATTGACTCTGCCGCAGAGCGAAACATGGTCGTTAGTAGTACTAGATTCAAGCATCTCAATATTCATAAAGCAACTTGGCTGTCTCCTGATCAAAAGACGTGCAACCAAATTGATCACGTTTTGATTGACGGAAGGCACTCTTCCAGTGTTTTAGATGTACGCGCGATCCGTGGTGCCACTATAGACTCGGATCATTATCTTGTCGCAGCCAAGATCCGTACACGCCTTTGCGCAACCAAGAATGCGCGCAATCCAACACAGAGAAATCTAGACGTCGAAAAGCTGCAATCAAAACAAACAGCCGAAGACTTCGCTACTCCACTCTCACTCCTGCTTCAAGAAAGCACACCTCCGATCGACGATATATGCGCGCAGTGGAATCATATTTCCTACTCTATGCGTACGGCTGCCGAAGAGATGATTGGCTATCATCGCCCTCGCCGAAACCAGTGGCACGACCAGGAGTGTCGCGACGCCGCTTTAGAAAAAGACGCCGCTTACAAAGCCACCCTGCAGTCGGTTGTAACGCGTGCTGCTAAAGAGCGATACAAAGAGAAGAGGAGGGAAGAGAGACGCATTTTCAGGCGAAAGAACAGAGGTGGAAATGCGTGAGTGCGAGAAAATTGAGATGCATGGTGACAGGAATGACGTCCGAAAATTTTTCGAAAAAATAAAAAGAGCTATAGCTCTTCAAGAATGAAGGCGAAGCTCTATTTGAATGCATTCATGAGCTTCTATGCAGAATATGGTCGGAAGAATGCATTCCAAACGATTGGAACCTCAGTGAGCTCTGCCCAATTCACAAGAAACGCGATCCCACAATTTGCGAAATCTAACGTGGGATAAGCCTTCTTAATATCGCATATAAGGTCCTGTTGAGCGTATTATGTAAAAGACTGAAGCCCATCGTTAACCAGTTGATTGGACCTTATCAGTGTGGTGCCAGATCTGGCAAATCCACCATAGACCAGATATTTACGCTACGACAAATCTTGGAGAAGACCCTAGAAAAACAAATCGACACACATTATCTTTTTGTCGATTATAAAGCTGCCTTCGACAGTCCAATAAGGAATCATCCATATTCCAAAATGTCTGAATTTGGTATTCCTGCAAAGCTCATCCGCCTTTGCAGAATGACACTGAGCAATGCCAGTGCCACAGTTGAAATCGGGAAGGACCTCACTTCTCCATTCGATACCAAACAAGATTTCAGACAAAGTGATTCCTTATCGTGAGACTTTTTCAACCTAATGATGTGATATGTATTAACTTTTAGTACTTTTTTATTTACTATGAAACCCTGAACTATTATTGCTTCAACAGGTTTCGATATATAATAAGAGAGTGTGAAAGGCAGTGAGGTTCTACATTTTGAAGTATACGGAATAAATCTGAATTAAAGCATCAAAAGTCTTGTTAATTTATTTCAATAATATATAACATTTTGGCGACGAGGATAAAAATAAAAGTAAAAGTAAAGTGGATATATTAAAAAACTTAGAGGAGTTCTCTGACAAAGAAAGTAGTGGGTCAGATAGTTTGAAGATACCCAGGACAGTTTCGAAGTTAAAACTGAACACGTGGCTGATACGATGGCTCAGTTCTTTGGAACTATTGAATTTTTTTCACCCGGCGAGGACTTTGTGAGCTATGCAGAAAGATTAGATCAATTGCTGACAATTAATAGAGTTACCGATGATAAGATGCAAGGATCATATTTAATTACGCTAATCGGGCCGGACACGTACAAAATCTTAAAATCGCTTGTAGCACCTGCGGAACCTCACTCAAAGGGATATAAAGAGCTGATAAAAATCCTGAAAGCCCATTTTAGACCAGAAACGAATATTATAGCAGAAAGGTTTCAATTTCATAAGAGAATGCAACAAGTACATGAAAATGTCGGAGACTACGTCGTGGAGTTAAAGAATTTAGCCGAAAAGTGTGAATTTGGTTTATTTCTAGATGATTCGTTGAGAGATCAGTTTGTCGTTGGCATTAAAGACGAGACAATTCAGCGTAAATTATTAAATGAGTCGACTATGACTTTTGAAAAAGCATGCCAAATTGCGAAGTCGTACGAGCTAACCAAAAACAACATGCAGTTAATGCATCCAACTACAGTTCATCACATCGCTCATCCAAGGGAAAATAAAAGTCATCAGAGTCGTATTCAGCAAAGAGACAACCGGCAGAACTACAAGTCAGCGCGAGAAGACACGGAGAGATCTTCTGCATATAGAAAAGGCAGCAACAACTCAAGTGGTCGCGGTGGTCACTACGCGAGAAATTGCCGCTCCGTTACACCAGTACGAAAATTTAGAAGATCACCAAGCAGAGTCAGCAATTATAAGGCCAATAATATAAATTTAGAGAATTTACAGTTAGGTTACCTTAACCATATTGCTCACAACAATAAAGCATGTCACTTGAATATAGAAATAAATGGTAGTTTAGTGAACATGGAGCTCGATACTGGAGCATCAGCTTCTGTTATGTGCAGCAACGATTATAAAAAGTTATTTTCAAAGTGCGGCTTAAGGAAAGTAGAAAATAAATTATGTGTAATTACAGGCGATAAAGTTGTTGTTGAAGGTGTAATCGATGTGCGCGTCCGTGATTTATGCGGTAAGAAATATTTTAACTTAGAGCTTGTTATTGTTAACTCTAATAGAAACTTTACACCTTTACTTGGGAGACCATGGTTAGATTTGCTTATACCAAACTGGCGTGAATGTTTTACTGATAGTGGTAAAAAAATCAACCAGATCAATAACATACGCGGTGATTACTTCAAAAATAAGTATAGCAGTGTGTTTTGTAAAGATGCAGAGTGCGCTATACAAAATTTTGAAGCAGAAGTTGTGTTGAAAGAAAACGCCAAACCTATTTTTTTTAAACCTTACACAATGCCATTTGGAATACGAGAAAGCGTAGAAAAAGAGTTGGATCGCTTAGTTACGGAAGGTATATTAGTTTCAGTGCGACACAGTAGGTGGGCATCACCCATTGTCGTAGTTCCAAAAAAAGATAACAAAATACGAATTTGCATTGACTGCAAGGTTTCTGTAAATAAATTTGTACAGACGGAACATTATCCTTTGCCTAAAATAGATGAAATATTTGCGGGTCTTAAAAATTGTACTTGTTTCTGCGTTCTTGACTTGTCTGGTGCATACCAACAAGTAAAAGTTTCGGAAAAATCACAAGAGTATCTCACTATAAATACTCATAAGGGCCTTTATCGATACACTAGGCTTCCATTCGGTTTAAGCTCAGCTCCGGCTATTTTTCAATCGATAATAGACCAAATCTTACAAGGTATTCCGAAGGTTTCAGGTTACTTAGACGATATCTTGATCGGAGGAGAAAGTGTTCAGGATTGTGAAAATAAACTTGACCAAGTTTTAAGTAGACTAAATTCATACAAGGTTAAAGTGAATGAGGAGAAATGCAAATTTTTTCTGGACAAAGTTCAATATCTCGGTCATGAAATTTGCAAGGAGGGCATCAAGCCAACTCAGGAAAAAATGGATGCAATAAAACATGCTCCAGCACCTCATGATGTTACAAGTTTAAAATCTTTTTTAGGATTACTTAATTTTTATGGTAAATTCATACCGCGTTTGTCATCTGAGCTAAAACCACTTTATGACCTGTTGCGTAAAGGGTCAATTTTCAGGTGGTCAGATGATTGTAACTTGGCATTCAAAAAAAGTAAAGATTTGCTATTAAATAATCAGCTTCTGATGCATTTCGATACAAGTAAACCAATTATAGTTTCATGCGACGCTAGTCCATACGGAGTGGGGGCGGTCCTCTCACATATTATTGAGGGTGAGGAACGACCAATACTTTTCGCGTCGTCAACCTTAAGTGAGGCAGAAAAACGATATTCGCAGCTTCATCGTGAAGCATTGGCTATCGTGTTTGCAGTTCGAAAATTCCATCGTTATTTATATGGCAACAAATTTATTTTGTATAGCGATCATAAGCCATTGCGAGAAATTTTCGGACCAAATAAACAAACCCCAGCCGTTGCTGCTGCGCGTTTACAAAGATGGGCCATCTTATTAGGGCAGTATTCATATGAAATCAAGTATAAGAAAGGCACGGAATTAGGACACGCGGACGCTTTATCGCGATTACCGTGTAAAGAGCCTACAGGTGAAGAAGGCGACATGATTTGTAATTTAAATGTCCAAGGGTATTTGTACGATATTCCGGTCAAGTTTTCAGAAATTATAGTTGAGAGCAAAAATGACAAAGTTTTGCAGGAAGTACACGGGTACGTTATGGAAGGCTGGCCAAATAAAAAATTTTCGAACGAGCTTGGGTCATATTTTAAGCAGCGAAATTCGCTATCTTGTGAAAAAGGCGCACTGTTTTACGGAACAAGAGTGGTTGTGCCATGTACAATTAGAAGAAAACTACTGGAACTTTTACATGCTGGACATCCTGGTATTGTACGTTCAAAAATTCTAGCTCGTAGTCATATTTGGTGGCCGAATATAAATCAAGACATTGAAGATTTTATTAAAACTTGTTCAATATGTGAGCTAACGCAAAGGAAGTCGTCACTTGGGGGTAAAGAAGAATGGCCGAAAACATTTTTTCCGTTTGAACGAGTACATATTGATTTTTTCAAATTAGAGGGCGTAGATTTTTTGATTTTAGTTGATCATTACTCGAAGTGGATTGATGTCGCAATCATGAAAAATACAACGGCTCAATCAGTAATAGAGGAGTTATCCTATAGATTTGCGATTTATGGTCTGCCAAAAGAAATAGTTTCGGACAATGGTCCTCCTTTTGGTTCGGGGTTGTTCATAAATTTTTGCAAGGCAAATGGTATAACTGTACTTAAAAGCCCGCCGTACCATCCTGAGTCAAATGGATTAGTCGAAAGAGGTGTCCAAACTATAAAGAACGCGTTAAAAAAAAGTTGCTTAGAACGTCCAAGTACAAAAACAGATTTTAAAAAAATATTAAACTCGGTACTGTTTAATTACAGAAATACACCAACAACAACAAACTGCACGTCACCATCTAATAAGCTTTTCGCATACAAACCAAGAACTACAATCGACCTTGTTAAGCCGCACTGTGAAAACAAAAATCATATTAAAAAGAGAGAAGATGAAATAGCTGAATATGAGAAAGAGTCTAGTAAATTTTTTAATAGTAAATGTAAATTTAGAAATAAATATGAGAAAAACGAAATTGTTTTATATAAATGTGAATTTAAAAATTATTTAAATTGGATGCCAGTAAGAATAGTAAAAAAATTGAGTGACGTAAGATATTTAATAGAAAAAAATGGAAGACATATTCAGACTCATGTAAATCAACTCAGGAAGACACATGTCAAGAAAGTTAGGTTCTCACAATTTCAGAAGTATTATGATACAACTAATGTAAGCAATTATAAAAACATAGCTCCAGAGAAAAATAATAGTGAGCAATTATATATGAATTCAAAAATAATAAAATCTGAAAATCAGAATGATCTGTCACCTGTAGCTAGCAGACTGCGTTCAAAATATGTACCTAGAATATAGGTATTTTAAGACAAATTACTTAATTACTTATTTTAAAATTCTAAATAACGTATATAAGTTACCTATATGAATAATGTTAAATTTGAATTATGAATTTATAGCTTTATTTTTTATTGAGGAAGAAGTTGATATGTATTAACTTTTAGTACTTTTTTATTTACTATGAAACCCTGAACTATTATTGCTTCAACAGGTTTCGATATATAATAAGAGAGTGTGAAAGGCAGTGAGGTTCTACATTTTGAAGTATACGGAATAAATCTGAATTAAAGCATCAAAAGTCTTGTTAATTTATTTCAATAATATATAACATGATGGAGAAGATCATCCGAGCTGCTGATTTGAGACGCAGTGGCACGATATTCTACAAAAGTATTATTCTGCTGGCGTATGCTGATGATATCGATATCATTGGCCATAATACGCCCGAAGTCACGCAGCATTCTCCAGGTTAGCAGTGAACGCAGATAAGACGAAATACCTAGTGTCAACAAAGAAACAGTTCCAGCGTCTTGGTAACCATGTTACTGTTGACAACATCTCCTTCGAGGTTGTTAAGGAGTTCGTCTACTTGGGATCCAGCGTAAGCTCCTTCAACGATGTCAGAATTGAGATAAAATGAAGGATAACTCTTGCCAATAGGTTTTACTGTGGGCTGAGTAGGCAATTGAGAAGCAGAGCCCTCTCTCGATGAACGAAACTCACTCTCTATAATTCACTAATCATGTCCGTTCTATTATATGCAGCATAAAACCTGACGTGGAGCAGTTCTGATGAAAAGACTTAGGGAGCCTTAGAGAGAAAGATCCTTCGTAAGATCTTCGGTCCAATCTGCGTCAATAACGAGTAACGAATTCGATGGAACCACGAGCTGTATGAGCTGTTGGTGGTGCGAAAGAGTGTGGTGCGTAAATCGAAGAAGTTTACCAAGTTTTGTTGATTTTTTTGGTAGAAAATAAGTGTGAAAGTGAAGACCACGATGAGGTGATGACAAGATACTTGAAGCAGCAGCAGGGTACGAAAACAAGAATATTGAGAGCCAACAACAAAAATTATTACTAGGCAGACTTAGTAACAGAGCTAGATTTAATTAGCTCAACATACACCCAACGAAAAATAATAGCCAACGTCAATACAAAATATGAGGAATTTTTTGTAATCTTCAACATCCTCCCCCCCCCCCCCCCCCCCTTGGGAGTGATGATTCCAAGTATTAATCTTGTTAACGCCACTGGTGGTTGCCCGGTGTGCTGGTACGGGAGTGTGCGTTAAGATGCTCTTAAGCCTGTTTGCTCTCTCCTAATTTTCTTTTGGGTCCTAACATAAACTATGTTAGTTTTTAAGCTGATATAAATAAAAGTGACCTCGGTCTTTAAAGTTGAAAACGCCGCGTCTTTCCTTATTTTTGGTTTTAAAAGTTTTTGCCTTCCCCCCTCGATATCCGAAGATACAAATCTGTTTGGTATTATTAAGGTTGATGATCTTCTTTTTCGTTCATACTATATTGTCCCTAACTTCCCTATCTAGGGACACAGGGGGTTTGGCCACAAGGCCCGTTAAAATCAGCCGCAAGGCTTTAACTCATAGATCTGCCACAAGGCAGTATTTCAATATGTTTTATTGATCAAGCCACAAGGCTTGGTTTGAATAATAGAACTTGTGTTTTAGCTGTGATTCTAAGATTCAATTTTATTTACAATCAACTCTGGTTTTTATAACAAAATATTTGAGTGAAAAGTTACAATATTTTCTTTTCACTCAATGTAACATATACAAAACATATACATATACAAACATATACAAAAATAAATGAAATCTAAATACTATTCTTACACAATTTCTTACTATTAATTTTTACTTAATGTCTGTTTGACATTATATCCATCACAACCCACTTACAGGTTACAAACCCTAGTGACATCTGAAACCCTAGCGATCTGATTGTACAATGCATAACATGAATCATGCCGCTAGTAGTACTTGAGCTTGTCACCGTTTGCGCTTTATGCTTTGGTTTCGCTGCACGTATGCAATGAGACCAACGCAGAGCGTTTGTAGCGTTGTGTGATATGTTTATGGTTGAGGTAGGTAAGTGCTAGCCATATGTGCACTACATCCTTCCCATTTAAAAAATGAATAATGTTTATTTATAATTCTTGAATATGAATAAAGATTATTTTGAAAGTGAATTTAATTTAATTATTTCTTTCCAGATGTAAATAGTAAGTATTTTATTTGAATTCTTATAATTTAAACATTGGTTATATATTTGTATTACATTTATTTTAACTTAATGTTCTTGATAATATTATATTATTATTATGAACTTCTGATGTTTTGTTATCCAATTTTATTATACTATTCGCACCTTTTCTTTCAACTATTTCGTATGGTCCCTTAAATGGCCTATCAAACTTTTTCTTATTTCCTACTTTTAAATATACTAGATCTCCTACATCAAATTTGTGTTTTGTTGCCTTATTTTCTTTATTTGATATATCTATTTTATATTTCTCTAAATATTCTTTAGCTTTGTTATGTGCGTACTTTAATTTAATTTTTAATTCTGTTAAATAATCTTCTAAGTCATATAATTTTTTATTATTGTTCCAAATCTCACCAGGTAGCGTGCAAATTTTTCCATATACTAATTCAAATGGAGAATATGTTGTTGTTGAGTGTGGAGTTGTATTGTAACAATATGTGTAGTATGGTAGTAAAGTTGACCAGTTATCATTCTCTTGCATTCCTCTTAAATATTCATTCAATACCCTATGATTTCTTTCAACTGTTCTGACAGTTTCATGGTGATATGGTGTTGACGTTCTTTTTTCTATATTTAATTCTCTACATATGTTTTGTAGTAATTCATTTGTAAATTCTGTTCCTTTATCTGTTTTTAGTATTTTAAAACATACATGTTTAAGAATGAATTTTTCTACAATAGCTTTTGCGACAGAAATCGCTGTTTTGTCTTCTAAAGGAATTGCAACTAAATATTTTGTCAATTCACATTGTATTGTTAGAATATAACGGTATCCATTAGAGGGTCTCATTGGTCCAACTGTGTCCATTGTTACTGTTTCAAATGATGTTGTTGGTGTATTCGTTACACACATTTTCTCCTTAGTATATTTTGTTATTTTCACTTCATTACATAAATTACAATTATTTATGTAGTTTTTAACCATCTTTGATAAATTTTTCCATATATATTTTTGTTTCAATTTCGCGATGCATCTTTTAATACCTATATGTCCTCCTAATATTGAGTCGTGATTTTCTTTAATTAGCTGCAGCTGCTCAGCTTTATTTGTTATTTGTTGCGGGGGCTGATACAATATAATTTTTAATTTCTCCTTTGTATCTATCTGTATTAAATATTCTTTTTAATTGGTGCACCTTTATTATATTAAATATGATATCATTCTTTCCTAGCGCTAATATTTCTATATTTTGTTCTTTTGCTTTTGATACTAACTTCCTCAGAACCAATTTTATCTCTGGTAAAGATTTTTCGTTAAGTATCGCATGAACTTCATTTTGAGCTATTATTATATTTTGTTCTTGTGTTTTTCATGTAAACTTCCTCTGAACCAATTTTAACTCTGGTAAAGATTTTTCGTTATGCACCTCAAGAACGTTGTTTGCTCCATTATTATTCATATTTTTGGCCTTTTCATTATATATAAATTTCAATTTTCTTAGACGTCTTACTTCGAAAAATTATGTAGCTTCCCATATATGAAGTTGATCAGACTCCACTTGCTGAGAGTTATCATTATTATTCAGGTTACTCATTTGCGCATTATTTTTATCACCGGTTATTCTTTTATTTGTACATGTATTCTTGTTCAATTTTTTATGTGCCGCCCGTGTTAATACTTGTATATTTGCTTCTTTAGGTATCATCTTTTTTAATTTTTCGCTATCTGATTTTATTCTAGATAGTGCATCCGCGTTTGTATTCATCTTGCCTTGTTTAAGAATGATATCAAAATCATAATCCATTAAGTCTAGTCGTACTCGTGTTAGTTTTGATGATGGATTTTTATGTGTGAATAGACTTACTAATGGTCTATGGTCTGTGTATACCGTGAACTTTCTTCCATAGAGATATGGTCTGAAGTAATTGATTCCCCAGTGAATTCCTAGTAACTCTTTTTCTATTATTGCCTTATTTACTTCATGTTTATTTAATGTTTTGCTGGCATAGGCAATTGGTCTATCGTGTCGTGGTTCACCTTGAGATAGTACCGCTCCTAAGGCAAATTGTGATGTATCTGTTGTCAGTATAAAAGATTTATCAAAATCTGGATATGCTAATACTTGTGGAGATATAAGTTTTTCTCTTAGCTTGTTGAATGCTGCTTCACATGTTTCTGTCCAATTGAAAAGCTGTCCTTTCTTTAGCAATTGATTTAGTGGTCTTGCAATTTCTGCAAAATCTGGAATAAATTTTCTATAGTAATTGCAGAATGCTACAAATCTTCTGGTATCATCAGCACTGTTTGGTTTTGGATAATCTCTTATGGTTTCATGTTTAGCTGGATCAGTTGTTATTCCTTTGGATGTTATAAGATGTCCTAAGTACACAACTTCCGTCTTTAAAAATTCACATTTCTGGAGATTTAGTTTCAAATTGTACCTTTGTAGTTTTTGTAATACTTTTTCCAAGTTTTTGTTATGATGTCTCAGGTTTGATCCAAAAACAATGATGTCATCTACATAGAGAAATGCTGATTCTTGAAGTCCGCTTAATGCAATTGAAAGCATGCGTTGAAAACTATTTGTTGCTATTTTTAATCCAAATGGTAAGCGTTTGAAATGATAGTGTCCTGAATTTGTTGAGAATGCTGTCATATTTCTTGAATTTTTTATGAGTGGTATCTGATGAAAAGAACTTGTCATATCCAACGTGGAAAAAAATATTTCGCATTTCCGAGCTTATCTAGTACATCTTCTAGTCTTGTCAGTGGGAACTTATCATTAATTATTTTTTTGTTTAGTGCCCTAAAGTCTACTACCAGTCTCCATTTTGCTGTTCCATCTGTAGATTTTTTTGGTACTACTAAGAGTGGAGAGTTGTATGGGCTGAATGATGGTTCAATGATATCTTCTTCTAGTAACTTTTGTACTTGATCTTCTATTTCTTGAAGCTGTGGTTGCGGAAGTCTGTAGTTCTTTATATAAACAGGTGAGTTGTCAATTAAGTCTATCTGCTGTTTATAAAAATTGTTTGTTGTTAGTATATCTCCGTCATTATGAAAAACGTTTCTGTATTTATAACATAGGTTAATTACTCCTTGCTTGGCTTTTTCATCTTTTCCATCTATTTGAATTTCAAGATTCTCATCATTTTGTTCTGAAGCATTGTATTGTTGTATTTTAAAATTTTTCAGTGGCTCTATATTTAAATTGCAATTATCTAAATATATATCATTATCGGTTGTATTCAGTATTTTCACGTGCTTGATTCCATCTGCTGGTATGATTGCATTTGCTATAAATATTCCTTTTCTTATTTCTGATGCGTGTACTATACTGTCTTCCTCCAGGTCTACATTTATATTTGTTATTAGTTCACTTCTTCTTGGTATATTAATGATTGATATTGTTACTGGCAAGGTCACGTACATTGCAATATCTTCTTGATTTTCTTTGGTGTGTATGGATAAAACACATGTTTCGTACTCTATTTTACAATTATATTTCATTAAGAAATCTCTTCAAAGTATTCCATCTGCATTTATGTCAATATCTTCTTGTATGACATAAAATTTGTGTGAAATCTCTCCATCGTTGAGTTATATTTTTATATTTATTTGTTGTTGAATGGTTAATGGTCTGCTTGCAATATCTGTGATTTGGATTTGATTTGACGATTTTATATCATTTTCATTAATTTTCTCATTTTTTATTATTGATATGTCCGCACCTGTATCAATAAGTAAGGTTACTAAATTATTTCTATCTCCTATTTTTACTTTTATTATATTAGTATTAAAATTATTACTAACACAAATAATTCTATATTTATTGCTTTTTTTAGGGTGCGTTAACCCCGGTTGCGGGGGATTGATACGTTTCCCGAGTTTTGATGGTTTCTATTATTATTAAAGTTATTATTATTGCTAGCTCTATTATTATTGTAATTCCTATAGCCATTGTTATTGTTATTGCTATTCCTGTTGCTATTGTTATTTCTAGAACCGTAACTATTCCTATTATTATAATTCCTAAAGTTATTATTGTTATTATTTTGAATATTTCTATTCCTATTATAATTTCCATTTCTATTATTATAATCATTCCTATTTCTGAATGTCATTACATTATAGTTTACATTTGTATGACCATCTACTTCTGTTGCTATCTCTAAAGCTTTAGCAAATGTATTGGGTTGAGCTGCAAGAACTATGCTCCTGAAGGGCTCATTTAAACCTGTTTTAAATGAATTGACAGCTAATTGGTCATTTAATTTTATGATGACTTCCTTATAATTTTCTCCTTGAGTTGATATCTGTATATTATTTAGAGCTGCTATTATTGTTTCTATTCTAGTAGCAGAATTAGTGACGTTCATTGCTCCTTGTTTTATTTGATGCAGTTCATTCTGCAATATCAAAGGATTTTTATTTAATTTGTAATTTTTTATAAGTATTTGTTTTAATTGTTCAATTGAATTTGAATTGCAGTTGGTAGCAATCTATTTTTTACTTTTTCACTGACTTTTGCTGCTAGAATGAATTTTAGCAATTGAGTTCTCTGAATATCATCTTTGAGCGTTGATGCATAGAATTCAATTGTGCCTAAAAACGTTGATAGCTTTTTGCTATCTCCATCAAACTTGTTCAAGCAGAACATATTTCGGCCGCTGCTGTTTAGCCAGTTAAACGCAGAACGCCGACATCAACACGCGCAAGATGTTTAAGCAACAAATAGTTCGGCCAGCTAAAAGCAGAACGTCGACAACAACACGCGCAAGCTCAAATTTCGCTTGCACTCAATATGCGCGCTTTCAGTGCAAGGCCAAGCAATGCCTTGGAATGCAGGTGCAAGCGCTGGGAAAATAATTTCACGAAATATGCTTCTTCATCAATAACCATTCAAATAAAATAAATCAAAATAAACTGTGGCGTCCGTGGCGTAGTTGGTTAAAGTGCGTGGCCGCTATGTCAAAGAACCTTGGAGACCCAGGTTCGAACCCCAGCAGCGACAGAAAATTATTTGAATTAAAATAATTTTTCTGTACGGCCGCCACCTCTCTGCAGACAATGGCAAACCTCAGAGAGTAATCAAAATGCCATGTAAAGCTTCTTGAGAACGAGAACATTCCGTTCATCGCCGTTCGGAGTCGGCGTTAAGCATGTAGGTCCGGTTCTTGGTCAATTGTGTACAAACTTAATAACACGCACAAAACAATTGATCATAAGAAGCTAGGTCAAAGTCCTTTTAAGGGCTGAAATGGCCAGTTATTTATTTTTTTTTTTATTTTTAAAATAAACTTATTGTGAGAAATATTTTTATATACTCACACATGTAACTTCACCTTATGTATAGAATATTTTTAAGTTACTCATACATATCCATTAAGTTCAATTTATGTAAATATATTTGATATAAATAGGAGCAATTAGCTCATTAGTTTTTAAGATTTGTCAAATAAAGACCTTAGCTTCCCCCACCAGTGGTAAGAAGCTAAAAGGAAAAATCTTCGTTTTACTAAAAGAAGTAAATCAACATTGGTGACCCCGACAAAAGTCAAATCTTTTTTACAATCAGTAAAAACATAAGGCGTTGATTAATCCATAACATAATCACAAATCCTTTTTTCAAAATCAGTGAAAACATAAGGCGTTGATTAGGCCATAACATAATCACAAATCCTTTTTTCAAAATCAGTGAAAACATAAGGCGTTGATTAGGCCATAACATAATCACAAATCCTTATTTCAAAATCAGTGAAAACATAAGGCGTTGATTAGGCCATAACATAATCACAAATCCTTTTTTCAAAATCAGTGAAAACATAAGGCGTTGATTAGGCCATAACATAATCACAAAACCTTTTTTCAAAATCAGTGAAAACTTAAGGCGTTGACTAGGCTACAACATAGTCAAAAAATTGTTTTTGATACAATCAGTGTTAAATAAGACGTTGACTGGGCCATAACAAAGTCAAAGTGTAAAAATAAGTGCACAAATATATAAAAATTGTTCCGCAACTTCAACTTGAACTTCAAACATGAGCATAACAGAGCTTGTAAATAACCAATCTGATATTGGCAAGGAGATTGAGCGGCAATACGACAACTTCAAAAAAGCAAACAAGCTAAGGAAGGAGAAACCTTCTTATGGCAAGGGGTGTTACAATGCCTTTTCAGAACTATGGGATGAATTCGAAGAGAACCACAAAACATTGGAAAGAATCATCCCAGAAGAGAAACGCAAGGACCACACCTATTTCTCTAACAATTTTTTTACACAAGTCAAAATTGTTAGAGATAAATACCTCACAAAAATGCAAGAAATTTACAAAGTGCCGGCAGAAAAATTAGAGGTTATTGATGACAAACCGGAACTAACAAGAGTTCCGGGCTTAGTTCGCCTTCAAAAAATTGCAGTAAAACAATTAAAGTTAACACTGGAAAAAATTAACTCCGCATTGCTAGAAGCACCAACAGAAGATTTTGCCAGAGTAATGCTGGAAGTTATAGCCACACAATGGGCAGCCTTTTCCAAACGCCATGATACCATTTGCTTGGAAGCCGATGACAACGAGTTAGAAGCCTACAATTTCGACACATTCATCGAATTAGAAGACTCCATTCAAAAGGCAACAATCGACTTACATCATGTTATTAGAGAAAACACCCAAAACTACAAAAGCATAAACGCAGGGGCCCAAGGCGTAAATCTCCCAAAAATAGAGATACCCAAATTCGGTGGCTCATATATTGAATGGCAGTCTTTTCATGATCTATTTTGTCAAATGATTCATGAAACAACTCTTGGGAATGTTCAAAAATTGTGGTACTTAAAAGGCGCACTAACTGGCGAAGCAGCAAAAATGATTTCACACATATCCTTGTCTAGTGATAACTATATTTTGGCCTGGAACACCATAAAGGCTAGATATTCAAACCATCGCTTGATCATGACTGGATTCTTAGATAAGCTGTTCAACCTGCCAACCATTCGTGATGACTCTTCGGCTGACCTTAGATCTCTTTATGACAACACTAATAAATATCTTCTGAGCATTGAAGCTATGAAAATAGATATTAAGGGCTGGGATCCTCTTCTAGTTTACATGATAATCAAAAAACTAGACAAAACAACTCATTCATTGTTCGAGCAGTCTTGCAAATCCACGAGAGTTTCCTAAGCTAAAAAATCTTCTCAAATTTATTGAAAAAAGGTCTCAGGCGTTAGAACTCTTAACCAATAAACCTATTTCAGAAGGCAAGAAAAGAGTAACATCGTTAATGACAAAGGGTTCTTGTCCCTTGTGCAACAAAGCCCATGCCTTATATGCATGTGAAAGGCTTTTAAAGATGTCACCAAAAACTAGATTCATCGAGGTCAAAAAATTAAGACTATGTATAAATTGTCTTAAATCAGATCACACATCCGTGGTTGAATGCAGTTCGAGAGGGTGCACTCAATGTGGCAAAAAACACAACACGTTGTTGCATTTCGAGCAAAATAGCAAGAACGAAGCAGCAACAACCAATTCGAGACTTCCAAAATCAATGCTGGCATCAACATCGGAACTACAAGAACACCAAATTGCAGCTGCTATTGCACATTCAACCAATGCATCGTTAGCAGCATCATCAAGAGGCTCATACGTCTTCCTGGCAACAACAATAGTCAAGGTCAAAAACAGCAGTGGCAACTTCATCAACTGTAAGGCAATCCTGGATTCCGGAAGCCAGTTAAACCTTATTACAACACGTTTAGCCAACAAGCTCGCGCTTAAAACAACAAAACACTCTCTCAATATAACCGGCATTGGAAACAACACATCAAGCTCAGGAAAACGCACTTATTTTGTCATCGCATCAACTAATTCTGGTTTCACTGCAAATATTGAAGGTTACGTTATTGACCAAATAACCAACAATCAACCAAGCAGTAGCATCGACATAAACAAATGGAACATTCCGAAAAATATCAAATTAGCAGATCCGACGTTCCATCAATCTTCTAAAATAGATCTTCTAATCGGAACTGAACTTTATTCGTCGTTAATGTCAATTGGTCAAATAAAAATTAACAAAAATTTGCCCACTTTACAAAATACTGTATTTGGTTGGGTAATAATTGGTAAAACTACTGCAAGGGATCCTGATCAAGCTTTCTGCGGCATTGGACGTGAGGACGACGATCTAAATGAACAAGTTTCCCGTTTTTGGGAAATGGAAGAAGTGCAAACTGAAACGAAACTTTTAACGGAAGAGGAAGAAACTTGTGAGCAAATTTTCAAAAACACTACAACTCGTGATTACGACGGGCGCTACGTGGTTCAGTTGCCATTAAAATTGGATCCAATAACACTTGGAAATTCAGGCAGCATGGCCATTCAGCGCTTTAGGTCATTGGAAGCTCGATTTAAAAAAAGTCCAGAGATAAAAGAAGCATATGCAGCGTTCATCAACGAGTATGAAAATCTTGGACACATGGAAGAGATTGAATACAAGGACATAAAAAAAAGACAATACTTTCTCCCTCATCACTGTGTGCTCAAGCCTGAGAGTTCAACTACAAAATTGAGGGTCGTATTTGATGCATCAGCAAAAACATCAAATAACATCTCTCTAAACGATATTCTACTTGGAGGACCTGCCATTCAAGGTGAACTGTTCTCAATTCTACTACGATTCAGGCAACATCCATACGCAATGACCGCGGACATTGCAAAAATGTACAGGCAATTTCTGGTTACTGAAAATGACTCTCATCTACAAATAATTATTTGGAGAGAGTCCGAAGGTCATCCATTCAAGTTTTATCGGCTCAAAACTGTTACATATGGCACCAAGAGCGCCGCATATTTAGCAACCAGATGCCTTAAGCAATTAGCAGAAGACGAATGTGCAACTTTTCCATTAGCTGCTGCAGTAACTCTTAAGGATTTTTACGTTGATGACTTCATGAGCTCCTTTAAAACCTTAAATGAAGCACTGAATACACAAACCGAATTAACCCAAATGATGCAACGAGGAGGATTGCAGCTTCGGAAGTGGTGCTCAAATCACAAGGAGCTACTACAAAATATAAAACCAGACGAGCGCGGAATTAATCTTAATATTCCAACAACAATGGGCAGTTCACTAAAACTTTTGGATTAATTTGGCATCCGCAATCGGACATATTCTTCATAAAATCAACATGGCCTCCACCAAAAAGGTTCACAAAACGTTCAATTTTAGCAGACATTTCACAGCTCTTCGACCCGCTTGGTTTTGTAAATCCAGTGATTGAGGTGGGAAAAATATTCCTACAAGAACTTTGGGACATGAAACTGGATTGGGATGCAGCTCTACCCCAAGAAGCTTATTCAAGATGGCTCGAGTTCAGGAACCAACTTCCCAAGCTGGCCAAATTAAGTTTACCAAGACAAGTGCTCGTGTCTGATGCCGTTTTAGTACAACTGCACGGATTCTCGGACGCTAGTGAAAAGGCTTATGGGGCCTGCATCTACTTGAGGTCTGAGGATTGTGAAGGAAAAATTGCATCACATTTACTATGCGCAAAGTCTAGAGTAGCCCCAAGGAAAAATCTGTCTATAGCCAGATTAGAGCTTTGTGCAGCAAAGCTTCTCGTACAACTTATCAAAAAGGTTCAAAGGGCATTAACAATCACAATCGATGAAATTGTTTGTTGGACAGATTCGACCATAGTCTTATCATGGATTGCATCGCCATCCTCCAACATGAATACCTTCGTGGCAAATAGAGTAGCAAGCATTCAACGCTCTACAACAGCAAGACAATGGAAACACATAGCTGGAGACAACAATCCAGCTGACGTACTTTCCAGAGGACTTCTTCCAGAACAAATTTTGAAGTCCCATTTATGGTTTTATGGACCCACATTCTTTGAGTCTAATGAAAGAGATTGGCCCATTCAACCAACCAATCAACTCTCACAATAAATTCAGACGTTTGCAACGAGTTGACGCCTTCATGCAGAGATTCATCAGCAATTGCCGGAAGAAAAAACTAAATAGGATCACATCCAAACATCCAACTACCGAAGAACTCGAAGATGCATTAGCAATAATTGTCAAACATATTCAACGACAAGCTTTTCCATCAGAATTGAATAATCTCAGCAAGGGCAAGGCAGTTACAAATACTAGTCCGTTAGCATCATTCACCCCGTTCATCAAAGATGGAATTATAAGAGTAGGAGGAAGATTGCAAATGTCAAGACTTCCATTTAACGCACAGCATCAAATCTTACTTCCTCACTCAAATGCCATCGTAGCCTTACTCGCCAAACAATATCATGAGGACAGGCTACACATAGGTCAAATGGCCTTATTAGCAGCATTAAGGGAAAAATTTTGGATATTGAGAGCAAATGATGTAACAAAATCAGTTTGCAAAAATTGTCGAAGATGTTTCATGGCACGACCCTCTGGAATCTCTCAGCTCATGGGAAATTTACCTGCAGAACGGGTGCAGCCATCAAAACCATTTGCAAATGTAGGAATTGACTACTGTGGACCATTCCAAATACACTACAGTATTCGGGGAAAGCGTCCCACAAAGGCCTACATTGCGGTGTTCATTTGCCTATCAACAAAATGCATTCACTTGGAAATAGTCTCTGATCTCACTACAGCTGCCTTCATCAACGCTCTTAAAAGATTTTCTTCTCGCAGAGGCCTTCCAGCAAAAATATTTAGCGACAATGCCACAAATTTCAAGGGAGCGCAATCATGTTTGCAAGAATTGCATGTTCTACTCAAGGACGATAACAACGAAATTGAGAAGTACGCGACGGAAAGGTCTATTAAATGGATCAACATCCCAGCACGCTCACCTCACGTTGGAGGACTGTGGGAAGCAGCGGTAAAGTCACTCAAATACCACCTGAAGAGAGCAGTCGACGCCAACAATTTAACATACGAACAATTGCTAACAGTAGTAGTGGAAATTGAAGGCATTTTAAATTCGAGGCCTTTAACACCAATGTCATCCAGTCCAGATGATCTAAGAGCGCTCTCTCCAAATAGCTTCCTCGGACTCGAACCAGCAACTGGATATACATCTCGACCTCCTGGTGAAGGTTTGCTCTCACAATGGAAAAACCTAAATAATATAATTCAAGAGTTTTGGGAGCGATGGTCCAAGGAATATCTTCAAACCTTACAAGCAAGGACTAAATGGACGAAAAAATCAGGAAATATCTCTGAGGGAACATTGGTATTGCTAAAGGATAACTTACCTCCTCGGCAATTGCAAATGGGGAGAGTTGTCAAAACCAACTTGGGAAGCGACGGCTTGGTACGATCCGTAGATCTTAAGGTTAGATCCGGTACCACCAGCAGATCAATTCATCAAATCTGTCCACTGCCGGAAGATTGCCAACCAATTACTCCACCTGATTTACCAATCTCATCATCCAACGAAAAGAAACTATCGCAGACACCACGACAACCAGTTGCACTATGCACAACGCATCAGCCGGTCCAGTCACCCAAACAGCCAAAAACACGCAAACGCTCATCAAACAGGGCTGAAAATTCCCAAGGCGCGAAGAAGACAGCGACAGGCATCATTAGACTTCTGGCCTTAAATTTAATTTCCACAAGTTTAGCCCTAATTTCCAGTAGCAGCCTTGTTCAAATCACACCATTCCAACACAATCCAGGAATATACTTTGAAGAGACAGGCGCAATTAATCTGGCACAGGGCCAACATACTTGTTTACTTAAACCTTAGTTCATACTTCGCTGAACTTGAAGGCTTCAAATCAATTCATAACGACATGACAAACATTTGTAAAAGGTCAAACGATTTTGTCATATACTGTCAATCAACTATAGTAGAGATCAAGCATAAAATCGAAGAACTAGAAAGAATTAACGATCTAATTCATCACCATCATCCACGACCAAAAAGAGCTCCGTTGGAAATTATTGGATCTATTCAGCATAGTTTGTTTCGCGTGCTGGACAAGGCATATGCTAACTACATCGAAGGAGAAATTAAAAAATTTGCCGACAACGAAAATCATTTGCTTGAACTAGCCAAACGGCAAGAATCGATGATTGAATCAACGCAAAGTATATTTCGAAAAACAACCAGCCAAATTCAATCACAATTTGATTCTCTAAAGGGACATGTTCAGGAAGCAGTACAAATTGAGATATTCACGGCCTTAGCAGGATACGCACTCATATTGATGAACAACTATGAAAGGACCCAAACGGAAATCCTAAATATACTCACAGAATCTTACACAGGGAAACCCAGCACACAGTTGTTATCACCAAACCAACTAAGGCAACAGATTTATTTTATACGAGAACAACTCCCATCTTCTCTCACTCTTCCAGTTCAAGGAGAGGACTTACTAGCCATATACAAATTAATGACTGCGAAAGGAAGAGTGCTCAAGGACAAGATTGTTTTTAAACTACAAATTCCACTTATCAATGTAGAAACATTTACGCTTATGCATTTGTACCCTCTACCAACTCAGGTGGGAAGCAATTTTTTATTCATTCAGCCGTCCTCAGAATACTTAGCCATCAACCTTCACCAAGACGCATTTTTAACGGCAGCGACACTAAACAAATGCCATAAACTTACAAGTTACAATTTCATATGCGCTCAAACTCATCCCGTTTATTCGAAAGAGTCCTCCATAGCACAATGTGAAATAAGCCTGCTAAACGATAAAGATCCAGATTTATCACTATGCAAGGTAATGGCAACCAGCCCCTCTCAATACTGGATCCAGTTGGGAACTCCTGGACAATGGATTTTCTCCGTTAAAACGACGTCAATAATCAACGTCGTGTGCAAAACACAACCCGAAAGACGAGAACTATCAAGCAGCGGGATCATCAACCTTGCTCCAGGATGTATCATCCGCCACCGGACAATGACGATCAAGGCACCAAGCAACCTTGAAACTTCTTCAAACAAGACCATCACCATATCCAGCAATTTAACGGCAATGATGTCGAAGCAACCACAAATACAGCCTCACAACATCTCACCTCACTCTTTATCAGAATTCGATACACAAAACATCAGGGAAAATAAAATTTTATTGAATATGGGATTGAACCAGCACACTTCATATGAAACCTATCACCATATTCATCACTACACTTCAGTATATCTCATCATAGCCGCCGTTATCCTTATATCACTATACATTTATCGACGCAACAAATTCACCTTAAGAAGTCTTGAACTGCCCCTCGACACCCTTAGGAGGGGGGAAGATGTTCAAGCAGAACAT
Source organism: Pherbina coryleti (assembly GCA_943735915.1). NCBI lineage: Eukaryota > Metazoa > Arthropoda > Insecta > Diptera > Sciomyzidae > Pherbina > Pherbina coryleti. Next base: position 104,538,420 of record OX030948.1, on the reverse strand, counting down.
ATTTCGGCCGCTGCTGTTTAGCCAGCTAAACGCAGAACGGCGACATCAACACGCGCAAGATGTTTAAGCAACAAATAGTTCGGCCAGCTAAAAGCAGAACGTCGACATCAACACGCGCAAGCTCAAATTTCGCTTGCACTCAATATGCGCGCTTTCAGTGCAAGGCCAAGCAATGCCTTGGAATGCAGGTGCAAGCGCTGGGAAAATAATTTCACGAAATATGCTTCCTCATCAATAACCATTCAAATAAAATAAATCAAAATAAACTTATTGTGAGAAATATTTTTATATACTCACACATGTAACTTCACCTTATGTATAGAATATTTTTAAGTTACTCATACATATCCATTAAGTTCAATTTATGTAAATATATTTGATATAAATAGGAGCAATTAGCTCATTAGTTTTTAAGATTTGTCAAATAAAGACCTTAGCTTCCCCCACCAGTGGTAAGAAGCTAAAAGGAAAAATCTTCGTTTTACTAAAAGAAGTAAATCAACAAAACTCATCAACTATTTTTGATGCTACTGAAATTTCAAAGTTCGCCATTTTTAGTGTTTCTTATTCACTATCACTATTACTGTCGCTACTACTGTTATTACTACTTCTATTTATTTCATCATCCGTGTCATACAAAGTTAATCTGTGTTGAATTAATTCATTTATAGTTTTTATTAATGCTTTACCGTCTATTATATTTTCATGATCTGGTTGCTGACAATTTATAAAAGTTTTTAATTGACTGTCTAAAATATTACATTCTCTTTGCTTATCTTGTAAAGTTTCCTTTTTGAATTTTCTTGATGGAACTTTTGTTATACTATGTGATAATTTTTTTTTAGTGCTTCTTTTAATTTATCCATAAAATTTTTTTTTTAAATATTAGCACTTGGAATTCTTTTTATGACATATTTTTTGTAATATTCATTGACTTTTTTTAGTACATATATTAACAATGCAATTAAACCTATGGCGACAAAGATGTCTAAATACATTTCTTGTTTGTTAGAAATATTTCCATTAAAAGAAATATTCTGTTATTTTTGTTTCCTGACCTAGAGCAACCATTGTTTCTTTTAAATTTGTTATATTTACATATAAGTGTGGGATATCTTTAGTCATGAATTGAATAATTTGAACAATAATTTCTAATAGAAATAAAAACTCGAATTATGTTTACTTATTTATTTTGTTCCTAATATTTTGTTCAATTTATTTTGTCAATATATATTTTGTTCAAATACTATATTGTTATTTTGTTCAAAATTTTTAGACATTTAGCTTGCAGTATTGAGATCGTCGTGGAAAATGTTGCTCGGTTCTTAGTCTTCAAGTTGCAGGTTTGTCCGCAGGATCTTGATTTTTCAGGATTCGGTCCGCAGGATCGCCATATTAAGGTTGATGATCTTCTTTTTGTTTCATGCTATATTGTCCTTAACTTCCCTATCTAGGGACACAGGGGGTTTGGCCACAAGGCCCGTTAAAATCAGCCGCAAGGCTTTAACTCATAGATCTGCCACAAGGCAGTATTTCAATATTTTTTATTGATCAAGCTACAAGGCTTGGCTTGAATAATAGAACTTGTGTTTTAGCTGTGATTCTAAGATTCAATTTTATTTACAATCAACTCTGGTTTTTATAACAAAATATTTGAGTGAAAAGTTACAATATTTTCTTTTCACTCAATGTAACATTTTTACTCAATAAATTCTTAACATATACAAAAATAAATTAAATCTAAATACTATTCTTACACAATTTCTTACTATTAATTTTTACTTAATGTCTGTTTGACATTATATCCATCACAACCCACTTACAGGTTACAAACCCTAGTGACATCTGAAACCCTAGCGATCTGATTGTACAATGCATAACATGAATCATGCCGCTAGTAGTACTTGAGCTTGTCACCGTTTGCGCTTCATGCTTTGGTTTCGCTGTACGTATGCAATGAGACCAACGCAGAGCGTTTGTAGCGTTGTGTGATATGTTTATGGTTGAGGTAGGTTAGTGATAGCCATATGTGCACTACAGTATGTAACTTCGTTGCGCAACTGCTCGTTTCAGTGTTCCATCTGCAGTTCTTATGACGATAACACGAACCTGACCATCTGACCCTTGGATGGTTTCAATAATGCGACCCATGGGCAATTTGAGCGGTGCAGTGCCTTCGTCTTTTAGTAAACCCAGATAATTTTTTTCTAAATTTGCGCTGGCAGTTCTCCACTTGGTTTTGTGTTGCATTTCTTTCAGGTAGTCTGTACTTCATCGCTGCCAGAATTGCTGTTTTATGCTTTGGTCAAGTTGATACTTTTTAGTAACCCAACATTTACATTTGAAAGAGAAGGTTCTGTAATCATAGTAAGAGTACGACCAATAAGGAAGTGCGCTAGTGTAAGCGGTCGAAGATCATCGGGGTTACTTGACATAGGGGTGAGAGGTTGACTGTTGATTATGGCTTCAGCTTGACAGCAGACTGTATGAAGTTCATCATATGATAATATGTGCAAACCAATTGAACGGCGAAGATAGTATTTGGCTTTCTTTACTGCGCTTTCCCACAGTCCCCCGAAGTGTGGTGATCTTGGTGGTATAAAGTTCCACTATATTCCTAGTTGACTGCAACATTCCTGAATAGCTGATGTATGCTGTTGTGATTTGAATGCTTGCAGCAACTCGCGCAGCTCTCTACTGGCCCTAACAAAATTTGTGGAGTTGTCCGAATAAATTTTGCGGCATTTACCGCGACGAGCAATAAACCTCTTAAGTGTCGCAAGAAATGCTGAAGTCGTCAGGTCTGGCACGAGCTCGATGTGTACTACCTTTGCGCTGAAACAAATGAAGACCGAGATGTACACTTTAATTGGTGCTCTTCCTCCAATTTGTTGGGTCATCAGTAGAGGGCCGCAGTAATCCACACCATTGAATTCAAATGGAAATTATGATTCCACCCGATCCTTTGGCAACGACCCCATGATTTGCTCAGCTGTAACTGGAAGACAACGAAAACAATTTATACATTTATGTAATATATTTTTTATTGCGCTGCGAGCATTGACTATCCAAAAGTTTTCTCGAAGGATGCTTAACAGCGTTTTGCAGCCAGCATGAGCATTTTGGCGATGATAGAAGCCGATGAGTGAACTGGTGAATGGGTGGGATTGTGGCAGCAAAATAGGGTGTTTAGCATTGTACGATAACGATGAGTTTTTGATCCGACCTCCTACTCGTAGAAGACCATCCTTCAAAAATGGTTACAGTTGTAAAATTGAAGAACATTGACTTATGCTCTGATTTGATTGAATTGTTTTAATCCCTGCAGTAAAAGTGAAGTATTGAATTCGACTACAAATGAGATGTAGTGCGGCATTCATCTCCTCTGACGATATGGGCCCAGCTAGTATATTGGTAGATTCTTTCTGACAAGATGATATAAAACTTTTGACACAGGCGAAGGTTCGAAGCAGTTGGCAGTAATTGTTTATAAATTTATGCTGTGCGATTAGATCAATGATTTCATCAGCTATTAGAACGGAGTGCTGACAACGCTGTTCTGGTAGCTCGTCGCCGACATCAACAGTGCCATGAGGCCAGTAGAAGCTATCGCTCAGCAAAAATTCGGGACTATAACTCAAGCAGCTCAGCCAGTAATAATGCTGCGCAGAGCTCTAATCTCACATCTTTGATTGGTACAGCTTTAGACTTCGCGCATATGAGCGACGATCGTTTTGCATTGCCAAACTCAGTTATAGCATAGACGTACGCACCATAAGCCTTGGTGCTGGCATCTGCAAAGGCATGAAATTGAGAGCCAGAATAAAAGGGTACAAACCTTGGAACTAAAATTTGATGAACAATCGAGTATTGGTAGCAAAGTGTTTTCTATTGCGAGTTAACTTCTGGTGGCACGCTTTCGTCCCAGTCCAACTTGAGTTTCCACAATTGTTGCATCAGAATTTTGCAGGTTACGATGATAGGACTTAGAAGCCCAAGAGGGTCAAAGAAAGTAATGAGCAGTTAGCTTGGTGCAACGATAATTTTCAATTAGTTGACGGCGAAGATGGTAATGTTCTTTTTGTAATTGCTCCAGAAACAATCCAGAAGAGCAATGTTTTTCGTAAGACAGGAACATGTTCATGGATCTTAATTTGGCCCACAAGTAATAAATCGTAGAAGAGTCCGGCACCCAAAAGCAAGTCTACTGATCCTGGTTTGTTAAGATTTGTATCTGCTAAATTTATGTTTTTTAGTATATTCCACAACTTAATGTCCAGAAAATGTTGTGGCTGATTTGAGATGATTGTTGGAATAATTACTGCCTCAACATATTCGAACGCTCAGCTGGCGAGCGCGGTTGGACTGTATTTTTTATCTTACCTGGCTTTCTGCAATCTTACTTCAGAATCCCAACAAGAATCCAAGTTGTGTATTTGATATTAATTATTTTTTTTTATTATTTTTCAAAATTCATGCCTTTTTTCTATAATTATTTCTTTTTGACTCATTTTTTAAAGCTACTTTTTCATAAATTTATATATATGTTTTACAGTAATTTTTGAACTTGTTAAAAGATTAGTCATCAGTTAGCTTCAACACCATTAATTTCCATTGGAACCTTGTTTTGTGAGATTCGTAGAAACTGAGCCATACGCTCCGTCATAAAGTGCAGTTGGAATGACGGTAGGAATGACGACCTCACTCTGCTTATGCTGCAACTGGAGAGCCATTGACGTCTTTAGTTGACTGTTAATATTTGTTGGCGTGCTGGTTGTTGCTCACGATGAAGAAGTGTGTGGTGACTTTCGTGGCAATATTGGCATCTATTGGTGGAGGGACAAACGCTTGATATGTGGTTGCTGCCTGGACAGTTTAAGAACAAGTTTTTGTGTTTGGCTAAACTGTAGCGCTCCATTGGATTAATTGCCATGAAAATGGTACAATTGAAGGCATTATGTGAACTAGGTTCGTCACACAGAGTTCAAGTTGATCGATTTGTGGTGACAAACGAAGATTTCTGCTGGTTAGTAGGCCCCTTTGATGTAGAAACCACAGCGTTTAATCGGCTTGAGTGCTGTAATTTTGAAGTTTGACGATTGGTTTCAATCATGTCATTAGTTTCACAACGCCGTTCGAGGAATGTCGCTAGATCTTCCCATGATGGAAGATGTACTGCGTTCGATGACAAATTATTGCCCTATTTTGACGAGATTGTTTCTTCCCATGTTAATTGGGTGTCAAGGTCAAGCTTGGATACGATTAGATGAAGGATGATGCCATCAGCTATTTGCGGTTTCGTTGCCAAAGACTGCATTGCACGCATGTTGGCATTAACAGTATCGATGAATTCTCGAAGCAATGAAACATTTTCGTTTGTTATTTTTTGCGTGTCGAAGATGTGTTGCAAATGTGATTGAAAAATGTAGCGTTTGTTGTCGTAGCGTGCAATGAGTAAATCGATGGCCTCATTGTAGTTGGGGTCTGTCACCTCCAATGAATGAATAAGTCCGGCAGCATTCCCCGTCAAGCTCGACCGAAGATGTTTAAATCTTTCGATATTGGTCAGGTCTGTGTTATTTAGAACCAAAACCGAAAACATGTTTTAGAAGTCGAGCCATTCTCGATGAAGTCCAGAGAATGTAGTCAGCTGCAACTTTGGGAGGTGTACTCGTGGCCATCTAGTCGAAACTGGCTGTTGTGGAACTCGTGTGCTGGTGAGGTTCTCATCGAATTTAATTGTTCACAGTTGAGATAATTTTTCTACGAACAATGATTTTACCGTGCAATAAGATTCTTCGAATTGACTGCTATGATTCTCTTGCAGCTGCGTCTCATCCAAGCACTCGATTTGCGCCTACAGTTGCTCAAACGACTGAAAATTATGCTCCACCAACGCCAATTTAATTTCCAAAGTCGTAGGTGATAAAAGGTTGAGCTGCGAAGTGTCTAGCTGTCGCTCCTTAAGGCGATTAAAAAGACTTTGCCGCTGCAATATTTTTAAGCAAATTTTGTTTGTACTTCCCAATTTGATTTTCTACGCTCATGATTGTCGATGTGAAAAATTTAACAATTACGAAAAATCGCCAAATTCAATTGATTGCGAAGAAAAACTATTTTTTGAATTTATGTGTTCGAAAAAATATTTTTTTTGCGAAATTTAATTGAGATTTACGATCCGGCTCGAAGCACCAAAAATAGTGCAGCTAGGAGCTTTTTCCTAGCCTGAATGGAAAACTAAAGAAAAAGAGCACTCAAAAAAGTTAAATTGCAATAAATTGAAAACTTTATTAAAATTAATTTTTATTATGCTACAACTAAAAGAATATGTATGTTGTGCGCGCTGCTGATGACGAAAGCTAAATACCTTTACTGTTTGGAGTTCCAGTTCTTGAGACCTCAGCAAAAACGAAGAAACCCAGTTGCACCTTTCTACGGTCAGAGAGCCATGCGCCAATTTGCATTTTTTATGTACGCACTTTCATATGCGCTGTTAAAGAGCTGTAAATTATAACTCATATGGTAGTGGACTGTGTATTGTTGTTGGTATGATTTTTGGTATATAGATCAAAGCGATGACGAAGAGTGAGCGAGGGTGGTGGTGGTGATGATGCGGTTGCTAGCATTGTGATCGAAGTGAAGACGTTTGTGGTTGTTGTTGTTGTTGTCTGCATAGCGAAAAAAAAGAATGATGCATTTTGTTGTTGGTACAAAAGGTCTGATGAGTTTTTGTTGTAAAAAAAAAATAATAAATAAATAACTGGCCATTTCAGCCCTTGAAAGGACTTTGACCTAGCTTCTTATGATCAATTGTGTTGTGCGTGTCATTAAGTTTGTACACAATTGACCGAGAACCGGACCTACATGCTTAACGCCGACTCCGAACGGCGATGAACGGAAAGTTCTCGTTCTCAAGAAGCTTTTCATGGCATTTTGATTACTCTCTGAGGTTTGCCATTGTCTGCAGAGAGGTGGCGACCGCACAGAAAAATTATTTTAATTCAAATAATTTTCTGTCGCTGCTGGGGTTCGAACCTGGGTTTCCAAAGTTCTTTGACATAGCGGCCACGCACTTTAACCAACTACGCCACGGACACCACAAGTTTTTGTTGTCCATGTATAAAATCGACGATGATGAGCTGAAGGGCGGTGGTGGTGCCAAAGAGTATGGTGCGTAAATCGAAGAAGTTTACCGAAAAGTGGCGTGATTGATTTTGTTGGTAGAAAATAAGTGTGAAAGTGAAGGCCACGGTTAGGTGATGACAAAATACTTGCAGCTACAGCTGGTTACGAAAACAAGAATATCGAGAGCCAGAAATAACATTTATTGTTAGGCAGAATTAGTAACAGAGCTAGATTTAATTAGCTCAACTTACACCCAACGAAAAATAATAGCCAACGTCAATAAAAAATATGAGATATTTTTGCAATCTTCAACAATGATAATAATGATAAAAATGATAATTATGATAATAATGATAATAGTGATAATAATGATAATGATAATAATAATGATAATAATGATAATAATGATAATAATGGTAATAATGATAATAATGATAATAATGATAATAATGATAATAATGATGATAATGATAATTATGATAAAAATGATAATTATGATAATTATGACAATAATGATAATAAAGACAATAAAGATAATAATGATAATAATAATAGTAATAATGATAATAATGATATTACTGATAATAATGATAATTATGATAAAAATGATAATAATGATAATAGCCCCATTCTTTTGCTACCGACTTACAAAAGAACACTAGGTAGGATAACCAAATATATGCAAAACAACAACACAAAATCGGCTATTTATACGAGTTCGTTCCAACTCGGTAAGCTAATATCCGAATTGATATGCAGTGTTACAAAGTAAGAAAACTGCTCTATTGTGAATGAGCTCTGAAAAAATCCTTAGGAAATTTCATGAAACCATCGTCGTCATCAGATGTGGACTCTGCCAAAAGTTCTCATCATTGCCTTCATCTCCTTCACCAGTAGTACGGAGAAAACGGTCCGCTCGAGAGATGTACTACGAAGAAAAGCTAAAGTTTAGGAAATTGGAAGCTGATAAGAAAAAAGAAGAGAGGAGCGAGGCATTACAAGATTTAAAGAACGTGTTGAGGGAGAAGTGGGAGAAAGATAGAGAGCTGGAAAAGAAGAAAGTGGCGTTGCTTGAGAAAATAGCAAATCGAAACTAAGCTTTTGTTGTACTATTTTATTTAAGTTTCTGAAGATTTCCGTTCTTTTTTTTTTGTTTAAAATTAATTCAATTTAGTTTTGTGGTGTATGAATTTGTAAATTATGAATTTATTTTATTTTTTTTTGTTTTTTTTTTAATATATGTACATAACTAATAATTTAATTTATGAAAACTGTTCTTTTGTTTTTTTTTTAATATATTCAGTTTAAATTTGTTATGTTTTGTGAATTTTTTAAGTTTGTTTGCTTTATTTTGCATATTCATATTCAAACGCGTTGAAAGCAAAAGAGGAACATATTTTTAGTGCAAGCAAAAGAGGATTGTAAAATAAATTCAAGCAAAAATATAACATGACAAGTTGCAAGAACATTTTTGCAAGCGACGGAAGGTTGTAAGCCAACATCAATGGCGGGTGAGTTGCTAGAATTTGTTGATAGACTCTAAAATGACAACATCTTATCAACAAAGTTGCCGTGAGGCCTTGTTTACGTTTTTTTTTGTATGGTTTTTGATTTGGCTCTTCTTTCTTTTTGGATAGGTTTCTGTTGCATTAGGATTTTCTTTACATTTTTAGCTGAACATTTCGTCGATCGTCAGATAAGTTATATTTTTCCGTTTTTGTTTATCTCAATGGAGCTATAGAAAAAACGATGTAACTTTTTATCTTCTTATTGGATTGAAATGTACCCAAGTACAAAATTATAAAATATATATTTATATATTTTTTACTAAATTTATTCAATTTTTTAACTGTTAAACTATTATATTATATATATCTACTATATCCACCATTATTTACCTATATAAAATTTCAATTTCAATTTATAATTTATCATAATAAATCATATTGGCTAATTGGAACGCAGGACAACCGCCAGCTAGACCAACTAGTTTTTATTGTTGCTGCTCTATGTAGATACTTTGTTGCCACTAAAATAAGCAATAAAAATATTTCAATAAAGTAAATAAGCATGTTCCTTCTTGTAAATAAAAGATAAATCAATAACACTATAACGTGCAAAAAAAATATTTACTAAATAAAATAAAATAACATTAAAAATAAGAGTATTAGTATTATTCCTGCAAAGCTCATCTGCCTTTGCAGAATGACACTGAACAACACCAGCAGCACAGTTAAAATCGGGAAGGATCTCACTCCTCCATTCGATACCAAACGAGGTTTCAGACAAGGTGATTCCTTATCGTGCGACTTTTTCAACCTAATGATGGAGAAGATCATCCGAGCTGCTGATTTGAGACGCAGTGGCACGAAATTTTACAAAAGTATTATGCTGCTGGCGTATGCTGATGATATCGATATCATTGGCCATAATACGCGCGAAGACAGCGCAGCATTCTCCAGGTTAGCGAAAGAGTCGAGGCGAATGGGTCTTGTTGTGAACGCAGATAAGACGAAATACCTAGTGTCAACAAATAAACAGTCAAAGCGTCTTGGAAACCACGTCACTGTTGACAACATCTCTCTCGAGGTTGTTAAGGACCTCGTCTACTTGGGATCCAGCGTACACTCTTTCAACGATGTCAGTATTGAGATAAAGCGAAGGATAACTCTTGCCAACAGGTTGTTACTTCGGGCTGAGTAGGCAATTGAGAAGCAGAGCCCTCTCTCGACGAACAAAACTCACGCTCTATAAGCCACTAATCATGCCCGTCCTATTATATGCAGCACAAACTTGGACGTTGAGCAGTTCTGATGAAAAGACTTTGGGAGCCTTCGAGAGAAAGATCCTTCGTAAGATCTTCGGTCCAATCTGCGTCAATGGCGAGTACCGAATTCGATGGAACAACGAGCTGTATGAGCTATACGCTGACATCGACATCGTTAAGCGTATTAAAATCGAGCGGCTCCGCTGGCTAGGTCATGTTGAGCGAATGAAAAACGACGCTCCAGCGAAAAAAATATTCGATTCGGTGCCCGGTGGTGGTCAACGCAGAAGAGGACGCCCACATCTTCGTTGGAAGGATCAGGTGTTGGATAACCTGACACCACTTGGTGTTTCCAACTGGCGCCAGCAAGCGGAAAACAGAAATGGCTGGCGCAATTTCTTTAACGAGGCCAAAACCGACCTTCGGTTGTAAGCGCCAGATAAGTAAGTAAGTAAAGTATTAGTAAAAAAATTAAGTATTTTATAAAATAAACAAAATTAATGAAAGTAACGAACGATTTGTTGAGAAATAAAACAGTTCAAATATAATATAAATAATAATTATGAACAAAATTATATAAAATTATGAGAAAATGAAATGAAAAGGAAATTGCTGAAATAAATCAATTAAGATAAAAATTAAAAACGAGAAAAGTCAAAAATAAAAATCGAGATTATATATAAAATAAAATTAATAAATAAATATAATTAAAAAAATAAAAAGTATTAATATTAATAAAAAATAATATATAAATTGATTTATTTTATTTTATTCGATTTTATTGATTAATTACACTGAGTTACAAAATGACACTTTATAAAAGGTGCAGAGTTCTTGATAGTCAATCCCGAATGCATTTTGGCTGCTGATTTCAAATATCAGCTCGATTTTTTGAGTTATAGGCAAAAACATGCAAATCAGTTTTTTTCTGATAATTTTGCTGTATCTATTACATTGATCTACCGATTTGTATAACTGCCTTATCTGCGGACCATCCATTGCACCAGCTTTAAGCTTTTCTAAACTTATTCCCGGCATTTTTCTACTTATGTAAGCTAAACATGGTTCTTCTTTATCAATTGCTTATCAAAAAACCTTATCAACTGTACTTGAATTTTAATAAACTTAATTTTAAAAAATTTTATCTTTTTCTTAATTTCTTTGAAAAAATGTAAGATAATAAAAGAAAACAAATATGTTTATTAAAATTTGAGAGATTTTCTATCAAGTAAAAAAAAGTTTTTGCAAATCCGTTGAAACATATTAAAGATACAGGGTTTCAAAAGCGCAGCCTACGTAAAATTGTGACATTTTTTCCACTTTGAACGTCGATATCTTCAAAACCGTCAAAGATATTGTAATTTTATGTGCAAAAATTGTAATACAAATCGGTAGATCAATGTAATAGATATAGCAAAATTATCAGGAAAAGAACTGATTTTCATGTTTTTGCCTATAACTCAAAAACTCGAGCTGATGCAGAAAAACGGAGTCCATATTTGAAATCAAGAAACCAAACTAGTCTATAATTAGCTGAAAAATCTCCGGCACCAAAAGGTCTGTCAGGCTGTGTTATTTATTTTGTATTCAGGCGCTTACACAGAGCAAAAACTATTATTTTTTATTTTATTCTTACACCGTGTCTTCTTTTTGAAAATGTATTTCTAAAACTGACAAATACGATTGACAATTCGCAAAATATATAATTAGTTCGGCACGATCATTTTAAAAAAAAAAATCTTACGAAATTCAAGTTTTTATTGGCATAAAAAAGCAGACTCTGAAAAAATTTCATTCATTTTTGCACTTTTTCTTATATCTTTTAAAAAAAATTTCAAGAATATAGTTTAATTATTATTATTTGTTTAATTTATCAAGCAATTTTTGTTAAATTCCTTTTATTTTCAAATTTGTTGCATATTTTTTTTTATTTTCAAGATTTTCAAAATTTGTTATTTATTTTTTTACCTCTCTGCACTGCGCAATTTGCCACTGAATTGACCGATTATTTTCCGAAGCAATGTCTTCCTCATGCATTTATAGCTAATTTTATTTTTTATACGCATGCATATATTGATTGATTGATATGATTTTAACAAAAAAGTTCACCATTTTTTTTAATATGAAGAAATTATTTAATTATCACTTCTTGTATGTGAGATTAAAGTTTAAAGTGTGCTTAATGTCATGGTTTTTATTCATCACTTTATGTTTAACAGGAGCTGAGAAATTAAAGTAACCGCAAAAGCTTACAAACGCATAAATCTCTACAGGTAGCAAGGCAAATATGGCCGCCATTTTGAAAGTACAGTTGAATGCCATTATTTTCAATGCGGTTCTGATATCCCAATACATTGAACAAATTTCAATAAAAATATAAACGTTTTTCAAAATGGTCGAGCGACAAGTGCTGGACCACTTGATATGGACTGGCCCTATATTAATTTTTGTGGAATTAAAAGATATTTTACATTTTTAATAAAATCTCTTTGTATGGGAGGTAGGCGTTTTTGAATTAAATGCGTTTAATCAAGCATGCAAAATTTTATTATCATAGGACCACTCCTTCTATATTTTTTCAAGAAATGTATGAAGCGATTCCTCTGTGCTGCGTGGTACCTAGACCAATATGATTTATTGTGAATGAATTTATATTTATTATACAGGTACAGAAGGGGTGGATTTAGGTAGATATATAATATTAAGTTAAGTTAAAAAAAAATTAATAAATTTAGTAAACATTTTTGATGGCATTTTAAAGATGGTAAAGTTTTCTATAATTTTGTTCTTGGGTACATTTTAATCCAATAAGAAACTAAGAAGTTATATGGTTTTTTCTCTAGCTCCATTGAGATAGACAAAAACGGAAAAATATAACTTATCTGACGATCGAAGAAATGTTCAGCTAAGAAAGTAAAGAAAATTCAGTGCAACAAAAACCTACCGAAAAAGAAAGAAGAGCACAAATAAAAACCGTGCAAAAAAACTGTAAACAAACAATGCTTAGAATTCCAATGAAAAAATAAAACGTAAACAAGGCCTCACGGCAACTTTGTTGATAAGATTTTGTCATTTTAGAATCTATCAACAAATTCTAGCAACTTACTCGCCATTGATGTTGGCTTACAACCTTCCGTCGCTTGCAACAATGTTATTGCAACTTGTCATGTTACATTTTTGCTCGAATTTATTTTACAATCCTCTTTTGCTTGCACTAAAAATATGTTCCTCTTTTGCTTTCAACGCGTCATTTCGTTTGTAGATTCTGTCCCATGATCGGACGTAAGTGTTTAAAAACAACCGTACTTGAGTTTTAGTTGCTCGACAACGGTTGATGCGACTGTCTTTGCGCCTTTGGTTGCACTTGGGTGAGAGACTACAAATTTGGTTAGCTCACATTGCATCGTTAAAACATATCTATATCCGTTCGATCATCGTATAGGACCTAAAGTGTCAATTGATATCTTTTTAAAACTTGTCTCTGGTGTGTCTGTTAATACTAAACCTTCTTTGATGTGTTGTGAGGTCTTATTATTGTTACATTTTTCACAGCTATTTATAAATTCTTTTATAATTTTTCTCATCCCTTTCCAAATGTATCTTTTTTTAAGTTTTGAAATTGTTTTCCTAATTCCCATGTGTCCTGATGTATGTGCGTTGTGAAATTGTTCAATTAGTTTGTATTGAGTGAGCATGTTTTTTATTTGTTGTGAAGCTTTGTAAATTAGTATCTTTATAGGCGAGGTTTTATTTTCTGCATGCATTGCATTGCACTGTATTCTTTCTTAAACGAGTTCATATCAATGTTTTCAAACATAAAATTTTTATCACATAGGGCTAGCTCCTTTAGTTATGATTTTTGTAATAAACGATGTAGCTTCTCCAACATCTCACCTAGGCGTGAATGGTCATCGCTACATTTTATGTGCACTTCATTATTATCTTTATTTGTGGAAAACTTGCATTTTTCTTTTATAATAAATTTCAATTTTACCAATTTGCTTACGTCTTTAAAGGATGTACAATCCCAAAAAAATAGTTTATCAAACTCCTTTGAGATATGTTATCGTCTTTAACACTTCCTTGGAGGTGTTGACTAAGGTGGTGTTTACCCTCATTGTTCTTTTCACTGCATTTGTTTTCATATATTTGCTCCCAAATTTAATTTACCTTCATTTTGTTTTTGCTCCTGGTTACCACTTTTAGTTCCTTTTAATGACTCTCTTATCTGGGAATAATTGTTTTAAGAATTTCGCTGTCTATTTTTGTATGTGATAATGCGTCGACCTTAGTGTTGATTTTTCCTTGTTTTTATACAATTTCGAAGTCGAAGTCAAATAGGTCTAACCTCATACTAGTCATCTTCGACAAACAAATGTTATATATTAACAAAAAAATTTTTTTGTAGATAATCTTATTCAGCCTAAAAAAATTTTCCCATTATCTCTAACCATTTTCCTGTAAAAAATTTTGAATTTTCACTCAAATACAGAGCGAACCAAGTAGCAACATGCCTTATGTTAATATAAATGTTTTTTTAAAATTTTGATATTGCAGAATTGGTGAGTTTTTTTCTTAAACTGTTAAATGCTTTATCGCATTCCACCGACCAAATGAAAGGTGTTCCTTTTTTCAGAAATGAATTTAAATATTTTGATGACATTTGCTTGCGTTTAGTCTTAAATATTTTTGCAAGCGATCAAAAACATTTGTTGGATTTTGGTTGTGGTGTTTTAATGAGCAACCAAAGATGTCATCAACATAAAGGAAAGCTTATGAAATCGAATGCTCGGTAAGGAATCGTCTGTTTTCATTTATTTATAAATTTATTTCCGCAATCCATTCTAATAATTATAAATTCAAACGAACAAAATGAATTGATGTATAAATTGTTCAATTTTTCAACGCAAATGTGAAAAGTAGTTATGACATAAAGGCGAGCGCTGCTTAAGTCACTTTGGTCGAATTAAGCATTTGACAGAACTTGAGCTTGCTTTTCGTTTATTTTGGACATTAGCTGCAGCCAGCTCGAGCTTATTATATTTGGGACTTAAACGTTTAAAGTGATAATGCCCATCTGGTGTTGAGAATGCTGTTAATTGTCGTGAATTTGTGTCTAAAGTTATTTGATGAAAAGAGCTTGTCATGTCTAACGTGGAAAAGTATTTAGCTCTTCCTAACATGTCTAAAACGTCTTATAATCTTGTCAGTGGAAATTTGTCATTAATTAATTTTTCGATGAGTTTTCTGAATTTTTTTTTTTTTTTTTAATTCTGAACCAAGGATTCCAGCTGAAATACCTATTCAGTCAAGTCTGCCTTGGTTCGAAATGGGGTGATAGATCAGTGGGAAGGAAAGGGCAATCAAGTGAAACATGTGTAGGATATTCTAAGCGTGGTGGAAAACCACAGAAACGTGTATTTGAATCAGAGACAAGAGTTATGCCTTTACCTCAGTCAATTCAAGTTATAAGGCAAACTCATCCACAAACTTCTCTACCATCAACTACAACTACAAAGTCGTAAATATTGATGAATCAGTTTCAGTTGATTAGAAATAAGGATAGAAAATTGCAAATGCGCAAGGTTTAAAGCGTAGGCCCATGGCCTGGCCGGGAATTGAACCCGGGACCTCTGTGGTAGCAGTCGAGCACACTACCTACTCGACTACCGAGGCCACTCTTACTGAGGGTTCAATTATGTCATTCTCTATTAAATTTTTTACGTATTTGTTTATTTCTTCGTATTGCGATTGGGGTAGTCTGTAATTTTTTGTATAAACTGGTGTCGTGTCTGATAAGTTTAATTTTTGAGAATAAAAATGATTGGTTGCAGGTGTTTCTCCTTCAATGTGGAAAAGAGATTGATATTTCTTATATATGTTTTTAAGGCCCCATCGAAAAAAAAAATTCATAAGAAAATTTAAGGTAGAGCGTTTCTGACATCCTCAATTTAGGCCTTTCTTAAAAATTATAGGGAAAATAAATTGGTTTTAACATAGTGTTCTCCAAGATATAGTGTCAATTTTGTGACTCCTAAAAAGTACACTTCGTCTTTTGTTATACCTGTCAATTTGCATTTGTTTGTATTTATTTCAAAGTTTGTGCTCTTTTCTTTGCATATCGAAATATCTGCACCTGTGTCTAATAGAAATGTTTAAATGTTGTTTGTTTGTGTGCATTTAAGAGTAGTGTAGTTTGTGAGAGATTTTGCAATCATGCATATTTTCCCTATTGGTGGCCTTCCGGAGCCATATTGTTGTACTCCGGGCCATCTACGTTTCCCTGTTGGTGTATCACTCGCATTTATCGTCTATTACTGTTGCCGTTTTGTCAGTAATTGTTATTGTTGTAAATATTCCGATGATATCCATTTTTGTTCCTACATATTCTCCTTGTTATTATATGAGTTAAGGGGAGGTTCTAGTAGAAACGTAACGTAATTGCAGGATTTTTTGTTTTCAAGAACATTATAGAACATTTTGGTTGAAAAATAATTAAAAATGGCGGCTGAAGGTCTCGCTGATCAAAGCCGGGCGCGGCGATAGCCGACGTGCGCTGTACACTCTACAGCCCTTCCAAATGATCTGAAACAAAAAAACCAAAAATATTGTTAACCTAGATGAAATTTGGGAGCCGCCATAAAAAAATGGCCGCACTTTGAAATAAAACCCTGTTTTTCCTCCTTTTTCTGTTGCCTTAACGTTAAAAAAATAATGTTTATACATTTTTTTGGAAAAAACGCAGCCTGAAGGCTCCCTCAACTCAGTCAATTTTTATTTTGACACTATGTGCCAGTGTTATTACTTGTTTTATTCACCGTTCTCTTAAGACTTAAGCAGATTAACGCTGACACTATGTGCCAGTTTAGGAGTCCAAAATTAACAAACTTAAAATACACTAACTGGGGCGTCCGTGGCGTAGTTTGTTAAAGTGCGTGGCTTCTATGTTAACAAACCTGGAGACCCGGGTTCGAATCCCAGCAGCGACAGAAAATTATTTGAATTAAAATTATTTTACTGTACGGCCGCCACCTCTCTACAGACAATGTCAAACCTCAGAGAGCAATCAAAATGCCATGTAAAGCTTCTTGAGAACAAGCACATTCCGTTTATCGCCATTCGGAGTCGGCGTTAAACCTGTAGGTCCGTTTCTCATTCAGTTGTGTACAAACTTAATAACACGCACAACACAATTGATCATAAGAAGCTAGGTCAAAGTCCTTTGAAGGGCTGAAATGACCAGTTATTTATTTATTTTTTAAAATACACTAAATAAATTAATTATTGCTATTTTCGTTGCTGCCGTTATTGTTGTTGCTATTACTGCTGTCGCTGTTGCTACTGCTGCTGCAGTTGTTGTTTTTATTGCTATTGTCGTTGTTTTTGCTATGTTTGCGCGAAGCACAATATGATGTTCACTGGTTCGGCAGCAGATGCTCGCAGATGCTTGCGTTGCAAAAATTTTTTATATAGAATTGACGGATGCGCGTTAAGGTTGAGGAATGTGTTAACTTCCCTCTCTCTTAAGAAGAGCCATCCACGGCTGCATGAAATGTATGTTGCATTTTTCCAGGCATTTGTATAGTTGAAAAATAAAACAATACCTATTCTAAAAGCGATTATGGTAAACTACCAACTAAACATATTTAAAAATAACCATCCGACGTTTCACTGGGTATTTTTCAGCATCTTCAGGGATAAATTTTTATTGAATTTTCAAAAAAAAACAAATTAGTTTGACAATTTAACATAAAATTTTCTTTTTCTTACTATTTTAGTTTCACATTTAAAAATTTATGACGGTACTTTTTTACGGCACAAACACAAACTTATTAATCTATCTATATATATAAAAAAGGAACTTATGTTTGTAAGGCCGCAATAGACTCCTAAACTACTCATCCGATTAGCATAAAAAATTTGTGTATAGAAGTTTTTTGGTACGGTGCGTGTTCGTGGGCTATCAATTTTGATCCACCTTGAACACCAGAGGGCGCTGTAGTACAAATTTTTTACAAAACTGCCTAAAACTCATAAACTGCTAATGCGATTAGAATGAAAAGTGGTATACAGTGAGTTTCATGTACGTTGAGTGTTCTGCTGCTATCGTTTTTGACCTATATTGAACACCAGAGGGCGCTTTAGTACAAATTTTTTACGAAACCACCTAAAACTCCCAAACCGCTCATGCGATTAGAATAAAAATTGGTATATAGTAGTTTTCAGGTCCGATGAGCTTTTCAGCACTATCTCTTTTGACCCACCTTGGACACCAGATGGTGCTGTAGTACAAATTTTTTACAAAATCGCATATTTTTAGTTGTTTTCTTAGGTTACATGTGAAAATATTTACAAAATATAAAATATTTCTTAAATTTAGTAAAATTAAAAAATTACCGTTATTTTGACATCAAAAACATGAACATATCTTGAAAACTATGAACAATTTTACTACAACGATATATTTAATGCAACATCGTTGCTTAATAATGAGAAAAAAACAATCAGAAATTTAATTTTGGGACTTTCGATTCAAATATCTCCGCTGCATTTGCATACATTTTGTTAAATTTTTTTTTGTCTTAAAGCTTCATCAAAGTACTATGAAAACCTTATTGCAAAAATATAAGAGGGTGTGGCTCCGCCCATACAGTTAAAATTTGTATTATCGAATAGCTTTGAAAGCAAAAGTAGCAATACTTACATACAAACTCAAAATGGAGTTACTATTTGGCAGTGAAAAATAACAGTGGTGTCAAACTATGAGTCTAAGAAAAGTTTTGAATACACCTATTATGTTCCCATATAGTTGCAGGGTGCAGCAACGCGCGCCGGGAAAAGCTATCTTCTATATATATAAAAAAGGAGCTTATGTTTGTAAGGCCGCAATAGACTCCTAAACTACTCATCCGATTAGCATGCAAATTTGTGTATAGAAGTTTTTTGGTACGGTGCGTGTTTGTGGGCTATCAATTTTGATCCACCTTGAACACCAGAGGGCGCTGTAGTACAAATTTTTTACAAAACTGCCTAAAACTCATAAACTGCTAATGCGATTAGAATGAAAAGTGGTATACAGTGAGTTTCATGTACGTTGAGTGTTCTGCTGCTATCGTTTTTGACCTATATTGAACACCAGAGGGCGCTTTAGTACAAATTTTTTACGAAACCACCTAAAACTCCCAAACCGCTCATGCGATTAGAATAAAAATTGGTATATAGTAGTTTTCAGGTACGATGAGCTTTTCAGCACTATCTTTTTTGACCCACCTTGGACACCAGATGGTGCTGTAGTACAAATTTTTTACAAAATCGCATATTTTTAGTTGTTTTCTTAGGTTACATGAGAAAATATTTACAAAATATAAAATATTTCTTAAATTTAGTAAAATTAAAAAATTTCCGTTATTTTGACATCAAAAACATGAACATATCTTGAAAACTGTGAAAAATTTTACTACAACGATATATTTAATGCAACATCGTTGCTTGATAATGAGAAAAAAACAATCAGAAATTTAATTTTGTGACTTTCGATTCAAATATCTCCGCTGCATTTGTATACATTTTGCTAAATTTTTTTTTGTCTTAAAGCTTCATCAAAGTACTATGAAAACCTTATTGCAAAAATATAAGAGGGTGTGGCTCCGCCCATACAGTTAAAATTTGTATTATCGAATAGCTTTGAAAGCAAAAGTAGCAATACTTACATACAAACTCAAAACGGAGTTACTATTTGGCAGTGGAAAATAACAGTGGTGTCAAACTATGAGTCTAAGAAAAGTTTTGAATACACCTATTATGTTCCCATATAGTTGCAGGGTGCAGCAACGCGCGCCGGGAAAAGCTATCTTCTTATATATATAAAAAAGGAGCTTATGTTTGTAAGGCCGCAATAGACTCCTAAACTACTCATCCGATTAGCATGCAAATTTGTGTATAGAAGTTTTTTGGTACGGTGCGTGTTTGTGGGCTATCAATTTTGATCCACCTTGAACACCAGAGGGCGCTGTAGTACAAATTTTTTACAAAACTGCCTAAAACTCATAAACTGCTAATGCGATTAGAATGAAAAGTGGTATACAGTGGGTTTCATATACGTTGAGTGTTCTGCTGCTATCGTTTTTGACCTATATTTAACACCAGAGGGCGCTATAGTACAAATTTTTTACAAAACCACCTAAAACTCCCAAATTGCTCATGCCATTAGAATAAAAATTGGTATATAGTAGTTTTCAGGTACGATGAGTATTTTAGCACTATCTTCTTTGACCCACCTTGGACACCAGATGGTGCTGTAGTACAAATTTTTTACAAAATCGCATATTTTTAGTTGTTTTCTTAGGTAAGTTATTTTGATATCAAAAACATGAACATATCTTGAAAACTATGAAAAATTTTACTACAACGATATATTTAATGCACCAGCGTTACACAAAATTACGAAAAAACAATCAGATATTCAATTTTGTGACTTTCGATTCAAATATCTCCACTGCTTTTTTATATATTGTGTTAAATTTTTTTTTTCTTAAAGCCTCATCAAAATACTATGAAAACCTTATTGCAAAAATACCGTTAGTTGAGTATATATATTTTATATATTTTTTTCAAAAAAGGTCTGAAATTTTGGAGTTTTCCTCAAAACAAAGGCTCAAAATTTGTTTTTGTTGTAAAAATAATTTAAATTCAAATTCGTAACTTTTCAACTCTATTCAAAACTTATAACATTTATAAGCAAAATTTATTTCAATTTTACGCAAAAATTAAAAACCATTTTTGTGATTCAAAAAACAAGGCCTACCCCTTGATTTTTTTGAAGAAATTTTTTTTTCCATTATTGTGGTTTCATGTTTTTGAATAAATTTTTAAAAATAATTTATTAAAAAAAATTATCTCAGTATCTCTTACCAATCAAAATTTATAGCCAATAATCTTTATTCAAAATATATATACAAAAAGCAAAATGATGTCTGTGTTTTGGCTGGAAACTTCAAAATTGCTGAGTCGATAGAACTGAAATTTTGGGAGTACATTTTTTTCAAGCACAAGATGGTTTTAATTTCTGTCACACCCCTTTTACCGCCCAAAAATCAATAAAAATGCTATATTTCCTATGGTTTTCGTCGATTTGGCTACATTTTGGTAATTTAGTTTGTATGCTCACTGTCGGCAACTGTACTAAAACTGGATAATGTCCATCTACTAGAAAACTGGGACGGGCATTATATAAGGGGGCGTGGCTCCGCCCATACAATTAAAATTTGTATTATCGAATAGCTTTGAAAGTAAAAGTAGCAGTATTTACATACAAACTCAAAATGGAGTTACTATTCAAACTGTAACTGTAACTGGGAAACTGTAACGGGCAGTGGAAAATGACAGTGGTGTTAAACTATGGGTCTAAGAAAAGTTTCGAATATAATTATTATGTTGCGATATAATTGCTGGGTGCAGCAACGCGCGCCAGGAAAAGCTAGTTAAATATAAAAATATCACAGAAAAGAATTATTTAAATTTGCTGTGAGCCAGTCCCGTCGATGCTTTTTCTCTTCTGATGTCCGCTTTGTGTTCTCCCATTCTAATTCCAAGTGTTCTCTTTGTTGTTCCTATGTAGACCAGATTGCAGTTATCATCTACTCTCCCTTTGCAGCTGATCTCATATACAATGTTGTTTTTTTCTAATTTGTTTATTTTGTCTTTGGTGTTAGTGAATAACTTTTCAAGTGTTTCGTTTGATTTGTGTGCGAATGTTGTATTGTCTCTTTTTATTGTTGTGTGTAGGTGTTTGCTTTCTGTTAGTTTGGGAATGCAGTTTATGCTAAAGAATTGACGTAGTGTCTTTATTTACGAATATACCAATTTATCACGCCATCAAACAAATATTAAACTCATGGACATAGATAGAACAACATACAAAAATTCCCAAACAACAATTCACAAGAATACTGAATTTCTGTCTTACAGAAAATAACTATTTTATGTTTAACGACAAAATATATAAACAAATTTTTGGAATGCCAATGGGCAACCCACTATCACCGACCATAGCAGACATTATACTTGACAAACTTTTAGACAACACACTAGACGAGTTAAAAAAACTAAATATCGAAATTAAATGCTTAGTCAAATATGTAGACGACATTTTCGCAGTAATAAAAGAAGTTGATAAAGACATTATATTAGAAAAATTAAATAAGTTTCATGACAAATGACGATAGAATTAGAGACCAAAAAAAAGCTACCATACCTAGACACAGAATTACATAGAATTGAAGACAAAATCATCTTAAATTGGTACACAAAACCATTATCATCGGGACGAATGATAAATTTCAACTCCACACAACCACTAAAACAAAAAATCAATGCAGCTAACAATCTCATTAATAAGGTGTTAGAAATAAGTCAAAGTAAATTTAAGGCAGAAAACATGTTGAAAGTGAGATCCACATTAAAAATGAATAACTACCCAAACTACTTAATTAACAACCTAATCTATATAAATAAAAATCAAATGTCGTTCGTTGGTAATTGTATCAGTTGAGAACGGCTGGACCGATTTGGATAATTTTTTTTTTTAATGTTCGTAATGGTCCAACTTAGGTTTTTACGGATAGAAAAATTGACCACGCCCACTTTTTTCATTTCTCTAAAGTAGGAAAACGGCTACACCCATTTGGCTAATTTATTTTGTAAATGTTCGTAGTAATCCTTTTTAAGTTTTTACTGAAGAAAAATTGACCACGACCACTTTTACGCCCACTTTTTTATATCTATATATAAAAAAGAAGTTTTTGTGTGTAACTATGCAATAGACTCCTTAACTATTCATCCGATTGGCATGAAAATTTGTGTATAGAAGTTTTTGGTACGGTGCGTGCTTGTGGGCTATCAATTTTTATTCAGCCTGAACACCAGAGGTCGCTGTAGCACAAATTTTTTACAAAACTGCCCAAAACTCACAAACCGCTCATGTGATTGGGATGAACATTGTTATATAGTAGTTTTCATGTACGTTGAGTGTTTTTCTGCTATCTTTTTTTACCCCACTTGAACAACAGAGCGCGCTGTAGTACACATTTTTTGCAAAACCACCTAAAACTCCCAAACCGCTCATGCGATTAGAATGAAAATTGGTACTTACGGGTTTACAGGTACGATGAGCTTTTCAGCACTATCTTCTTTGATCCACCTTGGACACCAGATGGTGCTACAGTGCAAATTTTTACAAAACCGCATATTTTTAGTGGTTTTCTTAGGTTACATATGCAAATATTTACAAAATACAAAATAGTTCTTAAATTAAGTACAATTCAAAAAATGTCCGTTATTTTAATATCAAAAACATGAAACTATGCAAATGTTACTACAACCATATATATAATGCAACATCGTTGCTCAAAAATGAGAAAAAAACAATTAAAAACTTAATTTTGTGACTTTCGATTCAAAAATCTCCGCTGCTTTTTTATACATTTCGTAAAATTTGTTTTCGTCTTATAGATTCATCAAAGTACTATGAAAACCTTATTGCAAGAATAACGTTAGTTAAGTATATATATATTATATATTTTTTTTTAAAAAGGTCTGAAATATTAGAGTTTTCCTCAAAAAAGGCTCAAAAATTGTTTTTGCTGTAAAAATAATTTAAATTCAAATTCGCTAATTTTCAACTCTATTTAATAGCTATAACATTTATAGGCAAAAATTGTTTCAATTTTACGCAAAACTTAAAACCCATTTTTCTGATTCAAAAAGCAAAGCGTACCAATATGGGCAAAAAATTTGTACTATAGCGCCCTCTGGTGTACAAGATAGGTCAAAAAAGATAGCAGCAGAACACTCAACATACATGAAACCCACTGTATACCACTTTTCATTCTAATCGCATTAGCAGTTTATGAGTTTTAGGCAGTTTTGTTTTAGGCATCAACTCAAGGATTTTCATCATCATCATCATCATCATCATCATCATCATCATCATCATCATCATCATCATCATTATCATCATCATATAGGTTTTTAAGGGATTTATCTTATTTTTACTTTTTTATGAGCAATGGTTCTAGATTATTGATTGCCAGCAAATGATATGAATAAATAATTAATAATTAAATAAATAATATGAATTATTTTTATAAATCAATTTTAATTACATTTTTATTTTTGAAAACAATGCAACTTAAAAAACTATTCGTGTTCATAAGAATTCATTACATAAGAAAACAAAACATTAAACAAAAACCGCAAACAAAGTTTATATAATACTAGCCTTTTCCCGGCGCGCGTTGCTGCACCCTGCTACTATATGGGGACATAATAGGTGTATTCAAAACTTTTCTTAGACTTATAGTTTGACACTGCCCGTTACAGTTTCCCAGTAGCAGGAGATCACCAAATAGTAACTCCATTTTGAGTTTGTATGTAAGTATTGCTACTTTTACTTTCAAAGCTAATCGATAATACAAATTTTAACTGTATGGGCGGAGCCACACCCTCTTATATAATGCCCATCCCAGTTTTCTAGTAGATGGACATTACCCAGTTTTAGTACAGTTGCCGACAGTGAGCATACAAACTAAATTACCAAAATGTAGCCAAATTGGCGAAAACCGTAAGAAATATAGCATTTTTATTGATTTATAGGCGGTAAAAGGGGGTGTGACGTGTTACAGAAATTTAAGCTATCTCGTACTTGAAAAAAATGTACTGCAAAAATTCAGCCCTATCGGCTCGGTCATTTTGAAGTTTCCAGCCATCACACAGACAGCGATTTGCTTTTTGTATATATATTTCTGATAAAGATTATTGGCTATAACTTTTGATAATTTTTAATTCTAAAGATAATTTTTTCTAATAAATTTATTTTTAGCTTTTTTATTTTTTCAAAAATATAAAAACACAATATTGAAAAAAAAATTTGGTTCGAAAAAATCAAGGGGTAACCTTGCTTTTTGAATCAGAAAAATGGGTCTTAAATTTTGCGTAAAATTGAAACAATTTTTGCCTATAAATGTTATAGCTATTAAATAGAGTTGAAAATTAGCGAATTTGAATTTAAATTATTTTTACAGCAAAAACAATTTTTAAGCCTTTTTTGAGGAAAACTCTAATATTTCAGACCTTTTTTAAAAAAAATATATTATATATATATACTTAACTAACGTTATTCTTGCAATAAGGTTTTCATAGTACTTAGATGAATCTATAAGACAAAAACAAATTTAACGAAATGTATAAAAAAGCAGCGGAGATTTTTGAATCGAAAGTCACAAAATTAAGTTTTTAATTGTTTTTTTCTCATTTTTGAGCAACGATGTTGCATTATATACTATTATATGTATATGGTTGTAGTAACATTTGCATAGTTTCATGTTTTTGATATTAAAATAACGGACATTTTTTGAATTGTACTTAATTTAAGAACTATTTTGTATTTTGTAAATATTTGCATATGTAACCTAAGAAAACCACTAAAAATATGCGGTTTTGTAAAAATTTGCACTGTAGCACCCTCTGGTGTCCAAGGTGGATCAAAGAAGATAGTGCTGAAAAGCTCATCGTACCTGAAAACCCGTAAGTACCAATTTTCATTCTAATCGCATGAGCGGTTTGGGAGTTTTAGGTGGTTTTGCAAAAAATGTGTACTACAGCGCGCTCTGTTGTTCAAGTTGGGTAAAAAAAGATAGCAGAAAAACACTCAACGTACATGAAAACTACTATATAACAATGTTCATCCCAATCACATGAGCGGTTTGTGAGTTTTGGGCAGTTTTGTAAAAAATTTGTGCTACAGCGACCTCTGGTGTTCAGGCTGAATAAAAATTGATAGCCCACAAGCACGCACCGTACCAAAAACTTCTATACACAAATTTTCATGCCAATCGGATGAATAGTTAAAGAGTCTATTGCATAGTTACACACAAAAACTTATTTTTTATATATATAGATATAAAAAAGTGGGCGTGGTCAATTTTTCTATCCGTAAAAACCTAAGTTGGACTATTACGAACATTACAAAAAAAAAATTATCTAAATCGGTCCAGCCGTTCTCAACTGATACAATTACCAACGAACGACATTTGATTTTTATTTATATCGATAAGCCCATACAATTTGTACTATCGAATAGCTTTGAACGTAAAAGTAGCAGTACTTACATACAAACTCAAAATGGAGTTACTATTTGGTGATCTCCTGCTTCTGGGAAACAGTAACGGGCAGTGGAAAATAACAGTGGTGTCAAACTATGAGTTTAAGAAAAGTTTTGAATACACCTATTATGTTCCCATATAGTTGCAGGGTGCAGCAATCTGCGCCGGGAAAAGGCTAGTTAACAATAAGATACACAGTTTAAGAAATAAAAAAAACATACAATCCACAGAAGAGCAATCTGGCCACCCTAAACAATTCTTTAGCATAAACTTCATTCCCAAACTAACAGAAAGCAAACACCTACACACAACAATAAAAAGAGACAATACAACATTCGCACACAAATCAAACGAAACACTTGAAAAGTTATTCACTGACACCAAAGACAAAATAAACAAATTAGAAAAAAGCAACATTGTATATGAGATCAGCTGCAAAGGGAGAGTAGATGATAACTGCAATCTGGTCTACATAGGAACAACAAAGAGAACACTTGGAATTAGAATGGGAGAACACAAAGCGGACAGCAGAATAGAAAAAGCATCGACGGGACTGGCTCAACATATACTGGAAACGGGCCACACAGCTGATCTTGACAACATAAAAATTCTGGATAAAGAGAAGAGAACAAACAAAAGATACACATTAGAGAGCTTGCGAATACAACAAAAGCTTAAGACTACAATGAACACAAAAGAAGACAAAGATTACATAAATCTAATCTACACAGTAGCAATCTGAAATTCAAATGTGCAATATTTTTAACGATTTTGACAAATTTAAATAATTCTTTTCTGTGATATTTTTATATTTAATTAATAAGTTTGTGTTTGTGCCGTAAAAAAGGACCGTCATAAATTTTTAAATGTGAAACTAAAATAGTAAGAAAAAGAAAATTTTATGTTAAATTGTCAAACTAATTTGTATTTTTTTGAAGATTCAATAAAAATTTATCCCTGAAGATGCTGAAAAATACCCAGCGAAACGTCGGAGGAAAAAAATGAAATAGAGATTATTTGCATTTAAAAAAATATCACGACCAAAACAGCCCAAATTTAAACAAAATAGTAAAAAACCAAATTGGTCAAATTACATATTGTCAAATAAAAATAACCATCTTATTTACGTTTCAATATTTGTAATACTTTACATTACACATTTCCATTTTTTTTCATTTTTTAAAAAGTTCTTTACAAAATACTGTAATTGCTTCTCTTTTACAATCTGTAAGTGTTTTATAATGGTCATTGCATCTCGCTATTTAATTCGTTTCAAATGATAACATTTTATTATTATGAATTACAGGTAATACAATTATTTTCGCGAAATTCAGTGTAATTATAGGAAATTTCATGATAAAATTTATAACATCTTGATCTTGAGTAATTTTAAACTTGGAATGACTTATAATGTCATTTATGCTAATTTTAGCTGTAACTTCGGTCTTAACGATATAATCTATTTCTATTTCATCTAAAATTATTGGATTTATATTGTTAAGTTTCGCTAATACCACTGACAATGATAATGCATCTAGTTGTGCAATGAGTGCTTTATTTCTAT
This sequence comes from Pherbina coryleti, assembly GCA_943735915.1. Taxonomy (NCBI): domain Eukaryota; kingdom Metazoa; phylum Arthropoda; class Insecta; order Diptera; family Sciomyzidae; genus Pherbina; species Pherbina coryleti. The sequence goes on along the minus strand of OX030948.1, from coordinate 104,510,804 downwards.
TGTTTAGGCTGTCATTATAAAGAAGAAGTAGACGTTTGATGCATAAAATTGTAAAAAAGTATTTACTATTAACTCATTTATCGACTCGTTTGAGTATCTCGATATACGAACGAGTTGCATTTCCGGTTGTATTAACCTTCTTATCGATTTTCTTCCGGAACTAAGCAGACGTCTTTTTTAGAAGTTTTGATTGTTAAGATTTTCATCCACCTTCTTTGTTTGTATCCCGTTTACTGTCTTCTTATAAATATTCCATATATTGGAACGTTACACCACCACCTATTGCGATATTAGCACAGTAAATAATCATCCCAAGGAACCGTTCTCCGATTGTTTATGGTCATAGCGAGCCTGCAAGCAGCTGCAAAAATGTAAACCTGAAAAAAGAGGCTTTTCGGAGATTTTTTGAATTTCAAGCATAAGTTGGTCAATAACTGACATTTTCTAAGTTTTTGAGTCATTATTTCGAAAGACAAATACCTAAACTTTACTTTAATGTACATTAGGGCTTATCGAAAAATTTAGATCGCATTCTAAGAGGTCTCAAAAGTTGCATGGGGTTGTCAAGATCACCCCAAAAAAATGTTAAGGAAAAAAAGGATGTCCTCCTGTCCCGCAAGGACAAAGTTGTTTTTTGAGAAAAACAGTTAAAAATAACGACCTTAAAATGCTTTGACTTTTATAAAAAAAACTACGTATGTCTTAAAGCAAAAGTAGGTATAGGTTTAAACTAACAATATATTGCTAAACACGATGCCACTCACGATTTTTATCCACAGTGTCCTGTGGGAAGGATATTCGAAGCTAAAGTTGTAATCGAGATATTACAGAACTTTTGATTGTTACCCAATAGTCTAAATTTTGGTGGTATTAATTATATTGTCAACGTATTCCTTAAATTTGGCAAATTAATAATTATCATCATTTTTGCATATGACTTTTCCTATTTTTGAGAAATGCATACTTGAATGCAATTTTTTAACTTTTTCAAAAAAATGAATATAAGATTTTTATATCTCAGGTATCAGAAATGGTACCGAAAAAACTTTGCTCAATTTGGATTCTTCGAAAATATTTCTGAACAATACCCTGTCCAAAAGTATTAATTTTATATACCAACTTAAGGCCACGATTTTATTTTCTTCTCTGATATTTTTTGATGAAAATTTCATTTTAGGAAGTATTTTTTTTAAGTATCAAAAAAAAAAATAAAACCGTGGGCTTAAGCTGATATTTTAAATTAAAACTTTTAAACAGGGTGTTGTTCAGAAATATCTGAAGAATCTAAACTGAGCAAAGTCTCTTCGGTACCATTTCTGATACCCGAGATATAAAATCTTATATTAATTTTTTGAAAAAGTAAAAAAATTGCATTCAAGTATACATTTCTCAAAAATAGGAGAAGTCATATGCAAAAATGATAATAATTATTAATTCGCCAAATTTAAGGAATACGTTGACATTATATGTAATACCCCCAAAATTTAGACTATTGGGTAATAATCAAGAGTTTTGTACTATCTAGATTACAACTTTAACTTCGAATATCCTTCCCACAGGACACTGTGGATAAAAATCGTGAGTGGCATCGTGTTTAGCAATATATTGTTAGTTTAAACCTATACCTACTTTTGTTTTGAAACATACGTAGTTTTTTTTTATAAAAGTCAAAGCATTTTAAGGTCGTTATTTTTAACTGTTTTCCTCAAAAAACAACTTTGTCCTTGCGGGACAGGAGGACATCCTTTTTTTTCTAAACATTTTTTTTGGGTGATCTTGACAACCCCATGCAACTTTTGAGACCTCTTAGATTGAGAAATTCGAAAAAAAATTGTAATTCGATACGCCCTAATGTACATATATCAGAAGTGTTGGCAATTTTTTTGGATATTTTGGTGTACTATATTTTATTTTTTCGTAAAATTTCCGAACATTTTTTAAAAAACGCTTCATAATTTTTAAAAATTTCATCAAAATGAAAAAAAGTAATTATGCACTTTAAATTATAGTAAAATTTTGAATAATTAAAAAAAAAAATTAAACAAACATTCCAACAAAAATACTTCTCCATCAACTTCAACTATCCGTTACCTATCCGGGAAACTAGTTGCCTTAGCCTTTTTTGATGAACGCATAGAAACAAAAACTTTGCGTTTGATGGTAAAAAATATAAATACGCCAATAATTAAAATAAACTTGTACAAGGCAATATAACAAAAAAACATGGTAATAAGTAAAAAAATTCAACATTTTATTTTCTAAGCCAGACTTACTTTTTTTGATGCCTGCAATATCTCAATTTTTTTTTTCCAAGCCGACCCGGAAGAATGGAAAAGCAACATATCATTTCAAGAAGCTAGGAACTATTCAACAATTGAAGCATAATCGCGAATAACGTTTTAAACGACAAAATTGTAATTGTTGACTAGAGATAAAAAACGTTTTAAACATTGTAGGCGTTTATTTTAGGTTTTTTTGTTAAAAACTCTGATTTAATAAAACTTTACCATACATAAAATATAAAAAAAAAAATAATTAAAAGATTTAATTACATCTAAATTTACCGTTTAAAAGTTTTTACAGTGGAATAATGTTTTATATCCAAAAATTGAATGGATGATGAAACGTTTTTCCACTGAACATAACATATGACTTATGGTGCTTAAAACGTTTTTCCACCACTAAAAACGACTGCACTTACAACGTTCTTACAAAATACATTCACAGGAGCATTTTTATTTTCTATGGTCTCTCCATTTCTCGAAATATGAGACTGACCACTATGTCTTAGTCTTTTATAGTTAAAATTTTTCCAATTTTCGAAATTTATTTAACGTTTTGAGCATCAATAGCACTTGCGCATCAAGTTCGATTGTTCGCTTTTATTCATTTTACAAGCACGTGCAACGTTATTCCACTGAGTGGCATTTAAAAATGCCCCAACCCGCATTTTTTTACTCACTTCTGTTTTTATATAGTATAAGAGAGTAATTCTAACTGGTATACGCGAAAAAACACTTTTAAAAAAAATATCGTTTACAACGTTATTCGCGATTATGCTTCAATTGCAAGTAATATATGATGTCGTAGAACGTGGTGTGGTCTTGGCAAGTAGTTACATCAGTCTCACAATTTCTGAAACAGACTTTAAAAATCTTTTACAGGGCATAGAGCCGCAGCATAAGGAATTTAATGTAACAAATTAATTAATTTAATAAATAAATAACCAAAATTTTTTTGTGGATTCGGTGGTAGCCTTGGGAGGTATAAAATTTTTAATATTTGAGTGACAAGAAAACATGATGTCAAAAAAGCATTTTTTTGGAACACGTTTTTTATTGTTGAAGTTGATGGAGAAGCATATTTGTTGCAATCAGTGGCGGATCTCGGATTCGTGAGAGGGGGGCTAAGATAGCAGTTTTGTTGCCCAAGGGGGAGGGGGGGTGCTGAAACCGTTTTTAGGGCTTATTTTCGTTTTTTTCCCAAACAAAAAGTTTCAGCAAAAGCCCTTTTAGTCCGTATGTAGATCCGCCACTGGTTGCAATGTTTGCTTTTTTAATTACTCGACCAGCTCATTATTAGAATAGATTTACACCTTGCACCAACGATTTAACGATTACACCAACGGTTAAAAAGCTTTAAAAGGCCATAACTTCAGAACGGCAAGAGTTAAATGAAGATTTTTTTTAATTGTTCAAAATTTTACTATAAATCAACATCCATAATTATTTTTGTTCATTTTAAAGAAATTTTTTAAAATTATGAAGCGTTTTTTAAAAAATGTTCGCAAATTTTACGAAAAAATAAAATATTGTACACCAAAATGTCAAAAAAATTGCCAACACTTCTGATATATGTACATTAAAGAAAAGTTTAGGTATTTGTCTTTTGATATGATGACTCAAAAACTTAGAAATGTCAGTTATTGACCAACTGATGCTTGAAATTCAAAAAATCTCAAAAATACTTTACCCTATAAGCTTTCAAACAAAGGTTGGGCAACTATGAAATACGAAAAAAAAAAATTTAATTTGGGACACCCTAGTGCAAAAGTGTGCCAAAGTGAAAAAAAAATGTTCATTTGGGACAGCCTAATGTAAAATTGTGTAAAAGTGTGCCAAAGATTCTTATTGAATTTTTTTGTAGGACACAAAATCTAATACGCACACAAAATCACTATTAAAAATCCCATAATTCAAAAAAAAAAAACATTTTATTTGCTGAATTTATATCTATGCAACAAGTATGAAAAAATTGTACATATGTGACATCGCAAAATAAGGGACACTCTAATGTGCATTGCAGAGACACAAAACTGACATAGGCACTATAGGTTTATCTGGGTCAAAATGACCTGACATTTTCTACCATACGATTTCTATGAAGGATCAGTTTTTGTAGTACATTTTTCACTACTTTTTCCTGTTTTGCAATCCATTCTAATTTTTTTGCAGTTGTGAGTACATTGGAAGTGAGAGACAGCATTATTCTATCGTTGGCGTATATAATTTTCATACTTATGTGTACTTACACGTATGAAAACATGCTTTTTATATGGGTCTGTTGTGCAAGTGCAATGTTCTCTTTTGTGTTGTCTTTTAGTATTTGCGTTATATCATAATAAAAATCAATTAGAAAAGCAATGCAACACTCCAACGAAACAATCAATAAGGCAGTGTGCTATTCGGAAAATTTTCACTCGTGGTAGAAAAGAAGTTACTGACTTGAATACAATTTCTGTCGTAATATAGTCGTCATTTTAACTGTACCAAAAGGACGATCAAATTTTGACAGCTAGAAATTTTGACGTTTTAGATTTTAGTAATGTAGTAGTGCAAGAATTTAATTTAATTTGCAAAATTTTTAATATATACTAAAAATTAACAGTATTTTATGCAAATATTTTCCACTTCTGGTTGCTACGCTGTCGGAAGCACAAAATTTTGAACTTCTTTACGTTTTTTTTTTCTTTTTTTCCTTGTGTCAAAAATTCTCTTGCCGATTGTCGAAATTTATATAAGCCCCTGTGGCTACATGAATTTTTACAGTCATATTCACCTCACAAGTTTCAAATATTCTCATTCAGACTATCAAAATTTCGTCATCCGAGTGAATAGTTTCCGAATAGCACACGGCCTAAGAATTGCTTTGAGTTTGATTGGTATGAAGCCAAAAAGCCGTACAGAATCGCTTCGAATGCCACAAGTTTAGGTAAAAAATATATAAAAAATTTCCATTTGAAATGATTTTTTTGTTCATTCTTGTTTCATTCACTGTTTTTACTAGGATAAGAAATCACGACGTAAATGCGAAGCATATAAGGGTAAAAGCAAAACAAAGGATAATAAAATGTCTGATGTGTGTGACCATTGCTTAAAACTTTTTTGATCTTTGCATTATGTTCGTGCATGTTAATCGTGTTAGCTTCACAAATACAAAGAACCTGATATATTGGAAGATAACGATGATAATGATGGGGCAGATCCATCAATGCCTAGCACATCAAATGCAGCTCAATCGAACCGGATTTATCAATCGGTTATAAATCTAATGTAAATTGCAAATGTCATGTGCAAAAATATACAGCTGCGGTAAATAAAATAGCACCATAAAGTATTAGGCCGGGTCGATTTGTGGGGAGGCAAAAAAATCGCCCATTGCTCTGTGAAAATCGTATTCTAGGGATCAAAATAAGAAACTTTGCCGAAGGAACCATACCTCTAAAACGAATTCTGATGTCCCCCAATTTGGGTCGAACTTTTAGGTAGGGGCAAATTTTGAAAAATCCCACTTTGACCCATTTAGAGTGCTCCAATCGAGTCCAAATGTATGACCGACCCCACTAACTTTGGAGGCCCGACCCACCCATGCCAGTGGCATACCCCCTGGAACCCCCTGTGGGGTTTCCCATACAAACATTTAAAAAAATCGCCAGTTTTGGCACTTTACATGCAAAAATCAGCGAAATGCCTATGTTTTTTCTTTTTGGAGTTTTTTCTCTTTAGAAATTTATTCAACCCTTTTAAAAAATCCTCATCTTGTTATTTTGAGAGAACCCAATTCTGAATTGATTGGTTACGTAAGACTGGAACATGAAACCGCTGAATACAAAACAACCAAATTAAATGATTTTTTCAACGATAAGAATATATCACTGGATGCATTAATTGGAATATGCACTGACGGTGAGCCAACAAACACTGGCCCACACGGTGGAATTATACGACGATTCGAATTGCTGTTAAAAAGACCATTGCATTGGTTCGTTTGCCTTCCACACTTCAACGAACTTCCGTTTCGGCATTTGTTTGAAGCTTTGGATAAATCAACCAGCACTGGACCAAGATCGGCAACCGGAAAACTGAGCCGTCAAATCGAAACTTGTGAAACTCTTCCGGTAAGTTATTGCTATCACTCATTTATTATAATTGTCAACCACTTTTAATTATTTTATTATTATATATTTTCAGGTGGTGGACGGCTTCCAGAAAATTGAGTTGCAAAATATGCCCCCGCTCCAGAAAAAAATTGAATTTTCCACCGATTCGAAGTACTTATACGACATGGTCCATGCAATTTCTAGCGGCGTGGTTTCGGTGGATCTGGCTAACATCAAACCAGGGAAAATTGTACATTCTCGGTGGCTCACCAAGGCCGCTAGATTATTACGATTATATGTGACAACGGAAAATCCAGATGCAAATTTAAGAATTCTGGTTGAATTTATAATTAAATGTTATGTGCCAATGAACTTCAATATCAAGTATTACAGCTCTGTCGTGTACGGCAGTGCATTATTTTTCAACTTCATTAGTTGGTCACGATTTCTAGAACCTCGTTTACGCAAAATTGTCAATCAAGTAATTACAGATAATTCATATTATGCGCATTCAGAAAATATCTTGTTATCAATGTTGTTTGATGATAGCAAAGAAAAGCGCGACTGTGCTATCAACATAATTCTACGCTATCGAACAGATGTTGACGACCCAACGCAACTTAGAGCTTATAAAAAACCAGATATAAAGTTAAATTGCACAAGCTACACGGAAATGATCAATATGAATGACATAAATAACGTATTTGAATCACCATTCACGCGAAGCATTCCATACGATACATTGAAAGAATATTTAAATCAAGATGATCCACCGTTTAATGATCCAAAAATTCCATCACACATACAAGGAACGGAACGACATGTTCAATTGCTAGCTAGCGTTTCTAAACGGGTTATACCGGAAAATGTAGAGGCTGTTATGGCGACGACATTAGAGAGCCGTGCGAAATTGTCTAGACTTGAAAGTAAAAAAGACTTCAAACAATAATTTTTTTAGTTTCTTTTCTATAACTAGCTTCAAAAGAGAATAGATATTATTATAAATAAATAATAAATATTATTATAAATAAATAAATAAAAATAAAGAAAAAACATAGCCATTTCGCTGATTTTTTCATGTAAAGGCCAAAAATGGTGATTTTTTTAAATGTTTGTATGGGGAACCCCACAAAGGGGTTCCAGGGGGTTTGCCACTGGCATGGGTGGGTCGGGCCTCCAAAGTAAGTGGGGGTCGGTCATACATTTGGACTCGAATGGATCACTCTAAATGGGTCAAAGTGGGATTTTTCAAAATTTGCCCCTACCCAAAAGTTCGACCCAAATTGGGGGACATCAGAATTCGTTTTAGAGGTATGGTTCCTTCGGCGAAGTTTCTTATTTTGATCCCTAGAATACGATTTTTACAGAGCATTGAGCGATTTTTAAATCGACCCGCCCTATTAAGTATAATATATGACAATTACCTAAATTATTAATTAACACATTGTATGAAAAACACATTTCGAATACATGGTAAATTATTGCTTTTATTATGTGAAAGTAAATTATTTTAATTCATTGTTTAACAAAAATTTTATAATTTTTTTCAAAAATATCAGAAAATAAACGTTCAAAATAATAGCACTGCTCAAATTCTTTATCAAAAAAAAAAAAAAATAAAACAAAAAATAAAATGTTCTTAAACTTAAGTTAAAATACATTTAAAATAATTTATTAATAAGCGTTTAGTACTTAGTTCCGTGACCTTTATTGGGAATGACAGCAGCACAGCACCTTGGCATGGAATTAACTAATTGCTGACATCTTTCAATCGAAATGGAATTCCGGAATCCTTTATAGCTTTCGAGAGCTCATCCTTAGTGGTAGGTTTAATCATAGACACACCCTTCTTTACATCAACCCAAAGGTTTTCGATTGGGTTCAGGTCTGGCGACTGAGCAGGCCACTCCATCACACATACATCATTATCCTTAAACCATTTTTTTAGCTTTATCTTGTTGGAAGACCCATACCAGAGGCATTTCTTAAGAAGCATTCTCCATTATATCCACGTAAACATGCTGATCCATTATAGTCCTTATCCAGTATATTGGTCCAACGCCGTAATGGGAGAAGCATCCCCACATCATTATGCTTGTTCCCCCATGTTTAATGGTTTTCTGAGTATATTTGGGATTATATTCTACATGTACTGGTCTTCTAACGTTGGTTCTGGATCCCCTGCCTCCGTAGAGCACAATTTTGCTCTCGTCTGTCCAAAGAATATTTCTCCACTTCTGAACAGGCCAAGTTAAATGCGCGTTAGCAAAATGCATACGTTTTTTAACATGCTTCGAAGATAACAGAGGTACTTTTCTGGGGCTACAGGCTTTAAGATTATGTTCTCTTAATCGTCGGCGAACAGTTTCTACACTTGCTGCAATGTTAAGCTCATTTTTTAGCTGCGTGGCTGACCGAAATGGATCTTTCTTGCTCAGCCGTATAAGTCGGTGGATCAGTAAAGGCGAGATTGCCCGTTTTCGACCACGATTTTCGATTTCTCCAACATGTAATATGGCATTTCTGATCATTTTATTTGAGCACATCAGGTTTTTTTCTAATTTTAATGTTTTTCCTTCTGAAATCAGTTTCTTAATTAGTTACCTTTCTTCAGGTGTGCAATGTTTTGCGCGTCCTATTTTGTCTAGTAAAAAAAATAAATTGAAACAATTTTTATATAATTTCACGATAAAATCTATAAATTTATATTTCTTACCTTTTCGCTTGGTTTTGGTGCACGTTAAGTAAATTTTTTGGACTTCTTTCACAAACGCTGCTATTTTTTGACTGCTCTAAATTGGACATGCGTTTATAAAAGTGTACACAACAAAATGAATTGCAATTATTTTCAAGGAATTAATCAACTGCCAAACAAAACACATGTTGCATAACGGGATTTAACAGTGGTATACAAAAAAACAGTAATAGTTTAGAAAAAAATCAAGTTACACGATTTGTTGACTTCATAGTGCTATTATTTTGACCGCAACTGTATATAAGAAAAAAGCATTATTAAAATTAATATTTCATGATATAATAGCATTTTTTAATTTTATCTCATTGAAAAATAGAAAAACACACTACGGGTCAATATGACCCAAATAAACGGGATTAAGTTGTAAAACCTGTAAACGGGTCTAAGGTTAAAATAATTAGGGAATAGCTTCAACCTAAAGCTACCTTTCTGTAGCTTTGTCGGTGTTGTTGCGGCTGCTGCTATTGCTGTTACTATTGCTATTGTTGTTTTTGTTGCTATTATTTTGTTGTTGTTGTTTTTATTGTTGTCGTGGCTATTTCTGCTGAAGTCTTACTATGTGTTATTGTTGTTGTTGTCGATGTTGTGTGGTAAAGGCATTTCTCATTAAAAGAAAAATGGAAAGACAGCAGACATATTGTCAGCGGAAAAGGGTGTTAACTAGGCTGTCCCAAAAACAGCTCAAGCTTTTTTTTTGCTCAAGCTTTGTTTGAAAGCTTGTAGGGTAAAGTTTTTGAGATTTTTTTGAAGAGGTTTAGAGGTTGCGCTTATCTCATTTTCCCTAGAAATCAAGTTTTTCGGAGATTTTTTTGAATTTCAAGCATAAGTTGGTCAATAACAGAAATTTTCTAAGCCTTTGAGTCATCATTTCGAAAGACAAGGACATTTTGAAGAACTATATTTTATTTTTTCGTGAAATTTGCGTAAATTTTTAAAAAGACGCTTCATAACTTTTGAAAATTTCATCAAAATAAAAAAAGTAATGATGCACTTTGACAGAAGCGCAACCAGGAATTTGTTTTGGGGGTGGTTTTATAACTAAATGTATATAAAAGAAAATGTACGTAACTAATCGTAATAAAAGTCCAAATAGTGCACTCAACACGTTAATTCTACCACAATGGCAGCAAACATAATTATAAAATTTAATTTATTATTTTTACATTAAAAAGACTTTAGTTACAGGATTAAGGTGATTAAGAATAACAAAAAAACTAACTTATATTTTTAAATCCAGTTTACGCTTACTTTCAGCGAGTTTATCTAAAATAATATCCACTGATGGTGTCATTTCTCTGTACAGATAAAGCAACACCAGTACAGATAAAGCAACCTGTACAGTGAGGCCGTTTAGTCTATCTTGCAATATCGTGCTTCTTAACCCTAGTCCTACGTTGAGAAAAAATTCAGAATTCTACGTTGCGGTGTAGATTTCTACATTCATATACTTTGTGTGGATTTTATTAAAAACATATACTTTTAAGGGGGCATATAGGTTACAAATTTTTTAAAAAAATATTAATTAATAATTAAATTATAATTTTTAAATTCGGGAATTTTTTTACATAGCGGTGATTCCATGTCAAATCGGACGCTTTTCGAAACTCACATATTTTCAAGAATTTTGTACTTTGCACGTCGATAGTACTTTAAAAAATAAAAATATTTGCATATTTTTTTATAATTTTTTTCTTTTTTGCAAGTTATACACAGTGAAAAATTAAAAAAATTATCAAAAATTGTGAAAAGGACATGTAGTCAAATAACTATATTTGCAAAACCGTTAGTCCTACAAAAAAATTATCAAGACTCATTTCAAAGATCTTGAATTGGTCTCACTTTTGGTGTACTCTTTTGCTAACACGTTCATAAAAAATTTTAATTTTTTTGGCTACTAAAAATTTCATTCAAATTTTTCATGGTCAGCACCACTATTTTTTTGGCGTTTTGAAAACATTGTCGTATTGAAGCATTCATTCTAAATGCACTCCCATTTTATGTTGGAGAATCAATGCATACTATCTTCAACGAATTTTTCAAAAATTGTCTTCAGAATATTATCATACAAAATACTTTAATTTTTCATTAAAAATAGGATTTTTCGTATTTTTTTCACTTCTCACAGTATTTTATAGTTTTTCAGCTTGTAATATATCTCAGACACCTTTTCTTGATGCTTAAAATATACTAAATTAATATAATGCTACCAATTTAGAAATTTAGCAACTATTAAACTACGAGTATAAATGCACTGCTGCATAGCCTGTACTCCTGAGAGAGAATAATTTTGCGTGCTTGCTTGCTTTGATGCCATGGTATAATAATACAAAGTAGCATTGACAACCGCTTATTTTCTCTTCTACAGGAAAACATCTCCTGTCAAAAACAGCTGTTTGTGAAAATGCATCTGCAGCTGCTGAGGTTGTTGTTTTTTTCACTTCAACGTTTTCAACATTGTTTGTGTGTTCAATGGCGGATTGTGAGCGCTCTCTTTTTGAGTATGAAGATGTTTTCCCAAGCAACTGTCAATGCTACCTTGTATTATTATACCATGCTTTGATGCGACGCACATTGATGCGAAAGGGCATGCTAGACGGAAAAAATTCGAAATCGAATTTTTACATTCTGAATATTTAAAACTGTTAAATAATATCCATTGAGCGCAGGAATATTTTTTTTTATTTACCTGCGCTTTCTACAAAAAGTGCAAAAATTCTTGAAAGTTGGCCCAAAAGGTGATTTCTTGAAATTTTTGCTTATGAGTTTTCTAGTTACTCTTAATTATTTTATTAAAATATTTCCCAGTATTCAAAAGAGTTGAAAATAGGCATACTTTATGACTAAAATAAGATCTTTTAAAATAAAATATGTTCAATAACCTATCTTTTAAAATGTTTGCGCTATAAAACGGTATTTATCGAAATAACTGCGTGAAAAATTAACATTTGGTAAAATATTTTGAAACAAAAGGACCATTTTGTATTTTCAAAAATGTATTTTTCATTTAACCATTATTATGTCTTCTCTAAGCTCTTAAAGTGCCAAGGTGCGCAAATTGCCAGATTCCGTGATTTATAATCTGTTTGATGTTCATAAAAATGCTATTTATTTTCATTTCAAAACCAGGTTTCAACTGGTTTTTATATTTGTGATAAGCCGATAGCCCAAGCTGCTAGTGGTTTTAATATTCATTGTAAATTTAATTTATAGCTTGTAAGAATGGTCAATTTTTTAAATTGAATATCACAATGGTCGCCAAGCTTAAGGTGTACATTTTTCGAAAAATTTTTTTTTTTATTTAATGTGTTCTTTATAGTTTTAAGAATATACATACACATTTTTAAATAGATATTCAAAAAAAACAGAAGTAATAACGGTTTTCGTCCCCCTATTATTGCAACAAGAAGAAAGGGGAGAAAAAGTAAAGATTTTTCGACTTAAGGGTGGTCTGGTAGGCAAAGGGATGAATCTAACCTTGCAAATTAAGTACTTTCTGGAAGCCACATTCATTCCCTGTTGAATGATACCTTGTAAAGAAAAGTCGTTTGCATAGTTTTTCCAGGAAAAATTCGAAAGTAAAAGGGTCACCGGTGTCCCAATGGTCGTCAAAGGGTTAACCTATGTCTAAACTCCATGCAACGTAAATAAAAAACTTTAAACGCGATTCCCTCGAAACTAGTTTTTTAAAACGGTTCGACAGATAACTCGAAATCTATTGGTTCAATTCCATTGATTTTTTTTTGCATTTAGTTCATTATTTTATCCTTTAAGAATCCCCCCTAAATTCAAGTATCTATTTTTTTTTTTATATAAACAAAAACGCGCGAAAATGTATCTATTTTTTTAACTTAAAAACCCCGGGGGTCTTGCGAAGGGTAGGATGCTTAATATATGGTCTATTCTTTAAAATGTCATTTGATGTTTTTGTTTCCGATACATGGGAAAGGCCATATCCAACGAACCGTTTTTGATGTCTTTTTTTCAATGCCATTTTCAGCGCCCTCTGTATAAAAGCAAGAACTGTATTTAAAAAAAAATGTTTTTATAAATTTTTTTTATGTACAATAACCTGTATTAATTTAAAAAAAAAATAATAACTTCTTATATCTAAAAAATTTTTTTTAAAACAGCTCCTGTTTTTAGTTGTTACATGTATAAAAAAAAAAAAATAAATAACTGGCCATTTCAGCCCTTGAAAGGACTTTGACCTAGCTTCTTATGATCAATTGTGTTGTGCGTGTTATTAAGTTTGTACACAATTGACCGAGAACCGGACCTACATGCTTAACGCCGACTCCGAACCAGTGTTGCCAGAGGCCTAGCTCCAAATATCCCGTTCTCTTCCTTAAAACGCCCTGTTTATCCCGTTTTAAAAATAAAAAATTCCGAAAAAAATCCCGTTCACAAACCTTGCACATAGCTTCATGTTAAATTACTCGTTAATTGTTTTGGCTTGTTTTTCTTTTTTACCTGGTAAAGTCAAGTCAAAATGAAAACGAATCCGACCATCCAAAAATTAATTCTTCTTCTTTCTCTTTAAAATATTCACAGTGTCATTGTGTTGAAGTTCAATTTTTAATCAGCTTTGCAAGGGTCTTGCTTTAAACAGCAAGAGTATTGCTTTTAATGTAGGGGAGATGGCTGGGTTGTGAACCGTGTTTGTTTTTGGGCTCAAACTTTTCCTCAGAATAAAGACATCAAATAATCCAAGATACTGTTGGAAAGGTGAATATACAACGCAACTTTTTTATGCAGACAGATTAGCGTTTTGATTAAAATTTAACTCTCTACTGCCAATTTTCTAAAGATGTGATTTTTGGCTCTTCCAAAAATGTGGCTGGGTTGTGAAAAATCTGGCAAATCCCAATAAAAGTCGGAAAATAGGAAGTAAATTACCAATAATATTATAAGTTAGATGCAAAACAAGTTATAATGACGCCAATTAGGCTAAAAAATCCTAATGAATGGAAGTGTTTAATCATAATTTTCTTCATCTTCATCCAAATCGGTGTCGCAATGTTTGCATGTGAAATACGAACACCTTCCCATATTGACGCACTTCAAGTGAATAGGCCGGCCGCATGTGTTGCATTTGATGGAGTTTTTGGGTGTCAGTTCTTTGGGCAAAAACCTCAAACAAATGGTGCAAAAATGAATATCGTCATCAGATAGTTTTGATGGTTCTTTTGCCTTAGGACGCTGGGATGGTGTTGGTTGTGCCTTCTTCAGTTATGCTTTGCTAGTGATTTTGACTTTGCTGCTGTTTTTTTCTGCTTCAGATCATCAATTTTGTCTGGAGCAGTAAGCTCGCAGCTCTCCATTGCCTTTCGCAAAAGTTTTCACAGTTTCAAACACGATGTCTGCCGCTGGCACAAGCAATATATCTGTACATTTCGGTGTAACTGCAAAAATTGCGTCATGTCAAAAGACAAATTTAGCAGTTGCAAGATTGGTGATATGTCAATTGCTTACTTACTTACTTATCTGGCGCTTTGGTTGTGGTTTTGGCCTCCTATAAGAAATCTACGAAAATATAAGAAAAAAGAAACGAAATTCCCTCGATAATTAGGGAAATAAAAAAGTAATGGTTCACAATCCAGCCTGGTTCACAGCCCATCCCTCTCTCTTAAATTTTTGAAATTAAAAAAAAATGTTAAGAAACCCGACTTGAGCGAAAATCCCATTTTTGGGCTCAAAATCCCGTGCGCCCTTTTGAGGTTTAAAAAACCCGAAATATGGGCGAAATCCCGGGTTCTGGCATCACTGCTCCGAACGGCGATGAACGGAAAGTTTTCGTTCTCAAGAAGCTTTACATGGCATTTTGATTACTCTCTGAGGTTTGCCATTGTCTGCAGAGAGGTGGCGGCCGTACAGAAAAATTATTTTAATTCAAATAATTTTCTGTCGCTGCTGGGGTTCGAACCTTTGTTTCCAAAGTTCTTTGACATAGCGGCCACGCACTTTAACCAACTGCACCACGGACGCCACAACATGTATATTATGCCTTAAAACGTAATTTTTAATAAGAAATAAAAGTATTTTGTATATAAAAATTGTGTAGACAGTTCTTGAAAAGTTCGTTTAAAATAGTAAGC
The DNA here is from genome assembly GCA_943735915.1 of Pherbina coryleti. Lineage (NCBI taxonomy): Eukaryota > Metazoa > Arthropoda > Insecta > Diptera > Sciomyzidae > Pherbina > Pherbina coryleti. Next base: position 104,495,575 of record OX030948.1, on the reverse strand, counting down.
ATGGATTCTCCAACATAAAATTTTGGGAGTGCATTAAGAATGAGTGCTTCAGTATAATAACACGCACAACTCAATTGATCATAAGAAGCTACAGTATCGGCCAAAACCTAAGCACCCCCTCAGTACATTTTTTTTTAAATGATAATTTTTTTAAGAAAACAAAGTCATTACATTTTTTTTTCATTTTTTTTTATTTAGTTATATCTTTATTATTAAAAAACACAAACTTAAGGTATTCAGAATTTATTTAAAAAAAAAGTTAAAATTCAAAAAACATTTTGTGTCGCAAATATAAGCGGACAAAACTAAAGCACCCCCTTTTTTTTAATACGCTATTATTTGACTACGCTACTGCGACATTACTATTGTATGTATCAATTAACGGGACACTCCAAGGGACGCTGCAGAAGAAGAACTTGTTAGAATTTATGCGAAAATTGTCATTGTTTTAAAGTTTTCGTTGAGATAAGAGTAATGGCACGCAATAAGTACTCAAGTGAATTTAAAATTAGAATTCTTGATGATTGGAGAGCAGGCTTATCAAGACATCAATTGAGTGCAAAATATTCGATCAATAGATCAATTATTTCTAGGCTAATTAAAAAGTTTTTGCAGACTGGTCGCACATCTCCTACTCATTTTGGAGGAAGGCCACGTGAAACTTCGCGACATGAAGACTCCTTAATTAAAAGGACAATCCAAAATGATCCTACAGTTTCCTCTAGTCAAATACGAAACCGCTTATTTAAAAATTAGCGAAAGAACGATTCGCAGAAGGGCGGTAGAGGCCGGATTATTCAGTCGACGACCAGCAAAAAAACCTTTCATATCGTCAAAAAATAGAAAAGCCAGACTTGAATTCGCCAATGCCCATCTCAACTGGAGTGTCCAAAAATGGAGGACTGTGCTGTTTTCTGACGAATCTAAGTTTAATATAAAGGATTCAGATGGCATAAGGCGTGTACGCAGACCAAATGGACAACGATTAAATCCTAAATATTGCAAAGGTACTGTAAAGCATGGAGGCGGAAACGTAATGGTCTGGGGTTGTTTCTCTTTGCAAGGGATGGGGCCAATTCATAAGATTGATGGAATAATGGATCGTTTCATATATCGTGACATATTAAAAGATGTGATGTTGCCTTATGCTGAAGAAGAGATGCCACTTAAATGGATTTTCCAGCAGGACAACGACCCTAAACATACTTCTAAAGTGGTTAAGGAGTGGTTCCAGGACAATTTGATAGAAGTTCTCCGTTGGCCTGCCCAATCCCCCGATCTTAACCCAATCGAGAACTTGTGGGAGATCGTTAACTTAAAAATCAACAGAGAAAATTGCAAAACCAAAGAAAATTTATTCGAAGCCGCAAAAATAGCCTGGAAAGCAATATCACCTGATATAATTAATAATTTAATATCCTCTATGCCTAAAAGATGTGCGTGTGTCATCCAGAATAAAGGATTCGCAACGAAATATTGATTTCAATATTTTTTTTTCTACCTTAAATTGGGGGTGCTTTAGTTTTGTCCGCTTATATTTGCGACACAAAATGTTTTTTGAATTTTAACTTTTTTTTTAAATAAATTCTGAATACCTTAAGTTTGTGTTTTTTAATAATAAAGATATAACTAAATAAAAAAAATGAAAAAAAAATGTAATGACTTTGTTTTCTTAAAAAAATTATCATTTAAAAAAAATGTACTGAGGGGGTGCTTAGGTTTTGGCCGATACTGTAGGTCAAAGTCCTTTCAAGGGCTGAAATGCCCAGTTATTTATTTTTTTTTTTTATAACTTGCAAAAAAAAATTTATAAAAAAAAATATGCAAAATATTTTTATTTTTTAAAGTACTATCGACGTGCAAAATTTGAAAAAAATCGGCGTCATCAAAATCCATTTTTGGAGAAAAGCGTCCGATTTGACATGGAATCACCGATAAAAGGAAACAAGATATCGTTTTCAAGTTTTGCACATGTATTTATTAACATTTAAAGAATACAAATAAAATTTTTTCAGAATTTTTGAAGCGGTTTTTGACGTTATTTGATTTTTTTAAAAAAAAATGCCATAAAATTGACGGTGTGCAGGATATCACCAGTCTGGAACATCTGAGGAAAAAAAAACCAAATTAATCCTTGTTTAATTGGTTTATAAAATTTTAAAAAATTTAAATGGCTATCGCCTGAACTAGGATAAATTTTTCCGCCAAAAAAAAAACAAAATGGCGGCCATTTAAAAAAAAAAAAAATTTTCGAGGTTACAAAATCGGTCGCCATTGTGTTTTTTTCGCCGAAAAAAAATTATCCTAGTTCAGGCGATAGCCACTTAAATTTTTTAAAATTTTGTAACCTATATGTCCCCTTAAATGAAAAAAAAATTTAATTAATATATGATATATGATATATATGACATATATAATATATTAATAAATACATTTATTTATTTAAAATGCAATCCGTTCACACATTTCGGTTGTTATATGCTTTACAAATAGTTTTTTGGCAGATACAGCAGGCCAACTAATGATTGTACTGTGCCGTCTGGTTTTTTCATCAACGCAAAAGAAGCATCTGCCTCTTTTCTTTACTTTTTCTGGAAGGCTTGTATTACGCCGTTTTTGAGATGTTCCAGCTTCAGCATTATATGAAGAGTTATTTTTCTCAAAAACAAATAATATAATAGAAACAAAATATACAAGTATCTTGTTTCAACGTGCATGGTGTATAAATCTACACCTCAACATGAGAAATTGAAGTTTTTAAATATATAGAAAACTATTATAATTGAGATTCTAAAAGTACATGATTTCGGTTCACACTCAGCATAAAATAAAAGTCATGAATGCTTAGGTCCTTAAACTAAATGGTTTTGGAAATATTTAAATATTAAAAAAAAAATGTAGTTTTCTACATCAACGTAGGACTACGGTTAAATAGATTTTGAGTCGGCGAAGTACTGAAATTGTTCGTTCATTTTCACATGAAGTTACTGGAAGAGTTGCAAGGATAATAAGTAAATTATATATATTTGGAAATATATCCTTATTGGACTGTTGTATGGCTTGAAAAACTGTGCTTTTGTCATCATAATCTTTTTTATTTCTTATTTTATACCAAACATTCAGCTCATTTTTTAGGTCATCAAAATCTCCTTCCAAATCATCTTTATAAAATGTGATTAGTTTTTCAAAAGCGCCTAAAGCTTCAACATTTAGCGATTTTTTTTTGCATCAGGAAAAAGTGATTGAAATCCAATTAGAATGTCTCTATGTTTTAAAAATCTGTCACTCAGGCTTTAATAAATGTCATTTTATGTGCAAAAATTGAAAGGTCTAGTATTTCTTCATTGAAATTCATCACCGTAATACAAATTGGTAAATCAATGTAATAGATAAAGCAAAATTATCAGAAAAAGAACTGATTTTAATTTTTTTTCTTATAGCTCAAAAACTCGAGCTGATGGAGAGAAACGGAGTCTATATCTGAAATCAGGAAACCCAATTCGTCTATAATCAGCTGAAAAATCTCCGGCACCAAAATGTCTGTCGCGAAGTGTTATGCTTAAACCGCAATCGATTTGAAATTTAAATTTGGGTTTTTTCGAGCTTTTGATAAAAACATGTTATTACTTATCATGATTTTCTTTTTGTGACAATAATTTGGGGGGTGTTAAACCCCAAACCCCCCTTTGGTTGCGCTTCTGCACTTTGAACTAATTTGAAATAATTTAAAAAAAATTGTTGATTTAACTCTTGCCTTGCTGAAGTTATAGCCTTTAAAGCTTTGTAACCGTTACTTGAATCGTTAATGCGTTGATTGGTGCATCGATTATAAAATTGTTAAAATTATGCAGCTGATGGAAAAAAAATAGTAAAAAAACAAAAATATATAAAAAAAATAATAGCAATATTTCCAATTAGATCACAATTTTTTTTAAGCTATGAAATAAAATCGTGGCCCTAAGTTGGTATTTTAAATTGAAACTTTTAGACAGGGTGTTTTTCAGAAATATTTGAAGAATCCAATTTGAGAAAATTACCATCGGTACCATGATACAATTATACAGGTAGCATTGACAAGTATAGATTTTCTCAGCAACAAGGCAACGACCATCTGTCAAAAACAGTTGTTCGTGCAACAAGAATTAAACGAATGTAAAAATAAATAAATTCCGCAAAATATGTGCGTTAAATACACAATTATAATAATGAAAATTGTGAAAAAATTATGTGTGATATGTGTTAACGTTTTCCAGCCGTGGTGTTTTAATAATAATTGGAAACTTCTTTAATTTCGTCCATATGCATCTGCAGCTGCTGAGGTTGCTACATTTGAACGTTTTCAACATTTTTTCTTATGTTTGCACTTAATAACACAAAGTTCACAAGTTATCTTCGTTGTAGTAATAATAATTCACTATTGATTAAATAAAATAGGCAATATTTTGTAAGAAAATGTTTGGTTATTTGCGAGCGCTGAAACATAAACAATGGCGAAAACATAAGAAATAATTGAACGCTCTCTTTCTAGACATTTTTTTTGACAGATGGTCGTTGCCCAAGCAACTGTCAATACTACCTTATATTATTATACCATGATCGGTACTAGAGCCCTGCATGAGTATAATCGCAAAGCGAATACACTCTGCTTCACTGCTAAAGAGTACACTGTAACTGAATAAAAGTTAAACAACAGGTCGTGTAGTGAAGAGCAAATCTGCGCACGAGCTTTACTGCTTATACCTTATCCGTCCTCTCACAAACACTGTAAGCACTGATCTGAACTTTGAGAGGTTTGCGTTATTTTTGTTTCTATTCGGTGACTCGCATACCATACTCTCACATACACTGCAAGCATTGATCTGAGCTATGAAAGCTTTGCGTTATTTTTTGTTTCTGTTCTGTAGGGGCGATGTTATGTAGACGGTCACGGGCACGGCACGGGCACGAGTTTTTACTCTCTTTTTCTGTTTGATGAATGTCGTGCCCAAAGTATGTTATGCTAGCGGTCATTTGATCTATTGTCACTTGTACACTTTTTGATACTTTATGCAAAAAAGTATCACGAGTATGAGTATGGTGAGTGTTGCTATTATGCAGGTTTCATTACTGCTTTGATACATTTCGTACTAAAAGTGTACTATTTGCATGCAAAAATACAAATATTGTGAATATTTCCACAACGCAACACTGTTTTGATCCAGTGATTTGGTATCGACAGCCGAATCATTTGGTGACCGCGGTGGGCAAAATTTATTCCCTCGCTCGCTCTCTCAAATTTCCCTTTTACATTGAAACAACAACAATTCGTGCCCGTGCCGTGCCCGTGACCGTCTACATAACATCGCCCTAGTTCAGTGATGCTTAGCGTTTAACCAAACCGGTTTTCTTAGACAAAGGAGGTAGGACAGGCGACGTGAGGTGCTCAAAAAAATAACTGCTCTACGCAGACTCACAGGTTCAGAGTGTTTTTGAATAACTGACTGAGGACTACAGTGCATTTTGTGCGTGCTTTTTTCCATTGTGAAAATTACGTGTTTGAACGAGTTAATAGATAAAAATATATATTAAAATATTCATTTTATTAAAATATTCATTTTATTAAAATATTCATTTTATTAAAAATGGATATTGATGAGGTAAAAAATTTTATTTCTTTAATACTTCACTAATCATAATTGAAAACAATGAAAAAAAGCATGTCTATATATATATTGTTTGCATCTCATTGAAAGTCACTCGCAAAACAAAAGATTCTTGCTCCTAACAAAATAATGCGCAAAATATTCAGTGTATGTGTATTAATATTCAGTATACCTAGTGTTTGCGTTACTTTTTATTGCAAGAAGCTGGTCTTGCTGTTATAAGTTCAGCAGTGTATTGTTACTCTCACATAAAATAGAGTGAGAGTATGTTTACATACGAGAGCTTGAGAAAAAAAGGTCAGTGTAAGCTTTTTATCCGACATCAAGCGATTGTATTTGAGTAGGCAAAAAGCATACTCATGCAGGGCTCTAATCGGTACCATTTCTGATACCCGAGATAGAAAATTTTATATTCATTTTTTTGAAAAAGTTAAAAAATTGCATTCAAGTATACATTTCTCAAAAATAGGAGAGTGCATATCCAAAAAAAAAATGATTATTATTAATTCGCCAAGTTTAGGGAATACATGAACTCTATAATTAATACCACCAAAATTTTGACTATAGGGTAACAATTAAAAGTTCTGTGCTTACTTACTTTTGCTTTAAGACATACGTAGTTTTTTTATAAAAGTCAAAATATTTTAAGGTCATTATATTTTTCTGTAGTCCTCAAAAAGCAACTTTGTCCTTGCGGGACAGGTAGACATCCTTTTTTTTTCCTTAAAATTTTGTTGATCTTGACAACCCCATGCAAATTTTGAGACCTTTTAGAATACGATCTAAATTTTTCGACACGCCCTACTGTGCAACGGTTACAAAGCCTTAATGGCTACAACTTCAGCACGGCAAAAGTTAAATCATATATTTTTAATTGTTTAAAATTTTGCCATTGTTCAAACTGCATCATTATTTTTTTTTTTTTTTTATTTTGATGAACTTTTTAAAAATTATGTAGTAAATTTTTAACAATTTACGCAAATTTCACGAAAAATTGATATATAGTACTCTAAAATGTCCAAAAAAATTCGTATAAAAGTTTGTTATTGATAGGCTTGCCATACGTCAGGATTTAGTCCGGATTGTCCGGACTTTTCAACCATGTGCGGACTTTGTCCGGACTTGTGATTTTGTCCGGACTTGGACCCAATAAATTGAAAAAATAATTATAATATCTCTTTCCTAGAAAAAAATTCTCGTGTGAACACAAAGTGATCTTTAAGAAGGTAGCTGAAACACCCTGAGTAAGAAACTACCCTGCAAACACACTCCGAGTTAATTAACTAGTTTCCTAACGGGTTGAGTCTCAGTTAGTTTTCTAGTCAGAAAGGATAGGCTGTCGGGAAAAAGCTTACCTATTTACTTCCTATCTGTGTGTCAGATACAGATGGCTGACTCTTTCTAACGCATGTACGCAGACATCGCTCTTTTCATTTTAAAGTGGTTAACAACCACGTATTTATAGGGTTTTATACCTAGTATACTAACCGTTTCCTAAGCAACATTCTAACCGCTTTTAAAACTACTATTCTTACCGTTTTATAACCATTTTCCTAACTAGTTTTTTTATTCATATCCTAACCACGTTCTAACCAATATTCTAACCGCTTTTTTAACTTGCATGCTAACAGTTTCTAACTAATATTCTAACCGCTTTTTTAACTAGTATTCTAACCATTTTCTAATAACATTCTAACCAGCATGCTGAATATTTTTGAAACTTATTTCCTTATTAGATTAAAGTTTTAAACAGTAAATAAATACACAAATTGGTATTTTTTTAATTTTTTTGTTGTTTTTAACTATTATTTGTTTATAATAATATATGTACATTTGATAATAATATATCTACATATTATGAAATAATTCAATGTTTGAAATTATATACAGAAATGTTCAAAATGGAAATTTATAATGATATATGTACATTTGATAATAATATATCTACATATTATGAAATAATTCAATTTTTGAAATTACATACAGAAATGTTAAAAATGGAAATAAAAATTGAATTGGAAATTTTCATCGACGCTCGGCAGCTCCTTCATTAAGAATCTATAAAAAAAGGAAGAGTTAGGAAAATTTGTATTTTTGTTTAATTTTCTTAATGTTAAAAATATTTTAAATTTGAATATATAATAAAGAATTTATAGTTTATACCCAAGCATTGTTTTACCTAAGACTTGAAAAATTTCTACCGCATTTACTGTGGTATGGGATTGGGATTTAGTATTTAAATACTTTTTTTGTTTGAATCTGTTATGCGATAAATCAATCGCCTTTCGCAATTCTTTTTCAAACTCTTTGCGACACATTCTTGAAATTCCTAATATTACAAATTTAAATAATTAAATGAAAAATAAATAGATCAGGTAAATGTTATTAGATTACAGTAGACTCTCACAAATTAGAACCACATTGTTCCAAGGGTGGTTTTAATTTCTCAAATGTTCTAATTTCTGGACTTTTTTTCACAGAAATTTAAAAGAAAAGAATGAAACTGGTTAAAAAAAATGTATGTTAACGTAAAAGAATTTTTATTTATTAATATTTATTGTTTTTTTAAACATAAAACTCATATAATTCCCCTATTTATATTTATATCAATGAGCAAAGATCACTTATGAATTTGATAAATAAAGAAACGTCCAGAAATTAGAACCAGGTTCTAATTTCAGAGCGTTCAATATTGAAATGACAGGTTCTAATTTCTGGACAGTTCGAATTTGTGAGAGTTATAATTTGTGAGAGTTATAATTTGTGAGAGTGTACTGTTAAATAATTAAAAGAAAATTAAATAAGCAGTGAAATATATTACTAAATAAAATGTTGTCGAAAATAATCAATTTGACTAAAGCTCTTTTGCCGCATCGACCATCCCAATTGAATTCAGCTACGCATGTGTCAGAAATAATGCATCTGAACAGGTCGTCCAAGGAAGGATATGAAAGTTTTAGCTTAATCATATACGAGTTCTATGAAGAACAATAAAATTATAATGCATTATAAATTTAACTAAAATGCAACCATTGAATTTAAAAATTCTGCATCGAGTAAGCGTTCGTTGAGAGCCATAATCTCTACAACACTTGTAAGGGGAAACATCGAAGCGATTTCAATTTCAATCGCACCCAAATCTTCACCAAGTAAACTTTTGCTGGCTTTTAGAGCTTGTTTTGCAATAACCAAACTTTCACGAATTAGTTTGTTTTGAGCAAACAATTCATTTTTCGTTATTCCCTATAAATATATCTTTTAATCGTTTAAAGAAATTTTAGCATAATCATTTACTGTTTGCTCTAAATTAGCCAATCTTTTTTCAATATTGTCCTGTTTTTCAATGACAACTCGTAATAAATTACGAAGCTCCGCATGATTTGTGCTCTGTGCATCTGTAACAAACTTCTATTAATCTTCTATTATCTATTTAATCTAATCTAATTAAAGTTCTGTTAATTTGGAAAATGTGTATTTGGAGCTTAAAAAGCTAATGGTGCAAAAATTTCTCGCCGCTCTCAAGTGGTGCAGAAGTTATAGGTCTCTGCAAAAAGAGAAAATGAGAAAAATGGACCTGAAAACTTGTGATTTTTTTAAATTTTCCTACAAAACCTAGCATTATAGATATCAAAAGAAAGCTATACTGTTACCTATTCAACGAGATATCAATCATTAAAATCCACGCATTACTTTTGAAGATATAGCTTTTTACATATTATTCACACTTGACGGTTCACACTATTACAAAATACCCAAAACGTAAGTATAAAGAACAAATTGGAAAATTAAAATTAGCGAAATACGAATATAAAAGACAATTTAAGAATTCAAATCGTAGCTGTTGATGTTGATCTTAAGAGATTTAAGAGAAATTTTTCTTATGTTGTAAACAGGGACCGCAACTGTTATGACTTTTTTCAAAAAAGTCAATTAATAATAGTTATTTTTTGACCGATTCTTTTTTGGTCAAAAATAAAAGTTAAAGTTTGACTTTTATAAAAATAAAATAAAAGTTAAAGTTTGACGTTTATTTTTTGGTCAAAAATAACAGTTAAAATTTGCCTTTTATTTTTTCGGTTTATTTTCAAAAAAGTCAACTAATAATAGTTATTCTTTGACCGATTTTTTTTCCAGTCAAAAATATAAGTTTAAATTTGACCATGATACAATTATAAGGTAGGCCCAGCAAAAACACGCTCTCTATGACCTCAAAACAATAACAAAGGCGTAGGTATAATGTCAAAATACAATACAAAGCGATACAAATAAATTGGTTACTGAACTATCGAACTAAGTAGTCGAATGCAAATTATATAAAATATTAACTTTTATTTGCTTCGCTGAAATACAATTTATTTCATTAATAATACAATTTATTAATAATACAATTTATTCTGTATTATATTTTGAAAAATGGCTCATATTGTTTAATTTTTAGGGTTTTTGCTTACTTTTCTTGCATTATTTCACATAAAATCTGGGTACTCAATACCCAATAACCAGATTTATACTATTTAAAGTAAATTATACATCCTTATGGCTGAACGAATAAACTTCAATTTTCAAAAGTGACATTATACCTACGCAATTGTTTTGATTTACTTTGCTTTGCTTTGCTTTTTCGTTTTTTTTATCTCCGAATTGGGCCTACCTTATAATTGTATCATGAATTTGACTTTTATTTTTGAGTCAAATTCTCTGATGTGTAGTGATTCGACAAACAACAGTGACAGGGAACGCAGTGTGTCGCAAAAATAAGTCAAATTTTTAACGATGTTTCAAATTTTTTATAAACAGACTTTCGAGCCCTATAACTTCTGCACCACCTGAGAGCGGCGAGAAATTTTTCCGGATTTGAGATTATAAAGTCTTAATGCATATATTCCACAAAAAATTTATAAATTTAGAATTTTCATTCATCTTCAATTATGCCAAAATAAATTCAACAAATAATTCGAAGTTATAACGATATTTTAAAAATAAATGCAGTCATAGCATAACTACATACCATGCACAGGCTCCGTATATGTGAAATATTGATCGTTTGATGTGTCAAGTCTTCTTTTTTTGAATACTGGTGAAGGATCCAAATTAATATTTCCTGAAATCAGTATAAAATAATTTGAAATTAATTTGAAAAGTTTTGGAAAATATCCCATTTTCTAACCATTTTGTTCATTTTCCAGTATTCCTTCATTGGACGTCATCATTTTTATTTGAATGGTAAATTAAAAACTGAAACAAGATAAAGATAAACATAGGTTAATAAATTCTTTAAAATGCTGTTGAAAATTCTATGAAACAATTGTGCAGAATTTGTATAAAAATAAATTTATTATTATATGGAATACACATCAATTTGTATTCTATTTCGTCCATATAAAAAGTGCTTATTTCACTATTAATTTCGCTACACAAAAAAATACCAAGAGCTCGAGATAACACTGGTTCTTCAAAAAAATCTTCAATTTTTTTGAACGAATACCCTAAGAGCGCCTCTCTGCCTGATTCATTCCCTACAGCTATGACTTTAATAGGTCCTTTATGCCTTATAAAACAAAAGCAATCCTTCTCATTGTTGTAGTTCAGTTTAAAGAAGCCAAATTTTTTAACATTTTCTTTGTTTACTGTTACATTTTTTCTCTCATCAATTCTTAGTTGCAATTGTTGTAAAATATTGTTTGGCTTTTTTATTAATTTTTTTAGGGACTGCATGTAATTTTCAAACTTATAGGTCGAAAAACTGTCTAATGGACCAAATTCTTTTGCGCAGGCAGATATATGCAGTAATCCATGTATGTTAAAACTTACAAAATGTTCACCAAAAAAACGAGGAAATAGCCCGACAAATTCTTCTAAAATTTTTTGAGCAACATCAGACTGTGCTTGGTAGGATTTCTCAGAAGAAAGTAAACGAATGCCGGCATGTAATAACAAAAAAAGATAATAAAGATCATCATGAACTGAATTTTTTAAAATGAAAAAACCTGTATAAAGAAGAAATTGCCTATATTCTGTAGCTTTCCAGTTTTGAACCTCAGCAAAAGTTCTGGGCAGTCTACCGAATTCAGATGGAATATGTTTTACTAATGAATTCAATTTGGTATTCATTCCAGAAATATTATTTTTATTTATTATAAGATTTAGAAGTTTTTTTACAACTCCTAAATCTACAAGGTGCATAGGGTCCAATGGGAACTGAGTCACCATGTCAATATTTAAACTTTCTAAAAGTAGTGGTTGGCATTTAAAAGCTAAGGCGTGGTGTGACTGATCAGCTCGTATTCTAAAGGATTCATTTGTTCGTAAGTCTTCCATGTTTTGAGAAAAACAAACTCTTCTCTCTAAATATCTTCCTTGCTGCATGCATTTTGGGCAACTGTTTTTTCCATTATGGGATTGAACTCCGGTCATAAATGCACGTGCTGGTGAATCACACGAAAAAACACGGATATGAAAAGATTTTAAAATTTCGGAAGAACCCACTTTAATGCCATCATTTTGTAATGTATGGACTTCTGTACAAAACTCTTTTAAGAACTCGTCGATGTTCTTTGGCTTTTCTTTACCTAAATACGCAGCTTTAAGAAAAGGACTCTCATTAGGAAAGCCAACAACAGCACCTAATATTGGCCAAAGCACTTTTTTTGAGCTTTTAAAAAGCTTTAAACCATCCACACCAATATCTAATAAGACATTACTTTCATTTAATAAAAAATCGAAGTTTTTTGAGGAAAAGTGGTTTTGAATACCATAGTAATAAAATTCCCCAGGGAGCATTGACGTAACAACAATTTTTTGCTTTTTAGTTTGCAAAAGAGTGCGTGCTGTAACAGGAAGATCACGAACACCAACTTTTCGTAAAGTGTGCAACAAATCAGTTAACTGATTTTGGGTGATGTTGTTGCGAATTGCCCACAGTCGAATTTCGTCAGCTTTTTCGTTCGCTGCAGCATCTCGTGTAAATGAATCATCGACAAAATCTTCGAACGAATTTTCAAATTCATCTTCATTCAAATCTTCAATTTCATTATTTACATCATCAATTTCATTTCTATCTTCATGAAGGCTGCCCTGCTCCAACTCACTAATTCGTCTTCTTTTTGCAAAAGAATCAATAAAAGAAAAATATGCAACGTTCTTTACATATTTTTTTTTTCTTCACTTAATAAATTACTTAAAGTTTTTTTATTCATAATTTTACTTATCTTGAGCTGGCGAAACAAAAGAAAACGGCCTCTTCTATCGATCTGACAAATTCCCCCACCGTCCAGGTCTTACTTGATGTTCTTCGTTAGTAGCTGATGACTTACCGCTGGGCTTGTTGTTGTTGTTGATCTTTTCAGAGCAGAATGTTTGGTCTTGAATTTATCTAAAAATAGCAAAAATTTACTTTTTGTGGTTTTAATTACTTAATAAAAGAATAAAATTATTAATATTATAATAAGAAGTCAATAGTTTAATTACTTCAATAAATTCAGCATTTACAATTTGTAATTTTATAAATTGCCTTTAACCAAGTAATGATTCCTCATATCGCACACCCTCTTCAAAAGTGAACAACTCAAAATTTTGCAATTTTCAGGAGTCAAATAATTATTTCCTTTTCAAGCAACTTCATACAAAAGAAGGATACAAAATGATTTTTTTAAATTAACGAGCAATAAGATTAAAACAAAATTTTGACAGTCGATGGATATGAGCATTACGAATTGATTTACAAAACTCGGTGAAATGGTTAGAAAAATAAAGCAATACATGTGTTCTAGAAATGGTTGGAATCGGTGGGTTCCTAGGGGTACCTCCCTTGGCCCTATATTCATTTTTTACATGATTTTGTATGGGAGGTACATCTGTTACTCAAAAATATTCCCATTTGTATTAATTAAAAAAAATCATTTCTTAGGCAAATTTTATTTTATTTACAATACAAAAATAAAATTGGTAACTTATTTTTATGGCTGGTTTTGGCTTAGTCGCTTAAGGTGCGTGGCCTCTATATCAAAGAACCTCGGAGCACCGGGTTCGAAATCCACCAAACAAAAACTTTTTCAATTAAACTAATGTTGCTGATTTACCGCCTCATCCCTGTAGACAAAATAACAAAAAAGTTTCGCTAGAATCAAATAATCCTTTTTTTGCAATTCTCTCTTGAATTTTGTTCAATTTTGAGTAATTTTCCATACAAAATTGAGCATTTTTCGCAAAAAGTCACTTTTTAAAATCTACATAACTTTCTTGTTTATGAAAAGGGGCAGATAATATTTTGGAAATCAAAAGTATATACTTAAAATAAACTTACAAAAAAGTTTTGCTAAAATCAAAGAATCCTTTTTTTGTTATAGCTTATCAAAACTCGCAAATTTTTGAGTTTTAAGGTGTTTCTTTGTTAAGGTAAAGAAAATTTTTTTTACAAGAAATATATGCTAAACAAAATTATATTTAGAACCAAGATGCATTTTAAAATATTTCTCTTAAGTACTTTTTTGAAAAAACATGCTGTATTTTTTTAAAAATTAACTCAATTTTGGGGTGTTGTATAAAGTAATCGCATTTGTTTATTATTAAAGATATCTTAAAAAATCTTTAAAATTTTATAGAACCAAATAATAAGATATAAGTTGCATACTTTTTTTTTAAAAAAAAACAACAATTTTTTTTCTTATTTTCGTACCATTTCGATGCAGTGTGCGCACCGGTAAATTCTATAGAACCAGAGAAGTTCAGGTTTTTGGTCACACGATAAAAATAAAACAATTTTAATGGTTTTTGGTTGGCAATTAATGCCTCTCAGGGAATCCCTTAAATGGAATAGCAAAAGCAAAAATAAAGGAATAATAAAATAATTAAAATAAGAACATGTATTGTGACAGGGTTTTAGTCAAGTATTATGGGAATTGTTTGACAAGGGATGAGAGCAAGGATTTCGACAAAGATTAGGAGATAAGATGAGTAAGACAAAAATTTTAACACAGATTAAAGTACTGAGTTAGACAAGCATTAGGACAAGTATTAGGAATACGACTTTACAACGACAGACACAACGGTAAGGACAAAGATTGAGACATACCTTAAACAATATTTGGTACAAGATTGGGATAAGTAAATAAAAAAATAAATTAGAAAATCCTCTGTCGATGAAGAACTACCCGCTCCGGTAGAGTAGAGGGTGGAAGCGGCGCAGCGCCATCAACTCATCGTACGGTCTATCGTGTAGCAAACAGAGCACAACATCATATTATGGCCATCTAGTCCACCCATCTAACAATCAAGCGCTAGGCAATGATTCATTGACTCTTCCCAGATCTCTACCGGAAACGTTCCCATGCCGATGCGCTTTTGGCAGAAGTCGATGGTTCTTTGTTACTTATAACATCCCATATTCATATTCAGCCTGTTTGAATATGAAATTCTGCAAGTGCTTACTGGCATACTGAGCTACTGTAGTGCCAACATTGGCTGTGGAGCACCACTAGGTTGCAATGGCCAGCGGAGTCCCTATGCTGATGCTTGGCTGCCTTCCACACTAGATTTTTTGCACTTTTATACATTAGCTGTTTTTCTTACCTTAAGAGTTCTTTTTTTATTTGTTTTATTCACTTGTTTTGATTTTTTATTCACTTGTTTTGCTCAATTTTTTATTAATTCACTTATTTAAGTTAACTTTTATAATTATTTAATTTCAGCAAAGTTCTCTAAATAATTGAGATGTGACAAATTTTGGCGCATAAAAATTTTTTGGCGCTTTTCACATTCGTCTTCATCTATACCTTGTTCTGTCTTTCACACGCAATGGTTGTAGCAGACATATTTCTTTCACTGTTTCACCAAATCTTTGCTAAAGTAAATAGAAAGGGTCGTTTCAATGTGTAAGTAAATCTGCAAATTTGTTTTGAATGTATATGTACTTTCGGTAGCCGATGTTTGCAGGGTAATAAAATAATAATGACCTGTTATTCATATCGTTGTTATATTTACGATTGATGTTTGCAGTTATTATTAATTTGTTTTGACCCTTCTTTTTTATTTTTTTTGGATTCGCCCGGAGGTAAGAAATCTTCATAGATACGTATGACTCGCGCCATACGCATGCACGATTTACATTCTAAGAAGTTCCCGGATCAGCCGGACTGATAGAATGCATCTACGTGCTAAAACTTACCACCTGTTGGCAAATAATAAGCACCTCCACTAAGCACAATTGCTTGGCCTTGGCCTTAAACTTCATAAATATCATCGAATAAAAGCACATTCTTCATAATACGAAGCAATACAAGACAACATCCAAAATTATTTATTAGACATATATAACCGCATTTATAATTGTCGTTCGGCTTGGGGCCACTGTCCAACCCAAGATCCTACGTGGAAAAGAGATGCAACTCTCAAACACCAAACCAATACCAAACATAGCACAGATATACAAGTATATATTGTGCAGGCACAATATATTTATATATTCGGATCACTAAAATAAGGGAACACCGAGCTAAAGTTATTATTTGGATATGCATTTGGGCCAACGAAGGTAAAAACTTGTATGGAAAAGAGATAAACTCTGACACACCAAGCCGAGAGACCCGGTATACATGGTCAACTAAGGAAGAACTAAAGATCTAAAATAATTGTATGAAAAAATAAAGCAACGAAACTGAATAAAACGAAAACTTAAAGTATCTATCATATTCGATGATGCTTATTTGTTAAATAGTAAAATCTATACAATTATCGCGAGTTATATTTGTTATCACAAGGAATGCGTTAAGTATTCAAATGTAATATCATTTTGCGTTTTAAGACATCCACCGAGTCAGAAAAATTTATCAAGTTCAAGTTGCCATTAAAATCACTACACATACATCGCAAAGGGTCGTGAAGGGCATAACTAGAAGTGCACTGACTCAACTTAAAAAGCTGGAAATGTCTGGCTCCGCTCCTAGGGATGTTGAAGTTTAATGAAGAAAGGAGGAATTGTGAGTCTATATCACCACTGAGTAATTTGTATAAAAAAAGAGACGTTGAGCATAATTCTTCTGCTTCTTAAGGAAGGCAGGGAAATAAAAAAAACATTTCTTGATTTGCGAAATGTTGCAATTTGTTTTTGTAGGTGTTTTAGTACTACTTTGTACTAAGTAGCCCCACATTTGATACATGTTTAGTGCAAAATTCATTTTAGTTTTTATTATATTTTTATTTTCATATAATTATTTATTGTGGAGTTATTGCTACGTTTTTATATTCATTCTAAGTTTATTATTTTTTTTTTAAAGAACTTGTTTATTTTTTAATATTTTGTTATATATAAATGAATTACATTCTTCCTAATTGTTTTATATTCCTACTAATTTGAAAGCATCAAAGAAGATAAGAAAAAATCAACAGCTTCTTACATAATTAAGTTAAGAATTCTTGCTGCAAGTTTTATCGTAAAAAACATGAATTGTACAAGTGAAGCAAATTTGTGGATGTCATCTACTCAACCACAAGAGTAGGAGTTGCCCAAATACTCTATAATTCTTAGTAGCTCAAGTCCAAATATATTTTCAAAATAAAACTGTCACTGGAAATAACTTCAACAGGACACACACAATTATCAGGATCTTCAACTCAAAAAGACTTTTCCGCAATTGAAACGAAATGGTTATTAAAATCATTACAAACTTCTTTTAAATCAGTTATGTTATTATTACCATTGTTTATAATTTTCCATTCTTTTTTTGGGTCTCTTCAAAGAAATGTGCTATATGAAGCTGGTGCTAAAAATATTTATTTCTAAAAGATTTTATTTCAATGTTTAAATTTTTACATTTTGTAAGTTTGAGGTTTAGTGGATGCTTCCTACATTTCTTGCTAAGTTTATAATTTTTCCTAATTTTTTTAATTACTTGACGATAAATGCACGACTTCAGGTTTCTTTTATGGAGCTTTTAATAGAGTGGGTCATAGAGTGGGTCGAAAAAAAAGTTTGGAAAAACCATCCCCTATTTCAAAGCTGACCTCGAATGGATTCCAAAATAAAAAAAAAATAAATTATTTTGGACCATCGGAAAAACAGCCGAAATGGTATTTTTCCTATAATTTAAGCATAACATATACGATCTTAAAAAATAATATGTCGTTTAAAAGTGCTAAATTTTCTCTTTAGAACATTTTATACTTAAATTAATACTTAATTAATTTTAAAAAATAATTCAGTTAATTTTTAAAAATAATTCAGTTAATTTTTAATTTTGTTTGAACTAAAAAAAAAGTAATTCATACATAATGAAAAAATCATTGTACCAAATATTTTAACCATTATAACTTCTTTGTTTTTAAAGTTATTGAATAATTTTTTGGACAAAATGTAAACAAAAATCGGGGGGTAAATCGGGCTTACGAGGTTTACTAGTCAAATATGACCTTGGAAATAAAAATATTCTAAAGAGAAAATGTAGTAAAAAATTTTAAGATCGGATATGTTATGCTCAAGCTATAGAAAAAAGACGGCTATTTTTCCGATGGTCCAAAATAACATTTTTTTTTTTTATTTTGGAATTCATTCGAGGTCAGCTTTGAAATAGGGGGTGATTTTTTCACTCTTTGTTTTTTTTTTGCATGGAGGCCGACCCACTCTAATAGTCTACTTACTTACTTACTTATCTGGCGCTTACAACCGTAAGTCGGTTTTTGCCTCGTATATGAAATTGCGCCAGCCATTTCTGTTCTGCGCTTGCTGACGCCAGTTGGAAACACCAAGTGTAGTCAGGTTATCCAACACCTGATCCTTCCAACGAAAATGTGGGCGTCCTCTTCTGCGTTGACCACCACCGGGCACCGACTCGAATATTTTATTCGCTGGAGCGTCGTTTCCCATTCGCTCAACATGACCTAGCGAGCGGACATGCTTGAATCTAATGCTACTAACGACCATGTTTCGAACTGCGGCAAAGTCAATCAGCCTCATTCCGTTATCGGAGGTATTGTCGTGGAGGCTGAACTTTCCGACTGTTGGACCAAAGATATTTTCTTTTCCCACCTTGGCGTTGAAGTCACCAAGCACGATTTTTATGTCGTGGCGGGGGCTGCGCTCATACATAGGCCTCTTCAAGGCGCTCGTAGCAGCTTAAGTGACTCTAATGGTCACTTAAAATATTTAAGCACATGCTATATGCATGAGATACATTTTCTTGGGCATAGACGGATTCCGCGCCTTCGAAGCACAATACACAGTTCAATTTTAAAAAATTTGCTTTTTTATGCTTGTGGGAGACAATTGATTAATATGCGCTTGGTAACATAGACTTATTAAGATACCAGATAAACAATGGTCAGTTAGGCGAAGATCCAGGCGAAATGCCATTTTTGCGAACCGCCCTAAACTATTTTTGCGAACCGCCCTAATATGTGGTCTAGACAAGTACCTGACACAGGTCTAGTCGCCTCATTAACAAAAGAAATCAGTCCATGTTCAGCTATAAGAGCTAGGTAAGTATCCGGGACATGATTGGCATTTAAAATGTCTAAATTAAAATCTTCTAATATGATAAGGTTATTCAAATGATCGTTACTCTAGTAAGTTGAAAAATCGTTCAAGAATAAATTATTGGGTTGCGCAGACAAACAAAGTTAAATGTTTCAGTGTTTATATAGCAAGAGGTTTTTATCAAATCTGTACTAATCAAATTGCAATGTGATATATCACAATCATAAAAATCACGCTCGAAAGCACCTCCGCCACCGGCAGAATAAGAGTCGTTAGTATTGGCAACGAATTTATAACCAGAAATGTTAAAATCATCAATTTCAAAGGAATAAATTAAAATTTCAGAAGCAAATACTTATATTGTCTGGCAAGTAGTTAAGAGTTTGAATATTACAAATAAATAAATCGAATTTTTGTCGGAAGCTCCGTATATTTTGATGAACAATTAAAAAGTTTTTATGGTTTAGTCGGGAAAGGTGTGCCCAATCTAATAGTGCTGGCAGAGTTATTCAGCATTGTAATTGAAATGCAATAATATAGAAATTAGGGTAGATTTATATATTGTCTAAATCGAAAACAAATTTTGAGCTTTAGGCCAAGCATGTTGACACGAGACAACATGAAGACAAAGAAGGCAACAACCAACAACAACAAAAACGGCTCTGTATAGAGCAAATCATACAGCTTGACTATACAGACTGTTTCGTTGGCCGCTACACCAACTCATTAGTAGTCTAGTATGACTTTTCACTGTGATCCACTCAAGGATCTACTTATCCTACCAATTATGCCGAGAAAGTTAACTGGAATTTATTGTGACAGAAGAACGCTTACGTTCTTATCTACTTCGATGCAACCCTGTATCAAGGCTAACCTAAATCGTATCATATTTTAGCTATAGCCCTAATTCATGTGCATCTTCGAAATTCGATAACAGCGGTTTGTCGCTATCAGAGCATATTGAAGTTGTTGTTATTATGCTGTTGAGCTCCTCCCTTTTTCCACACTTCCATTTTTAGGGTTCAATTACTTTAACTGATGGTACACCTAAGATGGTGACCATTTTTGTTATGAAAGAATTTGTTGTTTTTTTGTGATTAACACACAACTAATAATTCTTCTTAACATTTTGTTGCCTTCTTTGTCTTCATGTTGTCTTGTTGTCAGCATGCTTGGCCTAAAGCTCAAAATTTATTTTCAATATAAATAATGAAAGGCCGTATTCAAATATTAAGATTTAAAATATTGTCTAAATCTTCAAAAGATCTTACCACAAAAACTCTGCCATTTTCATCTTTTTAACCGACTTCAAAAAGGAGGAGGTTCTCAAGTTCGTTGTTTTGTCCGCTTTTTGTTTTTTTTTTTTTTTTTTTAATGTATGTACATCGATAACTCCTAAAGCACTTCCCCGCTTCCGTAATTTTTTGTCAACAGATAGATACTATAAACGCGGAGGTCCTTTTTTAAAAAAGTGGGCGATATTCGTCAAAGGGGTGTGTCAATATAAAAAACACTGTATTTCAGTTAATATTGACACTAGGGTACTGAAATTTACAGTAAAAATACTTGGGTAGGCACAATTATAACAAATTACGGTCAATAAAGTGGACGTTGTTTGACAAAGGGGTGTGGTCATATTAAAAAAACACTGTATCTCAAATACTATTGACACTAGGGTACTGAAATTTAGTACAAGGGTAGACACAATTTTTTGTCAACAGATAGATACTATAAACGCGGAGGTCCTTTTTTAAAAAAGTGGGCGATATTCGACAAAGGGGTGTGTCAATATAAAAAACACTGTATTTCAGTTAATATTGACACTAGGGTACTGAAATTTACAGTAAAAATACTTGGGTAGGCACAATTATAACAAATTACGGTCAATAAAGTGGGCGTTATTCGACAAAGGGGTGTGACAATATTAGAAACACACTATATATCGAATAATATTGACACTAGGGTGCTGAAATTTAGCCCATGGGCAGGCATAGTTATTACAAATTACAGTCAATAAAGTGGGCGTTATTTGACAAAGGGGTGTGGCAATATTGGAAAAACACTGTATCTCGAATAGTATTGACACTAGGGTATTGAAATTAAGTACAGGGGTAGATACAATTTTTAAAAATTACTGTAAAGAAAGTGGTCGTTATTCGATAAAGGGGTGTGGCAATATTAGAAACACACTATATATGGAATAATATTGACACTAGGGTGCGGAAATTTAGTACATGGGTAGGTACAGTTACTAAAAATTACGGCCAAAAAAGTGGGCGTTATTCAACAACGTGTCAATATTATAAAAATACTACATATATCTTAGTTAATATTGACACTGGCGTACTAATATTTGGTATGCAGGTAGGTGGGTAGGTAGAATCATTAAAAAAGTGAGCGGGATTGTACACAGGGTGTGGCACTTTAAGGAAAATACTCAGCCTTATTCCAGGATCCGTCGTAGCTGTGATTTTCTTTCGGATTCGTAAAGTTGTATTCTACGATCCGAATCGTTTCGTCGTATTCGAAATTCGTAACATTGTTATTCCACGTTCCGAACGCATCAACATTTGACAGTTGTTTTTGCGGATTTCTTACGACAGGTTTCTATTGGCGGAATTAATTTTGAACAAGAATTTTAAAGTATAATTGTTGCAGAGTTCGTGTGTGAATTGTGTGTTTTCTTTGAAAATAAGCTGCATTTAGGAAAAAATGTAAGTATTTTCATTTAAATCACCAAAAAAAATTTATTATCTGTTTTTATAGGTCAAAAACAACAAACAGAAACCAATACGTGCGTTTGGTCAGCTTAATGACGGAAAGGCCAGATTTGGCGCAGGGATTTAGCAAGGATTTAGACGTTAGAAAAAGTTAATTACACCAAGGCAACACTTTGTGACACTTTTTTAACACTTTAATTAATCAGTTCTTTTACAGTTCTTCTTCTTTTGAAGTAATTCTTTTAAAACACAATTCATGTGACACTTTTTAAACACTTTAATTTATCACTGCTATTAAAGTTACTTGTCTTCTGTCAAAAACAGCAGTATTCGAATTTTCGAAATTAAATTTCAATGAGGCAACGCTCCGCATCGTTTTGTTCGGATCCTAGAATAGCAAATTTTTCGTATTCGTAGCGTAGTCTTACGTTCGTAGATTTATTACGACGGATCCTGGAATAGGGCTGACTATGTTACGCTTAATATTGATACTTGGAAACTGATATTTGGCACAGGGCTAGGTAGAATCATTATAAGGTACGGTAAATAAAGTGGTCGGGATTAGAGAAAGGGTGTGGCACTAAA
The DNA here is from genome assembly GCA_943735915.1 of Pherbina coryleti. Lineage (NCBI taxonomy): Eukaryota > Metazoa > Arthropoda > Insecta > Diptera > Sciomyzidae > Pherbina > Pherbina coryleti. The sequence continues at coordinate 104,473,163 of OX030948.1, read as the reverse complement.
AATTGTACAGAAACAGAAATGGAAAATACCCAACAAACTTTCAGGAATTAATAAAACAAATTTTTTAAGAACAAAGTTTCATGTTTGAAATTTTCCTCAAGAATACTATTACATAAAATATTTCATATTCTCTAAAAAGGAAGAAATAAAAACTTTTTAACAAAAAAAAAAAAAAAAAAAACGACTTCAAAATCACTACAAAGTAAAAAATAATTTTAAATAACTTTTCCCATTCATTTCTTGGTCATATTGTAAAAGTTATTTATATGTATTATAATATTGGAAATCTTATCATTTTCATTTTTTCTATTTTGTTTTATTATCATCAATATATTAATTGCTTTATGAACATAAAAGCTTTGATGTCGGCGCTAATCTCTGACACACAATCATGATCTTTTACCATCCGTGCACTATTTGGTGCCTTGGTGACACTGTAGTAATTTTAAAAGCTTTGTTCACATTAAAACTATCACTAAACTGGTTTGAGTGAGCTTGTAAAGCTCATATTGAATATGACATAGTGTGTAACAGCTGCACAAATAATGTATGAAACACATTGGCTACATTCAGCGCACTCAACAATTGCCAACTGAAAGAAAAAAATCGCTAAAAAGCTTTTATATTTATAAAGTTATTAATATTTTTATGATAATAGAACAAATTAGAAAAAATTAAAATAAAAAGATTTCGACATAGTAAGATAAGCGCCGACTTCAAAGCTTTTATGTACATAAAGCAATTAATATATTGATGATAATAAAACAAAATAGAAAAAATTAAAATGATAAGATTTCCAATATTATAATACATATAAATAACTTTTAAAATATGACCAAGAAATGAATGGGAAAAGTTATTTAAAATTATTTTGTACTTTGTAGTGATTTTGAAGTCGGTTTTTTTTTTTGTTAAAAAGTTTTTATTTCATGAAAAATTTGGAATTACTAAACCATAAATATTTGAATTGATTTGGTTTTTGTACTTTTTTGCAGATTGAAATAAAGATGTAGAAATGTTGTAACTAGGTAAGCAGTCATTTTAGACCCAGTCATGTATTATATATTATTAATATATATTATTTTTAGACCCATTCGTAAACAAAGATGTGTTATGTTTATTTATAACTTTTTTTTTCATTACTTCTTTTTTAAGTTCATACGAAGATAGATAGACATCCAGGGATCTTTTTGAGTCACATTTGAATTTCCAAAACATCTTTTTTTAGAACATATTTTCTTCACAAAACATTTCTGAATTTGCTCAATAGCAGAAGATGTATTTTATACTGTAGCAGGAATTTATTGAGCGCATACCTCAGCATTTTCGCTTTGAATATTAGGTATGCCAACAATTTAAATAACATTCTCCAACTGTTTTTGTTCACTCAAGTTTAACTTGTTCTCAAGACGTGCAAATTTTCTACTCAAATGCTCATTATCTTGCTTTAATCGACTAAGAGTAGATAAGAAATCGTTGTGTATTTTTTTAAATTGAGTATTTCTGCATGAAGCAAATGCAAGGTAATGGGGTATCATCTTCGTGAGAAACTCTGTTAGCGTTTCAAATAACAATTGGTAGTTGTTGATTGGAAAGAAGGTACTATTCTCTCTATGTTATTGATGAATTACTCGGACTGAATGCTCATGGTACAATTACAAGGTAATATAATTTTAAAGTGGCTGCTCAAATGTGAAATTTTGCAACAACAAAGCTGTAGGAGTTACAAACATCAACTACAAAAGCAACAACAACAATTAGAAAAACTAAATTAATTAGCAACTAATTAGCAGCTGATTTTGACTAGCTCACCCTGCTCTCCAATATAAGCCTAACTTGTAACTGTTTATATATTTCAATTTAAATTTTCAAATTATTTAACATATAATACGAGTCAAGTCTCTTTTAAAAGCTCAGAGAAAAATATGAAATACATTGTGGCGTCCGTTGTGTAGTTGGTTAAAGTGCGTGGCCGCTATGTCAAAGAACTTTGGAAACCCAGGTTCGAACCCCAGCAGCGACAGAAAATGATTTGAATTAAAATAATTTTTCTGTACGGCCGCCACCTCTCTGCAGACAATGGCAAACCTCAGAGAGTAATTAAAATGCCATGTAAAGCTTCTTGAGAACGAGAACTTTCCGTTCATCGCTGTTCGGAGTCGGCGTTAAGCATGTAGGTCCGGTTCTCGGTCAATTGTGTACAAACTTAATAACACGCACAACACAATTGATCATATGAAGCTAGGTCAAAGTCCTTTCAAGGGCTGAAATGGCCAGTTATTTATTTTTTTATTTTTTACATTGCACGAGAACATAACAACCATTAGTATGATACAAATAAAATTTAAAAAAGGATTTATTTAAAATTAAAACCAATTAACATTTAAGAATTTTATATGTAAAAATAAAATAGAATACATTATACGAATAGATAACAACAATTAATAAGATAAAAATTGAATTTTGACAGAATGTATATAAAATTTAAAGTAGTTAAAATTAAACAAATTTAATTATTTAAAAAAAAAACAAATAGAATATATTATACAAATACATGACAACCATTTATAAGATAAAAAGGAAATTCAAAATAAACGAAAGCGAAAATAAGATTCGAAAATAAGATCTTCTCTCAGTAGGATAGAGTAGGATAGAGAGAGATGAAATCAATAGGTAAGAGAAGTATTTGAAAATTAAATGTTTAAAGGTCCTATTGTTTGGAATACTTTTGATGCTGAGTGGAAGTGAATTCCCCAATCTGATCGCACTAACGAAAAACAGTCTACTGGAATTAATGTACATGTATATTGGGACCAAAATGTTCCTACTTCTGCTTGACCTGCAGAACTCAATTTTATCAAAAAGATATTGAGGGGATAGCGAGTAGATAACTTTGTGTAACTAAATACAGTTTCTTGCCTTAAGGTATCCGAACAAGCCAATGCCTAGAATTTGGTTGCAATATTGCGAGTTATGGTCAAATCTTTTCAGATCGTAAATATTGCGGGCAGCGTTATTGAATGCAACAGCTTGTGAGAAGACCTCGAATCTAACTGAATAAACAACTTCTGAGTATGTTATGATTGGAAGCAGCAATTGTAATACCAACTTTCTCTTAGTATTTATTGGCATAAACGAAGCAGTCATACAAAGAGTTCGTAATACAAAATAGACTTTACTTACATAATAGTTAATGTGGTCCTCACAGGACACGATTGAATTAATAATAGCTGTGTTCGATTTGCCAGCCTTTACTCAATTCATGTCGCTTATTTCAAAATTTGTGTGGGAAAACAACAACAAAGTCTACAGCTTGTTGAGTATAGAGTAGGTCAATTATTAGTTGAGTTGAGTAAAGTTGCGTTGCCAAGTTCTTATTTTTTAGTTGGTTTGTGTACGGAATAAGTTAAATGTAATAGATTCTGTCAAAATGTGATGTGAGTACAAAAACAAAATTAATTTATTGGCAGACCATATGTGGCCTGTAAAAACAAAAGTGTTGACAACTATGCAGTAAGTAACAGCAAAGTGAGTAGCCGTTTTTTCCATAATTGAGTTGAGCATTGGCGAATCGAACGCAGCTAATGTATTCAAGATTGGTAACCTTTTGGGTTTTGAACTAAAATGTCGTTTAGTAGCACACATCCATCAGTGTCCTAGATGGACACGGTTAAATTTCAGCATATTGGTTCTGGTCCACTCTGCAACTGTTTTAAGATCCTCATTCATTCTAAGAAATAAATCATCAACGAGTCCAATAGGCCTGGATAAGTATAGTTGAAAGTCATCAGCGTATGCATTAGAGTGGAACGAATTTTTAACCTCATAGGCTTCATATATTTTTGAAAACTACGAGCAAAAAAATAAATTCTTGCATCTTCAGATTTTTTCTGCGACATAACTTTTGACTGCGCCCGAGGGTTTAAATATTTCATGCCAGATTTATTTTTTTTTTTTTTTTTTAAATCCAAAGTTTAGTTTGAAAATAATGTCATCCCTGATTTCGATATGTATGGCAATGCCACAGGAACTCATCTTTACTTTCTTTTTTATTGTTCTTTCTTTGGTATTATTTTTGAGTTGGTATTCTTGTTATCCTCTGTCGTATTTAAACAAGTCAATCGTAAAATTCTAACGGACAAAGACAGTTCATGTTTGTGTTCTTTTATAACTTTATTAATTGAAATATATATATAGTGAATTAAATTCTGTTGTTTTCCACTCTGGCTCCTGACAAAAATCAGAAGTGGGATTAACCGCGAAAGTTAGTTATTTGTTAAACGGTTTGAATACGGGGAAAAAAAACATGAATTTCAATGACTTTTCGTTGGTCGAACTAAAAGAAATACTTCGGGCGAAAAATATGAAAACGTCGGGCAATAAAGCGGAACTGATTGTACGCTTGCGTGAACAGCAAGGTGTTCATGGTGGATTAAAGGACACTGCTGTTGCTTCCCAAAAGGCGACGACGGACTTGGTTTCCAATGAAGAGCGTCTGCAGGATGAGAGTGGTAGTCTCCAGCGTACCGTGGAGTCACCAGCTCAGCGGCTCCAAAAGGTTATCAGTTCACCACCTCCGTTGGGTGAGCAGATTCATACAATAAAGCATGTTGCAACATGTAGTGCTTCGAATGGTCGAGAAAGAATTTTGTCGCCAATGCTTGAACAACAACCGTTAGTAACAGCGCCGTCTCCGTTAAATTTCGTAGAAATTCAAGCGTTCAACAGCGCTGCTACCACAATGACGCCACACATCGCTGCTTCGCAACCACGTTCAGTTGTGCTGCCGACGCCAGCGCAATCGACGAGCGTATACATGCAGCCGAGTATGTATCAGCATCCATTTTTAACCACTTGTGGCTTGACGCCGCAAATACGTTCAATTGTGTCGACGCATGCGCAATCGACGAGTGCATGCACACAACCGTTTTTGTTTCAAGAACAATTTTCAAATTTGCAGCACGCTGCTGCTGCGCCAGCATCTTCATTTTTTTTTTGTCAACGCCGGGACATACGTCAACTGTATACATGCAGCCGAGTTTGTGTCGTGCTCCTCTCACAAATATTTGCAGCACATCGCATTCAAACGCATGTTTTGTACCATATGCTAGTACAAACGCGACGATGATGCCGAATTCTTGTGCAACAAATAATTTTAATTCGATTGGAAATCCATTTAATAATGTGCGCGATTTAACCTCGATTATGCCAGACTATGATCCGTGCAGTGGTGACATCACGTCAGTGCAATTTGTGGAACGGATACAACAATTGCAAAATGCTTATGGTTGGGATGAAAAACTAGTTATTTCTGCAGTCAAAAGCAAGCTTAAGGGTTCTGCCAAGCTCTGGATAGATGCACAACCTATCTTTAGAAGCTTTGAACAGTTCGTAAGTGCGTTTTTAACGGATTTTCCGTGTGTTATTAACTCTGCAGACATCCATATGCAGATGATGAACGCGCGCATGTTGAAAAGTGAAACCGTTGTAGATTTTTATTATCGATTGCTATCTATCGGGCGACGTGAAAATGTGGACGATATGTCAATAAATCGGTACATTGTTAACGGGTTGTATGACGATGGTCTTCGAAAGACCCTGTCAGCAATGAACTTTGCCAAGTGTTCAGATTTGCTACAATCGTTGATTAGTGTTGATTCGAACCAAAGAAAACCGGTTAATTATTGTGCTCAAACACAACCACATGGGGTTACTAAAAATCTAAATATATCAAATTATAAAAACAATGATTTTAAAAATTCTAGCAAAGAAAATCTTCGGTCCGGTCCGGTTTGTTATAATTGTAGAGAACGTGGTCATTTATCGCGAAATTGCTCAATGCCCCAAAGAAACCAAAAGTGCCAAAAGTGTTCGTCGACGAATCATGAAACTCAAAATTGTACAGCTCGCGTCGCGCCAGGTACGACGGCGCCGATCAACATTATTGCAAAACCTGATAAAAATAAAAACATTGAAATAGTAAAAGACGTTAAAATAAATAATGTTAAATGTCGCGCGTTAATTGATTCAGGAAGCTGCAAATCCCTTGTTTGTCGTTCCATCGCGATTGAGTGTAAGGGACAGCTTATTAGTTGCAACGAAGTTTTGGAAGGTTTTGGTGGAGGCAAATGGAAATGTCGGGAAGTGATGACAGGAATAATAAACATTGACGGCCGTGACTATAAAAATGATTTTAGTGTTATTAATGACGATATGTTAAAATACGATGCAATAATTGGAACTGATGTGTTGTGTCAAGGTCGTGTTATTATTGAAAACGGTAATTGTCAAGTTGTCGCGCTTGGTACAACGAAAATAGATGTCGATGATAGTTTACAATTAAAGGAAAAAGAAAAATTAACAGAACTTTTGAATGTTTATAGTGGTTGTTTTGGAGAAAAACTAAGTGAAATAGGAAAGTGCGGTGTGTTAAAAATGGAAATTAAATTAACATCGACGAAACCAATTGTCAAACGCCCATATCCGGTTCCTATCCCAAAACAACAAACTGTCGAAAATATAATTGCAGACTTGTTAAAACATAATATAATTCGACCGTCTAATTCTTTATACGCATCTCTGATCGTACTGGTCCGGAAGCAGAATGGTGAAGATCGCTTATGCATAGATTATCGCGAGCTTAATGCCATCACTGAGAAGCAGCCATGGTCTATGCCAACGGTGGATGGTGTCCTTTCTACATTGGCCGGTAAGAAATTCTTTACCACACTTGATTTAATGTCAGGGTACTACCAAGTTGAGATTAGCGAAGAGTCCAAGCAATTTACAGCTTTTGTGACACACAACGGTCATTTTGAGTTTCGGTGATCTTTGAACCTGAATATTTTCTATCGCATACATGAAAAGTTGTTATTAATGAGTAAATGAAGAGGTTTGCATAAAAAAAATTAGCTCCAAATTTTTTTTGGATTTCAGAAAAAAAAAGTCTGACAATGAAATATATAAACCCTTGGGCGCAGTCAAAAGTTATGTCGCAGAAAAAAACTAAAGATGCAGAAATTTATTTTTTTAAGCGTAGTTTTCAAAAATTTATGAAGCTCATTAAGATTTTTTGCTTCCATACATTTCGTTCCACTCTAGTATGCATGCATTGTGACATATTTGCACTTATTGAATAAGTCATTAATAAACATAGTAAATATAAATGGGGCAAGAACAGATCCTTGTCGAACTCCACTCGTGGTCCTTCTAAATACAGAAAAATTGTTTCCCACCTTAACTCTTTGAGACCTATCAACGCTTAATAAATGCTAATAAAGAAAAAGCCTTAGGAATAATATAATTTAGATGATGAATAAAAGTAAAACTTGAGCCAAATATAACATCAAGATCTTTTATTAATGTTACTAATTTCAAGTTTTGATTATTTAACTTGTATTGATAATGAGCATTATTAATTTGTTTCGAATATGAAACTTGAAAACATTTATTGATATTTAGAGATAAACGGTTCTGGAAACACCATTCGTAAAAATTTTTTAAATCAGACTGCAAGGCAAGCATATTACTACTATTTTCTATTCGAGAAAAAATTTTCAAATCGTCGGCAAACATTAGAAACTTCGTGTTTTTAAAACAGGAACTAATGTCATTTATAAATATTATAAAAAAGAGTGGTCCTAGAATGCTCCCTTGAGGAACACCTGAGGAAGCAATAAATGGTTCAGACACGGAATCGTTAACGGACACCATGCAGAGTCTATTGCTAAGGTATGACTTGACCCACGATAGGAATTTTGGATGGAATCCTAAATGCAAGAATTTTTTTACTAAAATATCAACTCGAAAGCCATCTACTAAAACAGAAATACAATAGTCTGTAAAGGTCGCTAAATTTGTGACTGTTGATCTATTCGGCATAAAACCGTGCTGATTAGGAGATATTATGTTTTTAATTTCAAAGGTAAGTTTTTGTTTAATAATGCTCTCAAAAATTTTTGAAATATTTGATAGCTTAGATATTGGCCTATAATTACAAATGTCATTTTTGTTTCCATTCTTATAAATCGGAGTGATGAAAGAAATTTTCCAATTTGTTTCTAAAATTTTTTAATTTTTTTAACCCAGTGGTATACCACGGTAGCTTAAACATTTTGCTGGGACATTGCGGGATAATTCTATCACAAATTTCTAGAAATGTAGATTTTAAAAATATATAAGAATCATAGGTGCTTTTGTATTTCAAATTATGTTCCCAATCCACCATAATAATAGCAGTATTAAGTTCTTCAAAATTGCATTGACTGAAATTATAATTAATATTTGAGTTCAGAGAGTTAATAAATTTGCAAGCGAAATTGTAAAATGATATTTTAAGCACCAGAGGCACATGATGCAAGTTTGTATCACAGACTGGAATATGACAAATTTCAATATTAAAATTAAATTCTTTACTTATAAAAATAAGATCTAATAATCTATTTAGTTTATTAGAGAAACCATTAATTTGTACAAAATCAAGACTTAAAAAAGAATCAATAAGATAAATTTCATGCGTAGAATTCACATTAGTGGGTATGAGTATATTATTGTTTAAAAAGTTATTCCAAGTTACTTTATTTAAATTAAAGTCACCAAGAATGCAAAAATGACTATCACTATATACATTTGATGCTAAATACAAAATGTTATCCACATGTGACATGTAGAGAGTATCCGAACTGTTTGGAGGGATGTAAGAAATAGCCAAATATAGCCGTTCAGAGTATCCAGAAATTTGAACACATAACTGATCAAGTAATGTGTCCGTATTTACCAGTGGCCAAGCACTGCAGCACAACGAGCGATTTACAGCAACAAGCACACCGCCACCCCTGGTACATCAAGTTTTAGTAGCGTCCCTATCCTTTCGAAACACCTGATAGCAATTCAGGTCGAAAAATTCTGCATCAAAAAATTCAGCATTTAGCCATGTTTCAATGATGAGTATAATATCGTAGTCTCGCTGTGATGACCATAACTTAATTAATTCTGACTTAGTTCTTATGCCAGACATATTTTGAAAATAAATTCTAAGATTACTGCAGGGCTTATCATAATTACTGGATTCTATTTGCGATTGCGACGACGATCCTTTTTTGGAAAAAACTCAAACCTACTAATAGACACATTAGTAGGCCAAAGAGTTGGATCTAAGATATGTTCCTTAAGAGATGCTGAAATGCCAACCTTAAAGTATACTTTCTCGATTTCAGTTTGAGCCAGATCTTTAATCGTCAATGATTGACAAGCTAGATGATTTTTACTAACACCAGTGTGTTTATGTTTATAATTAATAATATCATCTGAAATAACAGATGACCTAAACGAACAAAGATGAAACCAGTGCATTGGTTCAATTACATCCAGTTCAGTATTTGTTCTTTGGCCAACAACAATTTTCTTCTTAGTTGATATAAAATTTATGCCATTTTTAACAACGTCATCAGAAACATGATATTGGGCACTAACTACGTTTGAATTATTTGTTAATAATATCGGAGCATAACTACTAGCAACAATATTATCATTATCAACATCAATAATGGCACTCTCAACATCAGCGCCCACATTAAACATCTCCGATTCTCCATCAACATGAACAGCAGCAACATCGCCAACAACAACAGCACGATTATCAACTCCAACAACAGCACAAATCGAGAAGAAATGCTGCGAAATTGAGACAAATGACAACCAGCTGTTCAAGTTATTATTTTATTTTATGTTTTCTGTTATTTTATTTTTTGTGCACTATAATTTTATAATAAATAGATAATTAATAGCGATTCAGTGAACAGTGAAGTAAGTTCAAATTATTTGGAAATCAACTATTTAATAGATTACACGGTGTTACAAAATGAAAAAAAATCAAAAAACTTGCCTCGCGACATAGAAGAGGTAGTAGGCCTGGTTGAACATAAGATAACTGCATACTTTGTTTTTTGAATATACCCTCAAAATCGGGATTTGCGGTCAAAAAACCGATTTTTGGTAGGTGCATGTATAGTTTGTTATGTACAGCCATGGACACATAAATAGCACAAATGTCAACTTGTTTTTTAAACGTTTCGTTTGAACCTTTTAATGCATTCATTAACTGTAGTTATAATTTTTTGAGACTCCAGTGTGACGTTGTTTAAAACTCCGAGAGAGATATACCGTTACTTACTTTTATTTGCTCAGGCCATCTCTTTCTGTATAGGCATGTACGATCTGCTGTGGTCATATAAATAGCACACATGTTAGTTGGTGATTAAAAGTTAACAAGATCGGGTGTTTGTAAAAATTTTAGAGTTGTATTTAGTTGATTTCGCCGATTCTAAATAAAATGGGTCGTGGCAAACATTGCACTCCGGAAAAAAGGTCTATAATTCACGAACTAAGTCGAAAAGGCAAAAAAACATCTAAACTCGTGGATATTCTCAAAATTTCGTGAAAAATGGTCTATAATGCACTCAAGCTGGTTAAATTAAATGGTTCAAATAATTTCGAGAATAAGCCGCGCAATCCTAGACTGCGTAAAACCACCGCTTCTACTGATAGACTTAAAGTTCGCAAAAGTAAGCAAAGCCTTTCAAGTCAGCAAAGCAAATTATGAGGGAAATAAATGAAGAAAATAACCTTAATGTTTCAAGAAAACTAGTATATAACAGACTACATGAAGCTAATCCTTATGGACGCATTAGCCGAAGAAAGCCGCTCTTAACAAAAAGAAAAAAAAAAAAAATAAAGGATCGTTTAGCGTTTGCAAGTGCCCATGTGAATAAAGATGACCAATTTTGGAAGAACGTGCTCTGGACTGACGAAACTAAATTTAATAGGGTTGGACCAGATGGAAAAACTTTTGTTCGGCGCCCCAAACGCCAAGAGTTGAATCCTAAGTATACAACATAATCATTAAAGCATAGAGGAGGGAATTTAATGGCTTGGGGAGCTTTTTCCTGGCACGACGTTGGACCAATTTTCCATATAACAGGAATAATGAAGAAAAATATGTATTTAGATATTCTTAATAACCAGATGGAATCATTTGCATTTGAGAACATGCCTATTAGGTGGACTTTTATGCACGATAATGATCCAAAACACACGGCAAAAATTGTGATTGATTGGCTAAAAAAGGAAAAATGGAATATTTTGAATTGGCCGGCTCAAAGCCCAGACCTCAATACCATAGAAAATTTATGCAATGATGTAAAGGTCAGCATAAGCAACAAAAATTTTCGAAATTTAGATGAGTTATGGAGTGGAATTGAGAAGGCTTGGTACTCTATGCCGAAGGATAAGGTCAGGAAGCTTGTGGAGAGCATGGGACGAATATGTCGGGCTGTTTTGGATGATTCGGGATACAGTACCAAGAACTAGTAAGCATATTCGTAAGCTCATTGTAAAATAAAAATAAATTACTATGTCTTTTTTTCCAGAATCCAAATTGTGCTATTTTTATGTCCACCTCAGATAAGGAGCAATTTCAGATTTTTGATTAATTTTCTAATTTCTAATTCGTAATTACAAAGTTACTTTAAGTTTTAAGTTTTTAATGTTTATACTGAAATACAATGAAATAAATTCTTGTTTTCATTTATGTTTTTTATTTAAATTCATGTGAAACACTCTAAATGTATTTTTGTGCTATTTATATGTCCATGGCTGTAACTCCGTTATATCTAGCTCAATTTTAAAAATTTAAACATTGATAAAAAGAAGAAGAATATTCCTTTAATATAATATACAGACCGTTTTTTTAAAAAAAGAATTGACAAAGTTACAGGTAAAATCATTTGAAAATTTCTCATTTTTTTTTAATTTTTTCAACTTCAACAACGTTTTGTTAACAAATTTTGTTTTGTGGCACTATTATTTTTAGCAGGATTCTGAAAGCCTGTTAAATTTTGCGTACAATAAGCTATCATTTACTTCAATTGGCTGAAATACAAATGCACTATCGAATTTTTAGTATTCGTAATAAAATACAAAAAAATATATATTATCATAAAGCTAGTGTATTGCTCGGATGTGACGGAACTGTTTGCAGTTTTCAACCACAAATTCCGAATGGATGGCGTTTGTTTATTGAGGGATCTTGCAAGAGCATGATTTATTTAAAAACTTTTTGTGTGATTCTTGATATGTTAAATTCTGATATATGTAGGTTTGAAAGCTGTACTATTACACAACAAAAATGAGTAACCATCGGTTCCTTTAGCTTATGCAACGAACATGAAAGAAACATTCGACAATGGAAAAAATACTTCGTTTTATAAATTAAAACACGTTTAAATGGCAAATAGTCGCCGACTTAAAGGATCTAACAATACTGTTTGGAATGCAAGGTGGATATACCAAGTATCCTTGCATTATTTGCGAATGGGATAGTCGTGCGACTAATAAATATAAGCAAAAAGAGTGGCCACTGCGTGCTTCATTTCAAGTTGGCAAAAAAAATGTTTTGAATACTCCACTGGTGCGACCTGAAAATGTAATCCTAACGCCTCTTCATTTAAAATTAGGTTATATAAAAAAGTTTGTCAAGACATAAACTAACAGCGATGCGTTTCGTCATCTGATTGCAGCGTTTCCTAGGTTAAGTGAGGCCAAAATCAAAGAAAGTATTCTACACGTTCAAATCTTTTATAAAAGTTATTTATTCATTTCGGTTATTCTAAGGTTTATTTGTGTTCCCAACAATTCAGAAAATTTTCTTGGACACTGATTTCGTTTCTAAATTAAATCCAGTTGAAAAAAAGAGCTTGGAACAGTTTTATTTCGTTATGCATTTATTTCCTCGGTAACAAGAAGAGTCGAAATTACTTAGATGTTGTAAATGAATTTTTAAGTGCCTACGAAGAAATGGGCTGCAGTATGTCAATCAAAATACATTTTTTGCACTCCCATATAAACTTTTTTCCGAAAGCCTTGGGCAGTTTAGTGATGAACAAGGAGAAAGGTTCCACCAGGAGATGGAAGCTATAGAAACCGGCTTTCAGGGAAAAAGTCCATAAACATGCTGGCAGACTACTGCTGGTCCCTAAAACGTGAAACCGATGATAAAAAGGTATATAAACGAAAAAGGTCAAATAAACATTTTTAGAAAAAAAAAAAAATAAAATTTTTTGTATTTTATTACGAATACTAAAAATTCGATAGTGCATTTGTATTTCAGCCAATTGAAGTAAACGATAGCTTATTGTATGCAAAATTTAACAGGCTTTCAGAAACGTGCTAAAACTAATAGTGCCACAAAACAAAATTTGTTAACAAAACGTTGTTAAAGTTGAAAAAATTAAAAAGAAATGAGAAATTTTCAAATGATTTTATCTGTAACTTTGTCAATTCTTTTTTTAAAAAAACGGTCTGCATATTATATTAAAGGTATATATTTCTTCTTTTTATCAATCTTTAAATTTTTAAAATTGAGCTAGATATAACGGAGTTACATAACAAACTATTTATGCACCTACCTAAAATCGGTTTTTTGACCACAAATCCCGATTTTGAGGGTATATTAAAAAAACTAAGTATGCAGTTATCTTATGTTCAACCAGACCTACAACCTCTACTATGTCTCGAGCCGAGTTTATTTTCACTGTTACACCGTGTTATTGTTTCAAACGAAATGAGTAACATTAATCTTGTAATAAACGCAGAAATATGTTGCGGATTCAGAGACGCTTCTTGAGAGACACCTCGGATCCTTTTCACATTCCTAAAGCGCGATTTGTCGGACTATTTAGGTTCTCCAAAGATGCAGCTTTGGACCTACTAGGTGAAGTACGACCTTATATGGAAACGGGACAGAGACGCACCTATATACCAAATTCGGCTCTGTGCAGCCTTGCATTTCTACGCCACCGGATTTTTCTTGCGTGATATAGGGCAAGACTTTGTGTGTCCATTAAGCAAGACTATGATCAGCCGCATCATTCACAAACTAACAAAAATAATTGAAAATAATATAATGAAAAATATATTATATTTCCAACCACATCCGAAGATCAACTATTGTTGAAAGAAAGGTAGCTACTTTATTATAATAGAGATACAAAATGTTTTATTTCACCGTATATTTAAAATTTTTTGAAGCTACAAGATTTCCTGGTGTTTTGGGTGCAATTGACTGCACGCACTTCAAAATAAAAAAACCCCCAACTGACGTCGAATATTGCTACATAAATCGCAAAGGGTATTTATCAAAGAATGTTCAATTGGTTTGCGATTTCGACTTAAGAATTTTGGGATGCTTCACCAGGTTTGGAGGAAGGACTCACGATGCCTTTATATGGGAAAGTAGCAGGTTAAAAGGTTTTCTTCATAGCAAGTACACCGACAATGTGTGAAGGTTGGCTGATTGGTGACTCGGGGTATCCTTTACAGCCATGGCTGATGACACCATACAGAAATGTTGAAAGTGCAAGCCAGGAAGAATTTAATAAGACGCACATTCAAGCCAGAAACTGCGTTGAAAGACTTAACGGCGTGTTAAAAAAAGTTTTTGGATGTCTTTCAGGAGACCGTGGTTTGATGGTTTCACCAGTTTTCTCTGGTTCCATCATTAACGCATGTAGCGCTCTGCATAATATTCGGAGAAAATACAATTTACCGATTCTAGAAGTAGGCATTCCACATAATATTCCTTCTGTTAATGTAGAGGACGCAATTACCTCAAACACGGTTTTGAGTGAAGGCAGAGCTACTCGAGAATCAATTACCCGGAACTACTTTCGATATTAAACCATTTAAAAAATCTTAAAAACTTCATCACAACCGTACTTGAAATAAGTCAGAAAAAGTAAAAATATTACAACGAAACACAAAGAAGTATCAAACTGGAAAACAAGAACTCCGCTATCAACAACAGCATATACATAGACCCATTACACACAAAAAACATCATTAACAAAAAAAAAACAATTTACATAAACTCACTGGCAATCTTCTGTAAGTAGAAAATACTATGTAACAAGAACGTAATAATAATTTCTTTATTTTACAAGGTATCTAAGTAAATTTTATTGAACGTCAAGACTCTACCTGAGGATAGTTTAGTGGCTTATATATTTATAAATATATATATTTAGTAAACTTTATATATTAACATGCATGTTAATAACAACACAAGCAGCACAACAACAAACGACACGATACTATGTTCTTAGTTTCGACTCGAACCAAAGCAACATCCATAACAATATAAACACTTACTAAAGCTACTGAAACTTATCTTTCCGTTTTCTGTTTTATTAAATGAAACATGCTATTACATTAGTATTTTATATGTATATATTAATTTGTATTCATCAAAACTAAAATGTAAGAAAAAAAACTTAAAATTTATAATAATTAATTTTACATATTACATATATGTAATTTATATGTAATTCATATTTTATATAAAATATAATGAAACAAAAAACTTTAAATTTAAAAAACTTCATTTAGATATATGTAATTTAAATGTAATTTATATTTTATATAAAATATAATGAAACAAAAAACTTTAAATTTAAAAAACTTAATTTTACATAGTATATGTAATTTATGTGTAACTAGCTTTTCCTGGCGCGCGTTGCTGCACCCAGCAATTATATCGCAACATAATAATTATATTCGAAACTTTTCTTAGACCCATAGTTTAACACCACTGTCATTTTCCACTGCCCGTTACAGTTTCCCAGTTACAGTTACAGTTTGAATAGTAACTCCATTTTGAGTTTGTATGTAAATACTGCTACTTTTACTTTCAAAGCTATTCGATAATACAAATTTTAATTGTATGGGCGGAGCCACGCCCCCTTATATAATGCCCGTCCCAGTTTTCTAGTAGATGGACATTATCCAGTTTTAGTACAGTTGCCGACAGTGAGCATACAAACTAAATTACCAAAATGTAGCCAAATCGACGAAAACCATAGGAAATATAGCATTTTTATTGATTTTTGGGCGGTAAAAGGGGTGTGACAGAAATTAAAACCATCTTGTGCTTGAAAAAAATGTACTCCCAAAATTTCAGTTCTATCGACTCAGCAATTTTGAAGTTTCCAGCCAAAACACAGACATCATTTTGCTTTTTGTATATATATTTTGAATAAAGATTATTGGCTATAAATTTTGATTGGTAAGAGATACTGAGATAATTTTTTTTAATAAATTATTATTTTAGCTTTTTAATTTATTCAAAAACATGAAACCACAATAATGGAAAAAAAAATTTCTTCAAAAAAATCAAGGGGTAGGCCTTGTTTTTTGAATCACAAAAATGGTTTTTAATTTTTGCGTAAAATTGAAATAAATTTTGCTTATAAATGTTATAAGTTTTGAATAGAGTTGAAAAGTTACGAATTTGAATTTAAATTATTTTTACAACAAAAACAAATTTTGAGCCTTTGTTTTGAGGAAAACTCCAAAATTTCAGACCTTTTTTGAAAAAAATATATAAAATATATATACTCAACTAACGGTATTTTTGCAATAAGGTTTTCATAGTATTTTGATGAGGCTTTAAGAAAAAAAAAATTTAACACAATATATAAAAAAGCAGTGGAGATATTTGAATCGAAAGTCACAAAATTGAATATCTGATTGTTTTTTCGTAATTTTGTGTAACGCTGGTGCATTAAATATATCGTTGTAGTAAAATTTTTCATAGTTTTCAAGATATGTTCATGTTTTTGATATCAAAATAACTTACCTAAGAAAACAACTAAAAATATGCGATTTTGTAAAAAATTTGTACTACAGCACCATCTGGTGTCCAAGGTGGGTCAAAGAAGATAGTGCTAAAATACTCATCGTACCTGAAAACTACTATATACCAATTTTTATTCTAATGGCATGAGCAATTTGGGAGTTTTAGGTGGTTTTGTAAAAAATTTGTACTATAGCGCCCTCTGGTGTTAAATATAGGTCAAAAACGATAGCAGCAGAACACTCAACGTATATGAAACCCACTGTATACCACTTTTCATTCTAATCGCATTAGCAGTTTATGAGTTTTAGGCAGTTTTGTAAAAAATTTGTACTACAGCGCCCTCTGGTGTTCAAGGTGGATCAAAATTGATAGCCCACAAACACGCACCGTACCAAAAAACTTCTATACACAAATTTGCATGCTAATCGGATGAGTAGTTTAGGAGTCTATTGCGGCCTTACAAACATAAGCTCCTTTTTTATATATATAAGAAGATAGCTTTTCCCGGCGCGCGTTGCTGCACCCTGCAACTATATGGGAACATAATAGGTGTATTCAAAACTTTTCTTAGACTCATAGTTTGACACCACTGTTATTTTCCACTGCCAAATAGTAACTCCGTTTTGAGTTTGTATGTAAGTATTGCTACTTTTGCTTTCAAAGCTATTCGATAATACAAATTTTAACTGTATGGGCGGAGCCACACCCTCTTATATTTTTGCAATAAGGTTTTCATAGTACTTTGATGAAGCTTTAAGACAAAAAAAAATTTAGCAAAATGTATACAAATGCAGCGGAGATATTTGAATCGAAAGTCACAAAATTAAATTTCTGATTGTTTTTTTCTCATTATCAAGCAACGATGTTGCATTAAATATATCGTTGTAGTAAAATTTTTCACAGTTTTCAAGATATGTTCATGTTTTTGATGTCAAAATAACGGAAATTTTTTAATTTTACTAAATTTAAGAAATATTTTATATTTTGTAAATATTTTCACATGTAACCTAAGAAAACAACTAAAAATATGCGATTTTGTAAAAAATTTGTACTACAGCACCATCTGGTGTCCAAGGTGGGTCAAAAAAGATAGTGCTGAAAAGCTCATCGTACCTGAAAACTACTATATACCAATTTTTATTCTAATCGCATGAGCGGTTTGGGAGTTTTAGGTGGTTTCGTAAAAAATTTGTACTAAAGCGCCCTCTGGTGTTCAATATAGGTCAAAAACGATAGCAGCAGAACACTCAACGTACATGAAACTCACTGTATACCACTTTTCATTCTAATCGCATTAGCAGTTTATGAGTTTTAGGCAGTTTTGTAAAAAATTTGTACTACAGCGCCCTCTGGTGTTCAAGGTGGATCAAAATTGATAGCCCACAAACACGCACCGTACCAAAAAACTTCTATACACAAATTTGCATGCTAATCGGATGAGTAGTTTAGGAGTCTATTGCGGCCTTACAAACATAAGCTCCTTTTTTATATATATAGAAGATAGCTTTTCCCGGCGCGCGTTGCTGCACCCTGCAACTATATGGGAACATAATAGGTGTATTCAAAACTTTTCTTAGACTCATAGTTTGACACCACTGTTATTTTTCACTGCCAAATAGTAACTCCATTTTGAGTTTGTATGTAAGTATTGCTACTTTTGCTTTCAAAGCTATTCGATAATACAAATTTTAACTGTATGGGCGGAGCCACACCCTCTTATATTTTTGCAATAAGGTTTTCATAGTACTTTGATGAAGCTTTAAGACAAAAAAAAATTTAACAAAATGTATACAAATGCAGCGGAGATATTTGAATCGAAAGTCCCAAAATTAAATTTCTGATTGTTTTTTTCTCATTATTAAGCAACGATGTTGCATTAAATATATCGTTGTAGTAAAATTGTTCATAGTTTTCAAGATATGTTCATGTTTTTGATGTCAAAATAACGGTAATTTTTTAATTTTACTAAATTTAAGAAATATTTTATATTTTGTAAATATTTTCACATGTAACCTAAGAAAACAACTAAAAATATGCGATTTTGTAAAAAATTTGTACTACAGCACCATCTGGTGTCCAAGGTGGGTCAAAAGAGATAGTGCTGAAAAGCTCATCGGACCTGAAAACTACTATATACCAATTTTTATTCTAATCGCATGAGCGGTTTGGGAGTTTTAGGTGGTTTCGTAAAAAATTTGTACTAAAGCGCCCTCTGGTGTTCAATATAGGTCAAAAACGATAGCAGCAGAACACTCAACGTACATGAAACTCACTGTATACCACTTTTCATTCTAATCGCATTAGCAGTTTATGAGTTTTAGGCAGTTTTGTAAAAAATTTGTACTACAGCGCCCTCTGGTGTTCAAGGTGGATCAAAATTGATAGCCCACGAACACGCACCGTACCAAAAAACTTCTATACACAAATTTTTTATGCTAATCGGATGAGTAGTTTAGGAGTCTATTGCGGCCTTACAAACATAAGTTCCTTTTTTATATATATAGATATACATCGTATATATAATTAAATGTAATATAAATTGTATATGAAATAAAATGTAACAAAAAAACTTGAAATTTTTAAAAATTTATTTTACATATTACATAAAATATGACTAGATCGACTATATAAATTTTTAGGCACTCATTTGTCAGTCATTTTGCAAATATCTTGTGTTTAGATACAAAACCTAGAAAAAAATGGAAAATGAACTCAGCAAGATATAAGTTTAAGTTTGATAAATTAGAAGTTACCATTTATTTTTATTTTGCAGACAATGTTTAATCTGGGTCAGCGTCTCTTTTGAAGGAACCACCCATAGCATTAAGCTCTTTAGAGACAGCCTCCCAAACGGCGTTATGCTCCCTCCTTGCGTCGTTTGTCAAAAATTTACCCTTTCCGACGTGCCGGTGCTGCTTCATTAAGTCCAACAGACGACGTCGCTGCAGTTCCCAAACTCGTCCGGATTTAATTTGATACTCAAATAAATTTTATTAGTTATATATACAGTGGCGTCCGTGGCGTAGTTGGTTCAAGTGCGTGGCCGCTATGTCAAAAGAACCTGGAGACCCAGGTTCGAACCCCAGCAGCGACAGAAAATTATTTGAATTAAAATAATTTTTCTGTACGGCCGCCACCTCTCTGCGGACAATGGCAAACCTCAGAGAGTAATCAAAATGCCATGTAAAGCTTCTTGAGAACGAGAACATTCCGTTCATCGCCGTTCGGAGTCGGCGTTAAGCATGTAGGTCCGGTTCTCGGTCAATTGTGAACAAACTTAATAACACGCACAACACAATTGATCATAAGAAGCTAGGTCAAAGTCCTTTCAAGGGCTGAAATGGCCAGTTATTTATTTATTTTTATTTTTAGTTATATATACATCTATTCAACATATCATTTTAGTTTACCTTCTGAGTGTTGTTGACCATTGTTTTAAAAAAATATGTGGCTTAATGTAGTTGTTAAAATGTTGCCGGAAATAAACAACAATTGTAAATTTTAATAATTTGACACCTAGTGAAGTACAACGAAAAGAAAGAAAATATTTGCTACCGGGTACTCTTTCATTTCTGTAGCATATATTGATTTGCGAACATTTTTAACTTTTATGTAAATATGCATTATTTCTTAATTGCATTACGTTGAAAATTAAAACGTTTTATAATAACAACAAAATATTTCAATCAATAAAAAATTCAACTTAAATGAAAGTAACCATTTTTAAAATATATTTCGAGTACTTATAACTTACTAATACACAGCATTATTGACATAAGATAAATCGGTAGAATTCTCACTTGCCGCAAAGTCAGGGAGAAAAGTGACACATTTTTATCGATTCACTTTTTGTACAGAAACACTTTTTTAAAAGGTTCTACTGAAGTGAAATCGGAACATGTGACAGATTATCGATTTGAAACGAACGAATTGAACAGAAATCGATTCAGATTCTTACAGAAACAGTGTTGGTGAGAGTGACGTCAGAGTGACGTCAAATCGATAATATGAGTCGGTAACTGCGATCGATACAAGTTACAGAAACGAGCTACTGTTCAGGTTATCTGAAAAGGTAGTCTAATCAGTTTGGCATAATAAACCTGGGGTGGAATCGGCTAAGATGATAGTTGATTATAGCTTTTTGATAATCGTTTTTGATTGTCTTTTTTGATTATCAACTTGTCGTTGCTCCGTGTAAAGCGATCGCTAAATATTTTCAATACTTGGCAGCACTTAACATTCTCTCAGAAATTAAATGTCATTTTGGCCAGCTGTTAATCATTTATAATTGTTTGTTCCAATTCTTTATGTGCTGCTTTTCCTGTGCCTTGTTCAGCTATTTGTTTACTGCTACAGCAAAAAATGTGAGTGTATTAAGAGTACTAAAATGTGAAATTATATAAAATATCTATAAACGAACTTTTATTGTTGTCTTTAAGGTCTCACGCTACAAAACAGCAAATTGCAATCCTAAGTTCGTATATGGAAGGACATCCGGACCTAGCAAAGTCTTATAATGCTCTTTCAAGTACTGCACGGACCACCCAAAGGCAGCAATGGGAACATTAACGAGGTACTTAAATACAAATGGACCGCCAACAAAGTTTGTGATGGAGTGGAAAAGAGTATGTAACACACACATTTATGGTGTATTTTCTAATAATATAAAATTATTTTTTAAATTAGGTTTGGAGTCTCCGAAAATATAGTGCAAAAAAAAAACTGACTTTCAATAAGAACTCCATAAAGCAAACTGGTGGCGGTCCATTTGAATTTAAGGAACTTGACGAAACGGAGGAAGCCATTGTTGCTGCATGCGGGTTGGAAGCATCCGTTAGCGGTATAGACGACGTTATAACTTTTGGCAGAAGTTCTAAAGGTTTGTTTCTTTGTATGCATATATTATATTTTTAATTTCTTTAATATTTGTCATTTTCGTTTAAACAGAGAACGTCGAGCAACCACAGCAAGCAGAAAACTCTGCTGAACAGCTTCTGGAGGATCTGCTTGGAACACCGGAGCCAGACAGGGCAAATATTTTGCAAAATTCAAATGTACGAAGCAAACATTCAACCCAAAAAAAGCTTTACGAAAATCGAGTTGACGATGTTTTGAGAAAGCAGCTTGAAGTGCAAGAAAATTATTTTTCGATGCATTTAGAAAGTGCAAAAGAAACAAATGTAGCACTTGGTAAGATTCGGGACTCAATTCGAGAGCTTTGCGAGGCACGGAAGAACGAGAATGAGTTGAAGATGGAAGAACTTGAGGTGAGAAAAATGGAGTTGGAAGTTGCTAAAGTAGGCAATGATTTAAAATTAAGGGAACTGACCTCTAAGTTCAAATAATTAAATTATGAGTTAATAATATTTTAAGTTAGTATTTCATTTTATTTATTCTGTACATATTTTGTTTTTTGGTTAAGCTTTAGGAAAGCAATATTTTAAGTTAGTATTTCATTTTATTTATTTCATACATATTTTGTTTTTTGTTTAAGCTTTAGGAAAGCAATATTTTTAGTTATTAGTTCATGATATTGAAGCTTTATGAAAGTACAAAAAAGTTTTATATAACTTTATTATTTTTTTATATATAGCTATGTAAGGAAACTGTAAAACGATAAGAAATACTTTTATATATTTTGTTGTTTATGTTTCTATTGTTTGTTTATTGTTTTGAAATAAAAAGCTTTAAAAAAGCATTATTTTACCTTAAATATTGTGCTGGTGTTTATTATTTTTAGAACATTTTCAGCTACATATATGAACAGTTTGGATTTCAATTAATTTGAATTTAAGTTTGTTAATAAATCATTCTTAATACTATCGCGGATTCTTTTAGCTTCTCTATTCCACAAATTATAAGCAGTTGGTTGCGATGGAAGTTCATTGCTTGGGAAAATATTTGGTTCTTGTTCGGGTTGGGGTACATTTTGGGCGCAGCATAACTTGTGCAATGCAGCACAAACGTTCGTTATTTCTGCAACCCTTCCTGGGCTATATCTGCATTTCCTTTCTTCCAGAATTATACGCCATCGACCTTAACATATATAATCTAGTATCTTCGAAAAATTCATAGAACAAAGAGTAAACATACTTTTTAAACGACCAATGCATCGTTCCACAATGCTTCTGGCCTGTGAATGCACTCGGTTGAAGTGTACTTCAGGAGAATTTGCATTGGCGCTTCTATATGGAGTCATTAGGAAAGGCTCAAGTGGATAGCCGCTGTCACCTTAAAAAATGTTTTAGTACAAGCCGTTTTTAATACGCATATTTTGTTACCAAGTAGCCATGACGATCTCCTGCCTGATTTGTAATCTCTTTCCAATGCATCTCTTTCGTTGCTTTGGCGCCAAACAAAGCTGTCATGAGCACTTCCGCCATATCGAGCATTTATAGCCAAAATTTTTGTATTTTCATCACATATCTATAGGGTAATTTTTTAATAATGTTGCAATTCGTTATTTGTTTTATAATAAACTTACAATCATTGTATTAATACTATGCCTTCCTTTTCGATAAAAGAACATATTCTCATTTTCCTTTGGACGGAGAATCATCCAATTCACCCAATTCAATCAGCACCCTATAACTGTGAAATTAAAAGGGCAAATATTATAATAAGTCAATAAATGATGTTGATTAACAGTACGTACCTCCAGGAATACGGTACTTTTCAAAAAAATATTCTTTTGTTGAATCCATGGGCACAAATTTAATCATGAGTGGACATAGTACGGTCTGCATTTTTTTAATAACTGCTGCACTGATTTCAGCTACAGTACTTTGACCCATCGGTGCAGCCCAGTCTTGACCAATTTGTCTTTGGTAACCACCTCCACCAAGAAGATTTAGAGTTGCAGCCAATTGCAGGATAGGTGGGATGTGCGTTGACCTTACTCCATTTGGCAAGTCAAGCAACCGCAAAACAATCATAAAAGTTTCCTTATCCAAGCGAAAGTTTTTCAAAAAACTAAACAAAAAATTAGTACTTTTATTAACAATTAACAAATATCCATAAATACACTCGTACATTGGGTTAGGAAGTTCCAAAATATTTGCCTTGTTTCTTAAATTTGTTCTAAGAAGTCGAATCTTTCTATAATTATTATTTTCTTCTGCATTTTCTCCTCTAAAAAGTTGAAATGAGGTAAACATTTCACTTAATGCTTAATACTGAAATAAATACTCTTGAACTTATTATTTATTGTTAAATACTTTTTATTTATTTTATTCAACACACACTTCACTTTAAACTGTTTCGATTTCAACGAGTTTGCAATTGAACTGTCAGAAATATATGAAAACGACACCTTAATAGCTGTCGCTTAAAATCGATAGCTAAAAGCGATAGTCAATTTGATAATCACCTTACGTGGAGCAAAAGTGATGATTTTGATCATCAACTGTCAACTATCACCTTAGCCGATTCCACCCCTGATCGGGTAACCTTATGAGGAAACCTTATCAGTTTTGAGCACTAACCATGAACAAGGTTTCCTGATCAGGAACCCTAATTCAGATTCGTATTTTAAGCAGCAAACACATGGCATTGACTTATAACTTCCTAAAAAATATATATCTATGACAATTTGTGGAATCGCGTGCAGATAATTATGGCGAAAAGTTCGTACTCTAATTCATTTAGCGGACAATGTTGTTAATAAGAAATGTACTATAAGTGGAATCTCTGCGTTTCCATTTGAAAGTGAATTACATATTATTAAATCATACTTAAAAACTAAAAAAACTGTACTATATTTCTATGCTTTTACAAATAAATGTATAAAAAACATAACAGAGTTTAATTAAAAATAAAAAAAACATAGGAGAGGATCAGGAAAGAACTAGTAAAACCTTAAGTGAATACAAAAGGTAACCTGATCACAACCTGATCAGTATTTCATAAAAATGCCGTTAGTAAGAATCAGAAAAGGTTGTTATGATGTCAACCTGATGAGTATTTCATAATAGTGCCGTGAGTAAGGATCAGAAAAGGCAATCCTGATGCAAACCTGATAAGACTAAAATAAGGTATATCTTATAAAAAAAGAAAAGGTTTCCTGGTATTAACCTTATTATCCGTTCTTCAGGATTCCTTAAGTAATGATGAATTCAGGAAAACATGATACGCACCTGATCAGATATTAATAAGGCTTCCTTAAAAGGGCTATCGGTATCATATCCGGATCAAATTCGGATCAAAATAAGGTTTTCCTTAACTTATTTCCACTCGGGTTAATTAAAAATAAAAAAAAAACATAACATCATATTCCAATCAGTATTAAAAAAAAAATAGTAAGGAATGGAAAAGGCTACTTAATACCACCCTGATCAGGAAAGAACTAGTATAACCTTAAGTGAATACAAAAAAGGTAACCTGATCACATCCTGATCAGTATTTCATAAAAATGCCGTTAGTAAGGATCAGAAAAGGTTGTTATGATGTCAACCTGATGAGTATTCCATAATAGTGCCGTAAGTAAGGATCAGAAAAGGCAATCTTGATGCAAACCTGATAAGAATAAAATAAGGTATATCTTATAAAAAAACAAGAGGTTTCCTGGTATTAGCCTGATCATCCGTTCTTCAGGACTCCTTACGTAGTGATGAATTCAGGAAAACATGATACGCACCTTATCAGATATTAATAAGGATTCCTTAAAAGGGCTATCCGTATCATATCCGGATCAAAATTGGATCAAAATAAGGTTTTCCTTAACTGATTTCCACTCGGGATGGTCGGATAGAAAAGAGATTTGATCGAAAAGCAAGATAGACGACGCGTCAGAAATAGCAAATATATCTAACAAGCTAGGGTATTTGAAACCTCCTTGGCATAACAGTTTTCACAACATGTAATCCTACTTCAGTTAGTCTGTCCAAGAAATAGGTTATTCGAGTAAGGTTATCTTTGTTTAAAATATTTAAATTGAAATCATCACATAAAACTAAATGCTGAAAATCTATAGCATAGCTAGAGATGGAAGAGAAGACAAGTTCCAAACTGCAATTACGGCTTGGATTATAAATACAAGAAAGAAAAATTTTAGTTACGCTATTGCATATTTCAATTTTTAAAAATTCGACCTCGGATCCATTTGACTTACTTAAGAATTTGACATTGAGGTTTTCTTTTTAGTATATCGCGACCCCTCCACCTCTTTTATTTATATTATCATTACGGTATAGTATAAAATTAGGTAAGTTGAAGTATGAATCACTAACATCCTCATTGAACCAGGTTTCCGTGAAACATACGATATCAACAGAATAATCTGCAAAAACGTATTTAATACTGTCCAACTTAAAATCATTAAGACTTCGTGCATTCAAACTGCAAAGAATGATTTTGAGACCTCGCTGCTGTTTACTCATAACTTCAATTACAGTTTTATGATTCTTGTAAGCGTTACGGTCAGAGCCATCTACAGCAAGGGCGTAGCCTGGGGGGGGGGAAGTTGCCCACAAATCTGAGATTTTTTATATAATCTATGGCTTTGAAATTAGTTTCTGTATGTAATTAATTTTTAATCCTTTTTTATAGGTGGTTTTTCCCTTTTCTTTGAAACTTGAAATGGAAAAAGGATATTAGAAAGATATGGTAAAAAGACATTTATAAGGTCTTTTCTCCCCTCCCCCCTTTCATCCTGCCTACGCCCTTGATTCACAGTAGTTATATAAGATTATATAATTTAGAATAATGGCCAAAAGCATTTAAAGTTAAAATATATGCACAGAAAGAATAGAATAGTTGATAGGGCGAAAATAAAGGTAGAGGAGAGAAATATACAATAAGAGACAATTGTAATAAATTTATATCGCAGGATCGCCATGTAATAAGTTTCTAGCTGTATTTTAATTTCTTAGTTGAGGTTATCTCGATGACTGCATCGAGATCTACCTTTGGTGTTTAAGCGCACACCGCTTATTGCTTGATGGCTAAAAAGCCGCTCTTTTGTTGAGAAATAAAAAAGTTCTTTTAGGCTATGAAGCCGATTTCAAGTTCTGGTTAAGTCTGATTTTGTTTTATTAATTCTTGGGCTTATAAAGTAAATTTACCATTATTTTTCTTAAAACTATCTTACCACTATTTCCAGAACTCCTCCTTATTTCCCAATATTTACAAAATAATATTCAAAATATCTTTTGTTGACCAATCAGTTTTAGTTTGACAAAATCTTAACATTTTAGCCTCAGATTCATAATCATAACCAATAATAATTGGTTGACCGAATGTATGGCCTTGACTTTAAAAGTCGTTGGCACTAATTCAATTAATTAGCTTGTTGTTGTTGTGCTGTGTTTCTCATTCAAGTGCATTTGTAACACAACACTCGCTGTCGCGATCATGCTTGTGCGATATCTAGCGGCACAAGCGTAAAGGGTGATAAGAATTTGAGTTCAACGTTTTTGTTTACGTTACATTTTATTATTTTTATTTTAGAGTGTCAAAAGTAATTTTGTTTGTGGCTTAAGATTTTATTATTGCCATATGTTGATCGATTGTGCAATAGGAAAATGTGTAGCTACGTATGTATGTATGTCGTAATCGGACCGCCAATCGAATAAGATGTCTAAACAGCTTAGATCGCGTTGTTGTTTCTGCACTAAGTCGACTGCTGGTGCAAGCATCACTGTCTGTAGTTTTTGTAAAGTGACTTGCCATAGTTCATGCGCTAAATTGGATGCTGGTGAACTTAATTTAATAAATTCTCATCCTAACATCAAATATCTTTGTGACAACTGTCTGGGCTATTCAAGCAATTTAATTGCAACGATTACAAACTTAATTTCTGAAGTTCGTGAGTTAAAAATTGCATTGTTGCCTAAAAATAAAAATGATAAAAGCAAGAGAACTGATAAAAGCGACAACGCTGCTGTAACCGCCACTGTTGTTGCGCACTCTTCGGCTTCGCCGATCATTACTTTTCCCTCTTCGCCAATAACTGGCTTTGAGAGTGTAGTTACTAATTTACATGCTGCTACTGCTGTTGAAAATTGTGTGCATTCTGCTTTGCCGCCGATTGCTGTCTCGTCTTCGGGCAAAACCGGTTCTAAGAATCGTAATGTAAACATGCATGCTGGTGCTGTTGCTGTTGAAAATTGTTTGCCCACTGCTCTGCCGCTTATTGATGCTGCCTCTTCATCTGGCTCTTCGGAAAAAACTTGTTCTGAGAATCCTAATGTTAACATGCATGCTGCTGCTGTTGCTGTTGAAAATTGTTTGCCCACTGCTCTGCCGCTTATTGATGCTACCTCCTCATCTGGATCTTCAGCGCAACAAACACTGTCTGCTGCATCATCGGGTGTACAGAAAAGCCTCTCTTTTGCTGCCATGCTAAATATGCCACCGGCTGATTCTGTTGCATCTGTTGGGTTTGGGTCTGTGAATGTGCAAGACGATGATGAACCTACTTATGGTCATACTGAAACCTTGTCAAATGAACCGTGGAATTTAGTTCGTAATAATTAGAATCAAAACAAAACAAAAAGTAAAAATAAGGCTTTTGTTATTGGAAATTATGCAAATTCTACGCTTGATGTACTTCTCTTAAAAAGACTCTACATATCTCTTCTTTCAAACCAACAGTCACTGTGGAAAATATTGTCGAATATGTTTCGTCTCACGCTCAAATTGATAAACAACTAATTGCTTGCTATAGTTTGGTTAAAAAAGATGCTGATTTGTCTAACTTAAAAAGAATTTCCTTTAAGTTAGTTATTCCTGCGTGGTGTTATGATAAGGTTTTGAATGCAGCAATTTGGCCTACAGATGTTTTGGTCCGACCGTTTTCTTCTTTTTTCGGAGTGAAAGGGTTTACTCAGAGCAGAAATTAACTGATTCGAGCCACCCATTGGCTAGTACAAGTCCCTTAAGATTTTATTACCAAAATCTTTCTGGGATGCGAACAAAATTATGTACTGTTCGTAATTTTATCTCGGATGCTGATTATGATGTTTTTGTGCTAATTGAAACATGGCTTAATGATGATTTTTATGATTATGAAATTGCTGATCCGTCAAGGTTTCAAATATATCGCAAAGATCGGAGTTATCTGCAAACTGGTTTCTCTAGAATAGTGGTGGTGTGCTGGTAGCTATCCGAAGGGAGATATGTTCATCCGCATGCAATATTGATACCTTTGATGGGCTCTTGGATCAACTTTGTATTATGATATATCACCCTCTGGGTAGTATTGTCTTGTGCATATCTTATGTTCCACCAAATAGTTCCTCTGAACTCTACTGCAAACATGTGGATAATATTATTTCGTTGTCTACTGCTGTTAGCTGCGATAATTATTTTTGTGTTATTGGAGACTTCAATCATAGCAGTTTAATCTGGACCCCTGCTCCGGATGATAGTTCGGTATTTATTCCTTTAAATGTTAACAAATCTCTTGAAATTCACTTGGTAGATAGTTTTCTAAGTTGTGATCTTGTTCAGATCAATTTTGTACTAAATAAATTATCTAAGATATTGGATTTAATCTTTTTAAGCAAACTTTTCAAATTTAAATTATCTGAATGCGCTTGCCCCATCTCTGAGGCAACATTATATCACACAGCTTTATGTTTTGAAATTGAATTTTACTCTTTCTTGAAAGTACATAGCTCTCATTTATATTTTTATGATTATAATAATTGTAATTATGAACTACTAAATGGTCTTATCGATGGCACAGACTGGAATCAGCTCTTTAATGGGCTTGATACTCAACATTGTTTTGATGTTCTCCTAAAATATCTATTAGACCACGTCCTTATTAATATTCCTCTAAAAAAGAAGTCTTATAAACTTCCATGGTATACTAAGGGTTTGAAAAAGCTTAAGAACCTTCGGAATAAATACTGTTTGAAATTTAAATCAACAGGTTTTATAGAATGTAATGAAAAATGTATTCATTATAAAAGAGAGTTTGATTTTTTAAATAAATTCCTATATAAGCAATATATCTTGAATCTTGAGAGTCGTAGGAAATCTGATCCGAAATCTTTTTGGAGATATGTTTAAACCAAAAAAGGTACGTCTTACATTCCGTCGTCTATGTTTTACAACGATAAGGTATCGAACACTTTGTCTGATACTGCCAATTTATTTGCAAAATTTTTCGTTTCGAACTTTAGTAAACAGAATTGTAATAATATTCAACCAGAAAATGTTGATTCTTTCCTGAATTTCGGCAACCTCCGTCTATCTTTAAGTGATACTGAAAATGGTATTCTTAGCTTAAAAGAATCCTTTAAAAGTGACCTGGATGGACTTAGTTCTCACATTCTATTAAAATGTATTAAAGCTATCTCTTTTCCGCTCTTACTGATTTTCAATAAATCTCTTGCTTCTGGCATATTTATTAATAAATGGAAAATATCTGTTATTTCTCCTATTTTTAAATCTGGAAATAAGAATAATATTGAAAATTATAGGGCAATTTCAAAGCTTACTTATATTTCTAAAGTTTTTGAAAAAATTGTGAAGGAGTTTATTTCGCGGTCAAGAATACTATCTGTCCTCACCAGCATGGTTTTGTTACGGGAAGGTCAGCTACAACTAACTTAAGCATTTTTACAAAATATTGCATTAATTCATTTGAGGATTGCAGTCAAGTTGACATTATTTATTCAGATATATCTAAAGCTTTTGACAAAGTTCCACATAATCTCTTAATTTCGAAATTGTTCTTGTACGGTTTTCATTCATCGTTCCTCTCGTGGCTTAAGTCCTACTTGTCTAATAGGGTATCTTGTGTTTCCATTGAGAATGTGAATTCTGAACCTTTTTTGGTAACATCTGGAGTCCCGCAAGGCAGTATCCTTGGTCCGTTACTATTCATTTTATTCATAAATGATATCTCAAGATGTTTTCCTTCAGTTAGCTTTTTATTGTACGCTGATGATTTGAAAATTTATTACAAAATAAATCATTATTCAGATTGTCAAGTTCTTCAAACTGAATTGAATAATTGCCTAACCTGGTTTAAAAATAATGGACTCGCATTGAATCTGAATAAATGTTGCAGTATGACTGTCTCAAAGATTAATACACCCATAAGTTTTTTTTACTACATTAATAGCGTGGTTTTAAATAAAGTTAACGAAATACGTGATCTTGGTGTTTTCTTTGACTCTCGTTTTAGCTTTGTTTGCCATATAAATCGCATAATTCCGAAGGCTTATTCCCTTCTTGCATTCATTAAAAGAAAATAGTTCTGCTTTTCTTGACCCTTATACCTTAAAGCAGCTCTTTACTTCATTTGTAAGATCTAATTTAGATTATGCATCACTCATTTGGAACCCTTATTATGGTGTTCACATTAATCGTTTGGAGCGTGTACAAAAGAAATTTCTTAAGTATGCATTACGCTCGATTGTTTTTACTGAGCCTATTCCCTCGTATACTTCTCGGTCTATGCTTATAAGTCTTGAAAGTCTCGAAAAGAGGCGGTTGATTCAAAGTATATTGTTTATTTATGATATTATTAATGGTCTTTGCTTCTTGAGTTTATAACCTTTAATATACCATCTAGATCGTTACGCTCCTCAGACTTTTTTCACATTAAATGTCACAGATCTAACTATGCCATTAATGAGCCCATTAATAGGTTTCTTTCAGTGCTTAATGATATATATAAAGATAGTTCCATCGATTTTTGTATGTACTATTGTAATAAACTATGTTAACTATATCGCTCTAAGTTATTTAAGTTCCTTTTACTTTAAGTAATTCTTTTTTTTTTTTGTCGTAGTCTGTAAGGAATTTTTCCAAAGACTCAATAAATACTAAATACAAATAAATACAAATATGTAAGTACACTACACCCTCACCCTTAAGTGAAAATTTACTTGCAAAGATAAATTTTTAAGATAGAGGAGGTTTGGAAAAGTATATGCTTACATGTTATATACGTATTTTGTTTAATTGGTAGAACTTATTTTATATAGTATATAGTAGTATTATTAAAGTTATATTTATTTTAAATTGACTTGCAACTTAATAAATATTATTCTCAATCTAAATTTAATTCTTATTTTGTATAATCAATTTAATATTTCACTGATTAGTAATTATTTTTACAATTACTTAAAACTTGACTTAATCTTAATTTGGCCATTTAATTCTATTCTTAATTGTTAACAAATTTCTTTAACATATTATTGTGAAATTTCTTGTTTTTATTTTTAATTTCTATTATTGAGTTCACACCTTCTCTATGTACAATTTTATAAGGTCCATGATATGGGCTTTGTGATTTCTGTCTACATTCTAATTTTACTAACACTAAATCTCCTTCTCGGAAATTGGATATATTTACATTTGTTAACGCCACTGGTGGTTGCCCGGTGCTGGCACGGGAGAGTGCGTTAAGATGCTCTTGAGCCTGTTTGCTCTCTCCTCATTTTTTTTGGGAGCCTCTCCTTACATAAACTTTGTTAGTTTTAAGTTCAAACTAATAAAACTGACCTCGGTCTTTATAGTTGACATCGCCGCGTGTTCTACTTATTTTAAAAGTTTTTACCATCGCCAACAAGTGCTTTCTTCCCCTCCCCCCACCGATACCGTGCTGTGGAAAAAAGTGCTGTGCAAAAAAAAGCAAAAACAAAACCTCTCTTGAAAAAAAAAACTTGAGAAAAAAAAAACAATTGTGTGCCTTTTCAGCAGCATCAAAAAAAGAAAAAAAAAATCACCAAACACCAGCAGCATTAACAATTTCAGCAACAGCATCGCCAACACCAGCGGCATCAACAACTGCGGTATCAACAAAAACTGCAGCATCAACAAAAACTGCAGGTAAACAAAAACAACAACATAAAATCCATAAATTTTTATAAAAAAAGGAAAGAAAAAAATCAGGTGAGTTTCTTATTCTAAATATAATATATATTTTTAGAATTATATTTATTTTGTAACACTAATAAAAGAGAAAGAGTGACTTTTTTCTTTATACAAATTCGCATAATTCACCGCCGTTCTATTCGGTGAGTTCTTAAAGTGCAATTTTTTGGTTTGGAAAATTGTGTATGAGGATATATATATGTGGTGCCCACAGAGTTACACATAGAACATATATTAAACACTACATACAACAAACACTTTACACAAAAATACTTCACTTAAAAATTATATTCAAATTTAAGTTCCTTACTTTTAAGTTATCAAAATTTATAAAAATGTATTTCAGTTGTGAAAATAAATTTGTTCAAATAAGGTGTTAAAATAAAAATTCAAATAAAATAAAAATTAATTATTTTTTGGTTGTACACCCAAAATCGGGTATACACCAAAACTGGCGATCCTGCCAGGAGCGATTCGGGCACACAAAAAAAAAACCAGAAGATGGCGGCTACGCTGAATTCAAGTGATTTCAAAGTCACAATCGCAACTTCATCTGTCCGCCGGGGCTGCTACGCCAACACTTATCATACGGCTAAACTTTCACCTCAGGAACCACTTCAGTATCTACATCGATACCCACGCTGCCTTCACCGTCATTATAGTCTTCACCTCACAAATCCACATGACATGGTAACACATCCCGCTCATGTTCGACATCTTCAACGAAAAGACGACGACGAGAACAGGGCGCCGTCGCATTCGCATTTGCGGAAATATTTTAAATTCAAATGAAGTTTCGATCAAATAAAAGGTGATTTTTTAAGTGCCTGATAACTTTTTTTTTAAAAAAAACGCATAAAATTTGCAAAATCTCATCGGTTCTTTATTTGAAACGTTAGATTGGTCCATGACATTTACTTTTTGAAGATAATTTCATTTAAATGTTGACCGCGGCTGCGTCTTAGGTGGTCCATTCGGAAAGTCCAATTTTGGGCAACTTTTATCGACAAATTTTGTTCAGCGATGAGGCTCATTTCTGGTTGAATGGCTACGTAAATAAGCAAAATTGCCGCATTTGGAGTGAAGAGCAACCAGAAGCCGTTCAAGAACTGGCCATGCATCCCGAAAAATGCACTGTTTGGTGTGGTTTGTACGCTGGTGGAATCATTGGACCGTATTTTTTCAAAGATGCTGTTGGACGCAACGTTACGGTGAATGGTGATCGCTATCGTTCGATGCTAACAAACTTTTTGTTGCCAAAAATGGAAGAACTGAACTTGGTTGACATGTGGTTTCAACAAGATGGCGCTACATGCCACACATCTCGCGATTCTATGGCCATTTTGAGGGAAAACTTCGGAGAACAATTAATCTCAAGAAATGGACCGGTAAGTTGGCCACCAAGATCATGCGATTTGACGCCTTTAGACTATTTTTTGTGGGGCTACGTCAAGTCTAAAGTCTACAGAAATAAGCCAGCAACTATTCCAGCTTTGGAAGACAACATTTCCGAAGAAATTCGGGCTATTCCGGCCGAAATGCTCGAAAAAGTTGCCCAAAATTGGACTTTCCGAATGGACCACCTAAGACGCAGCCGCGGTCAACATTTAAATGAAATTATCTTCAAAAAGTAAATGTCATGGACCAATCTAACGTTTCAAATAAAGAACCGATGAGATTTTGTAAATTTTATGCGTTTTTTTTAAAAAAAAAGTTATCAGGCACTTAAAAAATCACTCTTTATAAACGCAGCAACAGCAGCCGCTCTTCATCAGCAAGATATCACAAACATTCAATGAATGCATATCAAAAAATAAATATATTGTAAAAATAAAATTTAAATAAAAATTCATAAAAAATATAATTTTGTGAACATCCACAACTGCATCCACAACTGGCAAAGCCTACATCTGCCGGTAAGGTTGCTAACAGCAACATTAGCAACAACAACAACAGAAAAGTAACGACAACAGCAGCAGCATTAACAACGACAACAACAGCAGAATCATCAACAACAATTAAAACAACAACGATAATACCAACAACATCAGCAACAGCAGCAAACAGCACAGTAACATTGGCAGTTACATAAACAGCAACAACAACAGCAGCAGCAACATGCTCGCAATCAGAACAACCGTAACACCAAAAGCAACAACAGCCACAACAACAACAACAATAACAACAGAATTATTAATGTTTTTATGATTTCAAAAAAATTTTGTTAAACTTTGTATTCTTTTTATTTGTTTGACCGTTAATTAAAATTTTTTTCGACTGGTTGTTTTTATTTTAGGTTTTCATGAGGCACTCACACTACACTACACAACACAACACAAACATTTACTCAAATCTTACTATGATCAGAGTCAGATCACCTATCAGATACCAATTCCAATTAGGTACTTACCGTCAGATGTCAAAGATCCATACACGAAGTACTACATGGACAGTAAACACTACACAACCATTCACAACGTTAATAGGAAGTTTTACTAAGAAAATGCTTCTTAATAGGTTTAATAGCAAAGCAAAACTTTCTATCGATGTGGATGCATCTAACACTATCAGTGCATTTTTTTTTTACACCAATCAACAAACAGAACCACTAACTTCAAGACCTAAGCAAAAAGTACGCTTTAATTTACACCGAAACACGATACATTTTTTTGAGGAGGGGGAATAATGTGGTGCCCACAGAGTTACACATAGAACATATATTAAACACTACATACAACAAACACTTTACACAAAAATACTTCACTTAAAAATTATATTCAAATTTAAGTTCCTTACTTTTAAGTTATCAAAATTTATAAAAATGTATTTCAGTTGTGAAAATAAATTTGTTCAAATAAGGTGTTAAAATAAAAATTCAAATAAAATAAAAATTAATTATTTTTTGGTTGTACACCCAAAATCGGGTATACACCAAAACTGGCGATCCTGCCAGGAGCGATTCGGGCACACAAAAAAAAAACCAGAAGATGGCGGCTACGCTGAATTCAAGTGATTTCAAAGTCACAATCGCAACTTCATCTGTCCGCCGGGGCTGCTACGCCAACACTTATCATACGGCTAAACTTTCACCTCAGGAACCACTTCAGTATCTACATCGATACCCACGCTGCCTTCACCGTCATTATAGTCTTCACCTCACAAATCCACATGACATGGTAACACATCCCGCTCATGTTCGACATCTTCAACGAAAAGACGACGACGAGAACAGGGCGCCGTCGCATTCGCATTTGCGGAAATATTTTAAATTCAAATGAAGTTTCGATCAAATAAAAGGTGATTTTTTAAGTGCCTGATAACTTTTTTTTTAAAAAAAACGCATAAAATTTGCAAAATCTCATCGGTTCTTTATTTGAAACGTTAGATTGGTCCATGACATTTACTTTTTGAAGATAATTTCATTTAAATGTTGACCGCGGCTGCGTCTTAGGTGGTCCATTCGGAAAGTCCAATTTTGGGCAACTTTTATCGACAAATTTTGTTCAGCGATGAGGCTCATTTCTGGTTGAATGGCTACGTAAATAAGCAAAATTGCCGCATTTGGAGTGAAGAGCAACCAGAAGCCGTTCAAGAACTGGCCATGCATCCCGAAAAATGCACTGTTTGGTGTGGTTTGTACGCTGGTGGAATCATTGGACCGTATTTTTTCAAAGATGCTGTTGGACGCAACGTTACGGTGAATGGTGATCGCTATCGTTCGATGCTAACAAACTTTTTGTTGCCAAAAATGGAAGAACTGAACTTGGTTGACATGTGGTTTCAACAAGATGGCGCTACATGCCACACATCTCGCGATTCTATGGCCATTTTGAGGGAAAACTTCGGAGAACAATTAATCTCAAGAAATGGACCGGTAAGTTGGCCACCAAGATCATGCGATTTGACGCCTTTAGACTATTTTTTGTGGGGCTACGTCAAGTCTAAAGTCTACAGAAATAAGCCAGCAACTATTCCAGCTTTGGAAGACAACATTTCCGAAGAAATTCGGGCTATTCCGGCCGAAATGCTCGAAAAAGTTGCCCAAAATTGGACTTTCCGAATGGACCACCTAAGACGCAGCCGCGGTCAACATTTAAATGAAATTATCTTCAAAAAGTAAATGTCATGGACCAATCTAACGTTTCAAATAAAGAACCGATGAGATTTTGTAAATTTTATGCGTTTTTTTTAAAAAAAAAGTTATCAGGCACTTAAAAAATCACTCTTTATAAACGCAGCAACAGCAGCCGCTCTTCATCAGCAAGATATCACAAACATTCAATGAATGCATATCAAAAAATAAATATATTGTAAAAATAAAATTTAAATAAAAATTCATAAAAAATATAATTTTGTGAACATCCACAACTGCATCCACAACTGGCAAAGCCTACATCTGCCGGTAAGGTTGCTAACAGCAACATTAGCAACAACAACAACAGAAAAGTAACGACAACAGCAGCAGCATTAACAACGACAACAACAGCAGAATCATCAACAACAATTAAAACAACAACGATAATACCAACAACATCAGCAACAGCAGCAAACAGCACAGTAACATTGGCAGTTACATAAACAGCAACAACAACAGCAGCAGCAACATGCTCGCAATCAGAACAACCGTAACACCAAAAGCAACAACAGCCACAACAACAACAACAATAACAACAGAATTATTAATGTTTTTATGATTTCAAAAAAATTTTGTTAAACTTTGTATTCTTTTTATTTGTTTGACCGTTAATTAAAATTTTTTTCGACTGGTTGTTTTTATTTTAGGTTTTCATGAGGCACTCACACTACACTACACAACACAACACAAACATTTACTCAAATCTTACTATGATCAGAGTCAGATCACCTATCAGATACCAATTCCAATTAGGTACTTACCGTCAGATGTCAAAGATCCATACACGAAGTACTACATGGACAGTAAACACTACACAACCATTCACAACGTTAATAGGAAGTTTTACTAAGAAAATGCTTCTTAATAGGTTTAATAGCAAAGCAAAACTTTCTATCGATGTGGATGCATCTAACACTATCAGTGCATTTTTTTTTTACACCAATCAACAAACA
Source organism: Pherbina coryleti (assembly GCA_943735915.1). NCBI lineage: Eukaryota > Metazoa > Arthropoda > Insecta > Diptera > Sciomyzidae > Pherbina > Pherbina coryleti. The sequence goes on along the minus strand of OX030948.1, from coordinate 104,435,548 downwards.
GAACCACTAACTTCAAGACCTAAACAAAAAGTACGCTTTAATTTACACCGAAACACGATACATTTTTTTGAGGAGGGGGAATAATGTGGTGCCCACAGAGTTACACATAGAACATATATTAAACACTACATACAACAAACACTTTACACAAAAATACTTCACTTAAAAATTATATTCAAATTTAAGTTCCTTACTTTTAAGTTATCAAAATTTATAAAAATGTATTTCAGTTGTGAAAATAAATTTGTTCAAATAAGGTGTTAAAATAAAAATTCAAATAAAATAAAAATTAATTATTTTTTGGTTGTACACCCAAAATCGGGTATACACCAAATATATATATTTGTTTCAACCAAACAAAATTGGTTGATTGGCAGATTGTATATATATTGTATTATATATAAAGTTTCTTGAACTTGATACTTGTGGAGAATTATTATTTCACCTTGTAGTTATTTTCTTAAAAAAAAAATTTTTCTTGTGTTCACGCTTGACTTTCAAAAAGTCTAATTGTGTTTTTTTTGTAAAAGTTACAAAAACAAAAATATCAATACACCGTGCTGAAAATAGACAAAAATTGTACTGAACAAGAGTCTCAGCAGCCTTTCTGCACTCATGCTCATTAATTTTTTCATTCCTCTTTGTGCGGTGTCCGCAGCGATCAACGCCCCAAATTGTGTTTTAGAATTATTTACTCTCTCACGCGATCAATTAATTGTTTACGTTCAAAGCTTAGACTGCATCTCGTGCCTGCTGCGCTTGATGAACAACTCTTTAGCTGGCTGCATATACTTGTAGTTGAGAGAGTAAATAAGCCGCACAGTGGGACCAAGGGATCAATTTGCAAGCAAAATTGACTTGGTCTATTTTCGTAGGAAAATTGCACTGTGGGCAAGATACAAAGTTTAGCAAGCACAATTTATTGGAAAAAAATATATAAATAATTAATTTAATATAAAAAAAAAAACAAACATTTTTTATCTTCTTCAAAAGAAATTAAAGAAAATAAAAATCAAATAAATTAAAATAAAAAGATTATTTACAAACTTTAAGCGAAAAAACAAATTATTTTACAAATTAATTTTCTAAAACAAGAAAATATTTCTATTAAAAATAAAATTTTAACTGTACAAAATATTATTGTATATAATTAATTTCAATAATAATTTCACACCTCTTTTGCTTATTTTTTATAGCAATTTTCTTTGTTGTGGTTGTTCACATTTTTTTCTTAAAATTTGTGAATATTTTTGATATTGTGTTTTCTTTATACATTAAAAAAAAATATTTTAACAAGACATCGAAACAAAATGTCAACCTTAAAAACATTTATTCGTCTGTCCGATGCGCTGGTCGAGTTTGAAACCGATTTTAATGCCGTGGAAACTCACGACGTTTTCTCCCAACCAATCTTATATTAAGGTAGCAAGAAGAATTTCTGAGTTTTCTCAGAATAAGCCCTCGAAGCAAACCATTGCTTCTGAGCCGGCACCGGTCATGGGTCACAGCATGCCTGTGCCACCTTGCTATACTGAGGTTTTCAATGCTGATTACCTCTCATGGCCGTCCTTTAGGGACATGTTTACGGCCATATATATAATGAATTCGCTGCTAACTTCAGTGGAAAAACTTTTCCACTTGAATCAAAAAACACGTGGTGAAGCAAAGGAGATTGTAAGAAAATCTCCTTTAACCAATAATGGTTTTGCACAAGCTTGGCAAGATTTGTCTGACCGATACGAAAATAAGCGTATCATGGTCAACAGCCAATTGAAAATTTTATTCAATTTACCACATGTGCCAAAAGAATCTGGCACAGAACTCAAAAAACTCCAGAGAGATATCAATGGTTGTATTTTTGCTCTAAAAATGCACAACATTGACATCAGCAACTGGGACGCAATCTTTGTCTACCAATGCTCGACAGGTAATCTTGCCTTGAGATCACGCTCTCGTTATGGCAGCAATCCATTTCGAATAAAAACGAAATTCCGAAATGGACAGATCTCGACAATTTCCTCACAAGTCGGTTTCAAACTCTTGAAACCGTAGCTGATATTCGCAGCTCTTGTGGCGCAATACCCAGACAAAACTTAATACTCTGCTCCAACTCGAAACCAAACCAGAGCAATTCATCTGGAAAAAAATTAAATACTCATCAAATTAAAACTACTTCTGTGAATTTCAAGCTGTACAATACAGAAAAGCATGCATTGCGCTTTTGTCCCCGCTTTCTTAGAATGGATATAAGCAATCGCTTATCAATTGTTCGCAAACACAAATTTTGCATCAATTCCTTATCTCATTCTCATGAGGTGAAAGCGTGCAGGAGTCAATATTCTTGTGTGATGTGCAAACAACGTCACAATACTCTCTTGGATCGAGACTCGACTCCAACTCAATCACTTGCTTCGAGTGTTGACTCAAGTAGGTTGAGCTCTCGACCCAATCCCCCGAGTTCTAAAACACTAACTCATTCTACACAAATACAGTCCACTAGCAATGACGTTCAATCATGCTTCGCTACCACTACCAGGCACGTATTGCTTGGTACAGCAATGGTGACCGTATGTCAACTAGGATCAGCGTACACAACTAGAGCTCTTATAGACTCTGGCTCTGAAGGTACGTTCGTATCTGAAAGATTGCAGAACCTATTGAAGTTACCCACAAGAGCCATAAGCGCTCAAGCTTCGGGGCTTAATAACGCGGTTTCAGCGCAAGTTACAAAAGCTTGCGATATAATTCTCAGTTCGCCTAGAAATAGTCAATTCCAAATAGAAGCTACAGCTTTTGTGCTGTCTAACTTAACTGGGAATCTGCCGTCATGCTCCATTGATCCTTCTTTGTGTAAAATTTGCCTGAATTACAACTGGCAGATCCGCACTTTTTCAGAAGCGATCAAGTTGATGTACTTATCGGTGGTGATTTGTACCCTGCCATAAGTCTCGATGGCATTCAACACAACATTCTTGGTTTACTTCTGGCTCAAGAAACAGTTTTCGGCTGGATATTCACAGGCCCTATGCCTTGTACTGAAATATCTAGTTTTACAACTTGTTTGAGCCATTATAGTGAAGTTGCGATCGATCAACAGATCGCACGTTTTTGGGAGTTGGAGGAACTACCTAAAAAACAATTTTTATCCCAGTCTGATAAGTTTTGTGAGGAAAACTATCAGAAAACTACAAAACGCGATAGCAAAGGTCGATATATAGTGACTTTACCATTCAAAAGTGGATTCCCAGATGATATTAATCTCGGATTTTTTCGAGGCATAGCCTTCAAGCAATGGGCAAGAAGTGAAGCTCGATTGAACAAAAATCCAGATGTAAAGACGCAGTATGAAGAAGTGGTGAATGATTACCTCAAATTGGGTCACATGAGAAAAGTCTCTTCTCCAACATTTGAGAGGTCGCCATCTCATTATTATTTACCGCATCATGCGGCAATAAAGCCAAGGGAGTACTACAACGAAAGTTCGGGTAGTATTCAATGCATCAAGTCCCACTTCGAATGGGGTCAGCTTGAACGATGTGCTGCACGCAGGCCCAGTTCTTCAAGCTGATTTCACTCTTCTGGTGTTGAAATGGCGGTTTTTCAAATATGTTTTGAATTGCGACATTCAGCAGATGTACCGCCAGATTCTGGTTGACCCAAAACATTCTGTTTTCCAACGAATTCTGTTTAAAAATTCACCTGATGAGATGATTCAGGATTATGAACTTAAAACAGTCACCTTTGGTCATAACTGCGCTCCATATCTAGCAATTGGAACCATGCTGCAATTAACACATGATGTTCAACAGCAGTATCCTCTCGCTGAAAAAATTTTGCGACATTTCATATATGTCGATGATGCTCTAGCTGAAGCTCATGATGTTGAAAGCGCAATTAAAGCTAGAAATGAGCTTATCTCGGCTTTAGACTCTGCAGGCTTTACTATGCGAAAGTGGACTGCGAATGCTTCCACCATTTTAGCAGACTTGCCTACAGAGCATCTTTTGCATGAAGACTTCTTGAAGTTAGAAAAGACGAGCTGTGCCAAAGCATTAGAATTCGTTGGAATTCCACTTCGGATTTATTCTATTTTACTACCAAGCGTCTCGAAATTAAATCATCTTATACAAAACGTGAAGTCCTGTCAATGATAGCGCAACTATTTGATCCTGCAGGTTGGCTGGCACCTATAGTGGTGACATCGAAAATTCTAATGCAGCGTATCTGGTTGGATGAGATAGATTGGGAAGAAGATCTCCCTGCGCATAGTTTTCAATCTTGGGGCAAACATTTTTGATAGATTATGAAAATATTAACGATATTCGCATACCACGTTTTGTTGGGTTTTCACCTGAATCCGACGTAGAGTTTCACGCCTTTTGCGATGCTTCTGAAAAAGCATACGCAGCGTCGATTTACATTCGTGTGAAGGAAAATGATGACATAGTCAGTCATCTGCTTTATTCAAAAAGTAAAGTTGCTCCAGTCAAGACGATCTCACTACCCCGTCTTGAATTATGTGGTGCAGCCCTTCTCGCGGATATGGTAGATTCATTACTATCGCACCTTGATATAGAACGGCAACGTTTGTATTGTTGGACTGATTCAACAATAGTGCTTGCTAGGCTTTGTAAGCCTCCATGTTCCTGGACAACCTTCGTAGCCAATAGAGTATCAAAAGTGGCAGAGAAGGCAGGAATTCACAATTGGTTTCATGTAGATACACATGAAAACCCTGCAGATTTGGCAACACGTAGAGTTACGCCACAAGAGTTAGTTGAGAACGCTCTTTGGTGGTGTGGACCTTCCTGGCTCTCGCTCGAACGATCAGCTTGGCCAAGAATGACTCCACCCCCAGCTCTAGAAACTTCACTTGAGCGCAAAGCTGTAAAAGTACACTTTGCATATTTTTCGGAATATGAAGATATTCTAGAACGTTTCTCTTCGCTATCGCGCGGATTGAGAGTGTTAGCTTACGTGTTTCGCTTTCTGCATCGCACGCATCCAAAGTCTCGTGTGTCTTTTTCAATTCGTGAAAACACGATTGGCACTTCTATGTCAAAAGACAGCTTTTCCAAACGAATATCACTGTTTGGAAACTAAACAGATAATTAGAGCTAAGAGTCCATTCTCGCTCTTAATCCTCTGTTGAACAACCACGACAATTTAATGCGTGTTGGTGGACGACTCGCCTCATCAGCAGTGTTATCATATGATGAAAGGCACACAATTATATTACCATATAATTGCCACTTTTCACGCCTTTTAGTAAGTTTCGTTCATGCAATTTCGCTTCATGGAGGGAATCAATTAGTGCTCCGACTTATTCGTATGCAATATTAGATCCCACGTGCTAAAAATCTAATTAAATCAATTCTACGTAATTGTAAAACCTGTGTTGTACACATGAAACGCCAAAGAACGCAAATAATGGCTGCGCTGCCAGCCGAGCGAACATTTATTTCACGGCCTTTTGTCGTGACTGGTATTAACTTCGCTGGATCATTCGACATAAAAAGCTACATAGATCTACATCTTGTCGAATCAGCAAGCGCTATGTTTGTTTTTTTGTGTGCTTTTCTACAAAGGTGATTCATCTTGAGGCCACGAGCGATTTATTAACCGCCACTTTCCTAGCAGCTTTTTCTCGGTTTGCAGCGAGACGTGGCTGCCCCGCAAACGTGTACTTCGACAATGGTACAAACTTTGTGGGGGCCTCAAACTCTCTTAAAAAACATTTCAAAGCCTTCTTAACAGCGTCGCATGATGCAATACTATCTCAGTATTCACATCAAAAAATTGCATGGCATTTTATTCCCACTGGTGCTCTCCATATGGGAAGCTTATGGGAAGCTGGAGTAAAAAGCTTTAAAACGCATTTCAAGAAGATGGCCGAAAGTATGAAATATACTTTCGAAGAATTTTCCACACTATTGAATCGAATCGAAGCGTGTCTGAATTCGAGGCCACTTTCCACCATGTCGGAAAATCCTTCTGATTTTCAATCTCTCACTCCAGGTCATTTCTTGGTCGGCGGCCCACTGCTATCGCTAGTGGAGCCAGAAATAGCTGAATAGCCTCTGACTCTTATCAATCGTTGGCAAAAAATCAAGGCAATGCATCAGGACTTTTGCCACCGATGGAAAAACGAATACCTAAAAGAGATGCATCGACGTACGAAGTGGAAAACCCCTCTATTAGATTTCAAGGTCAACGACTTAGTTGTTGTCAAAGAAGACAATATTCCCGCGAATGAATGGCGATTAGGTCGAATATTAAAGATATACACCGGTAGCGACAAAATAGTCCATGTAGCGGACGTACGCATCGAAAGAGGTTGCGTTACGCGGCCTGTAGTGAAGCTGGTCACAATATCGTCAACCCAGCTCCATCACTATTTATTTTCTCTTAATTGTTTCTTTTTTCTTCTTTTCTTTTCTTTTCTTTTCTTTTTGTTTCCGTCTCGTTTCAGGATGTCTACCACCAACATCATGAGCGACTTAATCGAAGAGATGCTTCTCCAAACGGACTCCGAGATGGCTTTGAGTGAGCCCGATACGGTGCGCGAGATTGCGCCATTTCCTGAAACCAGCGTACTCCAGTCACAATCCCCGGTGCGGAGCGTGCTGTCCCACGTGGTCCCCATGGTGACGCGCAGCGACATGATCCCAAAGTGTCGCTTTTGCTCCAGCCTGCATCAACAGCTCCCCGAGAAGCGACGAGGTCTGGGGCGGAATCGAAGAGTTCCCCTTGGAAGGGTCCGCAGTCGACGTTCCAATCTGCGTCGTCGTCGAGGGACGCCGTCCCGAAGCGGTCCCCTTCCAAGAAGAGACCGTAGTCGATGCTACCGTTAGCGTCATCGTTGAGGGACAAATTCCCGAAGCGGTCCCCCCCCACAAGACCAGTAACGACGAGTCTCCAGAGAGTATTCTCACTACTCCCAGCAGTATTAGTGAGTACTTGGGCCAATGGAAGAATGGTCACACTCTCTCACTTCGCGGCAGGGACGGCTCGTCCGTTACCATCGAGACGACAACGCAGATCGAACGGCATTTGTACGTCATCACGCCGTCCAAGGACATCGATGAGAGGATCAGTCAGAGCTATCCTAACATAAATTTGGCTGATCCTCATTTCTACAAGAGATCGCCGGTCCAGATCCTGTTGGGTATCGACGTGTACTCCCGTGTCATACAGCCTTGTATTCTGCCAGCTGGTTTTAGCATGCTGTTGGCCCAAAACTCTTTATTCGGTTAGGTCTTATCAGGACAGGGTGCCTGGTAACTTTTTGCATTCTTGCAAGACGAGCGGCATGTTAACGCCTCTGGTGGTTGCCCGGTGCTGTCACGGGAGTGTGCGTTAAGATTCTCTTGAGCCTGTTTGCTCTCTCCTCATTTTCTTTTGGGCAGCGGTGCCCTTACATAAACTTTGTTAGTTTTAAGTTCATACTAATAAAACTGACCTCGGTCTTTATAGTTGACATCGCCGCGTGTTCTACTTATTTTAAATGTTTTTACCATCGCCAACAAGTGCTTTCTTTCCCCCCCCCCCCCCCCCCCAACGATACCGAATATACAACATTCTTTTACCATTTTAATTATATCTCTTGCTTTATTTATGGAAGTACTCAATCGAATTTTAATTCGTTAGCATAGTCATCTATATTATAGATTTTACTTTTATCATTTATTACATCATTCAGTAGAATCGGTAATTTTTCAAAAATTAATTCATATGGGGAATAACCAGTGTCTACATGTGGAGTTGTGTTGTATGCAAATGTATAGTATGGAATCCATTTATCCCATTCTCCATCATCTGCGAAAGAAAGAATACACTCGTTGAGAAACCCTGTGGTTTCTCTCAAGCACTCGTATTGTTTCGTGATGATAAGGTGCTGAGAAAACTTGTTCTATCGTCAACAAATTGCATACATTCCTCATTAGTTCATTGGTAAATTCCCTACCCTTATCTGATTTCAATATTTTGAAAAACCCGTATTTTAAAATTAATTGTTCTACTAATGTTGTCGCAATCGACTTTGCGTCTTTTGTTTCAATTGGGTGAGCAATGAAAAATTTACTTAGATCACATTGCATTGTGAGTATGTATCGATAACCGTTAGAAATTCTAAGCGGCCCTACTGTATCTATAGTAATCGTTTCGAAACTAGTTGGAGTGTCTGTTATAGTAATTTTTTCTTTTATATTTTTTGTTTGTTTATTGTGAGCGCAATGTTCACATTTATTAATGTAAGTTTTCACCGTTTGTCGCATATGTTTCCATACATAGCGTATTTTTAATTTCAGTATGGTTTTTCTAATTCCTAAATGTCCGCAATGTCCTAAATGGCGCAATGTGAATCATGGAATTCTCTAATTAATTTATTTTGCATGGATTTACTTGAAATTCTTTGCGGGGTTTTAGATATTAGTATATTTAGCGATTTTCTTGATTTTTGTTTCATTTCTTGCTGCAGCTTGTTTTATCTTCAAATTATTCATTTTAGAAACTAATTTCTTCAGGATCGACTCTAGAGTCGCTGAATTGTCATTAGATCTTGCATGCTTATTATTACTTTTATTTATTTTTGATGATAGTGTTCGCAGCAGGGTTAAGCCTTCAAACCTTGTTCTGAAATCATCTCTATTGCTTTTGTAATTTTGAATAATTTTCTTTGCGCACTCTCTCGCGCTCTGTACATTGAGCAATCATGTAACTCTTTTTGTCTTTGAACACATAACGCTTTATATTTTGTTCTTTATTTTTTCTTCGCTGCACATAAATTGAAATAAATTTGTCATTACCTTTTGAACATCGGAAACGATTGGTTTTATTTAGCACTCGCTGACAAAAAAGATTGGCTGACTTCATAAACGCAAGTTGCAATGCAACACTGCAAAGTCAAATGTTCATATACATCCACACTTTATTTTTGACATTGTAGTGTGTTCACTAATGCATCGCAACCCTTTGCGATGCGCATCAGATGTCATTTCGGCGCATCATTTCATTTTATGATGCAACATGGATGTCTCACAAACAAAACAAGTATATTTATACATTATTAAATTTATTAAATTAGAAATTTATAAAATATTTGATTTTATTAATGCATGAATTATTTACCGTTCTATTTAAAGTAATAATAAATGGACACACGAAAGGAAGCTCTTGCTAATAAGCACAAGATTGCGCACAAGATTGATGCACAAGAAACACAATCTGGAAAAAAATTTTGCTGGAGATAAAAGAAATTGATGGCACGTTTCCTTTCATAAGGGACGAAATAAGTAGATGATTTTTGAATATAATGGTCACTTACAAACGCATCAAAGATGTACTTTCTGCCAGTTGCACAAAATTTTAAAGCTAAAATATAAATAGCATGGAATATATATTCCATTTTATTTATTTATTTTATTTATACAAACAGTTGGCGCTAAAGTACAAGCATTGCATGGTGGTGTTCACAAACGCCTTCAAATGCACTGCATCATTTGACAAAGTAGTGATGTAAGGCAACATTGCTTTGCATTAGTTGCGCAATGCTTTGCAGTGTTGCATTGCAACTTGCGTTTATGAAGTCAGCCATTGTCTGCGCATAACATTGGTGACCCCGACGTGATCGCGTCAAATAAATTCATCTATAATTCAATCGCGTTACTTAATCCGAAAATTTTTTACATTAAAAGTATTATATGTATTAAAACTTTTATTTTGCGTCGACTTGTCCTTGCGTAAACTCAACGCTCGAACCGGTTTAGCTTCTGCTTTTACTTGTACATTATTTACTTCAGGTACATACAAACCGCAATGGCAACGGGACAAAAATCAGCAGATGATAGTACTGACGTAAGTGCTGAAGCAGTTTATTTTCTTAAAAAAAAAACTATTTCCTTAAAGGCTCAACTTGACGATTTAAGTGGCAAGGTGACCTCCAAGGCATTGGAAAATTTTGATGAGGCTGACCTTTCCGTTTATCTTGAACTTTTGGAGCGCATCAACAAAAACTTCGAAAGCGCACAATCTATCCTCGAAGAAAAAGACTGCAACGAATTATTCAGCGCGCTGCAATCATCGTTCCTCGCTATATTTTTGAAGGTTAAGGCAAAGCTCATGCGGGAATTTAATAATCATAGAAAGGCAGAACACACACATTCATCCACTGTACGTCAATTCTCGATAGATGAAGCTCAACCATCGTATTCAATTACGCAGCGCAAAAGGCTACCAGAGCTGCAAATTCCAATCTTCGGTGGAACCTACACAGAATAGCGTGATTTCATCGCCATGTTCAACACAATCATTCACTTTAGCTCCGATCTAAGCAAAATCGAGAAATTTCAACACCTTCGTGCGAGTCTGAGAGGGGCGGTGTTGGACACAGTTCGCTCGCTAGAACCAAGCGTCTAGCTAGGCTATGCATCTTTTAAAAAATAGATTTGATAAAAAACTACTCAATTTTCAGGCGCATATTAAAGAAATCTTCGGCTTAAAGGGCGTGGAGAGTGACTCTGCAGCTAGCTTGCGGGAGCTGAGCGATAAGGTGAATGCGCACTTGCGTGCCTTACAGACGATGGGCTCAACAGACCAACTCGCGGATGGGCTGCTAATTCATCTTATATCTTGCAAGCTTGACATAAAGTCAAAAATTAAATGGGAAGAAGATTAAATATCTCATGGGCTTCCAAAATGGTCATCTATGGCAACATTTTTGCAGAAGAGGTGCCGAATGCTCGAGAATTTAGAGGCTATAGTTCCCAGTCAAACACTTCACAAGAAGCCAGTTCAGCCTGATAGCCGTGCTCGCCATACATTTGTTGCATCGGGTCGCGCACTCACATGCATATTTTGTGAATCGAATGAGCATTCTATTTACAGTTGCCCACGATTTAGCAATCTTTCTCCAGCTTTGCGCTACAAAGAAGCCAAAAATTTATTTTTATGTCTCAACTGCCTACGCAAGGGCCACATGCTTGAAAAGTGCAAATCGGGTAATTTTCGTCACTGTCCATCCAAGCATCACTCGCTGCTCTATATGGCTACGAGTTCCACACTTCCAGATGCAGTGCGCGTCGACAGTCCCCAAGCAAGCACATCAACAACCATGCAATCGTCGTTCGTCTCAGCGTTGTCAGCCAGCGCTTCTGCTGAATTCTTACTGAAAGCATCGTGCTGCTTGCCACTAATTATTCTTATTAAAAATCGTAATGGATGTTTTATTCCCTGTCGTGTGCTTCTGGACTCGGCCTCGCAGATTAATTTCGTCACCGCACGCCTAGCCCATCAACTGCAGCTTAAAATGAGAGGCGCCTTTATGCAGATATCTGGAATAGGAGAGTCGAATTTCATCGCAGATAAAGCTGTAGACATAGCTGCATCATCACAAGCAGGTGATTATAAATTCTCGTTTCCAGCTATGGTTACAACCACAATCACTGAATATCAGCCAAATTTCGACATCAGTACCGATGGATGGAGCATCACAGACAACATAAGACTGGCCGACCCGCTCTTCTTCAAATCTCAGCGCATCAACATTTTAATAGGTGCATCTTTGTTCTTCAATCTTATGTGTGTTGGCCAGATTCGCTTGGCAGACGATTTGCCCACTCTTCAAAAAACCAAACTTGGTTGGATTGCTTCTGGTGGCATTTTGCATTCGTATCACAAATCAACATCGCTAGTTACTAGTCAAGCTCAATTCGTTGACCAAGAAGAAGAAGACGATTTAGACGTTATAGTCGAGCAGTTCTGGGAAATCGAAACCTGCAGGTCAGCTTCAACCTTCTCGCAAGAAGAAATTGACTGCGAACAATACTTCAAGCAAAATTACAATCGTCTTAATTCTGGTGAGTATACTGTACGACTTCCTCTTAAGCAAAATTTCAACTCGCTGGGTGATTCTTATACGCAAGCTCTCCATCGTTTTAAAAGCCTCGAGAGAAAGTTGCTGCGTAATCCAAATTTGAAAAATCAATATTCCTCATTTATGAAAGAGTACGCCCAGCTGCAACATATGTCGTTGGCAAACATAGAGCCAGGTAATGCAACTTACTTTTTACCACACCATTGCGTACACAAGAGTGATAGTACTACCACCAAGTTGAGAGTCGTGTTTGATGGTTCCGCCAAGACAACATCAGGCGTCTCATTCAACGATGTACTTATGGCCGGGCCAACTATGCAGCCAAAACTTTTTAACACGCTTCTACAATTTAGATTTTTTGAGTGGCCTTGACTGGCGATATATGTAAGATGTACCGCTGCGTTCGCCTTTTGAACCCTGATAATCTCTTGCAATGCATCTTATGGAGGGATAGCCCTGCTGAAGAAATTCAAATCATCACACTGGATACAGTTACATATGGCACGAAGCCTGCCGCGTTTTTGGCAATTCGCGCCATGCAGCAGTTGGCAATTGACGAGGAGCTGTCCTTTCCTCTTGCTTCAAAAATATTGCGCCGCGATTTTTATGTCGACGATCTCATAACTGGAGGCAGCACAGTAGCTGAGGCTGTCGAAAAACGTCGTCAGGTAACTCAGCTACTTCAACGTGGAAACTTCCCAAAAAGAAAATGTTGCTCAAACGATCCCAGCGCTCTAGATGAAGTTTCGCCATTAGATCGGGAGCAGTATCTTAAATTTGATGATGGCACTGACTTCACCAAAACACTCGGTCTTATCTGGGAGCCGCAAACCGACAGCTTTATATTTTCATTCACACACTTAGACGAAAACAGGCGCATCACCAAACGCACAATTCTTTCGACCATCGCTCGGATATACGATCCTTTAGGAGTCATTGGACCCGTTATTACGAAAGCCAAAATTTTTCTTCAGCAAATGTGGAAGAAGCAGTTACATTGGGATGAGAGCCTACCACAGGATTTACATACAAATTGGGTGGATCTTCGCGCTGAATTTGATATTGTCCGCAATTTTAAATTTCCTCGGTATGTATCTTTGCCTAATTCTAATTTACAGATACATGGGTTATGCGACGCCAGCCTTGAGGCATATGGAGCCTGTGTTTACATACGCTCAGAATGCAATGGAAATATTAAGACGAACCTGCTCTGTTCAAAATCGAGAGTATCGCCTTTAAAAACGCTTACAGTTCCTAAGCTAGAGCTAACCGCTTCTCTCCTGCTTGCAGAGCTCTTAAACTCGATGGATTGGAATCAAGATTTCTTGCTGTTTCAAGGCAATATTCATTGTTGGTCTGACTCAACTGTAGTGCTTTCCTGGCTACATGAAGAGTCTTCAAACTTTAACATTTTCGTTGCGAATAGGGTAAGTCGCATTCAATCAATCACAAATGGCATGCAATGGCATCACGTGCCTACTACAGAAAACCCAGCTGATATATTATCACGGGGTTCATCGCCCAAAGAACTTCTTGATTCATCACTCTGGAAACATGGTCCTACATTTTTGCAGCAGCCGCAGGCGTATTGGCCGAAATATCCGAATCAAGTCATCGAACTACCAGAGCGTCGACGATCGGCCCTAGTCATAGCATCTCCAACAGAAGACTTATCACTCGCGTGTAAATATTACAATGCGTTTAGCCAACTGCAGCGCATTTTCGCATATGTGTCAAGATTCTGGTCAAGAAAGGACAAGGTTCAATCAAAAAAGTTCGGACCCCTCACTCAACAAGATATAAAATTAGGTACACAACTATTATTGCGAATGATTCAGCAACAACAATTTGCTCCAGAATTTAAAACTTTACGAGCTAAAAATCGTATAGAATCTTCAAGCAAGCTTTTCTCGCTTAATTCCTTTATTAATGATTTTGGGCTTATGCGTGTTGGTGGCCGCCTTCAAAATTCTGCGCTGGACTTTGATGCATGGCATCCAATCCTGCTGCCTAAGCAGCATCCCGTGACTATCTCGCTAGTTGATTATTTTCATCGCAAGTTTCTACATGCCGGTCCGCAGAGTTTATTGGCTTCAATTCCCTTGCAATATTGGCCAATTGGTGGGCGCAAGCTAATTAGCAGCATCGTCAACAAGTGCGTACAGTGTTTCAGGCTAAAGCCTAAAATTTTTGAGCACATCATGGCTGACCTGCCGCAAGATAGAGTTCAGCCAAGCAGAACATTTTTCACCACAGGCATTGACTTCTGCGGTCCATTTTACTATAAATCAGAAGTGCGCAACAGATCTGCTGTTAAGTGCTACATTTGCATATTCATTTGCTTTTCAACAAAAGCGTTGCACTTGGAAGTCGTGTGTGACTTGTCAACTCCGTAATTTTTAGCTGCTCTTAAGCGCTTCATCAGCACGCGTGGCAGACCAAAAACAATTTGGTCTGACAACGCCACAAATTTTGTGGGCGCGAAGAATGAACTACAAGAATTGAAGTACTTATTCATGACTCAGTCCCACATGGAAACAGTTCGCCAACAGTGCTTGGAAGACAACATCGAATGGAAATTCATTCCTCCACTTACAAGCTTCATCGAGCCAGATGTAACCCATCTTGATTTCAGTCGCCTGAGTAGATGGCAGAGAATCAGTGCTATGCAACAGTCATTTTGAAAAAAATGGAGCTCCAGCTATCTCACCATACTTCAAGAACGCAGCAAATGGAAATCTTCAGTACCTAATATTTGTGTTGGTTATAGTATATAGTGCTGCTCAAAGACGAAAATCTCCCGCCGCTGAAATGGCCGCTCGGTCGTGTAACGCAAACGATTTGTGGAAATGATAATGTAGTTCGAGTTGTGGTCGTTCGAACTAGTAATGGAACAACTAAACGCGCTGTTAGAAAGGTCGCCGCTCTCCCGATATAAGTTGATGCTGTTGAAAGCCTATGTCTTCCAACGGGGGGAGGATGTTCGCAGCAGGGTTAAGCCTTCAAACCATGTTCTGAAATCATCTCTTATTGCTTTTGTAATTTTGCATAATTTTCTTTGCGCACTCTCTCGCGCTCTGTGCATTGAGCAATCATGTAACTCTTTTTGTCTTTGAACACATAACGCTTTATATTTTGTTCTTTATTTTTTCTTCGCTGCACAAAAATTGAAATAAATTTGTCATTACCTTTTGAACATCGGAAACGATTGGTTTTATTTAGCACTCGCTGATAAAAAAGATTGTCTGCGCATAACAGATAGCTTCATCGAGGTCGAATCTGGATTCGTCGATTTATAGCTACATCGCACGTGCACAATATTATTTATCAGTTCGATACTAGTATCATTTTTATTCATATTCATATTTATATCGCTTTTTTCAAATTTTAATTTATGTACGTTTCTTATATCGCTAATTGATGTGCAATCCCATATAAAGAGTTGATCAGTCTACAGTTGAGATGTGCATTCATCCTCTGCAAGTTTTTTTTTGCTTCCTTTATTTCCCCGTGTAATTACTATGGCTTTATTTGGCTTGCTCGTTTCTTCAGTTGGTATCATAAAATAAAAAATAAATAACTGGCCATTTCAGCCCTTGAAAGGACTTTGGCCTAGCTTCTTATGATCAATTGTGTTGTGCGTGTTATTAAGTCTGTGAACAATTGACCGAGAATCGGACCTACAGGTTTAACGCAGACTCCAAACGTTGATGAAAGGAATATGTTCTCGTTCTCAAGAAGCTTTACATGGCATTTTGATTACTCTCTGAGTACTACGCAAACACTGCATAATCAATGCTTTTATTTTCTTCAAGCTCAAATTATTTGCAGTTACTTTGCAGTGGATCACAAGCAATAGGGAATAAATATCGCCCATTTCAGATTGAGGTGACCTATCAGTCGCACAGACCATCTCCGATTTGGCTTAAATTTTGTCCCTAGATTAGTTTATTACTTAGAAAACCAAATCCGAAGTTATAAATTTTTAGAACCATTTTTCAAGGCCAAAATATAGTGTATTTTCAAACGACGTAGCTCAGTCAATTTAAATCCGATTTTCGTAAATAAGGTATCATTGGAAAGGTTATTTTGTTTATTTTAAGGGAAAAATATAAAACTTTTAGAAAAATGGCAGTAAGCTGACCTATTCTTCGTTTCAAAGTTTAATTCCATACCAACAACAGACGCTATAATTTTTTTTGAGTTTCTTTATTTTGGTTTTTTGTACATTTCAATACCTTTCCAACAATATAAAACCCCTTATGAAAACCGCCTTAAAATTATTTCCCTGCCTTCCTTAAGAAGCAGAAGAATTATGCTCAATGTCTCCTTTTTATACAAACTACTCAGTGGCGATATAGACTCACAATACCTTCTTTCTTTATTAAACTTCAACATCCCTAGGAGCGGAGCCAGACATTTCCAGCTTTTTAAGTTGAGTCAGTGCACTTCTAATTATGCCCTTCACGACCCTTTGCGATGTATTTCAATGGCAACTTGAACTTGATAAATTTTTCTGACTCGGTGGATGTCTTAAAACGTAAAATGGTATTAAAAAAAAATATAAATAAATAAATAACTGGCCATTTCAGCCCTTGAAAGGACTTTGACCTAGCTTCTTATGATCAATTGTGTTGTGCGTGTTATTAAGTTTGTACACAATTGACCGAGAAATGGACCTACATGCTTAACGCCGACTCCGAACGGCGATGAACGGAATGTTCTTATTCTCAAGAAGCTTTACATGGCATTTTGATTACTCTCTGAGGTTTGCCATTGTCTGCAGAGAGGTGGCGGCCGTACAGAAAAATTATTTTAATTCAAATAAATTCAATAAAATGGTATAACATTTGAATAATAAGCACATTCATTGTGATAACATATGTAACTCGCGATAATTGTGTAGATTTTACGATTTAACATATAAAGCATCATCGAATATGATCGATACTTTAAGTTTTCGTTTTATTTAGTTTCGTTGCTTTATTTTTTCATGAAATTATTTTAGATCTTTAGAGATCTATAGCTTCCCAAGTTTGAAATTGGACCATGTATACCGTGTCTTTCGGTTTGGTGAGTCAGAGTTTATCTCTTTTCCATACAAGTTTTTACATGCATTGGCCCAAATGCATATCCAAATAATAACTTTAGCTCGGTGTTCCCTTATTTTAGTGACCCGAATATATAACTATATTGTGCCTGCACTTGTATATCTGTGCTATGTTTGGTATTGGTTTGGCGTTTGAGAGTTGCATCTCTTTTCCACGTAGGATCTTAGGTTGGACAATGGCCCCTGTTTTGGATCCATTGCACAGCTTACCTCGAAGGACCATTCCATAAGTAACACTTATGATAAATAAAACACACGCACTTTTTATAGTGGGAAAATAATTAAAAACCCACTTTTATTTGCACAACATACACTATTTGCTTATACATTGCCCTTGCACAGATCACAACCAAAGTCATACATTACACTCACTCTAAGCTCGACAACAGACTGACTGAAAAACCAATTGCTTGTAATCATGGTTGCAGTGATCGTACCTTTTTAGTACCTTTTGCAAAGACATTGAATTCGATACAAAACAGTATCGAATCCGATACAGTCCCAAACTGAATGTCAGCAATTATAAATTAAGTTATATATGGTCTAATAAATTACTTTGGATGCTGTCTTGTATTGGTTCGTATTATTAAGAATATGCTTTTATTCGGTGATGTTTATGTACATAAGCACAAAAATTCTCAAATACCAAATTTTTCTTTATTTAATTTTAATTTCCGTTGGAAGGCCAAGCAATTGTGCTTAGTGGAGGCTTATATTTGCCAACAGGGGGTATGTTTTAGTACGTAGGTGCATTCTATCAGTCCGGCTGATCCGGGAACTTTTTAGAATGTAAATCGTGCATGCGCATGGCAATTGTGCTTAGTGGAGGCTTATATTTGCCAACAGGGGGTATGTTTTAGTACGTAGGTGCATTCTATCAGTCCGGCTGATCCGGGAACTTTTTAGAATGTAAATCGTGCATGCGATGGCATAGACTATACGCATCTATGAAGCTCACATACCTCCAGGCGAATCCAAAAAAAAAAAACAAATAATTTCCCTTCTTTCTTAATATCACCTTTTACCTTCAGAAATTCATTTTAATAAAAGTTATTCTTGAAATCATTGGGATATTTCTTTTTTCGTTTAAAAAGCTTGTTTTTAATATATTTTTTTAAGCAAATCATTTTATAGCCTAGATTTCAATTTCTGAGGATCACGTGATTTTCTCTTTTTTGTTTTCGTACACGTTTTTACATTTCCAATAAGTTTGTTTAGGAACCCAGAATAAGGGTTAGCGGATTTCAATTTATTATAGACTTCGGACCAATTTTCAAAACGCAGTGAATAATTTAATAATCTAAAATTTGTGATTTCATAGGTTGACGGAGAACTATACAAGGACTCACAATCAATTCCCAATAATACGATTAGCATTACTATACCACGTTAAATAATGGTCAGATATTTGAAAGTCAATAACTGAACTATGTGAAGACAAATGTTCACAATTTTCAAGGCGGAAAAATATATCGCACTCCATCTTCAAAACAAATGTTTACTTTTAAATTTTAAACTATTCGTAGTGATAACCTCTATCAACTATCTTTTTACTCTTAAATTAAAAAAACAAAATCGTTTTGTCTCCTTGTTTTGTATGGATTCCTTTGAAAAACAAACTAGCTGTTTGCTTCTCCTGAAAATTTTGAAATTTTGAGTTGTGTTTGTTTTGAAGATGGAGTCCGATATGAGTCAAGCAAGTTTTAAACATTGCTAACATGCTTAATAGAATTCTAGATTTAGTTTTTATAAGCAATAATATTAATTTTAAGATCGCTGAAAATCCATTTCCTTTAACGGCTTCTGACATGCACCACGTTCCGTTGGCCATAGAACTCGAATTTTATGTATTTTTACAAATGAACAAAACCGATAATGTTAAAGCTTTCAATTATAAACTATGTGATTTTAGTCGTTTAAATGATATTTTTATAAATATTTATTGGGTCTCTATGTTTAACGATGCTAATGTCTCAGAACGTTTTCTTCAATTTAAGGCCAATGTAAATAAGATTTGTAATAAGAAAATTCCTCAGATTCAATCCACGTCTACTAAAGCCGCGTTTCCATGCTATCTTCTATGATCTTCTCCTATCCCATATCAAAAAATTTTGCTATAATGAGCGCGGTAGATATATGTCACTCTAGCTATAAAAGTTTGATATTTTCAAATGTTTGTAAATAAATCACAAAGTCATTTGTTTTCCAAAAACAAGGAAACAAAAACAAAAGTTTCATCATCAGATGGAACAAAGATAATTCGAGCCCAGAAGTTTCTCAAATAAAATAAAATTGTGCATCCACCGCAGCAGCCCGAAGAGGAGCCACGCAAAGCGGTAGGTTTTTATTGTTTTTATTTTTTCAGTTACGAAATAACTCTCTTGTCTCCCTTGCAGTACGTTTGTCAAGTGTGGACCAACATTAACACCAACAGCTCCGACAAGATGTGGTACATTGCCATTGTGTGGGCATGTCCGTTGATGAGGCTGTAAAACAAGTGAGTGTTGTGCTAAAGAAAGGCCCCATATCCATAAAACGGGTTATACTAGAGACACAGGAGCTGGCAATGAAGCAACCGGTAGCATCTAAATTTGAAACACCGTTGGATAATTCTAATAAGGATGCAATAAATGCGCAGCCGCAAGTCGTTCAGTTCACGATGGTGAATTTTTAAATGTGTAAAAAAAAACTACTTGCAAATAAAATCAATATTTATTTAATATAGATAAAAATTAGTTTTATATAATTGTCACAAATTTTCCAGAATAAATAACACAAAATATAATATGTTTAAAAACTTCTTGCATATTGACTGAAATCACAATATTAAAAAAATTTGTTTAATTTTTGTTCATGCGTTGTCAAACTTGGCAGCTCACAAACAACAACTATAAAAATGTTAGTCAAATTTATAGCAAGTGATACACTTTTATAGCAAAAGTTCAAAAAGCTGAACTTTTTCTATCTTCTAGTATCACATGAAATCACAGGGGATATCACATGCTATAAAAACAAAAAATGAATGCCTGTTTCACACTCACATTCGTCAATCCTATATGGTGAGGGTCACATACTTTTTCTTTCTAACAAAAAATGTGATTGTGGGAGATCGTAAGTGATAGCATGGAAACGCGGCTTAAGCTACCTTGGTTTACTAAGGGTCTTAAAAAACTAAAAAAAAACTAAGAAACAAGTTTTTTAAGAAATACAAGTTAAGCAATAATTTAGAATTTTATGATAAATACAAGCATTACATGAGGGAATTTAATTTTTAAAATAAATATTTGTATAACCAATACATACTGGGATTTCAAATTAATATAAAATATAACCCTAAAGCTTTTTGGCGATTTGCCAAATCGAAAAAATAGTGCTAGCAAGGGTGTAGGCAGGATGAAAATTAGGTGGGGGAGGCAAGACCTTATAAATTTCTTTTTATCATATCTTTATAATATCTTTTTATCACATCTACTTTCAAAGAAAAAGGAAGAACCACATATTAAAAAGGATTAAAAAGAAATTACATGTAGAAACTACTTTCAAAGCCATGTATTATATAAAAAATCTCAGATTTAGGGGGGGGGAGGGTGGAAACTGCTCCCCTGGCTACGCTCTTAAGTGCTAGTATACCATCATTTGTCTTCCACAAAGGCAAAATAGCAAATAGTGCATGAAAACTTTTATGCCCGACGGAAATCCTTAAGAATCAATGATCAAAAATAAACACTTGTGTTGAGGTCGCTTACAAGAAAACGATTAATCATTTTTATTTGACTGAGGCCGAACTTGAGTATATGACAGACATTTTTACCTAAGAAAGGGAGTGAGAGGCACTCCCACATAATAATTAATGTAACCATTCAACCGATGTACAGAAGATACAGGGCTGTCCCCTAATACGTTTACATTTGTAAACAGTGCTAATGAAGCGGCAGATATTTTTGCTGAATATTTTCAGTCAAAATTTGAAACTACTTATAACGTTGATATTTGTGATGACTTCCTCATGAATATTCAGTCTCCTTTCGATTTTGGTTCGTTGGCATTATCCTCCGATCATGTAATAGAAGGTATTCAAAGTTTAACACCAGATATCGATGGTATATCTGCTTTTTTGTTTAAAAATTGTTTAGGATTAGTGGAACTCATTAAAACTATTCTTAATTATTCTCTAGCTTCAGAGATGTAGTTGATGACTAGCAAATTGCTTTAATAATACCAATTTTTAAAAACGGTAACAAAAATGATATATCTAACTATAAGCCTATTTCTAAACTATCTACTTTCTCGAAACTCTTTGAAGTCATTATTAAGCACAAGTTTTACTATGTAGCTAAACGCTTGATCTGTCCTAATCAACATGGTTTCAGGTCTGGACGTTCAACTGTATCTAATCTGGCTATTTTTTCTGAAGATTGTATTTCGGCCTTTCGGAGCGGATATCAAGTAGATACAATTTATACCGACTTCTCTAAGGCATTCGACAAAGTATTGCACAATATTTTATTACTAAAATTAGCCAAATTGGGCTTTCATTCAAATCTATTACAATGGCTGCGGTTATATTTAACAAATAGATCTTGTAATGTTGTTGTTGATAATGGTACATCAGTCCCTTTCTTTGTGGCGTCCGTGGAGTAGTTGGTTAAAGTGCGTGGCCGCTATGTCAAATACTTTGGAAACCCAGGTTCGAACCCCAGCAGCGACAGAAAATTATTTGAATTAATATAATTTTTCTGTACGGCCGCCACCTCTCTGCAGACAATGGCAAACCTCAGAGAGTAATCAAAATGCCATGTAAAGCTTCTTGAGAACGAGAACTTTCCGTTCATCGCCGTTCGGAGTCGGCGTTAAGCATGTAGGTCCGGTTCTCGGTCAATTGTGTACAAACTTCATAACACGCACAACACAATTGATCATAAGAAGCTAGGTCAAAGTCCTTTCAAGGGCTGAAATGACCAGTTATTTATTTTTTTTTTTTTATTTTTTAGAATTATTAAACGAAACTTATACCACAACAGATAACAAGAAGAAACTTATAAATATTGTAGTAAACGTTAAGCTAAGTTCTAACGTAAAAACAACATTAGGCTACATAACAAACATAGATATTTTCAGTAAACTTAAAGAAGCACTTACAAATTCATACAAAAGCAGCTTGACTACTACACAAATACACACACAACTTTCAGCTTTGACACAACGGAATAACACAGTAACAAATTTTAAAGACAAACTATTAAATTTAACGTCTGAATTGAATAATTTACAAATCAGCAACTTGAGAACAGAAGCTAATGACGAACAAAGAAAATTTATAATAAAAATTAATGAATCTTATGCACTTACAATTTTTAAGAACGGACTAAATGACGACCTTAAAAATACAATATTTGCAGCACAACCAAAGACTTTAACTGAAGCAACAATTTTAGCTTAAGAACTCGAAAAAAATACAAAAACGAACAACAAACTGATGTTTTTCAGAACAAACAACAGACAAAGAAATACAAATTTAAACAATTCATATAATGGACAACAAAATAATAAAACAAACAACTCTAACACCAGACCACAATATTACAGAACTAATAACAACCACAACGTTCGACAAAATACTACGAATTTCATGCAACGCAGAGCTCAAAATAATAACCAGAACAATCATTATAACCACAATAATAACAGAAATAACAACGACAATAATAGAAGAAATTATAACTTTAATAAAAATACATACAGGAAAAATTTTAACAATGATAATACATATAGAAATCACAGCCAGAGGAATACTAACAGAATGTATGTTTTTAGCAATCAGGGAAACGACGATCGCTCGGAGATCACCTGAGAAGATCATCTGGCACAGCAAAATTAAAAATATACAATATATCGGATAATAATACAAACTACATAATTGTAAAATGTAGAAACTCGAAGAAAAATATAAAGTTTTTGATCGATACAGGTGCAGATATTTCAATCTGTAAACTCGAAAATATACATGACACCCAATTAATGATGGAACACAAATGCAAATTAACAGGAATAACAAACGAGGAAACTTTAACGTTAGGGTCAATAAAACTACAAATAGATTTTCAATGCGCTACTATAGAACACTTTTTCCACGCAGTCGAAAATGATTTTCCAATTGATACAGACGGAATAATAGGAAGAGATTTTTTATCTAGGTATATGTGTAAAATAGATTACGAAACACAGACACTAACTATAGTAATAGGAAACACAGACTTAGTAACACCTTTATACTTAAAAAAGGATGCATATGACACAACCAGAAGTAGTTTTTTTAGGACATTTGATTCCACAAAACGGTATTAAAACTGATCCGGCAAAGTATGAAACAATAAAAAACTATCCAATTCCTTCAAATGCTGACGAAGTGCGTAGATTTGTCGCATTTTGCAATTATTATAGACGATTTATAAAAGATTTTGCAACTATAGCACAATGTCTAAACAATTTACTGAAAAAGAATCAAACTTTCAATTGGACGGACCAATGTCAAACAGCATTCGAAACTCTAAAACAAAAATTAATAGAACCACCTATCCTACAATATCCTGACTTTTCAAAACCTTTTATCTTAACGACAGACGCTTCAAATTTTGCGTTGGGAGCAATATCATCACAAAGCGAAATAGGACAAGACCTTCCCATATCATATGCAAGTAAGACATTACAAAAACACGATATTAATAAACCAATAATAGAGAAAGAACTCCTAGCCATCCATTGGGGAATAAATTTTTTCAAACCTTACCTATATGGACAGAAATTTATTGTAGTCACGGACCATAGACCACTAATTTCATTGTTTAGTCACAAAAATCCATCATCAAAAATGACAAGAATCAGACTAGATTTATCTGATTACAATTTTGAAATAATTTTTAAACAAGGCAAAATCAATACTAATGCTGACGCGCTATCGAGAATAAAAATAGACTCGGATATATTGGATAAAATGATACCAACAGACGCAACAAGTGATAAAAAACAAGCCATGGTAATAATACGGGGAAATAAAAAGAAGCTAGAAGAACATACAGAGAATAAAGATGCATCTCAACAGGAGCTTGATAAACTCTTTATTTGGGATTGCACATCCATTAATGATATCAAAAACGTATGCAAATTAAAATTTGAAACAAGCGATAAAAATATTAATGTAAATGATACTAGTATCGAATTGATAAATGATATTGTGCACGTGAGTTACGTCGCAGACTGCACCTTTACCTTATTTCGAATATAAAATTTAAAAATTAACAAAGTTGAATGTACTTTATTGCAACAGTTTACTTTAGCATATTTAATAACTCAATTAATAAATTCTGCTTGCTCTGCAATATTTCCGAACGTTAAAACAATGTTTCATTTTACGACCCACTTAATAAATTTTGGTTGCTCTGCAGCTTAAAGCATTGAGCAATAATGTAAACACTGCAACAAAGTTCATTCAACGTAAATAGTATAAGCGATAAGCCGAAGCAACAGCTTCGGCATTAACATTTTTGTTAAATAAAAATCAGAAATAAAGTTTACTTCAATTCAATCGGAAGTCTTTGTAAATTATTTTCCATAATTGGCGCAGTCGGCACCTACCAATCTAAAGATAGGTAGAAGATCCTAGAAAAGCGAAGTTTTCAGGATAAGGACTAAATTTCTTAAGCTAAATTTAAAAAAGCACTAAAGTTTTAAAGTTAAAAAGTTACAAAGGACAAGTGAAAAATTAAAGTTAAAAAGTTAAAGAAGGACAAGTGAAAAATTTTATATAACTAAACAGTTAAATTAAAAAGCACTAAAGTTCTGAAAAGTCCCAAGTGAACGGAATAAATAGAGAAAATGCCAACAACAAGAAGTGCAAATCAACTCGAAACGACTCCTGAGGAACCGAAAGCAACCAATGTAACAAGTATGGCTTTCACCTTCACCGCAAACGATCTCATTAAAGAAGCTCAACGAATACATGAATTCCGTGGCGACGGAACCTATGCATTGATGTCATTCTTAAGAGAAGTGGACATCTTAATACCAATGGTGGAGAGCAACACAGCGACGAAGCACTACATCTTCAATAAGATTATAATTAACAAAATTCAAGGACCTGCATTGGACGTTATCAGGACGTTGGGACCGAATCCGGAATGGATGGATATGAAGGAGATCCTTATACAAAATTTCGGGATTAAAGAAACGTACCATAACCTCTATCAAAAAGTATTCGCTGCAAGAAATTATAATGTAAGCAATTATTTTCTATATCTTAAAAATATTTTGTCAAAATTAAATGAAAAATACGAATACGATCAGGGCAAACCTACGGAATTTTGTCCAAAAAATAATGAAAGCGTCGTAATCAAAACTTTTTTAAATAATATTGATGCAAATTTAGCGTCATTTATCGTAAATAGGGACATAAAAAACATTAGGGAAGCGTTTTATTTATTAGAAGCCAATGGCCTAATTAGAGAACATAAACAAAAAAATAAACAGAGTTCTTTTAACAATGCACAAATTCCACGTCAAAATTTCGGACAGACATACCAAAATAGACAGAACTTTTCTAACAATGCACAAAAACCACGTCAAAACTTCGGACAGACATACCAAAATAGACAGAATTTTTCTAACAATGCACAAATACCACGTCAAAACTTCGGACAGACATACCAAAATAGAAAGAATTTTTCTAACAATGCACAAGTACCACGTCAAAATTTTGGACAAGCATACCAAAATAGATCACAAGGACCACAACAAAATTCTAGACAAACATTCCGAATGAGCGAACATAATGAAATTAATAATTTTCAGAACGACCCAGTCCATGTAGACCAGTTAGAGCTACAAAATGCAAATTTTCACTTGGATCCAACACTACAAATTTACCGATAGTAGAAGTCACAATAGGTAACAATAAAATTGTATGCCTTATCGACTCCGGTTCCACAACATCAATCCATAATGATAGTTTATTACAGAAGTACCCTAAAGCCCTGTTAGAAATTCCTACAAAATGCGGAACGATTGATAACATAATTCCAGTATCATTTGAAATTATTACTGAATTTCCTAAAGAATTTGGAAAAAAGGCATATACGGCATGGAAATTAATTAAATTTCAAGAAAAAAAACCCTTCGATGCCATCATCGGCCAAAATATTTTAAAACCTTTCGGTGCCATTATTGATATGAAAAAAAATGTTTTAATTATAAATAATAATTCAATTAAGTTTATCGGGTCCTGCCCCTATCAATTTGATGAAATTCATCAATTGGAGACCATCGATGGTGATGGCTCTGAATATAACGAATTATATAAAAATCTTAATTCTGAAGAAAATAAGTATTTAACACACTTTATAGCAAATAATAAAGACCATTTTTTAAAGAAGGTGATCAGCTCACCAGTACGTCAATAATACAGCATGAGATAGTTACAACAGTGAACACCCCAATATATTCAAAAATATATAGGTATCCACAAGTTCACGAAAAAGAAATTAAAAAACAAATTACAGAAATGCTTAACCAAGGCATTATTAAAGAAAGTAATTCCCCTTACAATAGCCCACTTTGGATTGTACCGAAGAAAACGGACAATTCTGGGAAAGATAAATGGAGAATCGTCATAGATTATAGGAAGCTAAACGAAATAACTGTAGACGATAAATTCCCTATACCCCACATAGACGGAATTTTAGACAAACTTGGTAGGGCACAATATTTTACGACATTAGACCTTGCCAAGGGCTTCCACCAAATTTTAGTTAAGGAAGAAGATAGAAAGAAAACTGCGTTTTCAACACCACTTGGGCATTATGAATATACTCGTATGCCATTCGGGCTAAAAAACGCTCCATCCACATTTCAACGGATGATGAACCACGTCCTTAAGGACTACATCAATACAATTTGTATTGTATATATGGATGACATTCTAATCTTCAGTACCTCAATAGAAGAACATGTTGATAGCATAAAAAAGGTTTTTAATAAATTAAAACAACACAATTTTGAAATACAATTTGATAAGTGCAATTTTTTCGCAAAAGAAACTCACTTCCTAGGCCATATCTTAACCCCAGAAGGAGTTAAGCCTAACCCACAAAAAATAAAGCACATACAAAAATTAAAACTACCTTCTACCCGTAAACAGATAAAGTAATTTTTAGATGTCACTGGGTACTATCGTAAATTCGTTAAAGATTACGCTAAAGTAGCGCAACCAATAACTAAATATCTTAAAAAAGATACGAAAATTAACATAAACGACCCAAATTATATAAATGCCTTTGAAAAACTGTTACGCGCCAAATTCCGCTCGCGTATTGGAGGTGGGTTTGGCCGACTCAGAGGAGGAGGCCGTGGGTGTTTATAAGAATTTTTGATTTAATTTGGGCGCCACGCGATATACCCAACTCCGATTCGTTCCAGATATCGCGATCACTGGGAACGTTGCGATGTATAAACCCAACCAATTATCTTTCCCTGTTACCTTTTTTTCCCACCTTCTTCTTATTTTCAAATAAGCGGAAATTAAAGTTTTAGTAAATATTCAAAATTTATTTATAAAATACATACCAACAAATAACCTTTATAAAATACCCACATTCCTACAGTAAACAATCGATTGTTTTCCCTAGGATTACAAACTGGCAGGTTGTGAAAATAATTAGGAATAACCGGACCCAAAATTCGATAGAAATATCACCATAAAATATTAATTGGAAAATAGTTTATAAATCATAGTTGGATATAAATAACAAGAAGAAAATAAAGAATTAACCAAATGCTTTGATAAATTTGATCGCAATCATTACCCGCGACTCTATCAAAAAAATATGAAGTAAAATTATAAACAATACTCTAACATACTTCGTGATGTTAGATTATTTAAATAAAAATAGAAAAATACAAAACACAGATTTTATGCTGCAATCCCCAGGATTGAACCCGTGCCTCCGGCGTACAAGGACAGCGTCTTTACCACTACACTATTGTAGATGTACCACAATCGTGGTTTATTCACGACTTCTTCCACGAGCAAGGATGCGTATAAGTGCGCGCATAAACTTAAGCCTTGTTGATACCGGGTATATAGAATGCACCCAAAATATGTCCAATTATTGGGAAAAACCTCAGGACGTAGTATAATCTATAAAGAAAATACACGTTTTAAAAATTAAGCTCATAGGCTACTAGTCCTGGGGTTTTCTTTTAAGATTTCCTACCTTGCACTTAGATCTCCATTTGGTAAAATCCTAAAGCTCCAGAATTAGCCCTCTCGTTATCGTTGAGTCGTTTTCCTGTTGGAACTGTTGAACATAAAATGTCCTTTTTTTTTTTTTTATTTATTTTTTTTCAATTCTAGCCCAATAACACGATTTTAATTTCACCTTTTTTTTTAAATTTCTTTCTAACACTTTTCGCGCGATTTGACTAAATCGAACCATTAACTTTAACTATAACTTTAACTTGAAGGCAATTAAGTCGACCGCAACCTTCTACAACTCTTTTCGAACTCGTCTTAAGAAAACTAATCATCGCTAAACAAAGCGACGAATTTATCAGGCGACAGCGTTAACGGTAGCGCTGAATCGCCTATGATCACCTCATTTTCTACCTATATTTTGTATATGAGTTTTAAATAATTATTTATATTTATATATTTCCTATACTTACTATTTATTTCATTATATAGCCCCTTTCTTATATTCTTTTCTTTCCTTTGTATGATTTTATTTAATTAATATTTTCAGCTTTATATTTAAGCCTAATATTTAAGTTTCCACCTAACTCACTTATATCATTTAAAGTTGATTCTATTTTAGATTTAAGTATTTTAGGTATATACTTGCTGGCTCAATTAACAAAAAAAATAATTACACCTGACACCACTGGGGTTCGAACCTACGACCTCTTGGTTACTGGTCAGACACCATATGCACTGAGCCACTGAGTGATGATAAAATTATTTTTACAGCGGAAATGCTGTACACTTCCCCAATCAGATTTCCCCATTCAATACAATCTATTTTTAGAACATAATACAGCAAAGCTAACTTATCCACCACACGTTCTATTATAGCTGCCCTACGGCATTCATATAGCAAACAGCAGTGAGGTGAAAACTTACCCACTCTACAAAATGGTTAGTATATTACAATTATTTTTATTAGTAGTATGATACTTATTTTTATTATTATTATTATTATTATTATTATTATTATTAATATTTTTATTATTATTGTTATTATTATTATTATTATTATTATCATTATTATTATCATTATTATTATTATTATTATTATTATTATTATTATTATTATTATTATTTAAATTCCAACCATTATATTAACCAAGTTTAAGCTATAGCTCTTGACCGTAACACTCCCCCCTTCCTTTAAGAAGTTTTCACTCACTGCTATTATGTGGACTACCATAATAAACCTTTAAGTCCTTGCTATGCCATACCCCAGCATTACGCCTATCGATCGTCTCTAACTCATATGTCCACGGTGACATCTTTTTCCGAATTCTGTAAGGGCCTATAAAAGTAGGAGCAAGCTTAGCCGTAAAATATTTGGTGGCATCGGACAGAACGTAGTTTCGACGCAGCACCAAATCATTGATATTATACTGTGCATCTCGGTGCCGAAGATCAAAGTTTCTCGCTGCTCTCTCGGATGACTTCAACATGCGAGAGCGTATATCATTTACGATGACCCCCATGTTCTTAAACCGATGGCAATCCCCATTGGTTCGATCTACCATAAACCCTTCTGCAGGAATAGGCTCACTATTTTGTCGCAAAGGCATTTCTCTACCGAAAATAACAGAAAATGGAGTTCTCCTTGTTACCTCATTCCGCGACGTTCGAATAGTGCAGGCTACTTTTGGTAACAAAACTTCCCAATTCCGATGATTTTCTGCCACATAGGCCCTAAGCTTCGTTTTTACCGTTTGATTGAATCTTTCGGCAGGGTTGGCTTGAGGGTGATAAAAAGGCGTGAAAGTAATAGTTACTCCGTAGCATTTCATCAGAGCCGAGAAATCTTTACTCCGGAATTGACCGCCATTATCACATACCACCCATTTCGGGACACCAAATGTTAAGAAAACATGATCTTTTAAAGCTTGACACACTGATTTTGCGGTCGCTGAGCGTAAGGGAAAGAAAAGAGGAAATTTCGAAATGTAATCTACCACAGTTAAAATATAGCAGAACCCTCGTATGCTTCTTGGTAATGGACCAATCAAGTCCATACTAAGCATTGTCCAGGGTCCCTTCACCTCCCTTGCCCTTGATTGCATGAAGCCCCCTGGCCTTTGCAAATCCGGCTTAGTTTTCTGACAGATGTCACAATGACGGACATACTTTTGGATATCTTTCTTCATTCGCGGCCAAAAGTAACGCTGCTGAGCTTTACCTAGAGTCGCCTTTATTCCGCCGTGTCCTCCCAGAATATCGTCGTGTACTTCTTTTAACACCGCTCCCCTCAGCCCTTTTGGTACCACCAACTTCCATCTATCCGCTTCATCACAAGTGAGTTGTTCCCTAGATACAATATATCTTTAAAGTTTGTCGTCCTCGATTCTCCATGTCGACAATGTATCTGGATTTTCTTGAACCTCCTTGAACTTAGATTTGTACCAACTGTCTTCTATTTCTACACAATCTACAACGTCTTCAGGCACTGCCCTCGAGAGTGCATCCGGCATTAAATGCTCTTTTCCTTTGCGATGAATAATTGTGAAATCATATTGTTGCAAACGCACTGCCCACCTCGCTAGTCTACCTTGAGGATCCTTAAGATTTTGTAGCCAAACTAGAGAATGGTGATCGGTGATCACTGTAAAAGTTGTGCCCTCTAGATAAGGTCGTAGTTTTTCGATCGCCCAGAGTACTGCCAGACATTCTCGTTCGGTAGGCGAAAAGTTTTTCTCCGTTCTCGATAACGTTCTACTGAGGTTACATACAACTTTCTCGTTTTCCTCCTCTTTTTGGGTTAAAACCGCACCTATACCATATCCAGACGCATCGGTATGCAAGAGAAAAGGTCTAGACAAAATTGGGGCTTGTACCAATTGATTTTTGAGTTTTAAAAATGCAGCTTCGCACTCTGCTGACCATATAAACTTAGCCCTCTTTTTTAACAGCGCTGTAATTGGGGATATCAATTCCGAAAAATTTGGTACAAATTTCCTATACCAGGATACCATTCCAATAAGCCTTCTAACTGCGGACACTGTCGTGGGCCGTGGATACTCTACCATGCTTCTGACTTTTCCAGGGTCTACCGATAGACCATGCTTGTTCACAACGTATCCCAAATATTTTAATTCACTTTTACAAAACTCGCATTTGTCTTTATTTAAGGTTAAACCCGCCTGATGTAACCTTTTGAGCACCTCTCTCAAAATCTCTACATGCTTGAAAAAGGTATCGGTGACGATAATTACGTCATCAAGATAAACAAAAACGTATGGGTCTAATTTTGGACCTAAAACCTTATCTATAAACCTTTGCCAAGTACTGGGAGAATTGGAAAGACCCATAGGTAACCGTCGAAATTGGAACAACCCTTTTCATGGAACCGTAAACGCCGTGTACTTCTTGGAACCTTCAGACAAAGGGATCTGAAAATACGCAGACTTAATATCTAGAGATGAAAGAAAATGAGCATTTCGCAGCTTGTCTAAAGTTGCGGAGACGTACGGTATCGGGTAAGCATCGCGTTCTGTCACCCTGTTCAATTTCCGAAAATCCACCACAAAACGAAAGCTATTGTCTTTCTTCTTTACCAGAAGGATTGGTGCCGACCAACTACTATCCGACGGTTCAATGACTCCATCCGCCAGGAGCTGATCCACTTGATCGTTAATGTGTTTTTGCAACACGGGAGAAACTGGATAGTATCGGCATTTTATTGGCTGAGAGTCAGTTTCAATGACGTGCTCAATAAGCGAAGTACAACCTAGCTTCCCAGGATTTGAATCAAAAGCTGACGCGATTAACTGGTCTAGGTCACTTCTCTCCTTATTAGACAATACCATAGAGTCCTGAATCGCCACAATATCTGGGCTAAATTCCCACCGGTTTTTCCTTAAATCTGGTTTTATGGAAAACTCCTTCCAGAAATTAGTACCTAAGATCAGCTTGTGCGGGAGATCGGGCACCACTAAAAACTCGAAAACCTGCACCCTATCCTCAACTACCACCGGAACGCTTACTGAGCCCAGAATGTGAATTTTCTCCCCATTGGCCACCGTTGCTGTAGAATATGATTCACGGAGGCGAAGGTTCTTAAGTCTCAGAAGGTCCCACCCTGGACCTCCAATGAAAGAACCTGTCGCCCCGGAATCCAATAACCCAACTATTTTTTCCCCATATATACTTATTGCTAAATAAGGCCTGTTGTCTTGACTGGTAGGAACAAAAAGAAAATCAGCCAACACCATTGAATTCTTCCCGCTCGAGCCAGTTTTGGCTACAGTCTGTTTTCTCTTCAAAACCTTATTCTCTACAAAATTATTAGACGCAGCGGTTTGTCTACCAACCCCACTCAGTAATCCGCTATTTACAGAGGGGCCTGACCGTTTCCCGACGGATTGCACGTATTGCAACGTCTACGAATTACGCCAACTGCTCTGCATCCAAAACATTTCACCGGCTTAGCACAACTGCTTGCAACATGACCCGATTGACGACAACGAAAACATATTATTCGCTGATTAGGGTAATTCACAGCATTGACCTCCTGAGAAAACCCGTTCGCCGTATCTAAATAAGCTAGGTCAGGTTCCAAAAGCTGACCTTGACGACGTGTGGGTGGCGGAGCGTAACGACCTACAAAATATTGTGTCATTTCCAGCTTCCGGCCTACTTCAATCAACTGCCTTACTGAAGAAATGTCCACAAGCGCAAGCGACATTTGATAAATTGGCGTAAGATTCCGCCGGATGACTCCCAGGATCTTCGCTTCCCCGCACTTCTCATACAACCTCGACAATAGACCTTGCATCACACTCACGAACATACCTATTGATTCATTTGGTCCTTGTGTTCGGTGCTTTATTTCTTCCCATAATCGCTCGTCGTAGCCTGGAGGTTGAAATTCCTGTTTCAATTGCAACACCATATCTTCCCAGGTACTTATGAACCGCTTATTAGCGCGAAACCAAACTGAAGCCCTTCCCACGAACAGGTCAATGGCCGAACGATACAGCTCTTCTTCCGAATAACCCCGAGCAACCCTTAATTCTTCCACTCTTTCCAGGAAAGCACTGATGGATTCGCTAGGTTCACCACTAAAATGCACGTTCCACTTGTAGATTGGTATCGATTTTACCGAAGGCAACCACTGACCCCGCGCTAAGGCCTCGTCCTCATATTCTATAGCCCTATGCTCTTGATTAACAAAATTTTGGTTTGGTACCCGAGTAGACTCAGCGTTACAAGGCTCGCTCCTTTCAGCCACTTTTACGTCCAATTGTACACATAATTCAGCTACTTTATTCCTACTTGTGGCTACAAACTCCTTCTCAAGTACCGTGGAAGCCCTAACATGCCCTAATCTCCCTAAAACGTGTGCACACTTTGCCTCAAGTTTGAGTTGGTCATTTGAGTTAACCTTTTCTCCAAAATCCCCAACTAACTTTTCTATATCTAACAATTTTCTTTCTATGGCCTCTTTATCTTCTTCGAAGGTGTACGGATAATCTACATCTATGAATGAAGAGTTACGCTTTAAGGCTGCGTGAAGAAACTTCCTCATTTCATCAACACCTGTCCCTGCTAATCCCCGTATATTTATTTCGTACTTCAACTCCTCACTAGATAGTCGATTCACCAAATTTGGATCCATAGTGCAGGGAAAAAAAATTATAGGAAAATCACGGAAATATTAAAAAAAAAAAATTAACTAGTTTCTAAGTTAGTAATACTAGTTAACTACTAATTAATTATTTAGATAGTTTTTAATCCCGAGGTTTTCCCCGAATCACGAACAAAATATTTTCTTTTGCTTGTGCAGAAGGAATAAAAAAAATTTAAAACAACCGAAGTCAAAATTAAATTAAAAAATCCAAATAAAAAAAAAATTAATCAAACAAAATCAAAGCATTAAGGCGCGTAATAATTGGCAAAAAGTATATATTTGTTTTGATCGGGCCCCACGTTGGGCGCCAAAATGTTACGCGCCAAATTCCGCTCGCGTATCGGAGGTGGGTTTGGCCGACTCAGAGGAGGAGGCCGTGGGTGTTTATAAGAATTTTTGATTTAATTTGGGCGCCACGCGATATACCCAACTCCGATTCGTTCCAGATATCGCGATCACTGGGAACGTTGCGATGTATAAACCCAACCAATTATCTTTCCCTGTTACCTTTTTTTCCCACCTTCTTCTTATTTTCAAATAAGCGGAAATTAAAGTTTTAGTAAATATTCAAAATTTATTTATAAAATCCATACCAACAAATAACCTTTATAAAATACCCACATTCCTACAGTAAACAATCGATTGTTTTCCCTAGGATTACAAACTGGCAGGTTGTGAAAATAATTAGGAATAACCGGACCCAAAATTCGATAGAAATATCACCATAAAATATTAATTGGAAAATAGTTTATAAATCATAGTTGGATATAAATAACAAGAAGAAAATAAAGAATTAACCAAATGCTTTGATAAATTTGATCGCAATCATTACCCGCGACTCTATCAAAAAAATATGAAGTAAAATTATAAACAATACTCTAACATACTTCGTGATGTTAGATTATTTAAATAAAAATAGAAAAATACAAAACACAGATTTTATGCTGCAATCCCCAGGATTGAACCCGTGCCTCCGGCGTAAAAGGACAGCGTCTTTACCACTACACCATTGTAGATGTACCACAATCGTGGTTTATTCACGACTTCTTCCCCGAGCAAGGATGCGTATAAGTGCGCGCATAAACTTAAGCCTTGTTGATACCGGGTATATATAATGCACCCAAAATATGTCCAATTATTGGGAAAAACCTCAGGACGTAGTATAATCTATAAAGAAAATACACGTTTTAAAAATTAAGCTCATAGGCTACTAGTCCTGGGGTTTTCTTTTAAGATTTCCTACCTTGCACTTAGATCTCCATTTGGTAAAATCCTAAAGCTCCAGAATTAGCCCTCTCGTTATCGTTGAGTCGTTTTCCTGTTGGAACTGTTGAACATAAAATGTCCTTTTTTTTTTTTTATTTATTTTTTTCAATTGTAGCCCAATAACACGATTTTAATTTCACCTTTTTTTTTAAATTTCTTTCTAACACTTTTCGCGCGATTTGACTAAATCGAACCATTAACATTAACTATAACTTTAACTTGAAGGCAATTAAGTCGACCGCAACCTTCTACAACTCTTTTCGAACTCGTCTTAAGAAAACTAATCATCGCTAAACAAAGCGACGAATTTATCAGGCGACAGCGTTAACGGTAGCGCTGAATCGCCTATGATCACCTCATTTTC
Organism: Pherbina coryleti; assembly: GCA_943735915.1. Lineage (NCBI taxonomy): Eukaryota > Metazoa > Arthropoda > Insecta > Diptera > Sciomyzidae > Pherbina > Pherbina coryleti. The sequence goes on along the minus strand of OX030948.1, from coordinate 104,400,023 downwards.
TACCTATATTTTGTATATGAGTTTTAAATAATTATTTATATTTATATATTTCCTATACTTACTACTTATTTCATTATATAGCCCCTTTCTTATATTCTTTTCTTTCCTTTGTATGATTTTATTTAATTAATATTTTCAGCTTTATATTTAAGCCTAATATTTAAGTTTCCACCTAACTCACTTATATCATTTAAAGTTGATTCTATTTTAGATTTAAGTATTTTAGGTATATACTTGCTGGCTCAATTAACAAAAAAAATAATTACACCTGACACCACTGGGGTTCGAACCTACGACCTCTTGGTTACTGGTCAGACACCATATGCACTGAGCCACTGAGTGATGATAAAATTATTTTTACAGCGGAAATGCTGTACACTTCCCCAATCAGATTTCCCCATTCAATACAATCCATTTTTAGAACATAATACAGCAAAGCTAACTTATCCACCACACGTTCTATTATAGCTGCCCTACGGCATTCATATAGCAAACAGCAGTGAGGTGAAAACTTACCCACTCTACAAAATGGTTAGTATATTATGTAATCCCGTTCTTGATTGTAAGGCGCGAGGCTGATTGCCTTATTTTACAATTTAACAAAAGCGTGTCGTGTCAAGTAGTATCAAAAACAGAATGGCCGACCCTTTTGCAGTGCTGCCATATCTGCATATTTCTTTATTTAATTTTCAGGGCTACCAACTATTAAAACCTACCATGCTTAAGGCTAATGCACACTAACAATACAATTAGTAATAATTAATAATAGGTATTCATGATATACAATATGGTATACAGTTTAATGGACTTGTAGTTATATTAATAATAGGTATTCATGATATACAATATGACAGACAATTTATAATGGACTTGTACGAGCTATATATTACAACTCGGCCAATCTGACTATCTTGATTGACCTCAATCAAGACAACCAGTTAATTCAATATAAACTTATTTCATACAATAACGCTAACTTAAAGTAGTAGAGGGTGGCATATGACAATATGGAGCTTTGGTATCATGTGGTATCTCTGGTGATAACCATTTTCGTATTTTTGTTGATTCAACTATACTATTATATGGCAACTGAGTCAGCTGGCAATTTTCAATGTCTCTAATTACGTAACGGTCATGAGGCAATACTTTAGAAATTACATAAGGACCGCGATATTTTGGAATGAATTTTTTGTTTTTCCCAACAGCAGTATCATTATTCTTAATAACAACAAAATCACCAGCTAAATAGGTGCGCGCAGGTGCACTCTTTAAAAAATATTGCGTATTATATTCTTGTGACCTTTCAATAGCACTAAGTGCATCAGATCTGACCGATTCCAAAGACTTCGTTGTATTTTCATCTAATTTATCATTTAGGTATTCTGTTAACTCATCAACTATAGTACCCCTTTGATCAGTTCCGAATAATAATTTACTAGGTGTCTGCCTCGTTGTGCTGTGAACCGTGTTATTCAGCGCATATTCTACTTGAGACAGCTTTAATGACCAGTCAGCGTGCTGAATAGGCTCACTTAATTTGCTTAACATTGCTCGGAGTACCCGATTTACTCGCTCAACTTGGCCATTAGCTTGCGGCGAAGCGACGGCAACCTTGACATGACTAATGTTATTTTTGAGCAGGTAGTTGCTAAATTCATTCGAAGTAAAACAAGTTCCTCGGTCAGAAATAATCCGCCTAGGCCGACTATAATAATTAAAATATTTATCTAATGCGCAACATATTTCTTTTGTGCTAGTTGAATTTACTGCATATAACCGAACAAACTTTGTAAAGGCGTCTATGACAACTAAAATATGCTTACGCTTTGAAGTTATTGAAGGTAACGGCCCAAAATGGTCCACATGTATCGTGTCAAAAGGAATAGGTTTCTTTGGAATAGTAAATAGATTATGCTCATTGGAACGTGATGGTGACGAGTTCATTATACACTTAATACAATTTTTAATAAATTTATTTATTTTATCTTTCATATTTGCAAACCAATAGTTTTTTCGTATTTGATCATAACACTTATCTATTCCAAGGTGACCTATTTTTTCATGAATCATTCGAATGACATTATTTTCCATTTCCTTAGGCACACACAAAAGTAACCGATTCGGGTCAATTTTCCGAAAGACTAATCCGTCACGTAACTCATAACCATTTACAACACCCTTTTCTAAATCACCTTGCAATTCTCGAATCTTTTGGTCACGATTTTGCGCCACTTGTATATAAAAATCCAAATCATCCTCATCTACTGCGGCACTCATTCCAACTAAATATATTGTCTACATCAGAAGGCTTTATATCCGCTTTTTTTAACAATTGTTCATTAGAATGACATCGACTCAAAGCGTCTACATGACCCATTGAAACACCACTTCTATGCTGAATCGAATAGTTATAATTTTCTAGCTCCAGTGCCCATCGAGCAATTCTTGGGTTGACATGTTTTTTGCTAAGCGTCATCGTGAGTGAATTGCAGTCTGTGACAATCTTGAAAGAAATGTATAGATTTCGAAACAATAGAAATTTACGAACAACTTTTTTTAGAACAGAAAGAAGCACAAAATCTATACGCAGTTATGGTATAAGAATTTTCAACAAACTACCCGCACATGTAAAAAATTGTAATATCCTAGATCACTTCAAAAGTATGGTTAAAAATCTCTTATTACAAAACTATAATTTTGAACTGTAAAATTGAAACTTTTAAAAGAAAATGAAATATTTTATAATATGAATTGTTAATGCCAAGTACTATACAAAAAATTAAATTTGAATACAGTAAACTAGTAAACTGAATTATGTTATACTAAATGAATATATAAATAAGAATTAGCAATGATCTCGTCACGCAATTGATAGCGTTATTTATTATAAAATCTATTAAATTATTTTCTCGTACATAATGTATTTTTTTTTGAGAAATAATTGCATACGATAAATTTATCTCACATGCAATCAATAAAGAAAAAAAAAAAAAAAAAAAAAAAATGCCTTCTAGATACACACGAAACCGCCGTAGTGCACAGATAATAGATAGGGTTTCCAGTTCAAAACTGTGGTATTTTGATTCAACGTCAGATGTAGATTTTGAAAAATAAGCTAAAGGGTGAAATAGTCCATCATTTTGTCGTTGCATAAGTATTGCACCAAAACCATAGCTACTGGCATCACAATGAAGTTCGGTTTCACGTTTTGGATTGTATATTGCTAATATTGGTGCAGCAGAAAGCCTATCTCGCAAATTATATAATGCATCAACACAATCATAAGAAAAATCGAAACTATTTTCTTTGCGTAATAAATTCAACAGGGGCCTTGCAATTTTAGAGAATGATGGTACAAACCGCCGAAAATACGAAAATAAGCCAATACATTTCTGCAGCTCTTTTTGATTTGAGGGCATCGGATAGTTTTTTATTGCTCGGATGTGGGAGTCACTAGGCCTAATTCCAGATGAATTTACTGAATACCCTAAATATTCTATTTCATTATATCCAAATTTACATTTCTTCAATTTGATTTCAAGGCCTTTTTCGTAAATTCGCGAAAGAACTTCTTTAACTATTTCTACATGAAGTTTAAAATCGACAGAAGCAATTAAATATCATCAATATAAACTATTATTTTGTGTTCATCAATCAAATCTCTAAAAATGTTGTAAACAAAACGCTGAAAATTGGCTGGCGCATTTTTTAATCCGAATGGCATCTTTAGGTACTCAAACTGTCCATGAGGCGTGACAAAAGAAGTTAAAGGAATCGAATCAGTGTCCATACTTAACTGATTAAATCCATCCTTTAAATCCAGAAGAGTAAACCATCTTTTATCCGCCATATACTCTACACAATCCTCAATCAGAGGCAATGGAAAATTATCGCGGATTGTCTTTTTGTTTAATGCACGATAGTCAATGCACATCCGTGTGGCACCACATTTCTTTTTTACCAATACAAGAGCAGAAGCATATGGATAATTGCTTGGCCGAATAATATTTCTATCTATCAAGTCATCAGTTATTTTTCTAACTTCTGCTCTATCAAAAAAAGACAACCTTCGCGGTGCACAATGGAATGGAATGTCATCTGTCAATCGAATTTTCATTTTGTAACCATACCACTTTCGAGTTAAATTTTGAAGTTGCAGATATGAATCCATAATAACTTTATGAATTGCATCAGTTTGATGCTTACTTAACCCAGGAAAAATATTTATATCTCGATCCGAATTTTCAATGTCAATAGCGTAAAGTTTTGAAATAAATTCATCGTCACCAACAGGAGACCCATCTCTTACCGATTTCACCCGAACACTAGATTTATTCACAATGTCATCTTCACTACCTTCCCTATGAGCATTAAAAGAGGACCTTTTACCACTATAATTAATTTCTTCCCTACCAAAATCAGATACACGAACACATGAATTATTTTTTTTTTATTTTGGACAACTTTATTTATTTCAACGTTGACACTTTTTTCTTTTTGAGTTAAATATATACTAAATTTTTGCTTAAAATCTCGTCCAAGAATCACAGACATTGCCATTGTGTCATTTGGTGTAACTACAAAAGATATGGTTTTGGTTTCCTTTCGAAATTGTACTGAGCAAGTTATCATACCATATGAATAAATTTTTTGTCCACCCAAGCCAAGGTAACTAGTTGGCAACAAAATATTTGGTAATTTGACTGATTCTGGGATACTTGAGCGTTGGATAAGGCTAATCGGACTACCGGAGTCAATAAGAGAAAAAAAATTCATAAATTCAGTGCATATACCCCAACTACAAATATCAAATGCCACCCTTACCATTTGCATAACACGAATAACATCAGCGGCCTCGTTCACATCGTCATAATTATTTACAGCAGCAGCAGTGAGTGACTTGTTCCTCTTCAGTTTCGGACAATCATTGTGAAGATGCCCCATTTGATGGCACGAAAAGCATGATCCTGGTGGCCGTAGTGGTTTTGGACAAGCACTCTGGTAATGCCCAAATTGTGAACAATTAAAGCATCGAATTTCAGCAGTAGTGGTAACAGCAGCAGACCTCGGTTTTTGAAGAGCGTGTGGTAATGTTGACTTTAATACATTTGATTTTGAGCGCCGCTGTTCATGACGATCCATTCTGCATATTAGCTCATCCAGTGTATTGGCACCAAACAAATAAGCAATGTGATGGCTACTATCCGGTATTCCATCAACGATGATATCTATTAGTTCTTGTTCTGCGATGTCGGATTGTGAAGCAATAGACTGCATGGCGACTACGTAGCTTATGCACGATTCTTGTGGTTTCAATTTGCGTGCACGCAACTGACGGTAAACTTCTTGTCGTGTTACCGTGCGACTGAACATTTTGATCAGACTAGCCTTCATTTGAGGATATGTAATCAAGCCGAGATTGTGAACATAATCTCTAGCTGTGCCACCCAACCGACGTCGTACACCCAAGCACTGTTCTCTTGGATTATATCCGCACATATTGGTGTAATCTTCAAATTGTAAAAACCACTTACCAATATCATAGTTGTCGTCTCCACTAAACCTGGGTACCGCAGAGTCCAGTTCCTCAAAAATAATACGCCGGACAGCAGGCAGCTCAGGTTCGCCTCTTTCCAATTTTTGAATGTGTTGCTTTAGCTCCAATATTTCGCGTTGCATTCTCAAAGCATTTAGTTGCTCCGTAAGTGGGCACATGTTGGCATTTTCTGATATTTCAGCCTTGGAAGCAACTAGAGGAACAGCCGTATGTTCAGTCATATTAGATTTATTTACAGCAGATAAAAAAACATCGGAATTTGCAGAAGTTTCAATGGCAGCGGAGTTGGCAGCAGCGAAAACAACATTGTATGCATCAGGTGATTCAACAGTGGGCACATCGGGTTTTGCAGCAGTTATTTTAGCAGCAGTGATCTTAGCAGCGGTGGTGATGGTTGGTGCGGCGGTGGTGGATGTTTCATTTGTAACGATTACACTTTTTATGTCGTCTAGAGCAGAAGTTGCACAGGGGCCATCTGCAACAGTAATGGGTACAGCAGTGGGCGCTTCGGTTCTTACAGCAGTCTTAAGAGTTGCAAGCTTAGCCGAGGTAGCAGATGCGTCACTCGCAGCGGTTGCCTTATTCGCCGAGGTGTCACACTCCCTATCCGCGGAGATTGGTAGAGCTTTATTCGAAGGAATAGAGGATGCTCTATTATCTGAGTTGGCGCGTGTTTCACCTGAGGAGACAGCTGGTGCTTCATTCTCAGAGGAGAAATAAACCGCATCTACGGGGCCAGCTAGTGTTCCAGTAGCGGGGGCCGAGGTTCCTTGTCGAGTTGGTCGTCGGCTCATTATATGCGCTAGGAGCAAAATATAAATTATTTCGATATTTTGAGCGTAGTGGTGAAAGAAACCCCACATCTGAAGTTGTAATCCCGTTCTTGATTGTAAGGCGCGAGGCTGATTGCCTTATCTTACAATTTAACAAAAGCGTGTCGTGTCAATTAGTATCAAAAACAGAATGGCCGACCCTTTTGCAGTGCTGCCATATCTGCATATTTCTTTATTTAATTTTCAGGGCTACCAACTATTAAAACCTACCATGCTTAAGGCTAATGCACACTAACAATACAATTAGTAATAATTAATAATAGGTATTCATGATATACAATATGGTATACAGTTTAATGGACTTGTAGTTATATTAATAATAGGTATTCATGATATACAATATGACAGACAATTTATAATGGACTTGTACGAGTTATATATTACAATTACAATTATTTTTATTAGTAGTATGATACTTATTTTTATTATTATTATTATTATTATTATTATTAATATTTTTATTATTATTGTTATTATTATTATTATTATTATTATCACTATTATTATCATTATTATTATTATTATTATTATTATTATTATTATTATTATTATTATTATTTAAATTCCAACCATTATATTCACCAAGTTTAAGCTATAGCTCTTGACCGTAACAAAACTTAAACAGATTCTTACTGAAAATCCCATCTTAAGATATCCTGATTTTAGTAAAACATTTAAATTAGTAACAGACGCTAGTAATTTTGCGATAGGAGCTGTATTACAACAGGGTAACCACCCAATATCATATGCCAGTAGGACTTTGAGAACTCTTGGCCATCGTTTGGGCCACCAATTATTTCAGACCCTACCTATACGGTAATGAATTTAATTTACTAACGGACCATCAACCATTGAAATGGCTTTACGCCAAATCAAATGGAAAAGATATAAACCCACGGTTACAAAGATGGCTCCTTAAATTAGGAGAATATAATATAAACATAGAGTATATTAAAGGCTCAGAGAATAAAGTAGCTGACTTCTTGAGCAGAATTAACAGTAATACAAACGAAATAAATGCTTTAGAAAATGATCCTGAAGGACCAGCTAGTTTACCCATAGTAAATAATAATGATAACGAAAATACAGAGACAATCCAATCTCAAGAGGACGAACTTAATAAAACCTTTCCAATTCTAGAAACTGTAGTAAATCGTTTCAAAACCCAAATCATTTTAACGGAAAATAAAACGAAAGAATTTGAAATAATTCACAAAAATAAAAAAGTTTATATTTCTCGGGAAGATCTAGATAGTAATGCATCAGATATTTTAAGAAGACATATTAAATCAGGTAAAATCGCCATTTTTAGTGGACTTAGTAATCAAGAATACAATAAACTCGAACAATTAATCATAGAACTTTTTGACAACATACATTCAATTAAATTTGTAAAATGTTTACATCATGCAAAAGACGTTAACGAAGAACAAGCCTATAAATTAATTAAAAAATACCATAAATTTGAAACTGGACATACAGGGATTAACGAAAATTATGAAGGACTAAAGATATCGATATACTTCCCTAACTTAAAAATTTTAATTCAAAAATTTATAAATAATTGCGACATTTGTAATAAAGTAAAATATGATAGAAACCCAATCAAAAATAAATTCCAATCGACAGAAACTCCAAAAGATTGCAATGACATAATTCATATGGACGTATACACAAACTCAAAATCGAACTTTTTAACTTTAATTGATAAATTTTCCAAATTCGCCACAGCTTTCTACCTTGAAGACAGAAATAATCGCACAATAATAGAAAAATTAAGACAATACAAATCACAAAAAGGACATTTTAAAAAATTGGTTACTGACAATGAATTCAAAAGCATAAACATACAAGACTTTCTCAGAAACGAAGACATCGAATTACATTTAGTAAAACCAAATAACCATACCGGTAACGCTGACATAGAACGATTCCACAATACGTTAAGTGAAAAAATTTGTATGTTAGGAATAGAAAAAAGAGATCTCTGTATAAAGGACAAAATCAGCAAAGCTATAGAATTATATAACAATACTTTTCATTCGGTTATTAAAGAAAAACCCAGGAATGTCCATGAAGGTAAATGCGATAAAGCTGTAATATACAATAACTTATGCAAAGAAAAACAAAGATGCATATGTAAACAGAATGAAAAAAGAGAAAATTATATAGAAAGAAGGACAGAGGGCTACGTGAAAAACTATAAATCAGTTAGGCATAAGGAAGAAGCAAAATTCAAAAAACTTAATCTATCTAACATTCATACATCAAATATTAAAAGACCCACCAAATTTGCAGGTCAATTGGATCCTCAGAATGTTCCTGATAATGGTGATGACTTGGACTTTGTTGCAGGGACAAGTAACAATAGCACAATTAGAAAACAATAAGGGATATATTGAACTACAAACAGAGGATGTGGACATTGTTAAGAGCTACATGACCGTACTCCACATTGTAAATCCATCAGAAATATCACTTATGTTAGATGAATTCGAAACAAACATTCAGCAAGCAAACTTACAGACAAAACAAACAACACTAAACATGCAAATTAAATTTATTAAACCCTTATTTTTAACAAAATTAAAACCCTTATTTTACACAGACAAAAAAGAGGCTTAATAAATATCGTGGGAACAGTACAAAAATGGCTTTTTGGTACAATGAATGACGACGACAGGCAAGACATAGAACAACACCTTAACACGATAGACGCAAACAACCACAATGCAATAAAGAATCTTAACAAAAAAATTTACATTAATAATAATTTCAACAAAACATTTTATAAATTGAAACAAATCATACAACACGATCGCGACATGATAATATCAAGACTGAGTTCAATAGAAAACACATACACAAGAATACAAAATGAAATTTTATATATGGATTTCGCATTAAAATTAAAGATTTTCCAAGATAATGTAGAACATATTCAAGACAGCATTGTAGCAAGTGGACTATGTACACTAGACCGTATCACCTTGTATGGCAAAAAAGTAAACCCATTTTGACCCCACCTCAATCATTAGACATTTAAAAGACATTTTCAAAAAAAAATTTTTTTTGTTTTTTGAAATGGTCCCTATGGTGCTTTTTTCTTGTTTTCGTTATATCTTCTGTGCTTCTTGTCCGATCCCAAACATTTTTCATATATGTGTTTATTGTTGTTTTGCAAATTTTTTCTAATTTTTGTTTTTCACAAATCTTGTTTTTTTAAATTATCACCCACCGTATTTCAGTTGCTACTATGTCAACAAAATCTAAAAAGGACAAATAACTAAAGCTCACAAAAAATCATTAAGACCATGGAAACAAATGATTCCCATAAAATTTATTTTTGGCGCAGTTCCGACCGATTTTAACCCAAAAATAACACTTTCGAAATGTTCGTCACTCATACTCGACTTTTTATTAAACAAATAACTTGGGTTTTTCAATCATAACTGTTCTCATAAGACAATTAATAAAAGTCAATTATATCGAGTGTTGAAGATTGCAAAAACATTTTATATATGACATTTGATATTTACTAGAATTGTAATAAAATCTCTAGTTGTTTATTAAAGTTGCCGATTATTTTTCGTTAAGAGTAAGTTTAATTAATAAAATCATGCTGTTACAAACTGTGCCCAACAGTAGTTGTTGTTATCGACTTTAAATATTTTTGTTTTCGCACCCAGCTGCAACTGCAAGTATTTTTCTATCACCTCATCGTGGCCTTCAATTTCGAACACATTTTTTACCAAAAAAAAATCACACCACTTTTCGGTAAATTTCTTAAATTTTTTCGACTTACGCACCTCACGCTTTGACACCACCACCCCCCAGCTCATCACCGTCGCTTCCATGCATGTACAAAAAATATTTAAAACACAAACCTCACAGGTCGTATTCGGCGATTTCTTGGACCCAACTACCAGCCCTTTATCCAATATGGCAGCACCACATATACTGAAATGATCGATTGGATAAAATTTCAGATCACTGATCCACCATGTATTCAGCTTTTTATTCAAGAGCAATTGACTGATCTACGGTACTCGGACGTCATTATTAAAATTCCTGGTGAACATTACAGCAGACATTTTTTTATGAAATAAATGATTAATTTTGACGTCATATATTAAATCGTATTAATCATGTTATAAGTTTTCTACAGATTATCCTTGTCACTCGCAAAACAACGAGCTTTACGTCCAAATTTTGCACAAGTCGGCCACAGCAGTCACTGACGAAAATCGTTTGGAGCACATTTTCGCGAAGATTGACAGCTACGAGCGCTACAGTCAGCTTGAATCCCGTAAAGATTTAAAAAATTAATAAAAATTCAAGTATGAGTGACGAACATTTCGAAAGTGTTATTTTTGGGATAAAATCGTTCCATGGTCTTAATGATTTTTTGTGAGCTTTAGTTATTTGCCCTCTTTAGATTTTGTTGACATAGTAGCAACTGAGATACGGTGGGTGATAATTAAAAAAAATAAGATTCGCGAAAAACAGAAATCAGATAAAATTTGCAAAACAACAATAAACACATATATGAAAAATGTTTGGGATCGGACAAGAAGCACAGAAGATATAACGAAAACAAGAAAAAAGCACCATAGGGACCATTTCAAAAAAAAAAATTTTTTTTTTTGAAAATGTCTTTTAAATGTCTAACGATTGAGGTGGGGTCAAATATAGGTTAGTTTTGGTGATACGGTCTAATGTACACTTCACAGTAGTATGATAACAGATGAAGAAATTACAAAATATAATATTGATGCCCAGAAATTACAAAAAGTTAAACTAGCGTCACTAGTTGATAATAATAATAACATTATTTTTGTAATCAAAATTCCCCAGGAAATAATAACACTACCAAAAACTTTATTAATGCCATTAGAAGACACTGGTAGTTTCGAATTGATGTTTGACCCAAAATATGTAATTAAATATGGTAGCGAAATTTTTGAATATGAAAACCAAAGAGATCTACAACACCTTAAAAACTGTAATAATTGTTTGAAGAAAAAAAATTGTATGAAAATTTTTAATAATGCATCCGAAATAATTAATGTTAAACAAGGCACAATAATAGCAAAGAATTTTTATAACACTACCATAGAAAATGATTGTAATAATAAAAACACTTTACTCAATGGAAACTATTTAATTCATTTTAATAATTGTACGATTAAAATAAATAATAAAAATTTTACTAGTAAAAGAACAACATTAAAATATAGCATTGTACTTCCAAATAACCTGGAAAATATGAAAAACATAAATAAAAAACTTATATTTGACGATATTGTATTAAAATAATAGAGAATATTGATTTCATTAAAGAAATTAATTATCAAAAGAAACAGAATTACATAAATCTAACAGTGTATGCTATATTTACAATAATTATTTTAATCATAAGTATTCTATTAGGAAAACTTTTTTATAAAAATAAGAATATTAAACTTAATATTAAAAAAAAATGCAATAATAGGAAACAAAGATCAGCTAACGGTAATTTTGTAATTAGCTTTCATTGATATTCTAATGTCACGTGCGTAGTTCAAAAACATCATTTGTCATTACTTCTGAGTTGCTAGATGTAAGTGATTAAAAAGTAGAATTTTAGCCCTAGAACTGTATCGTGGGGTGAAAAAGCACCCCATACTGGCTTAAATCTCGCGCCAGACACAAACGCCTTTCGTTTACGGCCCGGGACCATAACCATAATTCTGTTTCAACGTCTGAGAGTAGAGGGAGCATGCTCGCGGCATCCGTACCACGTGCTTGCTCAAGCAGTGAACATCAGAAGTGCGTCTGGGGTGCTTTTTCACCCCACGATACAGTTTGTGTATATTTTTCGTCATCTTAAAGTTTTTTTATTTTCGTGTTGTTTAAACTTTTTGGACAAGTAATGAGTGCATAGTGGCCCCATAAATAGAGTGTATTTACATATATACGCTCCCTTCAACTTGATTAGTCGCACTTGTTTTATTAACAAAAAATGCTCTGCTCTCAATATTGGTTAAAAAAATAACAACAACAACTAAAATAAATAAATAACTGGCCATTTCAGCCCTTTAAAGGACTTTGACCTAGCTTCTTATGATCAATTGTGTTGTGCGTGTTATTAAGTTTGTACACAAATTGACCGAGAACCGGACCTACATGCTTAACGCCGACTCCGAACGGCGATGAACGAAAAGTTCTCGTTCTCAAGAAGCTTTACATGGCATTTTGATTACTCTCTGAGGTTTGCCATTGTCTGCAGAGAGGTGGCGGCCGTACAGAAAAATTATTTTAATTCAAATAATTTTCTGTCGCTGCTGGGGTTCGAACCTGGGTTTCCAAAGTTCTTTGACATAGCGGCCACGCACTTTAACCAACTACGCCACGGACGCCACAACAACAACTACTTGGGAATAAATGCTCATTGAGTGTACTTACCAACAACAACCAAAAATGTGCACTCTCTTTAAAAAAAACGGTACCTGCTAACAAGTATTTAAACAGATATAAAATATTTACAATTCTTACTCGTTCATTAGATTAGACGCAGTACGAAATTAAAGTTTTCAGTGATACAAGTTAACTTTGAATGATGAAATTTTTTTAATCAAGTGTTTTTGAGGCGTAGTACTTTATAGTTTCAAATAAATATGTTTTTTCCAATTTGAACGAAATTCTTATTCATTGTAACGATCTGTGCGGCAAAAATCGTTTTTTCAAATACTTGCTATTTGCGCACTTTGATTTCTCAAAATAAATAGCATTTTTGGAAAATTGGCCAAGACCACTATAATACCCTTAAACATAGTATCTCCCCTTTAGAACCCCGTTGGAATTACTAGATTTAGTCAAAAACTTAGTTTTTCACGTTTTTTGCCCTTCTTGGTCAATATTCCCGGACCCTCCAAACTTTTGGCCAAACAATTTAGTGCACGTGATTCTAGGTCAAAAGACGAAAAAAATGAGCCCCGATGGAACCATCAAAGGCACACTGTGTTCGAGATACGGGCCCTTGAAGGTTGGGGTGTTTTTTCACCCCGCGATACAGGAATAGGTAAAAAAAATAGCGATGCAGTTCTAGGGTTAAGCAAGTTAGATGCATAGAATTTAAAAATAAAATTAAACTGGGGCAAAATTACCAAACAAATTATTATTTTTAGTTTTCAAAGTATGTCTGGTAACGTCATTGCAAAGTAAAATATTGGAATTTCCACCGAAAGGTCCACCGTGTCCGAAAAATAAAATGTTAACAAAAACTACTATTTTTTGAGGTGTTCTACCTCAATTTACAAGTGCCGTTCCACAGGTAAAATTTAATGGGCGTTGGAAGAGGGGCGTGGCACTTTTTCAGCAGAAAAAATTTTCGGTATAAAAAAAATTGAGCAAGCATTGGACAAAGGGTAGTGGCACTGCCCATATAATTCAAATATATGATATCGAATAGCTTTGGAAAAAAATGTCGCATAACAATAAAACTCAGAATGGAATTACTATTGGGCGATGTCCTTCTATGTACTAGAAAACTGAAACGAACTTTCGAAAAGAGGGTGTGGTTCAGCCCAAACAAGCTAAATTTTTGATATAGAATATCTTTGGAGTTAAAACTTACACAACAATGTTACTCAGTATGAAGTTGCAACTTGGTGATATCCTTCTACTGGAAAACTGGGACCGGCTTTGGAAAAGGGGGTATGTCTCCACCCATACAATTTAAATTTTCGATATCTAATAACCTTGGAAGTATGGAGTTACTTATAGGTTAGGTATTTCTACTGGAAAACTGGCACCGGCATTGACAACGTGGCATGGCTTCGTCCATACTAACTAAATTTTCGACAGAATAACTACTACTAGCCGATAGAGCTGAAATTTTGGCAGTAAGTACATTTTTGCGAGATGGTTAAAATTTCTGTCACACCCTATTTTATCGCCCACATATCAATAAAAATTATATATTTTCGACGGTTTTCGTCGATTTGGCTACATTTTGGTAATTTAGTTTGTATGCGCGCACCGCGAAAAAGCTAGTATACAACTATTTAATAAAAAAAATATATCAACAATTTCTCATGAATAGTATTAAGGAAGAATATGTCACATCACGCATGTCACGTAACGTATCATATTATGACTTATATATCAAAAAGTAATGAAGATCTTTTCACGACATTATTATGCGTGTAGTATTATTTTTACATACTAAATTAAAAAGGTTTTCATCAAAGTATTCGGTCATAATTCGCAGATTTTTGTATTTTTATAGATGTAGTTGAAAACCATTTCTATATTTTGTCACGTAACGTATAATTTTTGGTGGCTTCTATCCTAGAGCTTGCATAGTGCGCTCAGTAAGCTATTGAAAAATCAAAATAAGAAAATTTTAAGTTGAAGTTTTGCTCGTTTTTCCACTCATTAAAGTCGTACGATTGTCACGTGCGTAGCCACGGAAATGTCCATATGTAGGTATAAGGTTAAACAAAGAAATTTTATTAATGGCGTTGTCTTAAAAACTAACTTTTCTTATTTTAAGAGCTACAAAATTTGAAATAACCTCATCGAAATCAATATTACTTGCAAGCTCGTTTTCAATTGATAAAATAGCAATATCGAAAAGCCTTGCCTGTCCCATGGAAGACCTTAAATAAGTCTTAATAAATTTTAGCTTTAAAATACTCCTTTCGCACGAAGCTACTGATACACAAATTGTTAGAAATAATTTCAATGCGACAAAATGGGACACACATTTTCTAACGTAATGTATTTGTACCTTTTTCTTTCTGTTTGAGAAATAAAAAAAAAATATCGAAATGGTGCCACCACTAAAATGGTGGTACCCGGGGCGGACAGCCCCCCCCCCCCCCCGCCCCCCCGTAGGAACGCCACTGAATGCAAGATCTAATCATAATTCAGCGACTCTAGAGCTGATTCTAAAGAAGTTAGTATCCAAAATGAATAAATTAAATATAAAAGAACTAGCGCTAGATGAAGAAGATATGATATTTAAAATTATGCATAAAAATGAATTTAAAAATATATACAACAAGCTCCAGCAGAAAATTAATAAGAAGAATGAAAAATCGCTAAAAATTTTGATATTTGAACCCCCGAAAAGAATAACAAATAAATCCATGCAAAACAAATTAATTAAAGAATTTCATGATTCACCACACAGCGGACATTTAGGAATTAGAAAAACGATACTGAAACTAAAACAACGCTATGTATGGAAAAACATGCGACAGATGGTAAAAAATTATATTAATAAATGTGTTGATTGCGCTCGAAATAAACAAACAAAGCATATAAAAGAAAAAATGACCACAACAGACACACCGACAACTTGTTTTGAAATAATTACGATAGACACAGTGGGACCGCTTAGAATTTCAAACGGTTACCGATACATACTAACAATGCAATGTGATCTGAGTAAGTTTGTTGTTGCTCACCCAATTGAAACAAAAGACGCAAAATCAATTGCAACGACATTGGTTGAACAATTTATTTTAAAATACGGTTGTTTTAGGATTTTGAAATCTGATAAGGGAACGGAATTTACTAATGATCTGATGAGGAATGTTTGCAAATTGTTGAAGATAGAGCAAATTTTCTCAGCACCTTATCATCACGAGACAATAGGAGCTCTTGAAAGGAACCACAGAGTTCTTAACGAGTACCTTCTATCTTTTGCTGATGATGGGCAATGGGATAAATGGATTCCATACTATACATTTGCATACAACACAACTCCACATGTAGACACTGGTTACTCCCCGTATGAATTAATTTTTGGCAGGTTACCAACTCTACCGAGTGATATAACAAAAGATAAATCTAAAATTTATAATATAGATGATTATGCTAATGAACTAAAAATTAGAATAAAATTATCAATTGATAAAGCAAAAACCATTATTGATATGGTAAAACAAAAAAGAAAACTCAATTACGATAAGAATGTAAATATATCATCTTTCCAAGAAGGAGACTTAGTATTAGTTATATAAAAAATAATAAAAAATAAGTATAAGAAATTCCATAATAATATGTTAAAGAAATTTATAAACACATAAAAAAAAAAAAAACGTATACACTTTTTCCAACTCCGACATCTTAAAAATTAACTTTTGCAAGTAAATTTTCGCTTAAGGGTTAGGGTGTAGTGTACTCTTCACAGTCACTATTACCACCAACTAAAACATTTCATTCTTTGACTACATTATTTCTTTTGTGCAACACAAAACAAAAATCTAGACCACCAACTAAAACAATTAAATTAATAATTTATCACCAAATAAAAACCCCAAAATTTTCAGTCAAAATTTTAAAGTAAACAATTATGTTATTAATAACTAAGAGTCTCAAATTCCTGTTCAATGCACTTGTCATCTCCTTTCGCTTCATACGCTAGATACTGCATAAGCATAAACGCGACAGCGAGCATTAAGTTACACACTTATTGCTAGAAAACATAATATAACTACAACAAGCATTAAACTGAACTTATGCCATTGACTCTTTTAAGTCAAGGCTAAACATTTCAATATTAACGTTTGAGGGGAAGAAAGAATGCAAGTGAAGCAAGTAAAATTTGATTGGTCACGTTTTAAAAATATCGGGAAACCAAATTAAGAATTGGAATCAAAGGAGGAGTATTGGAAATAGTGGTAGAATATTTTTAAGAAAAATACTGTTAAATTTTGTTTATAAACCGGAGTAATTTTAAATAAAACAGAATTTTTAGATCACAACTTAAAGCGGCATCACTGCCTTAGTTTTTTCTTTAAATCTCAAAACAGTTCGGCTATCCTTAGCCATCCCAACAGCAGCGTGGTGCGCTCTAATACACCAAAGTTTCATTCGATGCAGTCATCGAATAAACTTATATAAAATTGATTAACAAAATAAATTAGAGAATATAGAGCAGCAAACTTAAAACACCACAATAAGTTGATAAATCCAGCAAACATTAAGCATGATTCTACGATTTCTTAGAGAAGGTAGTTTAACAAGCTTTAATCGATATTCATAGGGTGGTAAGTGAATGTTGGTATGACAATATATATTGCGCAAACAAAACAAAAGAAATTGTTTCTGTACTGATTCTATATCGTCAACATAACACCCATATCTAGGACACCAGACAATTGACGCATACTCAAGTATGGGCCTTACAAGCGAAGTGAATAATGTTAAAGTAATAAAAGGATCATTATAAAAATAAAAATCCATGTTGGAATGGGGACATTAAAGATTTCACGCTATGTGATAATTGTGAGGTTACAATAGCCTCAAAAAGTTTAGGTAGGGCGCTAAGCTTAGCAATTCCGCGATAGTTATCTATTAAAGACCTATTGCCGGATTTATGCAGCGGAATAATAAAAGATGATTTCCAAGCCAGTGGAAAATAGCAAGATTGCAAAGACGCTGTAAAAAGCAAAGTAATTGGAATTACAAGCTCTTCACTGCAATATTTCAAAACACATGTAGGTATGTTATCAGGACCGCTTTTATAAGATGTTTTGAGGTTTTTTAAGTAGGTTAAAACAGTATCAACATTAATTATTGGGGAGCAAATATTACCAGGTTGTACATTATAAGGGTAACTAAAATTATGGTAAGAAGGAGATAAATTTGTGGTCTTAAAAAAATCAGCAAAAAGACTACAAATAGTAGAACCAACATCTGATTCAAATGTTTTGTATTTCATAAAAGATGGATATGAATTTATCTTACGTTTAATACTAACAAAGTTCCAAAAAGATTTTGCATCAGATTTTATGTTTAATTTAACTTTTGTTAATATATATTATAGGATTGCCTGCATAATTGCCGGTAGTTATAGTTAGTTGAGGTATAAGACGCAAAATCACAAATGTTATGAGTTTTTTGATACTTTTTATAATGTTTCCAAACGGGAACAGATATTACAGAGGCTTTTTTCTGTGGCACTGAAGTTAAAAAGCAATTATGAAGAGTACTGTTAAAGGCAAATACAGTAGAATCAAGCGTTTGTGGCAATATTCTTGTGTTATTAATATTAAGTACAGATGACCAGTTGATAATTGGCAAATTATTTCTCTAAACAACATAATTCGTTCTTTTAAAGTTAAACTCTAAGGCAGGATTTTGAATACGGGTTGATATAAATTGTTTATTAAAATTCACAAGTGGATCAGATCTATTAACTGAAACAATATTACTATCATCAAAATAAATAAGGTCTAACAAGCGGTTGTTTCTATTATAGTGGCAGTTAATTTGAAAAAGTCCCTGACTATAAAAGCTCATTAAAAAATGAGTTATCAGATGAACACTCTGAAGATGGCAAAAGCACTGCAGAATGTTCAGTACAGCACTTCCAGGAAACAATAGGAAGGTTGAAGTCACCCGTTATTAAAATGTGATCATAAGGCTGAAGTTGTGAGCAAATTTTATAAATCGACGCCAAATGTTTCCCATACACTTCAACACTAAAAAGTGGAGGTATATATGAACATTAAAGTGTCCCTTATTTTGCGATTTTTGGAAATGTCAAGGGGATGAAAGGTTTTTTATGCGTTTTTGTTTTCTAAGAACGAAACTAAAAAAAATTTTTTTACGACAACGTTTACCCGTGCCAATCGGGCCCGAAAGTTTCGAAAAAATGCCCATATTAGATCATATTTGCACAAATTAAAAAAAAATCTTTTCTCTGCTTTTCTTAAATGTTTTACATTTTTTGGGACACATACATAAGAAATATGATATCTACAAAGTTTTTTTATGGTGGGCGTGGTTACCGCCCCTGCTGCGTCGAAATTTCTCCCGCAGCCTTTTCCCACTTTTTCATGAAATTAGTGCAATTTGGGTATTAATATCAACAATAAATAAATACATTTTTATTATGCTAAAAGTATTATTACATTTCATTAAATTCACATAATGTACTTACAAAAATTAACAATAAATTAAAAAACTAGTATTCTACCCTGCAGCGGGCGCGCAACAAGCTAATACCTACAAGCAGTATTATTGCGGCTTTTTAACCGAAAACATGGTTTTTATTTATAAATAAAAAAATATCAAAAACCAAAAATGTGTAGTGCCCCCTGAAGGGTTAAATTTTAATAAGAAATACAAATTATTTAGAAGTTTTTTTTAAGAGTATGTATTTTTTTTTGACAGTTCGAGTATATTTTCGAGTATTTTGGGCCTGAATAAGTAGGTTTTGTAGCTTCGCTTCTGATTTTGTAAGCTCGAGGAATTCTTGAGCAAGTTGTACCCCACGCTCCGCAACATCATTTACAACACAAAAATCTTTAAAATAATTTTTTACTCTTTGGTATTCTTCATCTTTTTCCAATTCGTCAGGATCATATTTTAAAAAATTGCATGTCAAACTAAACCTACGAAATAGATTTGTTGTTCGACAAGATGCAACACAATCTAAATTTTTTTTTGTTCATTCATTTAAAGAATTTGGGTTTGCGATTGGATGATTACATGGAAACTTCTGACCTTGCAATGCTGTCACCATACTGCGTTTTCTCTCAATAGAAACTGCATCATCGAAAAAAGCGAGTGCTACAAGTTCTTCACCAAGGTATCAAAGATGCCTACCAAATTTTTGACTTGCTGCAATGGATATTTTTTGTTAATTGTCTTGTATGCGACCAAATCTTTTAAAAAAGACAGATCCTGATTTGGAGCTTTTATGCTATTAGTAGCTTCAAAACAGACTTTGATGTATAGTAAAACTACAAAAATACAGACTTGACAGATTCCGATAATAATGAATAGCATAAAAGCTCCAAATAAGGATCTGTCTTTTTTAATTAATTTGTATTTCTTATTATAATTTAACCCTCCAGGGGCATACATTTTTGGTTTTTGATATTTTTTATTTATAAAAAAAAAACTATGATTTCGGTTGAAAAGCCGCAATAATACTGCTTGTAGGTATTAGCTTGTTGCGCGCCCGCCGCAGGTTAAAATACTAGTTTTTTAATTAATTGTTAATTTTTGTAAGTACATAATGTGAATTTAATGAAATGTAATAATACTTTTAGCATAATAAAAATGTATTTATTTATTGTTGATATTAATACCTAAATTGCACTAATTTCATGAAAAAGTGGGGAAAGGCTGCGGGAGAAATTTCGACGCAGCAGGGGCGGTAACCACGCCCACCATAAAAACTTTGTAGATATCATATTTTGTATGTATGTGTTCCAAAAAATGTAAAACATTTATAAAAAGCAGAGAAAAGATTTTTTTTTAATTTGTGCAAATATGGTCTAATATTGGCATTTTTTCGAAATTTTCGGGCCCGATTGGCACGGGTAAACGTTGTCGTAAAAAAAATTGTTTTTAGTTTCGTTCTTAGAATATAAAAACGCATAAAAAAACCTTTCAGCCCCTTGACATTTCCAAAAATCGCAAAATAAGGGACACTCTAATGAACATGTGACATAAATTACCAAACTTTACAAGAACACAGCAACATTCAATATCTAAAGACTCAGATATTTATATTTCTTGTGAAAAGTGAGACGATTTAACGGCAATTAACATGCCACCACCATTGCAAAAATTACCAGCAATAGAGTTTCTATCTTTGAGGTATATATTCAAATTGTTAGACAGAATTTCAGTTTTTAAAGTCTCACTGAAAGCAATAATGTCAAAGTGAAGATTATGGCTTAAAATGTATAAGTCTGTAAGTTTAGTATTTAAACCACGATCGTTTTGATATAAGGCTAGGAACTGAAGACAACAATATAGTTTTTTGGGTTCACGCTGTGAACAGGTATGATAGCCAGTGAAGTTTGAGGCGGTGATTTTTGAATAAATTCATGCACCAAAGTATTTTCCGGCCAAAAGCCTTGATCCAGAACATTATTGAATATATCACTAGGGAAAGTAATTTTAAAAGATGAAATAGTGCGCTGATAAGAAAATCTTAGTTTGTGAACCGAAATCTTCCTATTAAGAAGGTTTAACTTAGAGTTTAAATAATATAAGATATCACCTTCAGATGTATCAACTGCAAAGCGAGAAACAAATATAGATTTTGCTGGCGGAATTACTACAAGTTCTTTATGAACAGTTAGTTTATTGCTGCTATTTGATATTTGCTTCGGTATTGCTCCAGTAGAAACCGAACGAGGAGAGGAAGGAATAATATTAGTACTCGTAGCAATGCTAGGAGAAACAATAGAAGCACAAGTCTGAGCATATGTTTTTTTTTTACAACAGGAGGAGAATTATCATTTGCGGTAACAGCTGAAGAAGGTACAGTTTAAGTGAAATCAACTGAAACTACAGCGTTAGTAGGCGTCAACTGATCCGTAACAGACTTTTTCAGTGGTCCTTCAGGTGGTAAAACTGAGGCAGGTGAAATAAGATCGGTATTTGAAGACAAAGGCAAGGCTATTGCAGTAGATTTTGCTGAGCTTCGAAGATTTTTGTTACTTCGCTTTCGTTTTGGAGACGCAGAAGCTTCATCCAAGACCTTAAACTTTTTGAAAAAACTTTAAAATTCGGCTAATCTGGCCTGAGCCGCCTCTAAATCTTTCGACACTTCCAAGAAGCCACTTCTAGATTGCCTAATGAGCTTAAGGATATCAACATCCGAAGATCTGCAATCAACACATGACCAACGAAGTCCTTTGCCTTCGTTGATTGCGTCAAAAATTCTTGCATTCAACGTTGCGCACTTGAAGTGAGAAAACGAATCGCACAACCAGTAATTTACCACGCGGTCGGATTCGTCTTTTATAGCACTATTACGGAAACTGCAGAACATTTTAAAGTTAAAATATTAATGAAATGCAAAAAAAAAACCACAAAAAAGAAGATACTCGGTTTTCCAATAAAACAGTTTAAGCACTGCAAAGTTATTAAGTGCAGCCCTGGTTATATTTACATAACAAAACAAAACAGGCCAAAAACCGATGAGCAAGTGTAAAGAAAAAACAATCGCTCTCACTCACTTGCACTCAGAAAACCTGTTTGTAGTTAAAAGAAGAAAATAAGCAATGAAATTAATGCGATAGCTTCGAAATGTATGCGCAAGAAGAATATAATAATTCGTTCTCGCACAAAGAATAAAATAATGTGTATAATTAAATTGACACAGAAATAAACTTTTTAATAAAAGGATTAATATGGATGCTGGCACGCTACAAGATGACCCAGCAAAGATGATCAGCCAAATATTGTTTTAAATTTAATTATTTGAACTTTGAAACTTTTTAGATTAAAAACACGTCAGTATGACAAGAAAGCAACGAACGAAAGATGTATGAAGAAAAGATTGTTTGAAGTCGTTAAGGCTAATGTTGCTCAGTCCTTCTGCATTTCGACTCCAAAATTTGTTGCCTTTGACCAGTTGTGGTTTGCTGCTTATGATCTTTAGGTGCTACTTGCGGTTGAATAATACCAGCTACAGCAGATGTTGACAGAGTATTTTGTTGTAACGATTTTCTTCGCATATGACTGCATTTGTCATATCGATATTGTATTTTGTTCACTTTCAAGTATTCTAAATCTACTGAATTAAGATTTACGCAGTTACAAGGTCAAAAACAATTACAATCTGAGCAAGGGATTTTATTAACATCGCCACGATCTATTTTTCTTTACAAATTGGACAGTTGATTTTTAGTGATACTTATTAAATTGATTTTCACCAATATGTAGCGTATCATAAGTTGGCTGTGCTGTGACACTACAATGCCCAGCTAGAACAGTAACTGTTAGCTAACTTGTTATTTAACACGAGTCGTAACAGAAAACCTTTTATGCCCATATAAAATTCTCCATACAAAACTCGTTATATTTGTTCAGGCGGTGGGAAAAAATCTAACATGTGTTGTCCTATACACACTGCATATACTGTATATATACGTGTGACCTTGCATTTCGTTCTGGCACCCATGTTTTGTTAATTTAAAAAGACTAAAGCTGCACTCCACACACCAATAGGAAATTACATAAGAAAAGTCATAGCAAATGTAGGCTTCTTTATTTAAAAACGCAGTTAACGGCCGCTCGCCGCACGTTGGGCAAAATGTTGGGCAAAATAGAGGCAAAACGCTCGCATTAGGGGTTATTAGAAAGTAACGAGGCTTACATTTTTTCAATTCTTTTTGTAATCTAGATACATTCCTTTTGCAGAAAATCAGTTTTCTTTATGAAATTATCGTATGATGTCGTTTCCGCGGTCAACTAAAGATGGCGCTTTTTTGAAAAATTTTTGTTTATTTTATTTTTATATGACACCATTCAATAAAATTGCCTATAAAATCTTTAATTATAAAACATATTTAATGAAACCTTACACAATGAAAGCTTATTAATGGAAGGTTAGTTCTGTGCATTTCTTTTTTTAAGTTGATGTTCTTGAGACAGTGACGCATGTTTGAATTTGTGCGTTTTTTGTGAAAATTTGTAGTTTTTAATAAGCGGTAATTTTTTTTAATTCCACTCAAATCCACGAAAAATCTTCAGAGCCTACATTTCAAACTTTCTTCTTTCTGGTGGTACCAAAATTTTTTGCGACTACTTGCGCCTTTTTGAGTATTTGAGCTTTAAACTATAACTATACTACCGAGTATGCACCGAAGCTGAAACGTTCGATTACCCGCTATAGTTAAACCACTATACATTAGTCTGTCCCAAAAAAAAAAATTTTTTGCTCAAGCATTTTCGAAAGCTTATGGAATCAAGTATTTTTGAGATTTTTTTCAGATTTTTTGGAAGAGCTCTAGAGGTCGCGCTAGTCGGATTTTCCGAAAAATCAGGTTTTTCGGAGATTTTTTGAATTTCAAGCATAAGTTGGTTAATAACAGACATTTTCTGGGTCTTTGAGTCATCATTTCGAAAGACAAATGTCCAAACTTTGTTTTAATGTACATAAATTGGCTACTTTTTTGGATATTTTGGTGTACTATATTTTATTTTTCGTGAAATTTGCGCAAAATTTTTCAAAAACGCTTCATAACTTTTAAGAATTACATCAAAATAAAAACAAGTATTGATGCACTTTGAATTACGGTAAAATTTTAAACAATTTAAAAAAAAATTTTTTTGATTTAACCCTTACCGTGCTGAAGTTATAGTCTTTTAAGCTTTGTAATCGTTGGTTGAATCGTTAAATCGTTGGTTGGTGCATCAACTAAGAAATTGCCAAAAATGTGCAACGTGTAAAACTGCGGTTTCAATCAGCTGGGAGAAAGCATGCAAGGTGTAAATCTAATAATCAGCTGATCGAGGTATTAAAAAATAAACATTGCAACAAATCTGCTTCTCCATCAACTTCAACAATAAAAAAATCATGCCTCGTTGACAACGTTAAAACGTTGAAATCCTCCTCAGGCTACCACCGAATCCGCAAAGAAAAAAATAAGAAGACATTTCAGTTTTGTTTATTTATTTCTTAAAAAAATTATTTTACTAAATTAAATTTCTTTCGATGCAGCTCTATGCCCTGCAAAAGATTTTGAAAGTCCGTTTCAGAGGTTGTGAGACTGATGTAACTGTTTGCCAAGGCCACACCACGTTCTGCGACATCATTTGCTACTTGCAATTGTTAAATACTGTTCTTCACTTCCTGAAATGATATGCTGCTTTTCCTTCTTCCGCGTCAGTTTGTAAAAAATAAGTTGAGATATTGCATGCTTCAAAAAAAGTAAGGCTGAATGTTGAAATAAAATCTTGAATTTTCTTACTTTTAAGCATGTTTTTTGTTATATTGCCATTTGTTATATTGCCTTTGTTTTCATTATTTGGTATATTAATATTTTTTGCCATCAAATGCAATGTTCTAGTTTCTATGCGTTCCTCAAAAAAGGCTAAGGCAATTAGTTTCCCGGATAGGTACCACTGATGCCCCAAAAAAGTTTTTAGCGTGGCGATTGCAACTGGTTCATTAAAGCGCTTGTAGCTAGCCAATTGTTTAATCAAATTGAGGTCATTCAGTGGAGCGTTTCGAGATCACTGGCAGAGGTACCAATTTTTTATGTACCAATTTTACTATATATATTTATTTATTTTATTTTATATCTGCTGTTAAATGACAAACAAATACTATATTGAACAAATTCATAATAGTTTTAACTTACCATCAAATAATAGTTCAAGTTGATGGAGAAGCAGATTTGTTGCAATGTTTGTTTTGTAATTCATCGATCAGAATTAGATCGATAAGATTAATTAGATTAGATAGTTTGATTATAAGAGAAGATTTACAACTTACATGCTTTATCTCAGCTGATTGAAAGCTCAGGTTTACACGTTGCATATTTTTAGCAATTTCTTAGTTGATGCGATTGAATTTCAACGATATAACGATTCAACCAACGGTTACAAAGCTTAAAAGGCTATAACTTCAGCACGGTAAGAGTTAAATCAAGAATGTTTTTTAAATTATTTAAAATTTTACCATAATTCAAAGTGCATCAATACTTTTTTTCATTTTCATGTAATTTTTAAAAGTAATGAAGCGTTTTTGAAAAAGTTTGTGCAAATTTCACGAAAAAATAAAATTGAGTACACCAAAATGTCCAAAAAATTGGCAACACTCCTGATTTATGTACATTAAAGTAAAGATTGGATATTTTTCTTTCGAAATGATGACTCACAGACTTAGAAAATGTCTGTTATTGACCAACTTATGCTTGAAATTCAAAAATTCTCCGAAAAACCTTATTTTTAGGGAAATTCCGATTAGCGCGACCTCTAAACCTCTTTAAAAAAATCTAAAAAAAAACTCAAAAATACTTAACTTTAAAGGCTTTCAAACAAAGGTTGAGCAACTATAAAATTCGAAAAAAAATTTGGGACACCCTACTATACATGGCTTATGTTTAAGCTACAACAAATTTGGTCATATAGTTATAAGACGTGATAACAAAATGTTTGCCAAAAAAGGGGAGTGGCCCGCCCACTTAAAAGCCCATTTCAGTGAGCAAGCTATAAAATGGATTTTATTCAACATGAAGGAAAATATTTGATATAAAGTAAAAAAAACATTAATACTATTTCGTGTGAAAAACTGGGAGTGACCCACTCAAGATAATGACTTATGCAAAGGCTAAATACATAAAATTAAAAAACTAACGGACGTATTCATAAAAAATTAGAGTACTTCCTTTTTTAAGAAAAACTTGTTGGGATTGTTGAATACGAATTCTAATTATTTGATAGTTTAAATCAGTTTTGAGTTTTAGGTCATGAAGTTAGAACAATTAATTGTTTTACCAAATTTATTCCCAAAGTAACACTAGATAGTTACGTGAGTTCGTCATAAGAGCGACGATTTACGAGATATAATGATGTTCTAAAAAGACGACGATTTATGAGATATAATGATGTTATACTTAAATTATTTGTACATTTTAAGAAAAGTTGTAATATTTTCATTAGAAAACTAGAAGCTAAAACATTGTTATTACGAAAACCGTTCTTAATCTTTCAGCAAAAATTTCTCTGAATACAACTGAGAAATGTAGCTTATATGAATGTTATCCGTTCTCCTAAAGTTAACGGTTCTTCGTTCAAGATCAAAAATATTGGTTTATTACGACCAGGATAATAACTTTAACAATATTGTGTTCAACATAATAACTTGTGTTCAACAAATTTTTGGTAATGTCTGACCCGAAAATATCGCATTTGCGGAAAAATAATAAATTGGAAAAAAACCAAAAGATTACCATGCAGATTTCAAAAAATTGCTAAAAGAAAATTTATAAAAATAAAAGCATAAATTATCTACATCTTAAAACATAAAATACTTTGTCCTGACTCATTCACTCACTCACCGATCGATTCCCAGCCTAAAGCACTTGACCTATATCTATAAAATTAGGTAAGTGGTGTAGACGCGTAGATACTAAATTAGAAAAATGTTAGAGTTGGGTAAAAAGGGTTAAAAGCAGGTAATTGGATAGTTGAAAGAAATTTTAAACATAAAAATTTCTATAATTGTTTTTGAATACCTTTATAAATGTCTGAAATTAATTTTCAGGATTAATTAGGAAGATAAGGGTTAAAGCATGATTTTTTCCAACTGGTTACAATTTTATTACCATATTTATTAGCTTATGGCTGTGAATTACTTTTTAAACTAATACCTAGAATATATATTCTGAGAATCTGTTATTTGGTCGTTAAAGGATCAAATTTTCTTTAGGTGAGAACAACTTTTACACATTTGAGCTTGAGTCGAAAGTGAACAGAAGTAATCTCTTGGTTCGTGGCGTCCGTGGCGTAGTTGGTTAAAGTGCGTCGCCGCTATGTCAAAGAACCTGGAGACCCAGGTTCGAACCCCAATAGCGACAGAAAATTATTTGAATTAAAATAATTTTTCTGTACGGCCGCCACCTCTCTGCAGACAATGGCAAACCTCAGAGAGTAATCAAAATGTCATGTAAAGCTTCTTGAGAATAAGAATATTTTCGTTCATCGCCGTTCGGAGTCGGCGTTAAGCCTGTAGGTCCATTTCTCGGTCTATTGTGTAAAAACTTAATAACACGCACAACACAATTGATCATAAGAAGCTAGGTCAAAGTCTTTTCAATGGCTGAAATGGCCAGTTATTTATTTTATTATTTTGTTAATCTCCTGGTTCTTTCAAGCCATCTTTTCTTTCTTTTTGCTAAAGAAGAAAATTGCATAAAAATGAACAACACGTTAAAGAGTTAATGATGAATTTTTATCACGTTGAAAATAATTCCTTTAAACATATTTTGAGGATTCAAAATTAGTTTCTTAAAAAAACAAGAATTTCTATACATGCTATAAGGCTTGTAAAAGTCTAAACTTCCAAGTGTAGGGTACTTAAATTTAAAAGCGAAAAAAAAATGAAAAGGTACTGCCAACTATTCTTTAATGCTTTCTAAATAAAATATCAAAAATTGGTGCTTCTACGTCTAGCTGTTAATACGTTACAGCTTTTTTTAAGCGATGCGAGCGTTTTTATCATATTTTTCCCAACGTGCGCCACTTGCCCACCGTAGCGTAATGATTAGAGCTCAGACCATTAATGCTAACTTACTCTGTCCGAATTGTGAGTTCGAACCCTGGCTCAAGCAAAAACACAAACTTTTTTTTACTATATTTTATTATTTTATTTCGGTATTTTGATATGAATGTCTTTAAAATACATAATTTTTTTCATATTAAAGTAAATATTGTGCATGTACAAATTAAAATTTATTTGACACATAATTTTTAACTAACAAAAAGGAAATTTATTACAAAGAAAATAATTCACACATAAATAGCACAGATTTTTTGCTACACTTTCTGATTTATTATTTCTTTTTTATATATTATGTTTCCAGCGGTAAAAATGTATTTAACAAGACCTACGATCTCTAACATACAATGTATGTAGGATACATCCTAAGCCTATGCTTAATTGTACTTTACATTCACACAAGCTTGTCATAGGCAGGAGATACATCCTAAGTAGAAACTTTGTATGTGGCGTGAGATTTATCTCATGTGGAAACATTGTATGTGACGTTGGATACATCCTAAGTAGGGACATTGTATGGGACGTTGAATACATCCTTAGAAACACTGCATGTGACTTTGGATATATCTTATGTGGAAACATTGTATGTAACGTCAGATATATCAAAGGTGGAAACATTGTAAGGAGAATATGGATATATCCGATTTAGAAACATTTTAGAGGAAAGTCCGATATATCCTATGTGAAAAGATTTAATAAAGATAAATGCTTGTTATATTTACATATGTATGCTCAGTTCAATTCTATTTATTAATCGTATATAAATATTGTAAAATTAACAGATTAAGCTCTTATAAAAGCCAGATGAATTGGTGGAAACACGACTTTTTTTTCGAAAATTTTCTTCCTCTTTTTTTGCCAGCCGCTTTAAATTTCCGCTGCTGAATCCCTCCATCTTGATGTGGATTCTTTTAATAACTTTCGATAACTGAACACTTTTAAATATCACTTACTTTAAATGAATTTAATTGACAAATTTGAAAAGGCTTAAAATATAAAAACTTGTTCACAAAACTTTTAACAACTGAACAAAAGCACGTGTTGATGAAATTTAAATTTGTTGAAGTTTGTTTGTTTACATTCCTATAAGCGTTGCCAGTCGGTTTTTTCTTCATTCAAGATTGAATTCTTGATTTCTTCATTTTTCTTTGTGCTTTTGGTCTTTGCTGCTCGCAATACGCAACATTTTCACTTGCAATCGGACTAGTGACAATCGGAACAAAGTTGTATGTTAGAGATCATATAAAACATTCGGATATGTTTCAAAATTGCTACTTAATTTACCGCTGGGTTATTTTAAACAATGTTATTTTATTTTTTTAGAAACTTTTTGGCATCGCTCAATTTATATTCACTGTTTTCAAATTTTTTTCCTTTATATTGAGGGAGGAGGGTAAAAGAGCGAGATATACAAGCACATATAAGTTTCCTTGTTTCACATATCATGGCACCGTATGAATGTATTTGTGTTCACAAAATATTGTTTCATTGTGTTCGTAAACTTGTTAGCGCTGTCTAGTAGGGTGGTTTGTATTGTATAAGTATTTCAATTAGTGTTACCAGATTTGTTTTCCAACAATACGGGACGAATGCAAAATATGTAAAAAAAACAATAAACAGAAAGTTATTTTTTAAAAAATTTATTTCAGAAAAAACAATTTATTTAGGTACGCAGAATAAATGTAATGTCAAATCTTGCGCTTCACATATATTTCGCACTCAGTTTTACTTGAAATGTATGTACTATGTAATAGTTCTATGCATATTAACTATGATCGGCTTACACTTTTTTTCTGAATGCCTCAGTTTATGTGAATGCGTATTTGAAATCATAGACATTTTACAAAAATGTCAGTAATACCGGGCAAATTTTGTCCCAACGGGACACTTAAAAAATAAAGCAAAATATGGACATATGGCAACACTAATTTCAATATCATAATAAAACAGATAGTAAGTTTAGTCTTACAGCTCCTCATCAGTTCTAAACTTTATTACTATTCATGTTTTCTAAAGGTTTGTGATATGTGTATACTTTGAATATTTTTCAAATGAGCCAGTGTTGCGAAAACTTTATGGCTTCTCTTATTGCTAAGCATTCTAAATAAATAGCTTTTTTTTTTCTTTTTTGAGCTTAATTTAATTTCTTTGAGAACACTGCTCCCAATCGCAATTTAAACACTGCTCCTAATTCTGAAAGCCGTAATCCCGGAAGTCTATACGTAATCTATATTTTTTTTTTCTTTTTTAAAGGCTAGAGTCATTGGGGCAGCAAATTAACTATATGATTCTTCGAAGCTTTTCTCTAATAGTTTTGCTATCTGTTCTTCTATTTCTTTTTATCCTCGAATCTATATAGCCGTTTATAACAATATTTGTCTGTCATTATATCAATATGTGTTTCATAATCTTTCACAGTGCAGATATCGTATTTGTCTTAAGCAAAAACTAATTTATATTTGTCAATTAATTTACAATTTTTTTATTGTTGATAAAATTTCAAATGATTTACTAATATTTCAAATTCATCTAATTTAAAGTTTTCATTACAGTGGATTTGTTTTTTATTTTTTTTCAAAATGTGGAAAAAAATTTTGTTTTTTTTTTTGTTTGTGTATCACCTAAGGAATGTTGATATAATTTTATTATATAATAAATTTACCATGGGCGATCACTAAAATTTACATCCTAGTTTAATTTGAATTCCTTTATACAGTCTAAAGCAATCAGAAATTCACAATTAAAATCTTTATTATCTATAACTAAGCCATTCATAAATTTTTCATAACTGCACATTTTTATTTTTATTCTTACTATTCCATTTGTCTTTTTCTCACCATTACTTGTTTTTAGGGCTATGTTCCAATCGGAAGCTATTAACTCGTGGTAGGAAAGAAATTACTAAGTTGAACAAAATTTCTGTCTGTTGATATAAAATTTTAACTTCTGATGTGCCAAATGTACCATCAAATTTTGACGCAGACTAATTTTAAAATTTAAAAATTCGATCGTGGCTTAGCGCAATTAACTGAAGTTTATATACATTTGTTGAATATAATTTCAGAACAGTTTTACTCAAACAATAATACAAGAAAATTAAAAGAAATAAAAAACAATCCGGTGTTCATGGAAGTCTGCTTCTTGCAATTATATCTCAAAATAAAGTAACCAGATTTCAATTTCTTTTTTTTATCTATATATGTTGATCTATTTAAATTCTCTGTTTAATTTAAATTAATTTCTTTCACTCTATTGTTTATTTATAAAATCTTTTTTCTTCTTAACAAATTTTCTCATAAATATTAAACATCTTGTTTATGAATATTCATTTATGTATTTCATATTATTAAATTGTATTTTGAGAACTTTAAGTTTTGATAAATTCTCGTAGAACGGAAATGTCTGTAAACCTTATTCTTGTATATTAAAAGGACTTGATCTTATTATATATTATGTATTTTAAATAATTATAATATTTAAGCTTTTCTAACATTTCCACTATTGTTGTCTTTCTGTGTCTGGAGCATGAATAAACTTCGGCATGAGTAAACTGCATGAATAAACTGCATGAATAAAACGAGTGCAAAGTTTAGTTTGAAGTGTAAAGTGCAAAGTGCAAAAAGGTTATTCTCTGTAATAATAATAATATAACATTAAATTAATAATACAAATTAATGTAGGAATTTGTTATGAGATGGCAACCCTTTTTTCTTGGCTGGTCCTGCGGTCACCGAGAGAGTTGGTATTAATTAGTAATTGGAGAATGAGTCAGTTGTATTTGAGCTGTCGCCGAGATCAGTCGTTTGGTTTTGTTTAACAAGAATACTCAAGCACTAAATATTACAATTATTCCTAAAATATATATTTATAGTAAAGATTAATTAAATAAAAAACATAAACTGCAAATTTGTTCAACTCACATTAATAATAATATAATAATAAAAAAAATTAGAACAAACAAAGTTTTTTAATTAGTTAGCTTATAAAACTTACTTGGCTTTTACTACAAGGCGACTTGACACAGCAAGGGACCGTTTAAGCAATTTTTAAAACATTTATAAATTTTTGTGCAACAGTTGCAAGTAACAATACAACTTAAGATTAGAGATACCTTAAAGTAAATACAAATTAGTCATAAACAAATACTTATATCACACAATATGCATAATAAATTAAACATAAACAAACACTTAGATCATACATAGAAGATCTACAAATACTTTTTATGATACAGTAAGGCCATCTCACAGTCGCAGCCATATCTCTCGCACGTCTCCACAGCATAAACTGCTTTACCATCATGCAATTTGCTATATTCAAAACTTTCAAACGAGAGCCCCACCCCCGTGAATTGACCCCGGAGGAGGAGACTCACCCATATTTTTTCTATTAAGTTCAACATCTAGTAGAGCTAGCTTCGATACTGGCCTTTTATATACACCTGTGCTCGTTCTTACATGTGCTGATCTTGCTACTTGGTGTTGACCGTAATATAAATTAAGGATCCGGCCACGTATATATTGAGAACGGAAAGCGTTATCGTCGCAGATAAGCACCAAGCTGCCAACAGCTACTAGTCTCCCCGGTAAACACCATTTTGTTCGTCTCGTAAGTTCCGGAAGATATTCACGAATCTAGTGTTTCCAAAAACCGTTTTTAGCGCCTGTAGAACTCTCCACTGCTTTCGCAAGCAGAGTAGCTGTAGTATATTTGGCAACCCTGTTTTTCATTACTTCTTTTTCATATTTGCACGTTGGCACTAGTCTCTTGTATTTTAACTTTCAAATCGATCACATTTATCTTATTATTATTAATCTTTATTAAATACCATGAACTATTTTTAAATAATGTAAATGCGTGTATTTCAATCAATACCATAAGCGACACAACAGTTTGGCGAAAGCAAACGCACAGAAAGAAAGTGCTCTCACAAAATGGAAGCTCAAATTCACCAGCTTCTGCAAGCAATTTCAACAATGACTCTGGCAATGCAACAGCAACGCACCCAACAGCCGCACAGCACGAGCGTAAACATTATTTCTAATTTCGATAACTACGATCCCAAAGTAGAGCAATTTAAAACGTATAAAGAACGTAAGGAAATCCATTTCCAAATAAAGCACATCTTTGGACAAGGATATGTGTGCAAAACTTCTATTGCAATATATAGGTTCATCTACATATTTGTTGCTAGCTACCTTAGCAGCACCCAAAAATATAAGCGATCTGAAATACGATAACATTGTCAAACTTTTAGAGGAACATTTCTGCCCGGAAAATAACGTTTTAGTAGAGCTACATCGTTTTCTATGCGAAATTCAGAATGAGCATTAAGATATTTCAGATTTCGTTGCGACTCTTCAAAAACAAGCAGGTGAATGTAAATTTGTGTGTAAGTGTAATCAGTCGGTAGCAGACATTTTTCTTCGCGCTCAATTTATTAGAGGGGTGCGGGATGCACACATTCGAGAGCAATTGTTACAAAACCCAAAAGCAACATTTAACGAAATTGTAGCAAAAGCAAAATCGGTAAAAGCAGCGAAAATAGACAGCATGGTAATATCAAATAAATCATGTTCAACGAGCGATATCCATCAAGTGCAACAAAAGAGTTTTCGAAATCAACGAGCAAGAAATAACAGCAGAACGAGAAATCGTACGGCCAAATCATTAACGCAAGTCAATTACAGCGAGTTAGGCATAGAAGGTATGTGTCTTAGATGTGGTCGCAATAATCATCTGTCAAAAGAGTGTCGAGTAAACAAGAGCAAGTTGAAGTGTGCGGCATGTGCTAAGTCTGGCCACGTAAAGAAAGTATGCATAACGAGCAAAGTAAGCAATCAAAACAAAAGAAATGACAACTCGTCAAATTCAATAGAACTCGTCAATGCAGATGAAGAATATTTTGGTGTTAATCAAATCATTGATATAGTGTGAAAACGCTGCTCAGGAAAATCCATGTTCACAAAAATTCTACGCAAATGTTTTAATTAACAACAAAATGCAAATTTTCGAAGTGGATTCAGGTGCAGGATACACTTTAATTCCGGAAAATGATTTCAATAAATTCGATATTAAAGTTCCAATCCATCGAACAAAAATTGCATTTCGTGCATACACTGGCGATGTCTTCGTGCCGCTGGGAAAAGTCAACGTGAGCGTAAAATACAAAGGAATAACAGCCACAGAAGATATGTACATTGTGCCAGCAAATCATTCACCTTTATTAGGACGTATTTGGATCCGTCACTTGAAAGTTAATCTCTCGGATATCGATCAATGTAAAAGTGACGCTTTTCAACAACATAGCAATATAAATTCCATAGCACATATTGAACAACAATTTTCCGATATGTTTGAGCAAAAGGTTGGTTGCATACCTGTCGTGGTGTGTAGTCTGAAGCTCCAAAAGAACGCTAAGCCTGTTTTACTAAGAGAACGACAAGTACCGTTTGCTCTTCGACAAAAAGTGGAAAATGAATTGTATCATTTGGAGCAAGACGGAATTATAACGAAAGTTAACACGAGCAATTGGGGTTCACCATTGGTAGTAATACCAAAACCAGATGGTAACGTTCGCTTATGCGTCGACTACAAAGTCGCAGTAAATCCTCAACTAGAAGCAGCGCATTATCCAATTAAGAGAATCGATGAAATATTTAATACGTTGAAAAACTCCATGTACTTTTGCAAACTAGATTTGTTCAAAGCATATCTACATGTGAGCGTAGATGATGAAAGTAAAAACATTCAAACAATTTCAACCCACAGAGGAACGTATCAAATGAATCGATTGTCGTTCGGAATAAAAACGGCTCCAAGTGAATTTAATCAAATTCTTGACCAAATTTTGCAAGGTCTGAAGGCACAATATCGTATTTTGATGATATAATAATTCATGGTGCAACATTGGCGCACTGCGAAGATCGAAAGGTTGAAGAAATATCAATTACACGTCAACAAAAGCAAGTGCGAATATTTCAAAACTCAAATAAAGTTTCTTGGATATGTGGTAAGTCACAATAAAATAAGCAAATTCCCTGAAAAAGTGGAAGCAATATCCAATATGCCAAGACCGGAAGACGTGAACGAGGTGAGAAGATTTCTTGGGATGATAACGTATTATTCCAAATTTATACCACACGTATCAACCATAACATTCCCAATGCGCAAACTTTTAGAAAAAAATAAGAAATTTGAATGGTCCGAGCAATGCGATAAATCATTCAAAAGGTTAAAACAAGAAATTTTAGCAGACAGAATCCTGGTTCCTTTTAATGAAAGCTTACCAGTCATTTGAGCGTGCGACGCAAGTCCAACAGGAATCGCAGCAGTATTATCTCATATAATACAGGGAGAAGAGCACCCTATTGCGTTTATTTCTCGATCGCTAACAAAATCAGAGCAAAATTATAGTCAACTTGACCAAAAAGCACTAGCAATAATTTTTGCTGTCGACAAGTTTTTTATGTATCTGAATGGTAGAGAATTTACGCTTATAACAGACAATAAGCCACTTTCAAGAATACTTCATCAAAATGCGAAAACTCCAGCTATGACATCAGCAAGACTTCTTCGATATGCATCATTCTTACAAGGATTCAACTATAAAATACAACATCGAAAAGCAGAAGATAACATCAATGCCGATTGTTTATCTAGAGCACCCATTAAATCATCAACGAACTTTAAACATTTTTTGGATGAAGACATTCAAAACATTCAAGACCAAACAATTAACGAAATATCAACATTTTCAGTTACATCGAAAGATATTGCTCGCGAAACCGAACATGATATAGAGTTAACAAAACTGAAACAAAAGTTAATAGATGGCACAAACAGCGATGCTGAATATTCTATGCAAGACGGCATCATATTCAAGAGCGAGCGCGTGATGATTCCAGCAAGTCTTCGCAAAGAGATTTTAAGAGAGCTACATCGAACACACATTGGCATTGTAAAAATGAAGCAATTAGCTAGGAAGTATTGCTATTGGAAAGGCATTGACTCCGACATCGAACAGATGGTAAGAACATGTTCCAGTTGTGCTTAAGTAAGAAAAAGCCCTCTAAAAGTAATTCAACATCACTGGGAAGAGCCTCAGGAAAATTTTCAAAGAATTCACGTAGACTATGCAGGCCCATTTCAAAATCATAATTTTCTTGTGCTGGTGGATGCTAAGTCTAAATGGCCTGAAGTTTGAATTATCAAGGATGCTCCAACATCTGAAAAGACAATTACGCTTCTTCAAGATATCTTTGCTACACACGGGCTACCACAAAATATAGTCTCAGACAATGCAAAAATTTTCCGAAGTTCAACGTTCACTGAATACTGCGAAAACAATGGAATAAAACAAAAATTTATAGCTCCTGGACACCCTGCAAAGAATGAACTAGCGGAAAGATACGTACAAGTTTTACAAACAAAATTAAAATCGATGGAAGAAGAAAAGTTGCCGCTCAATATCAAAGTTCAGGAAATTCTTTTTCGTTACAGAGCAACTCCGTTAGCTAATGTGTAATGGCACAAACGCCTTGTGAATACCCTTTTCATGGTTATTTACACCATGCGTTAAGTGTGGAATGGTCCTTAACGTACGACCTACGTGGACATACCCGCATGACTTACGATTGGCACCACTGAGGTGACAAAAGATGGCGAATTGCCGAAAATTGAACGAAGATGGCGGATCAAGGTTGGCGAAACAGCGCAGCGATCGGCCATCGTTCTTTTCGATTTGAGCGTAGGCGAGGATGGTCCCATGAAAAGTTCAAGAAAAAACAAATTAGGAGAATTTTAACTTAGGAAAAACAGGTTAGTATTGTAATTACTATATTTTTCCAAAATACAGTTAATGCTGTGTAAAACTTACAGAGGTAAAATAAATGGTATACAATTGTTACTGTTGGATACCAAGCAGCGCCAAATCAACAACTTATAAAAAAAAAAAACATGCTTATTGGGGAATTCCGGGTGACCTTGCCATTCACTGTGGAGGAGTGTCAAGTTGCACAACTTTGTTTCGGTTGCGGTGGCATCGAGGAGTGAAACAAGTGGCATGGAGCTGTGTAAGTGTTTGGCATTATAAGGCATACAATACTAAGCGGACTAGGCCTGAATTCGCAAATTTTACATGGACATTTTTAATTGCCTCTTTTTGCTGTAAGTTTCTATTTTAACCTAAACATACATATATAAGCAACATATGTCAGTCATTTAAAGAAATTCAAGAAAAATGAAAATTGATTTTAAGCCATAGTTTTCAATGCTAAAGCACTGGTTTTTCTTTTCGATTAAATTTGAATTGATTTATATATCGAGTTATTGATGAACTTTTCATGCTGTAGAGATCTCTGAAAGTTTTTCAATTTGCCGCAATTATAATTAAATTAATTTTTTTTTCTTTTGTTTTTGACGCACATTGTTATTATTGTTGTAATTAAGTAATTATTAAGAACAGTATGCGAATCAAATTAATCATAAAGAAACAATATCAGCATGAAAAAGTTCAACAAAATGTTTTAAACAACATCAAAATAAACATTTAATACATTTCACAAAGCATACAATACAAAACAAACAAAGCACAAAATTCGTAAATTTTATATGGACATTTTGAATTGCCTTTTATTTTGCTGTAATTTTTCATTTTAACATAAACATAAATATATAACCAACATACTTACACATATTTCTTTTTTATTATTAATAATTTACTTATTTTTTTCCCTTTTTAATGTTTAATATTAAAAATAAAAAAAAGTTACAATATATAAAAAATGTACAAAATATATAATTTATTATATATTAAATATATATTATATATACAATAAAAAATAAAACTAAATCTGAACTTAAACAAAATTTCTAAACTAAAATTACAATTTAACTAAATTTAAACTAAAACTGAAATTAAAACTGAAGTTAAAACGAATACTGAAATAAAAACTAAAACTGAAATTAAAATAATTATAAAAACTAATATACTTTTAATAATATAAAAAAAAAAAAAAAAAAAATAATAATAAAATTTAAAAGCTCAAACTGAAACTAAAATTAAAACTCAAACTGAACCTAACACTAAAACTAACACTGAAATTT
Organism: Pherbina coryleti; assembly: GCA_943735915.1. Lineage (NCBI taxonomy): Eukaryota > Metazoa > Arthropoda > Insecta > Diptera > Sciomyzidae > Pherbina > Pherbina coryleti. The sequence continues at coordinate 104,361,487 of OX030948.1, read as the reverse complement.
AAACTAACACTAAAACTTAAATCGAAATAAAAATCTGAAATAAATCCAAACTCAAGGGTATACGCTAAACATACATTTCAACTAAGCTAAAACTTTAAATTAAATTAAAATAAAACTTAAACTAAAACTACAACTTAAACTAAAACTAAAAATCTAAACTTAAACAAAATTTCTAAACTAAAATTACAATTTAAACTAAATTTCAACTTAAATTGAAATAAAACTGAATCTAAACTTAAACAAAATTTCTAAACTAAAATTACAATTTAAACTAAATTTAAACTTAAATTGAAATAAAACTAGAACTAAACTTAAACAAAATTTCTAAACTAAAATTACAATTTAAACTAAATTTAAACTTAAATTGAAATAAAAATCTGAAACTATTGAAATGAAATTGTTGAAATGAAATTGTTGAAATGAAACTATTGAAATGAAATTGTTGAAATGAAATTGTTGAAATGAAATTGTTGAAATGAAATTGTTGAAATGAAATTATTGAAATGTATATAAGTAAAAGTTAAGTTATCAATGTGTATTAAATGACCCAATTAAAGAAAAAAAAAACAATATTTAAAAATGAACTAATTTTCATTTAATTGGTTAGGGATGGAAGCTTGGAATAGCTTGGAAAGGGAGGATCCCAAACAATTTGCCCGGGATCCTCACGGTGGGGGGAAACGTGGGGTATGGGCCATGATAGCAGGTCCATGAGCGTCGCGGTTGGGGTTGAGTGGAGGAACAGAGCCCCCTCTCACTCAAAAATTAAAATTCCGTTTTGTTTTTTTCTTATTTTCTTCTTTACAGATACATGAGTTCACAGGGCGTGCTCACAAAAAAAATAATCCGCACGAGAAACTTTTGTGTGCGGCAAAGGGGTGCTACCGGCCCAGAAACGAGCCCCCCCCACTTCCCGAACTGGCAGCAAAGTGGCACGCAAGCTCGTGCGGGCCCTGGACGGTAGCACCCACAGGTGCGGTTGTGCGCGTAAACGGGTCGGCCGCCCTGGTTTTTTTTCGTCTGGCACAGTGACCAGGAGCGCCTCAAAGGGCGCTCTCAAAACATAACATAAAAACCAGGGCGACCGAAAAGAAAAGCAAGCGAGCGCACGCCGAGGCCGAAAAGTCGACCGCTACAAATGGTAAGACCCCATCACAGCTGTACTTGGGACAAAACTTTAGAATTAAATTAGATGCCATGCGACCTGTTAAAGAACATAAATCTTTATTGTGCTCTTCCAAAATTCGAAGATTAAGCGTGGGAGAGAGGGTTCAAGTCCAATGGTATGAACACAACAAGTCCACATGGAAATTCGGGACAGTAATATCAAAGTTCGGTCAATTGCATTATCAAGTTTAACTCGACAACGGCTTTAAATTGAAACGTCACATAAACCAGCTGTATCAAACAGGTGTTCGAGAATCGCAAAAGACAGTCACGTTTGTAGAAACTCCAGTACAACAAAAGTCCAAAATCGACGAAATTCTCATCGAGCGTAAAGTTGCCAATCCGGTGGTACTGCAGGCACCGAATATTCATTCTCAACCAGCTGAAACAATAGAAGTAGGTGCAAGACGATCTGTTAGAACTAGAAGACCTCCAACTCGTTTTGATGACTATGTCCGCTATTGAGCGTGGGAGATTGTAGTATATTGCAACCCTGTTTTTCATTACTTCTTTTTCATATTTTCACGTTGGCACTAGTCTCTTGTATTTTAACTTTCAAATCGATCACATGTATCTTATTATTAATCTTTATTAAATACCATGAACTATTTTTAAATAATGTAAATGCGTGTATTTCAATCAATACCATAAGCGACACAACAGTAGCCTTGTTTCGAAAGGTGCAGGAGTTTGAGTAGAACTTGTAGATCGTAATAAAAAATTATTAGGTGTGAATTATTAGGTTCGGGTTCATCCGGTGTGACAGGTAGATGGGTCAAAGGCCTGGAGTTTACTATATTTTCTGCCTTAATTAGAAAGCTCTACAAGGTCTCCAAACGTGGTTTATGCTCCTTCAGCATTATATCATACATAGTGGTTTCTTTACTGATTGGACCAGTCGCTCCCAGGCGCCTCCAGCACTCGGATTTAAAGGTGTGTTGACCTTCCATTTTATACCTAATGGTGACAAGCTCGCTTTCGTTTTCTCTTCATCAATAAAATCGTTCACTTCTTGCAGCTCTTTGCTGATACGCACAAAATTGGTGCCACTATCACTGCGGATTTTTTTTTTTGGCTTTGAACCAAGGATTTCAGGTGGGATACCTATTCAGTCAAGTCTGCCTTGGTTCGAAATGGGGTGATAGATTAGTGGGAAGGAAAGGGCAATCAAGTGAAACATGTGTAGAATGTTCTAAGCGTGGTGGAACGCCAAAGAAACATGTAAATTTGAATCAGAGGTAAGTGTTATGCCTTTACCTCAGTCAATTCAAGTTATAAGGCAATCTCATCCACAAACTTCTCTACCATCAACTACAACTACAACTTCAAGTCGTAAATATTGATGAATTTTAAATTTTCAGTTGACTAGAAATGAGAATAGAAAATTTATAAACGTTTTTTAAAGCGAAATTTAGAAAGGTTTTTTTGACCATGGCCTGGCGGGGAATCGAACCCGTGACCTCTGGGGTGGCAGTCGAGCACGCTAACAAAGCGACTACCGAGAAAAGAGCAATCTTTTTTCATGGCATCGTCGTATGGTTACGGTGACTGGTCCAAAGAAATCTAGTCCGGTGTTTGTGAACGATCGGACGTAGGGCATCACTCTATCTGGCGGCAGTGGTCCCATTTCTGGTGGCTGTGGTGTCGCTTCACGTACCTTGCAGAATGTACAGTTTCCTTCAATGCTGCACACCAAGATTCTGATTGAAGGTATCCTGTATTGTTGTCTGATCTCTATTGCTGTAGAGGTGTTTACATGATGCAGCTTTCGATGAAACCAATCAGCAAGAAGCCGGGTCAGCTGATGGTTTTTTGGCAATATAATTGGCCTCCTCGCTAAGATGGGAATAAAGGTGACATTATCGATTCGACAACCCATACGAATGACGTATTTTTCCAAGAATGGATTCAGGGTCTTGATGCTGCTACATTTAAATACTGGTTTTCATTCAAGAAGACAGGTGTACTCGGTTTTAAAGATGTCTAATTGTGCCCATTGACTCAGGTAAGTCTCAGCATCTGCTTCTTCATCAACTTGTCAACTCTTCTTTCGAAGTATTTTTGCCTTTTGCCATGCATTTCAGATTAGCCACATATCTGAATACCCATGCTTTTGACCGCTTTAGTCGGCTGTAAGAGGAAAACCTATTAATATTTGGAGCAATAATGCCTGCTCAGTAAAGCGAAATGTTTTGTCTTCAACCCTTCTGCGCTTTTATCGTTTTTTATCCTCATATTATGTTCGAGTGGCCATTCCTTTTCAGACATCAGAAGAAAACTTGGTCCATATTTCCATCTGCCTTCGGCATCACAGTGAAGCGGAAATTTAGCATGCGTAGCATCATCTGCAGGATTTAACTCGCTAGGACACCACGGCCAGTCCTTAATTTTTTTACTTTCTAAAATCTCAGAAACTCGATTATCAACATATTGTTTGTAAAAGCGATGGTCAGGTCTTATCCATTGTATAACCTTATTTGAATCGCTCCAAAAAGCAATTTGACCAAGTTTTTCTTCGTGACACTTTAATATAGCCTCATTCAATCTCACCGCTATTACCGCTGCTTGTAGCTCCAGTTTGGGAATTGAATGAAACCGAGTTAGAGCACATGATGTTTTCCAGCGACGAAAGACAACTTCACATGATCATAATCTATGAATTTCTAATAAGCTACTGTGCTCTCGAAACCTGAAAAATAGCATCTAGAAATTCGATACCTTTTTTAGTTCCTCCAACCAGCTCTTCCATTTATCAAAAATCGTGTCAGGCAGCTCATCATCCCACTGAATTTCCGTTTTCCACACTGCTTGCAAGATAATCTTGGCACACACTGTAAAGTTAGCTATTAGTCCAAAAGGATCATAAATGGACATCGTAACACTGAGCGTTTCACGTTTGGTTGGTTTTCGATAAAAGTTAAAAACTTCATTTGGAACTTTGTTAAATTTAAAAACAAGCATAAACAAGATGCTGAAGTTTCGACTATGTTGTAACACAAGACGTAGAATTATTCGTTCGCTTTTGATGACATCTTTTTTAAAAATATTTATTTCATACACCTGAGCATATGACCTTTAAAAGAGTGCCGGAGAGGGTTAATATGTGCGACCGACCCCCCCTTACTTTTGCAAAAAGAACATTTTTGCCTTGACACTTATTTCCTCCGACCACTCCTTAGGGGGGCTCCGATACAAATTTTATGGTTTTTGTATATTTATTCCATACACCTGAGCATATTATCTTTAAAAGAGTGCCGGAAAGGGTTAATATGTATCACCGACCCCCATTACTTTGCAAAAGAAAAATGTTTGCCTTTGACACCTATTACCTCCAACCACTCCTTAGGGGGCTCCCATACAAATTTTATGGTTTTTGTTTATATATTCCATACACCTGAGCATATGACCTTTTTAGAGAGTGCCGGAGAGGGTTAATATGTATGACCGACCCCCATTACTTTTGCAAAAGGAACATTTTTGCCTTTGACACATATTCCCTCCGACCACTCCTTAGGGGGGCTCCCATACAAATTTTATGGTTTTGTCGATAAAACCGGAAACTGTCGATAAATAGGTAGCAAACTTAAGCAAACAAAATCATCAACTGTTGGCTTTATATTTCATGTAATTGTGTAAAATTTATATAAGTTAGAGAGTTCAAACATGAATTTTTCTCCCAGTGAGGATCAAGCAGACCAACAAGTGCTAACATCAATATTGTACGATCAGTACTTTAGGCACACCAAAGGCTCAAATTGTGATATAAATACCGACACCTGATCACAATCAACCACCCTACTTACCTCCGAGAATGACGTATTCTACGTCAAAACATCTGGTTTTGACAACGAATGCATGCCAAGAACACGTTCCACAGCTGAACCTTCTACACATACAAACTCATTGTTGGCAGAGTTGCCAACGGCGTTTCTTATATTTAATGAGTTTGGGACAAAATTCCGTATTTAAAATCCCCCGGCTTTATGGATTTTGATGACTTCTCTTACCACCTGAATCGCCTCACTTTCAGTTTGAAAGCTATCAACATAGTCATCAAGGTAATGCCTTTCCAGGATCCCTTTAACTGCTCGTGGATATTACTAACGTAAAGAGTTCTATGAATCTGAGAATGGAATAATGCATGATGCCGTAAGGTTCTTGCAGGAGTATTAAAATTAACCGTTTTTAATAACTTGGCGCAGTCGATTTGACCTGATATAATATCATGGATAAATGTTAACGACTGAATTTTTCTTCTTGTCCCGAGAGTTTTTAAACCCAGAAGCAAAATACGTGTTTCATAGGTTGGCAAAGTTTCACCAAAGTTCAAAGCACGAAGCGCAAAACGTGAGAATGATTTTTGGATTTTTTCTAATCGAGTGCAATGAACTAAATAGAATGGACTCCAAATAAAGGGAGCATACTCCAACCTTGACCTTACAAAAGAATTATAAAGACAGATTAAAGTATGAGGATCAGTAAACTCAGAGCTATTTCTACACAAAAATGCTAGTAAAGCATAAGATTTGGGAACAATATAGTTAATATGATCAATAAAAGTAAGCTTAGAGTCAAAAATAACTCCTAAATCCTTAAAAGAATGAACCGTCTTTAAGGGAGTACCAGAGAGAGTGTAATTAAAAATGGACACGTTATTGGTTCTCGAGTACGTCATTGAGACACATTTATTAAAATTTAAAGGTAAACAATTTTTTAAACTCCATAAAAGTAAATTACTAAGATCACCTTGTAAAAGAGCAGCATCATTTAAATCAGAAATATTACAAAAAAGCTTTAAATCATCAGCATAAAGTAAAAATTTTACTGATTGAAAACATTTACTAACATCATTAATAAATAATGAAAAAAGCAAAGGTCCAAGAATGCTTCCCTGTGGGACACCCGAGGTGGCAATAAATTTATAAGATTTAACACCATTTATCTCCACGAAAGAAACTCTATTTCGAAGATAAGACTGGATCCAATTAAGAAAAATAGAATGAAAACCCATTTTAGAAAGCTTTGCTAGTAAGACATTATGTGGAACTTTGTCAAAAGCCTTGGAAAAATCCGTATAGAGAACATCAACTTGATGTCCAAGTTCGAAAGATGAAATGCAAAATTTCGAGAAAACTGCTAAGTTTGTAACAGTCGATCTCCCAGCAAAAAAACCATGCTGTTCAGGGCAAATATGTCGTTTCACCAAGAAGAACAACCTATTTTTAATTACACTTTCAAAGAGCTTAGACACATTTGATAGCTTTGAAATGGGACGATAGTTTGATACATCATTCTTCCTACCAGCTTTAAAAACCGGTGTAATAGAGGCCATTTTCCAACAGTTTATAAAACTGCCAGTACTTAATGATTTATTGAAAATTACACATAAAGGTTTGGATAGAGAAAAAGCGCATTTATTCAGCAAAATAGATGAAATCCCATCATTATCGGTTTTAACCGAAATTTTAATTCTTGACATCGCATAAGAAATCTCTTCATCAGTCAAAACAACTGTGCCAATGTTTAAAAATGAGTCTACATTATCAAGAATTGAAATATCAACTCCCGCATTGCCAATTACGTAATTGGACTTGAAAAAATCAGCAAATAGGTTAACCGTATCTTCAATTGTGAAAGAATGTAGTCCATTATAGTGTGTCGACGTAGGAAGGCAAGAACCATCTTTTTTTGATTGAATAAAGTGCCAAAATGACTTAGGATTAACTTTAATATTGTTTTCACATCGTAAAATATATTGTTTATACAGAAATTAATTCAAAAAATTAAATTCTCTTGAATAATGAATGTACATCAAATGATATCTAGAATCATTAGTTGTCTTAAACAACTTTATATTTTTATTTCGCAAATTTTTCAGTTTTTTTAGACCCTTTGTGTACCAAGGCAGTTTATAAACTCTGGGGGCAAAATGCGGGATATATTCAGTGCAAATAGAAAACAATTTGGATTTAAACAAATCAAAACAATCTGCCACAGTTCGATTTAAAAACATTTCAATCCAGTTAGATATTCAGACCCGACAATCAGTTGACTCACTCAATGCTTGCTATTTTATGTTAAAACGTAGCAGTTTATTACTTTCACGTTATTTTGTTGCCGTCAATTTATTTTTAATTTTTTTCAGTATTGACTCATTTAGAGTTATTCGAGAAATGACGTTCATGTAAGCATCTGGCAAGAGATGGCTTATAATGAGTTGATTTCATATGTTTTGGAGAAAAACGATATTCCCATTCAAGTTCTCAAGCCAGTTTTGGAAAAATTTATTAAAAAACTCGAACTACGCTGGAAACCTTGTCACAGAGACCGAATGAAGTTTTTGTTAAAAAATTAAGATTGGTTGAAGCTATTTATAAAATAAGACCAAACAGAAAATGACACTGCTACTCTAGGACCTTCTGTGCAAGGGAGACCACACAAAGCGTTTGAAGAATTATGTAAGAGAAGCCAACAAATGAAAGTCAAAGAGTTGGTATCAAGAACAAGTACCGAAGAACTTTCATTCGCAACTCAAGTAAGTTAGAGGAAATGTGGAAAGCGAACTACAGCCGATGTAGTTAAAGATCTTACTCAACAAAAGTCTCCTAAGCGCGCTAAGTCTTATAAACGTGCCTACATCTCAACTCAATCTGGAGAACAAGAATCGCAGTCATTGACACCTGAAGAAGCATTAAGGCTGAATTACACTACTGCGTTAGGTCGGTCGGCCTTTGACAGCTATGTAGAAACAATGGGTTCTTATGAAGCAACACAAAATATGACTTCATACATTGCGTCGACCTCATCCCCTAAAAATGAATTTGATGGGGTGACGTACAATCAACGTCATGAGTAGAGACATTTTCTACTAGCTCGTGCTTTTGACATTCCATATTAAAGAAGGGTTGCATTTTCGTTGAGAAATGCTAATATGTGGGTATTTTTGGATTCCGATGGAAAACTAAGATTTTCATAGGATTATCGTGGGAATTTATAATTGGTGTGAGTTTCTTTAAGTTTTATGCTGTTAATAATGATTTTAATGAATTTAATATTATAAAAATATAATTTAAATATATATCTTATTAAAATTACTGAATATTTTACATATAATCTATATTAAGATACGTAGTTTTCTGTTTGTTTGACCGGAGTACAAATTAAACGGCTCAACGGAGGTCACTTAAATTTGGCACATACATATATTACTTTCTTCAAAAATAAAGTTTCTTCATAATTTATTTTGACAAACGCAAACGCATATGCAAATAAAATTGAAAGAAAAATGTTTTCTTATATTGAAAAAAATTCTTATAAGAAATTGTAAGCATAAAGAACTGCTTGTAAGCTAAGTCAAATGCATAAAAAAGCTATTGATATTTAAAAAAAAAAATAAAGTAAGTAATAAAAAATTATGGAGAATATTGCATACTAGTGAACAAGTTTGGACTTACGCTACTTGTCCTATGAAAATTTTTCGTTTCCGATATAGAAATCTAATGTGAGATATTTTTAATAAGTAGTATCGCCTGTGGTCCATATGAATGGTATGAATGGTAAACTTTTGCTTATGGTTAGATTTTATAGTCTTCTGGGTTGGTAACAAGAATTTCCCAGAAGAATTCGGCTTCAGAACTCATTTTATTCAGATTAAATTTTAAATTTTAATTCTATTTAGATAAAATTCGATACAAAATTATTGTTTTGCTTTCTTTATTTATATTTTAAATAATACATTGCTTTCTATATTTTTTTTTCTTATATGTAAACTGAGAAGAAAAACTAAACAAAAAAACAAATTAAACAAAAAAAATTTAATATAGTAATTTAAAACGTTTGCGTTTCTACAAAACAAAAGTTAAAACGAGCGTGTTTAATTTTCAACTAAGAACTAATTTTTTTATAATTTTCTCTTATTACTTCTTTACTATAAAAAAATACGTCGCTATCTGAAATTAAATTAAAAAAATTATGTGCAGTAGAATCATTGACCTGACAATTGAGACTAATCTGAGAAAAAGACCGCGATTTTTCATTATATTGTTTGAAAATATTTTTTAATGGAACCTTTAATATTGAACATTTTTTTCTGATTAGTTCTGTTCTGTACGGACGCCACCTCTCTGCAGACAATGGCAAACCTCAGAGAGTAATAAAAATGCCATGTAAAGCTTCTTGAGAATAAGAACATTCCGTTCATCGCCGTTCGGAGTCGGCGTTAAGCCTGTAGGTCCATTTCTCGGTCAATTGTGTACAAACTTTATAACACGCACAACACAATTGATCATAAGAAGCTAGGTCAAAGTCTTTTCAAGGGCTGAAATGGCCAGTTATTTATTTTTTTTTTTTTAATATTGAACATTGGCACGATTACGATCCTGCGGACATTGGCCGTGATTTGAAAGTGTTTTTTTTGTTCAGAACAGCAAAAAAATATGATTTGCAGAACAAAAAATCGATAACTCAACTTGTTATCGAGTTATCAATTTTAAAAATTTTTTTCAAAAAAATATCTATATCTTCGTCATTATCCAATAGATCGAAAAGATTGACACGTAATTTGAAAGATAATTAAAACATCTATCAGAAAAATTACAAATAAAATATAATTAAATATTATGTTGAATTTTATAAGCAATTTTATATTATGTTTACGTTTTACTACCAACAGAACTACTATTTTCTCAAAAATTTGCATTATTAAGGTGCTAAAAATATATTTTATTTTAAAAGCCTAAAGTTTTATCTTTCATTTGGATACAAAAGTTTATAGTTCTTTTTGACGTAGAATACGTCGTTCTCGGAGGTAAGTACGGTGGTTGATAGTGATCAGGTGTCGGTATTTACATTACTTTTTGAGCCTTTGGTGGGCCTAAAGTACTAATCGTACAATGTTGATCTTAGCACTTGTTGGTCTGCTTGATCCTCAATGCGACAAAAATTCATGTTAGAACTGTCTAACTTATATCAATTTTACACAATTACATGAAATATAAAGCCAACATTTGATGTTTTTGTTTGCTTAAACTTGCTACCTATTTATCGACGGCTTCCGGTTTTTTTCGACGGCGAAGACAGCGCCATCTAGCGTGAAGACATAAATCTTATAATTAAAAAAAAGCATACTTTTGGGGGCATGTTGTTTTTAACAGACTCGCGTAGCCCAGAAATACTGAGTAATTTTGAGGGGCATGCTTTTTTAACAGAATCTGTTATTGAAATGTCAAACGCAGCCAATTAAATATCCAGGCATATTATCGACAGTGAAATTTTGACACATGGGTTGTTGAACTTGATAGCATTGAACAAATTTTGTTTGCTTGTTTAAGTTTTCTACCTATTTATGGACAGTTTCCGGTTTTATCGACAAAAGCATAAAATTTGTATGGGAGCGCCCCTAAGGAGTGGTCGGAGGGAATAGGTGTCAAAGGCAAAAATGTTCCTTTTGCAAAAGTAATGGGGGTTGGTGATACATATTAACCCTCTCCGGCACTCTCTTAAAGGTCATATCCTCAGGTGTATGGAATAAATATTTTTAAAAAAGATGTCATCAAAAGCGAATTGAATAATTCTACGTCTTGTGTTACGACATAGTCGAAACTACTGTATCTTTTTTTAATTAACCTTGTACGAAATGTTATTGCTTGAAATAACAACTTTTCGTACAAAGGAAAATCATTTTATCATAAAAAACTTCTGTAAAAAATCATATAAGTCTTACATATTATGTAAGACAGCCAATAAAATTTACACAACAGATATTATTATTCAGTATTTATTATTCACTAATTTAGATATTCTTGATTATAAAGTAGTTTTAGAGTAGTATAAGTGTTTTAAAAATTTTAAGTGTATGGTTTAGTATTATTTTAATATACAGCGTTTAAGTTATGTTAAGATTTATAATTCAAGTATCAAGAAATTTACATTTATTAATATTAGTTTAAAGTAAGTTTAAGCAACACAAACAACTTTTATTTCAGCAAAATTCGGCAATAAGGTTTTTGATCGACTTCGGGCAACTGACAACTGACGACTGACTGCCCGCTTCAATTTATTGTTCTGCTTCTCTCCTCCCACGCTACTTCTTTTACATATTATATACCAAAAGAAAGATAATTTTTTAAATTTTAATAAATAAATCTCTATAATTCATAGTAATAAAGTTTTTTTTAAAGAAAATAACAGTTTTATGTAAGAAAATATTTTACTTTTTACATAAAAATAGCTGTAAAATATGAAACAATCAATGGATTTTGTGGCGTCCGTGGCGTAGTTGGTTAAAGTGCGTGGCCTCTATGTCAACGAACCTGGACAGCCGGGTTCGAACCCCAGCAGCGACAGAAAATTATTTGAATTAAAATAATTTTTCTGTACGGCCGCCACCTCTCTGCAGACAATGGCAAACCTCAGAGAGTAATCAAAATGCCATGTAAAGCTTCTTGAGAACAAGAGCATTCCGTTCATCGCCGTTCGGAGTCGGCGTTAAACTTGTAGGTCCGGTTCTCGGTCAATTCTGAACAAACTTAATAACACGCACAACACAATTGATCATAAGAAGCTAGGTCGAAGTCCTTTCAAGGGCTGAAATGGTCAGTCATTTATTTATTTTTTTTTTATTTTTCAATGGATTTTGTTAATTTAAAATTGCTCTGAAAGCATATTATATTTTCTTTAAAATGGTAACTTAAATATTAATATCGCTTGTGTACTAATAAAACTGTAGCTAGTTTTCTTAAAAGATATTATAAAAAATATCTTATAAAATCGATAACTTGGAAACAAATCGATAAACCGATTTTTCCTTCAGCCATTCTTATTTTATTGAGAGTACTCTTTGAATCCATCGTAAAATCGTAGCGCCCCGGAAATCGTAATGTCCCCTGAACATTAGATGAAATAAAATTTAATTCATTATTTTAATATAAGATTTTTTTTGCTATTTTTTTTCCACGCGAGAGATTTTTACCACAAAATACCATAGGAGTTCCCACATCATCGTTGAAAAATACCATAAGTACTATTTATCGTGCTTTTCTGGCATCATAGATTAAGAGTTGCATTATTTGGGGAAAAGATATGTTTCGTGGGATTTCTTGTGTAGCTGCTTTTATTGGCAACTCCAAATTGATATAAGCACGATCTGTCAGCGCAACATTATGTTTTGCAAAGTTTCAGGTCATCCGTTTTGACAACTTGTATCGTAAAGTTCTTACAACGTAGACCAACGTACGATCAGCGCATGATCGGTTTAACGCAGTATTGTAATTCAGCTATTAAGTTTGATTATCACCACAAAATCAAGTAATTCTACATACTTAGCTTCTAGAGCAGCGGCTAAACAATGTAAAACAGACATTTATCCTGCATGGAATAAAATATTGTCTGAAAAACAGGCGTGTTATCCAGATAAAAATGCCATTATAGTGAATGAAATAGTAGCCGAGATTAAATTTCAAGATCTTTTGGATCTTAATATAAGGGGAATTTGTGAACTACAAGCGAAAGTGATTGAGCAGTATTCTAGTGACAAGCTGGTTTTGTTTTGTAAATGGGGAATAGATGGAAGCTCCGGGCAAAGTAATTACAGACAATTAGTAAAAAATTGCAAGGATGATTCATCTGTACTAATATGCTCACTTGTGCCGATCCAATTAAGGGACTTGAAAGACGATACCAAAATTTTATGGTAAAATCCCGTTCCATCATCGACAAAGTTTTGTAAGCCAACAGAATTTAAATTTTGTAAATAAACTCCTGAAACGACATTAACCGAAACAGAAAATATAAAGCAGCAAATTAATGATTTACATGACTTTTCATATAATGGGAAAAATGTAACAATTAAACTCGTTTTGAGTATCTTGGATGGAAAAATTTGTAATGCAGGAACAAAATCAACACTGAGCTGCTACATATGTAAGGCCACTCCGAAGGAAATGAATAACCTACGAAATGTGTATATGAAAACACCTATAATAGATAATTTAGATTTTGGGCTATCTAGTCTACATTCTTGGATACGTTTATTTGAGTGTTGTCTTCATATAGGTTATAGAATGGAAACTAAGTGTTGGCAGACAAGAGAAGATAATAAAAGTAAAATGAAAGAAAGAAAGAAACTTATTATAGATCGATGTAGAAAAGAACTAGGTATTCTAGTTGAGCAACCTAAGCCTGGATATGGGACAACAAATACAGGTAACACTGCCAGAGTTTTTTTCACGTAATGCTGATAAAGCAGCCGATATAACCGGAGTCGACAAAATAATCATACAAAGATTTCATGTTATTCTTCAAACAATATCGAGTGGTTATGAAATAGATACCGAAAAATTCAAAAAGTTCACTATAGAAACAGCGGAGAAATACGTTGAGCTGTATCCATGGTACTATATGCCGATAACCCTACGTAAAATATTAATTCATGGTGCGGATATTATTATTATAGGCTATTTTGCCTATCGGCCAGCTCTGTGAAGAGGCTCAGGAAGCGAAAAATAAGGATTTTAAGTATATCCGAGAGCACAGAACTAGAAAGGATTCAGCATGTCATACCAATGATGATTTATTGAACTATCTTCTTCTATCTTCAGATCCAATGATCTCCTAAATTTTTCTTAAAAAGAAAAATAAAAAAAAACAAGCTGAAACATGATCCTGAAGATTTAAATTTGCTGAAATGCCCATTAGGGCGTATCGAAAAATTTAGATCGTATTCTAAGAGGTCTCAAAAGTTGCATGGGGTTGTCCAGATCACCCTAAAAAAATTTTAAGGAAAAAAAAAGGATGTCTTCCTGCCCCGCAAGGAAAAAGTTGTTTTTTGAGGAAAACAGTAAAAAATAACGACCTTAAAATGCTTTGACTTTTATAAAAAAAACTACGTAAGTCTTAAAGCAAAAGTAGGTATAGGCTTAAACTAACAATATATTGGTAAACACGATGCCACTAACGATTTTTATCCACAGTGTCTTGTGTGAAGGATATTCGAACCAAAAGTTGTAATCGAAGTAACACAGAACTTTTGATTGTTACCCAATAGTCTAAATTTTGGTGGTATTGACTATACTGTTAACATATTTCTTAAAGTTGCCGAATTAATAATTATCATCATTTTTGCATATGACTTCTCCTATTTTTAAGAAATGTATACTTGAATGCAATTTTTTAACTTTTTCAAAAAAAAATGAATATAAGATTTTATATCTCGGGTACCAGAAATGGTACCGAAGAAACTTCGCTCAATTTTATTCTTCAAATATTCCTGAACAACACCCTGTCTAAAAGTTTTAATTTAAAATACGAGCTTAAGGCCACAATTTTATTTTCTACTTTGATATTTTTTGATGAAATTGTTAAATTTCATGTTAGGATGTTTTTTTTCTTTTAAGTATCAAAATAGAAAATAAAATCGTGGCCTTAAGCTGGTATTTTAAATCAAAACTTTTAGACAGGGTATTGTTTAGAAATATTTGAAAAATCCAAATTGAGTAAAGTCTCTTCGGTATCATTTCTGATAACCGAGATATAAAATCTTATATTCAATTTTTTGAAAATGTTAAAAAATTGCATTCAAGTATGCATTTCTCAAAAATAGGAAAAGTCATATGCGAAAAAGATGATAATTATTAATTCGCCAAATTTAAGGAATACGTTGACACTATAATTAATACCATCAAAATTTAGACTACTGGGTAACAATCAAAAGTTATGTGCTATCTCGATTACAACTTTTGGTTCGAATATCCTTCACACAGGACACTGTGGATAAGAATCGTGAGTGGCATCGTGTTAACCAATATATTGTTAGTTTAAGCTCATACCTACTTTTGCTTTAAGACATACGTAGTTTTTTTTATAAAAGTCAAAGCATTTTAAGGTCGTTATTTTTTACTGTTTTCCTCAAAAAACAACTTTGTCCTTGCGGGACAGGAAGACATCCTTTTTTTTCCTTTACATTTTTTTAGGGTGATCTTGACAACCCCATGCAACTTTTGAGACCTCTTAGAATGTGAAATTCGAAAAAAAATTGTAATTCGATACGCCCTAATGCCCATCTATTTTCAATACAAGTGCCAAAGTTGATTCGAGTTCAGATAGTGAATAATAAGTTAATAAATATTAGCAAAATCGTAATTTAAGGTGTGTTCATCATATTTTGTAAATAGTAAATTCATTTAAGTTAATATCTTTGTTTTGTTGAAAAATTTTTCGGCCTTTTACGTTTATTGTTATTAAAGTATTTTTGTTGATTGGCTTCAGGTTAAAACATTTAAATACTCCGTGTTACATTAAATACGTAAACATTTTTAAAAATATTTCTTGATGATGAATTGCATTGTCAATTCGAAATATCGAAAATAAAAATAAAAAAAATTTGTATTTTGTTGTCCATGACCTGAAGCCAGTCAACAAAAATACTTTGCTAATTTTAAAGTCAACTGTATTTTTGTCTAATTATGTGTTTATAAATGTGCGCGCAGTTATCGGTGGCTGTTTTGTAGCTTAGTCCAACGTTTGTTCGTGTGTTAATTATGTGCAGCAT
Source organism: Pherbina coryleti (assembly GCA_943735915.1). Lineage (NCBI taxonomy): Eukaryota > Metazoa > Arthropoda > Insecta > Diptera > Sciomyzidae > Pherbina > Pherbina coryleti. Next base: position 104,345,775 of record OX030948.1, on the reverse strand, counting down.
TTCAATTGTATATCTTCTTCGGTAGTTTGACTCTTGTTGTAAGATTTTTGCATTTTCAAAGTCTGGAGAGAGATTTTGCTGGATCGATTTTAGATCCGATTTATGTGAAGAAATAAATAAATAATATATCTTTGTTATATTATAATAAAATCAATAAATCGTTGTTTTATTTAAATAAATATGCGTAAATGTATGTGTAAAAGTTATACACAATAATAAATTATACTATGTTAACATAGTAATTAAATTTATTTGACTTTTTTCGTGCTAAATTGCGACTCTAGACCACTGTGCGGTGCTTGCCTGAATTTAAAAAGAATTAACAAAAGTGTTTGGCTAATATCGGGACGAGGGAGCAAAACTTTGTTCAGCGAAATATTGTTTATTTCCGCGGCTGCGTCAAAAACCAGTCGAAGTCCTTTTTTATTCGAATTTCCTACGACGAAATGTGGCAAATAAAATGTTTAGGTGTTCGTTCGCACGCTTATTTTTCTGACAGTTGTCTTGCGTAATTTTTGATAATATATTCCTGGATCTTCTTGCAATATTCCGATGCATACTCTGGATCACGTTTCATTTTCCTTTCGATGCTTTCTAATCGGTTCATAGCCATATGGAAACTGTCTGGTAGAAAAATATTTTCCTGTCGCCAAAGAAGACCGGCTTCATAACAATTATCGACGTATCGTGTTGTAGACTTAAGAATAGTCTTATTCCAAAAGTTTTCATGTCGAAATAACTTCTTATGACTTCTTCAAGTTCGTTACTAATAGTGCTCTTACGTGTCATATTACGAGCATTACATACAATTTTCCAGTTTGATTGCATTTCTCCACCAACTGGGCCATCCATCCAAGTCTAGACTTTGTAGCAATTGGTCCTGGGCTAAGCGAACATCGTGAGATTTTAATGGGCACTGTTAAGAAGGTTAAACTTATAACCATTTTTGGCTGAACATTTCTATAACTGAAAAGTGGAAGTTGTCTACTTGCAGATCTTTTGCATTTAAAGACTGAGTTGGCAACGCTAAATTTGACGTAACGCAAACGTTTAACATCTTGTACTTCTGGTAATTTTCTTCCACGGTACTAATTGACACTTCTATAATTTCAGAATTTTTGCGTGCTATTATGTGATTCAACCACTGGAGCTCCAAGACGTCTTTTTTACAATGGAGGTTGAATTCATCAGCAACTCCAGCATCGAGCATCGCGACGTTGGATCCATTATCCACGAAGGCATAAATTTCCTTGGTTTTATCTTTATGGCAAAGTCCCGTTTTGCTCATCTGGAACAGCGTTACGTCTTCCTGTCTGTTAGCGGCAGCTTCGACGCCCTTGAAAAGTGGATTGTTCCATGGCAGCTGATGAAGACTTCGGTGGTTCAAGATTGTTGTTGGTGGATACGTGCAGCAGTCTGTGGTAGAAATGCATGCATCCATTTATAGCACATCTGCGTTGCCTGTAGCACTTGCTGGCTTGGTGCCCATATTTCAAACAAGAAAAACATACGCGCATTAGCTTTACCTTGTTCCAACGTTCGTCTACGGACAAATTTTTAAAAATATCGCAACAAAAAAGGGTTTTGCACTCACCTTCAGAAAAACATACGCGCAGTAGCTTTACCTTGTTCCAACGTTCGTCTACGGACAAATTTTTAAAAATATCGCAACAAAAAAGGGTTTTGCACTCACCTTCGCAAACAAGGCTATAACTATGTAGGGGCTACACTCACAAGAGCGTATCTGTGGGCTTTATTTTTGGTAGCAATTTGCGGCGGCGGCTTCCATTGAACTAGAAGGTAGCAAGTCGGATACCAAGTTGGCTATCCTTCTTAGTCCAGCAACCCATTGCCTAAAATCCAAAATAGTGGCAGGTCCTAAAATCCAAAATAGTGGCACGGATGGTAAAAGATCATGATTGTGTGTCAAAGATGAGCGCCGACTTCAAAGCTTTTATGTACATAAAGCAATTAATATATTGATGATAATAAAACAAAATAGAAAAAATGAAAATGATAAGATTTCCAATATTATAATACATATAAATAACTTTTAAAATATGACCAAGAAAATGAATGATTTTGAAGTAGGTTTTTTTTTTGTTAAAAAGTTTTTTATAAATGTTTTCAATATGAATGTTAAAGGAAGGCTTAGCAGTATCTTTTATCTTATAAACAAAAACTAAATTGTTCCTTTTTCGAGAGGTCATAGTTTGGCATTTATCTGGATTAAGAAACATTTTATTTTTTTAACACTAAATTAAAAAAAATTTCACTTACTTCATTAAAAAGGTCCTCTGTAATCAGTGTTGCCAGAAATTTTTGGGGAAAAAGGCTAGATGGGCCTTAAAAACGGGCTAGATGGCTTAAAAAAGGGCTAAAAAAAGGCTAGATTTGTTTTCATTATTTTTACCTCTGTGAATATACGTAAGTATTTATATATTTACATACTATATGAATATGATATAAAACAATACCAAGAACAAAACATATTTGAAATTGATTAAAATTGAATTCGGTCTTTCAAGCTCAAATATATAATAAGTATAAAAACCGTATTTTTTCGAGCTTTTCGGATTTTTCTTGCTTGCACTCGGCTCCTCAAATTCCATTAATCAGACGAAGCCCCACTGCTGGAGCTGGAAGTACTTTCAGTCTCATCATTAGTATGACCTATTTTCTAACTCATTTCTTGTATGAATTTAGAAACTTTATTGAAATATCTAAGTAAGTAAGTTCTTACTTAGGTTTGCACTGGGTCCATACCAGAGGTCTACAACAAGACAATTGAAAATCAAGTGACTTGAAAAAAAAGCAAGTTTTGACTTGACTTATAGAAACTTGATATGTTTCTAACCTACAAGCTACGACTAGCTTCTGAAAAACGAATAATAAGTCAGACTTGATTCTATTTCTACCCTACCTTAATTGATAGAAAAAAATCAAGCTTTCTACTTTTCAAGTCTAAGTGACTGCGCTGCCGTAAAAAGCCACCGACGAGCGTCTACTTATACTTTTCTATACAATATGACGAAAGTAATTAACCCCTACGGAGTGGTCGGAGGGAAAAGGTCCCCAAGCGAAAAATGTTCCTTTTGTAAAAGTAAGGGGGGTCGGTCATACATATTAACCCTCTCCGGCCCTACTTAAAGCTCCCCTGTTCAGGTGCAGGAAATAAAAAAACAACAAAAAGAACACAAACATACTTCAATCCAATGCTTTAAATTAAAACTGTATTCTTAACTCGAGAAACGAAGTTTGCACTGACGACACGAAGTTATTTCCTCGAACTTCGAAAACAGACTTGAAAATAAACAATTTGTAGGCAATATAATTACTTTTTCCCTACATTTCAAGTTTCTACATTTCCAGTTTTCTACATTTGGCGACTTAATTCTTGCTGCCTATGATTCGCGCAAACTTGTTGTTTCCCTGCCTCGACTTGCAGGGAGCTGAACAACTAAAGGAACTTGAACCAACAAATGGATCCATTCATGCAGATCTTTGGTCCATACATCTTAAGCAATATATCAAAAAAGGCTATAAAAGGCTAGAACGAAACAAAAGAAGGCTAAAAAAAAGGTTAGAGGCTAGATGTCTATTTATTTATTTATTTATTCACCAACAATGGTACATTTTTAAGTCGTCTGCATACATTAGATGTGGGATATCGCGTAGTTTATCAGATAGGTCTGAGATAAAAATATTAAAGAGGAGTGGACCAAGGTGGACTTGTGGTACGCCGGATGTGACCAAAATCTGTTTAGATAAGGTGCCTTGAAACTTTACGAATTGGGACCTGCCATGCAGATAGTACTTCAGCCAGTTGAGCAATGATCCTGAGATACCAAACTTTTCAATTTTGGAATCCAAAATATCATGATCAACACGGTCAAAGGCTTTACTTAAGTCAGTGTAGACTGCATCTATTTGATGTCCTTTTTCCATTTTATTTTAAACATCAGAGATCATAGTTATATGATTTGTGGTAGTTGATCTTTCTTTACGGAAACCATGTTACAGTTCATTGAAAAGAGCATTTATAATACTTGTAAGTTTTTCACATATAATTTTTTCGAACAGTTTTGGGATAGCCGATAATATAGCAATACCCCTATAATTTTCAACCGATCTTTTGTCGCCGTTTTTATATATCGGTGTGAGGTATGATGTTTTCCAATACGATGGAAAAGCTCCATGGGATAGAGATTTATTGAAGATTATACATAAAGGTATGGTCAGTGAGTCTAAATATTGGACTAGAAAGCATGGGGGTATAAGGTCAGGGCCTGGTCCTTTATTCTGATCAAGTTTCTTAATTGCTTTGGATATGTCTTCTCGCGTAAGTTGAATATGACTAAATTTAGGTGGTATATTTGAATATAGAGGGGCATTGTTAGTATTGTTTATTGGTACACAGAAAACCTCTTTAAAATGATCTGCGTATAGATTGCAAATCTCTTGTATATTCGAAGAAACAACGTTACCCTTAAACATGGATGTAGCATATCCGTCAGACTTACGCTTAACGTTAACGTAGTCAAAAAATTTTTTGGGTTCTTCAACAATTCTTTCACCAATAAGGTTGATATAAAATTGGTAAGCTTCTTTTGACTTCATAGAGAAAATTTTAGCCAACTCCACATATCTCATCTTCACTTCTTCGCTTACAGTTGATGCAGTTTTCATGATTTCGTATCACTTATTTCTTTGATTTCTTAGGTGTCTGAGATTCTGATCTAGTCATGGTTCCGATAGTTTATTTTGTTTTCATTATTTTTTTGACATGTCTATCAATAATTGTAAGCACACGTTGATAGAAGAGTGAAACTGCATTTTCGAGACCCAACGCTGAGACCTACTCCAGTCGAAAATATTAAGACCGATTTTTATGCTATCGTCATCAGCATTGAGAAAATCATATATAATTGAGTTATTAAATGAGTGGGTAACTGTTATATTTTCGGTGAACAGTTCTATAGTTAAGGCTGTGTGGTGCATACTGTAAGAGAATAAGTGTTCAGCTTTGCTAGTTGGAACAACGTTTATTTCATAATAGGCATTAGTGAAAACTAAGTCTAGCCATCTGCCATTCTGGTTTGGAGTCCTATTTACTTGCTGTAAGTCGTTGCCATATAAGGTACAAATGAAAGTAAAATCAATCGAGTTAGAGAGATTTACCGGGAGAAGATAGTTGTCATTTTCATCAATGACAAAGGAAATATTTGGGCGGTTAAAATCGCCAAAGATAACAAGTGTATCTTCTTCATTCATGGACGCGGTTATTGATGAAATGGTCTCACATAATTCACTGTATGTAGATTAGATAGAATTGGGAGGAATATAGATAACACCCATATAAATATATTGATTATTAAGTGAACAGACTCTGATTATTTGGTGTTCATAAAGTTTGTGAGAGGTGGTTTCCACCATTTTGACTTGAAAGGGAGTTGTGTGTTGCGATGAAACCCCCCCCCCCCCCCTTCCTCGGGAATGACTAGTGTGGGAGTAATCTCGACCATTTCGGTAGACTGTCCAATTGTGGTCGAGAATTTCTTCATTTTTTAATGAATCATTTAGTCAGGTTTCCGTGACAACTATAATATTGAAGAGGCATGATTTTGCGTCAATAAAAAGTTTATTTAATTTGCCTCGCATACCAACACAATTGTGGTAAAATATTTTTATGGAATTCCTTGCGGGGGCAGATTGGCACAGATCTTTGGGTACTACTTGTGGAATCCTGTAAGGAGCAATATTATTTTTTGAAATTTGTTTTGTTCAGATGCCAAAGACACTTTGATGTGGTATGAGAGGCAAATGTTGACAAATCATTCTCAACTTCCTTTGGAGAGATTTTGAAGCTTTCATGAAAACTAATAAAGATTTTCTTAATTTTGATTGAATTAGTCGGAAGGCCTTCTTGCTGTATAGCAACTATAATACTTGTTTTTGTAGATCGATGCATATCGAATCAGATGTATCGTACAGATATGCTAGGTATAGGCGTTCATTTTCATACAACCTTCGGTCTCTAAGACGAGACATAATAAAACGGCCTTCAGTACATGTTTCCGCGAGAGTTTTTGTTAATTGAGCCGTAGGAGGAAGAAGAGGATAGAGAAAGGTTGGGGATAAAAGTTGTAGTTGCGGGAGTATAAGAGGGATTTGATTCTTTGTTTGGGGTGAAGGATGCTGCTTTTACGTTGAGAGTACTTTTTGTATGCCGGTTGACTGAGGTTTTGAAGGATTAAGAATATGGGATCGGATAAAGTTCGGATATTGGACTGTGGATGATGGTAGTTTTCCTCAAGATTGATGATTTGGGGTAAAACTTGTTGAAGGTGAGAGATTAAATGAGACGCCCTTATGTTTAGGATATGTTGAGTCAGAGGAGTTTCTTGGGATCGGTTTAGGAATGTCAGATGGATGTAAAGATTTATGTTTGTAGGAGGAGAAAGCAGGGAAGATGTTACTTTTAAAGGACCGATTGGAATCAGGGGAGTGTTTATTAGGGATTCTGGAAGTTGGTTTAACTATTTTTTTATCAATAGGCTTATTGTTAAGTTTTTTCTGCTTCGTTTCTGGTTTTTCGGTCCACTCAGTTATGCATATGTTTCCATTTCGCAGCATCCCACCAGGACGATTCAAAAACATCCATGTGTATTTAGTGGGTATACTTAATTTGAAACTACTATATTTGGCTTATTTGGAAGACGTCTTCTGGCAATCATGAATGTTAATATTGTATTTTTTAAAATAGTTTTGCACCCATAACTTATTTGCATTAAAGGGGAAACCTTTGATGAAAAGTACAGTTTTGCCCTTTAGGTTTCCACTACGTAGCCTATGGATCTTACTTTCCCATTCTGATTTGGTCCATGATGTTCCAAAACGCTCAATTAACTGACGAGGAGCTGCAACGGGAACTGTGGTGCCATCAGGGAGGCATTCAAATGGAGCGTCTACAGTAACTGTGGGTGTTGTAAATACATGAAGTTCAAGTGAAGGTGATTTCAGGGATGCATCTATTATCTCATCAAAAATGGAAGAGGAGTTTTCGTGTTGAGAAGATCGTGCCAATTCAGCAATGTCATCGATTCTATTTGTTGGTTGTCTTAAGACATCTACGATTTCCTCTAGTGTTGCACGAAAAACACCAAGTTCATCACTGATGTCATTCATTTTGTGAATCAACATTTCGACGATATAATCAGGCTACTGGGGAGACTGTGGTGGTATGTTGGACGCTGACTGGAGCATAATATCCAAATCGTTACGAATAGTATTAAGATTATCGTTTAGTTGTTTGTTTGGTTCAATATTGTTTAGTTTCTCAAAGTTTTTGTTTATATCGTAGTAATTTTTATTATCGCGGATTCAATTGTGGAACTATTACAATGCCCATTTATTATTTCACTTAATGATTTAATGCTATTCGTTATAGTTTTTAATTTTAAGTCTGTGTTTTTATTCGCGGATTCGTCGCATATTTGTGAGCTTGCATCTGGCTTAGAGAATTGTTTCGATGCTTTGTTATGAAATGTTTTATTTTCGTATAGCATCAGATTTAAGGAGTCACTTAAACACTTGATCGCGAGCATTACATGTGAGAGCGATATTTCCCGATACTCATCACAGAAAAACATTAAGTTATTGTAATATTCCTGCAGGTAGATAAGACTTCTTTTTGATAACCCAATACAGCTACCATGAAAGGATTTACCACAAATTCCTCTGCAAGTAATCTTGGGTGTATTTCTGTCCTCGATTTGACATTTTGATTTGACACAATACATTTCCATTATTAAAGTTCAGCGAACTTTTGACATAGATTCAGTGTGCAAATATTTCGACACAAATTAATTTTTTTTTTTGTTTATTATTGCACTCGTAATATTACTTACTTATTTGTTATTTTTCATTTTGTTTGTTTGAGTGTGCTATTTAACGTTTGTTTCTTTTTTTATTTTTTTGCTTGAGTGTGCTATTTAACGTTTGTTTCTTTTTTTATTTTTGCTAACTTACAATGTTCGCACTTTTCGCGGCACACTTATACTGCACTTAAGTATTGTTAAGGGGGACTGAGGTGAGAGGCAGCGAGCGAATGGCCAGGTGTAATAATTTAAGGAAAAAAAAAGACTTGCGGAGCTTATTAAAATACGTCCGAATGGTTTGACTGTTTTATCACTTTTGTACAACATTTAATCAATAAAAAAAAATAATTCATGGATATAAAAGATACATGTGTAAATTTAAATATAAATATACATATGTATGTATGTATTGCATAAAGACAGAATAAACAACCTTGAAAAATGACACTAATCGGATTGCGTTTGCTCAGTTGGGTGAGTAGTATACCACTCGTACTTTTCCGATGAAAGTCCTTTTTTTAATAACAGCGTGTTTGTTTTTATTTTGTCGTACAGTCCACGGTACTGTTTATTTGAATATTTAACAATTGTCCTACTACTGAAACACGCAGTCGATCGCGTTCTTGTGTCCATTGGTGTTTCATTAGCGAAAACGTTCTTTCAACTGCCGCTGATGTTCCAGGAATGCATAAATAAATTCTAAGTCTATTCTACAATTTTTATTAATTTTATTAAATTTATGTGAGCTAATTTAGCTACTTCAGCAACTCGGAGCCATTTATCTGCGCATGATAACGTATTCTATTTTTCAGTATTTTTTTCAGTGTTTATAATATTATTCGCCAATGCGATTTCATCAAAAATTGCATCATCCCGAAAATCATGGACTGTTACATGAATATGCTTAATTATTACTGCAATACTTTTTTTAATGTCTTCCCATTTTATTTCTTTTTAAATTTCCACCCACTGGAATTCTGACGCATCTTTTCATCAGAATTTGGAAAGTCGCGAAGCAATTTTAACCACCGCTGCTTTGCAGTAAATGGTACAAATGTTCCTCGTCTTCGATTTTCGAGTTTGTTGAGTAAGTCGGTGTAAGCACTAGCAATTTCTGTTGCACTAATTGCTTCTGCTTCAATAGCTAGGATAGCGTTGTTAAATAAGGTTAAACTTCCATGTAAAAAAAGAGTATATATTTCGTTTATAGGATCGCTGAAATATAATTTTATTGCATGCGGGCAATTAGTTATTTCGTCGAAGTAAACTTTAAGCGCGTTATACATTTGTAATATACGTCCAATAGCCTGCTGCAAACTTAAAAAACGTGTATTTCCATGAGACAACATCCTTTCATATTCGATTTCAGCTTCTTCGCAAATGGTTTATGGATATGGAAAAATTTGAAAATTTTTACAGCAATAAGCTCGAGGTAGTATAAAAAAAATATCTGAAGTTTCCCCTGGTATTTCGTTAAAATGAAGGAATTTGATCTTAACACCATTATTAGGGTTGAAATATCTAACGAGGATCGGCAATAACTAAACATCTTTCCTGTTGGAAGTGTCTATAATAACGGATATAAAATTTGCCAATTTAAGTTCAACTAAAACCTCGGAAAAAATATGTGGTGCAATGACGCCAACAGCCAACGCTTCTAATTTAGTTTTGCCTGCACTTTCTATCGTAAAACTTTGTTATTAATTTAGAAATACAATCTGATGCATTAAAACTTATGTCATGTTTTGCACAATGATATGCGAATGCCATTTCTTTAGCCATACATTGAAGGTCTTCAGATGTTGCTTCCCGCTTCTTAAAGTAGTGTGCAATGGAAGTCTCCTGCTTACCTTTTACAGCGATTTTCAACTAAATGCCTCTCGATGTCGGCTTTACCTTTAAATTCGACGGAAAATATTGCTTTGCATATTGTACAAACCACTTTATTTTCTGAATTGGTATCATTTTTTATGAAATCGTACTCCATCTTCAACTTCTCCGTAAAAACACACTTTCTTTTTGCCATTGCTCTATTTGCGTGCTAAATTAAAATGTAAAAAATACACTGGTATATATATAAAATATTAAATGTTGTGAGAATTTACCTATTTTAAAATTCACAGAATTTATAAGAACAAAAATAAATTTCACAAAAATGTTATGCAAGCGCTCAAGTCACTGAATCAGTTGTTTGTGATCAGTTGTTTGCACTAGTGATGGCACTGGGCATCGAAACTAGGTTGCTGTATCCACTATACAAATACAGCTAATTTTAAATAAGGTCATGTGCACACTGACGTATGAAGCAGTAAAAAAGTGTTACAAACTGAAAACAAAAGTCGTCAGATTTCAGAGGGTAAATTTCATTATTATTTTTTAAATACCTGACAAAATACGATGCCGGACAAAATTCATGACAAAATGTCTAATGCCTGACTATCAGGCCTAATTCCTGACGTATGGCAAGCCTACTTATGACCTTAGCTCTTAGTGAGAGAAGTTATTGGAAACTATGAGAAAACATTTAAAAGATATCTATTTTAAATATTTAAAAAAAAAAAATATATGAATAGTGATATTTTTCTTCATACCAATTCATTTAAATCTGTTTTAGATTTAATGGTAAATATTTTTTGCATGGAAACTATCAATTATTCATGAAAATGCCGGTTAAGTTGTAGTAAACAATAAATACTTTCTATTTTATATTTTCAGGTCACACTTAAGGGAGTAATGAATCAAAAAATGCCATATTTTGGACAGCACGATGAAAAACATTTAGTTTGTTTATCACGTAATAGAATGTATGTCAACTTAATGAACTTAGAATCAGGAGACTGTGTGACAACATTCAAGGCTGGAGAAGATCGATTTCTCAACTCACTCCTGGTTTCGGGAGATGGCAGGTAAAGCTTTATTTAAATTTTATTTTCTTTTGATGAAACGATGCAAGAACTCTTATAAAAATTCTTTCATTACAGAATTTTAGTTTGTGGAGATGAAACTCAAAAGCCGTTTCCTTTATTGGTATGGCACTTATCCCAAAGAAAACTTCTTTATGACCTTAGAATTCCACATCATGACTTTATGACATCATTGTCTGCCATAACCTATGAAGGAGCCTATGTTTGTGTAGTTGCAAAAGAAATAAATGAACCAGCTCCAAATTTTATCGTAGTTTATGACTTGCAAAGTGGCACTTTGTTTAAGAAATGGAAACCTGGATGCAATACTGTATCATTGGCAATATCACAATCCAATGCAAGTGTTATTTCTGGCTTAGAGAATGCAAAAATTTTAATATGGGACCTGGTTACTGGAAATTGCAGATCAACACTTATCGGGCACAATGCACCAGTGTCATTTTTAAAACTTGATCCTCTGGGGAATGTACTACTTTCTAGAGATAAAGAGAGCCGCGATGGCTCTTTACGAATATGGGAAATTGCCACAGGTAAACTTTTATGCTTATCACTTACATGCAATAACAATAGAGTTTAGCTACTAAAGCTTCTTCGCACATTCTCAGTATTAATCCATTTAAAGCAGGGCTGGGCATTCTAACACAGTCACATATTGTTATGTCTTGTTACAATTGGTGCTCTCTCGAATTACGCACACTGAGCGAAATAGTTGTCCCAATTATCTACATTTGAATGTGTTTCGTTTTTATTTGTAGTTGTTCATTATTTCTTCTAGTAATTAATTAATTAATACAAGTAATATGAATGAATAATGTAAAGAATCTTAATAGATAATATGAACGAGTTATATGAAACCTTAATATATACGAATAATTATTTTAATATAAAATCTTACTATATATGAATAATTAAAATTAATAACGAAAAATATGTAAGTAAATAATAAGGAATTAAATAAGATAAGTAAACAAGTAATCAAAAAATTGAGTATTAAAAAATTAATAAGGAATGTGAATGAACAATGCAAAAAGTTTTAATAGCTAATATGTATTAATTATATGAAATCTTATTATATACGAATATAAAATTCTACAAACTAAAAAAATATATGCATAAGTATTATAGATCTAATAAGTTGATTTTTCACGAGTGTACATATAATTTGCAGCACAAAACGACATAGGTCCTGAATAGGTCCGAACGACTGAATTATATTCTCTTCCCAGCTAGAACAGTAACTGTTAGCTAACTTGTTATTTAACGCGAGTCGTAACAGAAAATCTGTTAGGCCCATATAAAATTCTCCATACAAAACTCGTTATATTTGTTCAGGCGGTGGGAAAAATCTAACAAGTATTGTCCTATACGTGTGAGCTTGCATTTCGTTCTGGCACCCATGTTTTGTTCATTTAAAAAGACTAAAGCTGCACTCCACACTCCAATAGGATATTACATAAGAAAAATCATAACAAATGTAGGCTTTTTATTCAAAACACAGTTAGCGGCCGCCCGCCGCTTGCCCACCGTAGCGTAATGGTTAGAGCTCAGACCTTTAATGCCAACTTACTCTGTTCGAATCGCGAGTTCAAACCCTGGCTCAAACAAAAACACAAACTTTTTTATTACTATTTTTCATTATTTTAAATCGTTATTTGCCTTATAAATGTTAGAAAATACATATTTAAATATAATTTTACAATTTTTTCAATATTAAAGTAAAAATAATTCATGAACAAATTAAAATATATTCGACACATAACATATTAATTTTAACTAAAAAAAAGAAACTAATTAAACTTAAAACAATAAAACAAAAACAGCACAGCTTTTTCACAGCACTTATTTGCAATATTATTTCATTTTATTTTGTTATTTTACATAATTTTATTTATTTTTTCGAAAACTTATTTGCACCGCTCACTTTATTTTGACTGTTTTAAAATTTTTTCGATTATATTTTGATGATAAAAGAGCAAGATATATAAGCAGATATAATTTTCCTTGTTTCACATAACATCATACCGTATGAATGTGTTAGTGCTCACAAAATATTGTTTCATTGTGTTCGTAAACTTGTTAGCGCTGTCTTGCAGGGTTCTGTTGTGAGCTTTATGTACATGTGAAAAGTTCCGCTCACAGAGAGCTCAGTGAGCTATGGAGCGCCCTGCGCTGATTTAAAGTCACAACCCAAAAATCTTTGAGAATTTGAACGATATTGATAATAATGGATCAAAATAAGTTAATGTGGGAAAAATTTACCCACCAAAACAGTAGTTGAACTGAAGGACAACACAAGACGTCACGACTTACCATGCAAAAACACAACCATACAATTACACAATAGTTTTTATTCTACTTTTGAGTTAACCTTTTGACAAGTTAACATCAAAATAGCTACAATTGTTAACTAAGGTACTCATGCGGCTTAAAGGATCAGTAAACAAATAATTGGTGGACGATCCTCACAAGGCAACGCGTGAGGGTCAAGGGGGCGATCTTCACATGGCAACGTGTCTGACTGCCTCAACCTGGTGAGGCCAGCATTATCCATGTCGAACTCGTCTCAAGTCGACTCAAACCTCTGCGTGGTGTCCTCTAGAAACGGCAAACTGGCAACCGTTAGTTTGACGGCTAATGTGAGCGGCGGGCTCCCGCTGCCTTTAAAGGGTTGTGCGTTGGGTTTGAAGCCCACCACGTAAAAACAAAATTTCAATGAAACGCATAAGAAATAAGATGAAAATGATCCCCAAATCTGATGACGACTACCGCAAACGAAAAACTGACAATGATTTACGGATATGCACCTGGAACGTCCGAGCCCTTAATTGGGATGGTGCCTCTATCCAACTGATAGATATCTTAGAAAGATACAAAGCTGATATCACTGCAATCCAAGAAATGCGATGGAAGGGACAGGGTTGCTTACGGCAAGCATCCTGTGATATCTACTACAGCGGCCATGCGGAGAAGCACGAATTTGGATGCGGATTCGTGGTTGGCAAGCGACTACGGCATCATGTCCTGCGATTCACACCTGTGAACGAACGACTTGCCATAATCCGTGTCAAGGCAAGATTCTTCAATATAAGCCTGATTTGTGCGCACGCTCCGACAGAAGACAAGGACGATGAGACCAAAGACAGCTTCTACGAGCGCCTTGAAGAGGCCTATGAGCGCAGCCCCCGCCACGACATAAAAATCGTGCTTGGTGACTTCAACGCCAAGGTGGGAAAAGAAAATATCTTTGGTCCAACAGTCGGAAAGTTCAGCCTCCACGACAATACCTCCGATAACGGAATGAGGCTGATTGACTTTGCCGCAGCGCGGAACATGGTCGTAAGTAGCACTAGATTCAAGCATCTCGATATTCATAAAGCAACTTGGCTGTCTCCTGATCAAAAGACGCGTAACCAAATTGATCACGTTTTGATCGACGGAAGGCACTCTTCCACTGTTTTAGATATACGCATGATCCGTGGTGCCAATATAGACTCGGATCATTATCTTGTCGCAGCCAAGATCCGCACACGCCTGTGCGCAACCAAGAATGCGCGCAATCCAGCACAGAGAAAACTAGACGTCGAAAAGCTGCAATCAAAGCAAACAGCCGAAGACTTCGCTACTCGACTCTCACTCCTGCTTCAAGAAAGCACTCCTCCGATCGACGATGTATGCGTGCAGTGGAATCATATTTCCCACTCTATGCGTACGGCTGCCGAAGAGGTGATTGGCTATCACCGCCCTCGCCGAAACCAGTGGCACGACCAAGAGTGTCGCGACGCCACTGCAGAAAAAGACGCAGCCTACAAAGCCACTCTGCAGTCGGTTGTAACGCGTGCTGCTAAGGAGCGATACAAAGAGAAGAGGAGGGAAGAGAGACGCATTTTCAGGCGAAAGAAAAGGGAAGCGGAAATGCGTGAGTGCGAGAAAATTGAGATGCATGGTGACAGGAATGAGGTCCGAACATTTTTCGAAAAAATAAGACGCCTGGCCGATGGTTTCAAGACCGGGGCCTCTTCCTGCAAGGATGAAAATGGGAATCTAGTGACAGATATCCAGAGTACACTGATGATGTGGAGGGAACACTTCTCTAGGCTTCTGAATGGTGACGACGACAACAATCCCGCCAATAGAGATGATATTCCGGAATCCCAATTTTGGACGACAGCGTTGAAGTTCCGCTGCCCGACCATAGTGAAGTCTTGAAAGCTATAGCTCGGCTTAAAAACAACAAAGCCGCAGGAGCCGATGGCTTACCTGCTGAGCTCTTCAAGAATGGAGGCGAAGCTCTATTTATATGCATTCATGAGCTTCTATGCAGAATATGGTCGGAAGAATGCATTCCAAACGATTGGAACCTCAGTGTGCTCTGCCCAATCCACAAGAAAGGCGATCCCACAATTTGCGCCAACTGCCATGGGATAAGCCTTCTGAATATCGCATATAAGGTTCTGTCGAGCGTACTATGTGAAAGACTGAAGCCCATCGTAAACCAGCTGATTGGACCTTATCAGTGTGGCTTCAGACCTGGCAAATCCACCATAGACCAGATATTTACGCTACGACAAATCTTGGAGAAGACCCTAGAAAAACAAATCGACACACACCATCTTTTTGTCGATTACAAAGCCGCCTTCGACAGTCCAATAAGGAATCATCTATATTCCACCATGTCTGAATTTGGTATTCCTGCAAAGCTCATCCGCCTTTGCAGAATGACACTGAGCAACACTAGCAGCACAGTTAAAATCGGGAAGGACCTCACTCCTCCATTCGATACCAAACGAGGTTTCAGACAAGGTGATTCCTTATCGTGCAACTTATTCAACCTAATGATGGAGAAGATCATCCGAGCTGCTGATTTGAGACGCAGTGGCACGATATTCTACAAAAGTATTATGCTGCTGGCGTATGCTGATGATATCGATATCATTGGCCATAATACGCGCGAAGTCAGTGCAGCATTCTCCAGGTTAGCGAAAGAGTCGAGTCGAATGGGTCTTGTAGTGAACGCAGATAAGACGAAATACCTAGTGTCAACAAATAAACAGTCCCAGCGTCTTGGAAACCACGTCACTGTTGACAACATCTCCTTCGAGGTTGTTAAGGACTTTGTCTACCTGGGATCCAGCGTAAACTCTTTCAACGATGTCAGTATTGAGATAAAGCGAAGGATAACTCTTGCCAACAGGTGTTACTTTGGGCTGAGTAGGCAATTGAGAAGCAGAGCCCTCTTTCGACGAACAAAACTCACGCTCTATAAGTCACTTATCATGCCCGTCCTATTATATGCAGCACAAACCTGGACGTTGAGCAGTTCTGATGAAAAGACTTTGGGAGCCTTCGAGAGAAAGATCCTTCGTAAGATCTTCGGTCCAATCTGTGTCAATGGCGAGTACCGAATTCGATGGAACAACGAGCTGTATGAGCTATACGCTGACATCGACATAGTTAAGCGTATTAAAATCGAGCGGCTCCGCTGGCTAGGTCATGTTGAGCGAATGGAAAACGACGCTCCAGCGAAAAAAATATTCGATTAGGTGCCCGGTGGTGGTCAACGCAGAAGAGGACGCCCACATTTTCGTTGGAAGGATCAGGTGTTGGATAACCTGACTACACTTGGTGTTTCCAACTGGCGTCAGCAAGCGCAGAACAGAAATGGCTGGCGCAATTTCATATACGAGGCCAAAACCGACCTTCGGTTGTAAGCGCCAGATAAGTAAGTAAGTAAGTAAGTAAAAAAATAATTTGTTCTACTAAATGGTAAAATTTTTAGCATTTCTATTGCTTCTACGATAAGAGTTAAAATTTGTAAAGAAAAGAAATTCTGGAGAATCGAATACACCGGTTATGAGTTGGTGTAAATATACGATATCTGCAGACTTCCATCGCTCACTCAATGATTGCATTTTTAATAGTTTCAAACGATCTTCATAAGGAAGAAGGTTTAAAATGTCAAGTTCACTTAAGGCCCTCAGTGCAAACCGAAGAAAACGTTTTTGGATTCCCTTTATTCGATCAACATGCACATTGTAGCTGGGGAACCAGACTTCACTTGCGTACTCCAATTGAGAAGTGAGGACGCACTATTGCATAATAGAACATTGTAGTTGTACTGTGGCGTCCGTGGCGAAGTTGGTTAAAGTGCGTGGCCGCTATGTCAAAGAACCTGGAGACCCAGGTTCGAACCCCAGCAGCGACAGAAAATTATTTGAATTAAAATAATTTTTCTGTACGGCCGCCACCTCTCTGCAGACAATGGCAAACCTCAGAGAGTATTCAAAATGCCATGTAAAGCTTCTGGAGAACAAGAACATTCCGTTCATCGCCGTTCGGAGTCGGCGTTAAACATGTAGGTCCGGTTCTCGGTCAATTGTGTACGAACTTAATAACACGCACAACACAATTGATCATAAAAAGCTAGGTCAAAGTCCTTTTAAGGGCTGAAATGGCCAGTTATTTATTTATTTATTGTTTTTTAGTTGTACTCATGCTATTAAACTCTTAGGTACAGCGTTTTATAAATCCAAGCAATAAAGATGCTTTTACAAATGTTATCAGTATGGATATTAGCTTAGATAGCTTAGAATCCATGCATAGCCAAGGTCTTTCACGACATCTATACGACATAAAGGTGTATCTTTAATTTACTTCTAAAGCAGGTTTAAGGCAATGGATTATTGTTGTATAACTATTCAAGAATATGAAAAAAAAATTTTAAATCAATTTAGATAATAATAAAGATTTAACAACACTTAAAACCGGTGTAAAGGAGTAAATTTAGCTTTAAACGCTTTTTTTTTTTTCAAAGCATACTTTTTTAAAACGGTCCACATTTCCGAAAACAAACTAATCGACCGATTAAATTTTTTTTCTTTAAATCAGTTCATAATGTATTTCTACATGTCTTTTAAGGAACTAAGTGACTTTGAAAAATTTTTGTAGTTTTTACACGCTTCAATAGCGTAACAAATAACGTAAATTTTCAACATTTGTTTCGCTCTTCATAACTTTCTTAATATTTTATATTTATATTTCATTTTGGTAGATTTTCTGCCAGATTTTCAGTTTTTTCTTATAACGCATTGTAGCAACAAAAAAACAATTTTTTTAAAACATTGAAGATGTAAAATTAACATTTAAAAAAATTTTAATGTTGTCGTTATAAATGTGATGTTGCGAACCTGAAAAATTCAGTTTTTCTTTAACCATTGCGTCCGATTGCTTAAGTGAAACACTATATATGCTGTGCCAAATTTCCAGTTTTTTCTCCTCATAAAAATAAAACTTCATAAATATAGTACCAAGAACAACAATGATGGCCACTCCAAATTGATGATGATTAAAAAACGTGTTTTTTGCTCTCCTGAAAAGTAATGATTTTTAGATTCGCAACTTTACATTTCTCACGTTGATATATTGTAAGCTTTTGTAAAAAACATCTTTTGAAATATGCCTTCATTAAACCCGCTTTTGCCTAAGACCTCCTTTAAGGCAGTATATTTAATATGATAATCGATAGTTAAATTATTCCTTTACGCAAGAAGGTAGTTTGGCATTTATCTGGATTTAGAAATATATTATTTTTAGAACACCAAACCTCAAAAGATTTCAGATTACACTAATGCATGAATCGAGTTAAATGAGAGTATTTTATGATTTGAACATAATTAATTGCTAAAATAAAGACAATTTGATCAAGGTGACTACCGTGAGGAACACTAGATTCCGCAACATATTCAGAAGACAACATACCTCGTAATTGTATTTGATAAGATCTCTCTGACAAACAAGATTTAACCCAGCTTACATAATATTATGGAAATCTTAAAGACTTAAAATAAATAAAATCTTAGCTTAAAATAAATAAAATAAGATTGTGAGGAAGTTTATCAAATGCTTTACTGGAGTCAGTGTAAATAAACTCGGCATTAGAGTGTCCCTTATTTTGCGATTTTTGGAAATGTCAAGGGGCTGAAAGGTTTTCTTATGCGTTTTTATATTCTAAGAACGAAACTAAACAAAACTAGTATATATATATATATATATATATATATATATATATAAACTAATACCTACAAGCAGTCTTATTGCGGCTTTTCAACCGAAAGGATGGTTTTTTTTTATAAATAAAAAATATCAAAAACCAAAAATGTATGCCCCTGGAGGGTTAAATTATAATAAGAAATACAAATTAATTGTGGCGTCCGTGGCGTAGTTTGTTAACCTGGTTAAAGCTTCTTGAGAATAAGAACATTCCGTTCATCGCCGTTCGGAGTCGGCGTTAAGCCTGTAGGTCCATTTCTCGGTCAATTGTGTACAAACTTAATAACACGCACAACACAATTGATCATAAGAAGCTAGGTCAAAGTCCTTTCAAGGGCTGAAATGGCCAGTTATTTATTTTTTTTTAATACAAATTAATTGAAAAGACAGATCCTTGTTTGGAGCTTCTATGCTATTCATTATTATCGGAATCCGTCAAGTCTGTATTTTTGTAGTTCTACTATACATCAAAGTCTGGTTTGAAGCTACTAATAGCATAAAAGCTCCAAATCAGGATCTGTCTTTTTTAAAAGATTTGGTCGCATACAAGACAATTAACAAAAAAAATTTCCATAGCTGCAAGTCAAAAATTTGGTCGGTATCTTTGGTACCTTGGCGAAGAACTTGTAGCACTCGCTTTTTCGATGATGCGGTTTCTATTGAGAGGCAATGCAGTATGGTGACAGCATTGCAAGCTCAGAAGTTTCCATGTGATCATGCAATCGCAAACCCAAATTCTTTAAATGAATGGACAAAAAAAGATTTAGATTGTTTTGCATCTTGTCGAACAACAAATCTATTTTGTAGGTTTAGTTTGACATGCAATTTTTTAAAATATGATCCTGACGAATGGGAAAAAGATGAAGAATACCAAAGAGAAAAAAATTATTTTAAAGATATTTGTGTTGTAAATGATGTTGCAGAGCGTGGGGTACAACTTGCTCAAGAATTTCTCAAGCTCACAAAATCAGAAGCGCAGCTACAAAACCTACTTATTGTGGCCCAAAATACTCGAAAAATATTCTCGAACTGTCAAAAAAATACAGTACACTCTCACAAATTCGAACTTTCCAGAAATTATAACCTGCCATTTCAATATTGAACGCTCTGAAATGAGAACCTGGTTCTAATTTCTGGACGTTTCTTTATTTATTAAATTCAAAAGTGATCTTTGCTTATTGATAAAAATATAAATAGGGGAATTATTATATGAAATTTATGTTCAAAAAAACGGTAAATATTAATAAATAAAAATTCTTTTGTGTTAACATAAATTTTTTTAATCAGTTTCATTATTTTCTTTTACATTTCTGTGAAAAAAAGTCCAGAAATTAGAACATTTCAGAAATTAGAAACACGCGTGGAACAAAGTGGTTATAATTTGTGAGAGTCTACTGTACTCTTAAAAAAAACTTATAATTAATTTGTATTTCTTATTATAATTTAACCCTCCAGGGGGCATACATTTTTGGTTTCGGTTGAAAAGCCGCAATAAGACTGCTTGTAGGTATTAGTGTGTTGTGCGCCCGCCGCAGGGTAAAATACTAGTTTATTAATTTATTGTTAATTTTTGTAAATACATGTGAATTTATTGAAATGTAATAATACTTTTAGCATAATAAAAATATATTTATTAATTGTTGATTTTAATACCTAAATTGCACTAATTTCATGAAAAAGTGGGAAAAGACTGCGGGAGAAATTTCGAGGCAGCAGAAGCGGTAACCGCGCCCACCATAAAAAACTTTGTAGATATCATATTTCTTATGTATGTGTTCCAAAAAATGCAAAACATTTATAAAAATCCGAGAAAAGATTTTTTTTAATTTATGCAAATATGGTCTAATATGGACATTTTTTGGAAACTTTTGGGCCCGATTGGCACGGGTAAACGTTGTCGTAAAAAAAATTTTTTTTAGTTTCGTTCTTAGAATATAAAAACACATAAAAAAACCTTTCAGCCCTTTGACATTTCCAAAAATCGCAAAATAAGGGACACTCTACTCGGCATGGTTACCTGGTTAGATTAAATCGAATTCAAGCAAAATGTTAAATGGAGAAGATTAGACACAGTGGATCTGCTATTAATAAAACCATGCTGCCGAGTTGTTATTACTTCTCCACATTGAATTTTAACGTGATCGTACACCATCAAAAAGTTTTGGAATCGATGAAAGCTTAGCGGTGTGCCTATAATTAAAAAATTCATTCCAAGAAGCTTTCTATTAATTGAACTAAAAAAAGGGAATTTTTCCAAAAAAATTGAACCTTTTCATAAATTGGACTACGAAAAGGAACTTTTAAAAAAAAGCGGAAATAGCTTTCGTTAAAAGATTTATATAATAATAAAGAAAGAGGTTTCAAGGCAAAATTCTTCAATATAAGCCTGTTATATGTGCACGCTCCGACAGAAGACAAGAACGATGAGACCAAAGAGAACTTCTACGAGTGACTTAAGGAGGCCTAAAACGACATAAAAATCGGGCTTGGTGACTTCAACGCCAAAGTGGGAAAAGAAAATATCTTTGGCCCAATTCAGAAAGTTCTGCCCCCACAACAATACCTCTGATAACGGAATGAGGCTGATTGACTTTGCCGCAGCGCGAAACATGGTCGTAAGTAGCACTAGATTCAAGCATCTCGATATTCATAAAGCAACTTGGCGGTCTCCTGATCAAAAGACGCGTAACCAAATTGATCACGTTTTGATCGACGGAAGGCACTCTTCCACTGTTTTAGATATACGCATGATCCGTGGTGCCAATATAGACTCGGATCATTATCTTGTCGCAGCCAAGATCCGCACACGCCTGTGCGCAACCAAGAATTCACGCAATTCATCACAGAGTGAGCTAGATATTAAAAGCTGCGATCAAAACGAACTGTCAAAGACTTTGTTACTCAACTCTCACTCCTGCGTCAAGAAAGCATTACTTCTATTGAGATATATACAAGCAGTGGACTCACATTTCCCACTCTATTCGTACGGTTGACAAAGACAAAAAGGTGATTGGCTATCACCGCCCTCGTCGAAACCAGTGGCACGACCAAGAGTGTCGCAACGTCACTGCAAAGATACTTGCTGCTAAGCAGCGATACAAAGAGAAGCGGAGGGATGAGACGCATTTTCAGGCGAAAGAAAAGAGAAGCGGAAATGCGTGAGTGCGAGAAAATTGAGATGCATGGTGACAGGAATGAGGTCCGAACATTTTTCGAAAAAATAAGACGCCTGGCCGATGGTTTCAAGACCGGGGCCTCTTCCTGCAAGGATGAAAATGGGAATCTAGTGACAGATATTCAGAGTACACTGATGATGTGGAGGGAACACTTCTCTAGGCTTCTGAATGGTGACGACGACAACAATCCCGCCAATAGAGATGATATCCCGGAAATCCCAATTGTGGACGACAGCGTTGAAGTTCCGCTGCCCGACCATAGTGAAGTCTTGAAAGCTATAGCTCGGCTTAAAAACAACAAAGCCGCAGGAGCCGATGGCTTACCGGCTGAGCTCTTCAAGAATGGAGGCGAAGCTCTATTTAAATGCATTCATGAGCTTCTATGCAGAATATGGTCGGAAGAATGCATTCCAAACGATTGGAACCTCAGTGTGCTCTGCCCAATCCACAAGAAAGGCGATCCCACAATTTGCGCCAACTACCGTGGGATAAGCCTTCTGAATATCGCATATAAGGTCCTGTCGAGCGTACTATGTGAAAGACTAAAGCCCATCGTAAACCAGCTGATTGGACCTTATCAGTGTGGCTTCAGACCTGGTAAATCCACCATAGACCAGATATTTACGCTACGACAAATCTTGGAGAAGACCCTAGAAAAACAGATCGACACACACCATCTTTTTGTCGATTATAAAGCCGCCTTCGACAGTCCTATAAGGAATTATCTATACTCCACCATGTCTGAATTTGGTATTCCTGCAAAACTTATCCGTCTTTGCAGAATGACACTGAGCAACACCAGCAGCACAGTTAAGATCGGGAAGGATCTCACTCCTCCATTCGATACCAAACGAGGTTTCAGACAAGGTGATTCCTTATCGTGCGACTTTTTCAACCTGATGATGGAGAAGATCATCCGAGCTGCTGATTTGAGACGCAGTGGCACGATATTCTACAAAAGTATTATGCTGCTGGCGTATGCTGATGATATCGATATCATTGGCCATAATACGCGCGAAGTCATTGCAGCATTCTCCAGATTAGCGAAAGAGTCGAGTCGAATGGGTCTTGCAGTGAACGCAGATAAGACGAAATACCTAGTGTCAACAAATAAACAGTCCCAGCGTCTTGGAAACCACGTCACTGTTGACAACATCTCCTTCGAGGTTGTTAAGGACTTCGTCTACCTGGGATCCAGCATTAACTCTTTCAACGATGTTAGTATTGAGATAAAACGAAGGATAACTCTTGCCAACAGGTGTTACTTTGGGCTGAGTAGGCAATTGAGAAGCAGAGCCCTCTCTCGACGAACAAAACTCACGCTCTATAAGTCACTAATCATGCCCGTCCTATTATATGCAGCACAAACCTGGACGTTGAGCAGTTCTGATGAAAAGACTCTGGGAGCCTTCGAGAGAAAGATCCTTCGTAAAATCTTCGGTCCAATCTGCGTCAATGGCGAGTACCGAATTCGATGGAACCACGAGCTGTATGAGCTGTACGCTGACATCGACATAGTTAAGCGCATTAAAATCGAGCGGCTCCGCTGGCTAGGTCATGTTGAGCGAATGGAAAACGACGCTCCAGCGAAAAAAATATTCGATTCGGTGCCCGGTGGTGGTCAACGCAGAAGAGGACGCCCACATCTTCGTTCGAAGGATCAGGTGTTGGATAACCTGACTACACTTGGTGTTTCCAACTGGCGTCAGCAAGCGCAGAACAGAAATGGCTGGCGCAATTTCTTATACGAGGCCAAAACCGACTCACGGTTGTAAGCGCCAGATAAGTAAGTAAGTAAGATGCAAGCGCATGCGTGTAGCATTTAATTCTTATATGAACTTTTATGGAGTTTGGATGTGCGACTCATTATATTTCTATTAAATTTTCAAAGAAAAAATGCCATCAAAATGCTTACATAAAAATTGTTACAATGTTTCTACACCATGTGGTTCGTTGTCATTTTTCATTTACCAACTGGTCAAAGACGAATGCTTTGGGTCAAGCATTCAGACAATGAAGAATTAAAAAATTTGGCTCAATATGGAAAGGCAACTATAAAATTTTCAACTTTCAACGAGCTATAATGAAAAAACTTCTAAAAACCTCCATACCGACTCAGTATCCAAATATTTTCCCATGTACGGAAGATAGCTTGGATCTTTGTTGTGAAAGGCTTTTGACCCTCAAATGCCCAACAACACCGATTTCATTAAAAAAATTATGTTGTGCTAAATGATCCCCTGAACACGACCCCGTTTTTATTTTTTGGAAAAAAATTTTTGTTTACAAGTTATTAAAGAAAACATGGTTGTATCCAAAAAGATACAGTGGGTATTCCGACGTATACCATCAATCAGCTTGGTTGTAGAAGTTCAAGGCAAAAACGTGGAAAACGATTCCTTTTATGATAACTAGACTAACTTGTAATTTTTTTTACTCAAAAATTGTTAATAGTTTAAAAGATATTTCATGTCAAAAAGCGAATTTTCCGTAAAAATTAAAAAAAAACTATTTTTTGAATTTGACGGTCAATAGTTCGCAAACCAACGAAGTTATGCCAATAATTAAATTTTTGTTTTACACTTACAATTTTCTGAGTGAAACTACATATCCAGCATATAATTTTTGCAATATTTTAAAAGAGCTTATTTTCTCGGTTGTATCAAAAAAGATACGCTGGACATTTAAGGGTTAAGTTCATGTATAGAGCAAAATATCGAGTCTAAGCCAACCTGTATTTTAATTCAAACATCAACGATTGCTCGATCAAGCATAATTCATTATGTACCACCTCATTTAAAGGCTATATCTTTAGAATAAGAGACTTATGAGCCCTTTTATGACGACCCGGGCTGAGAATCTATACGAACAAATTAAAAAAAAAAATAAAAATAGCGAAACTAATTTTTTTTGCTCCTAAACATCCCAATAACTTTGTTCAAAACTCACGCATTCCACGGCACATCTTCAGATCGTCAAAAGCCAAAAAACCGAGTGTCGAAGATATGGTTACAAGCAAAATTAATCAACTCTTTACAAAAAAAAGCGTCCCTGTGAGAACATTATATCACTCGTTTTCTTCAATAACGTTACAACTCAAAAAATTAGATTTTTCAGGAGAAGCATTTTAAGTTTTGAACAGACGAAGGAAATTAATTCACCATTTTCAAAATATGGACAAAACATCAAATATACAAGTACTACTGTAATGAACATTGTTTATTCCATACAAAGTGACAAAAAAAAATGGATATTATCGAATCACAAATTCTATTTTTCTGCAAAAATTAAAGAAGATATCGTTACCAAAATTGTACACAGCATATATCATGGTAACACGAATATTGCTGTGTAATTAACTCAATTCTTAAGTTTTTTGGATTGTAACGTTATTGAAAAAACGAGCGATATATACTGACATACTGACGCAACTTACTCGTCGCAAAACCTCTCATTGGAAAAATGAAGATAGGGATTTATTTTTAAAATGAGACCCGAAAATATCTTTAATACCCCGGGATCTATATAATAATAATATCTTATAATATCGATTCTAGTTTTATTTATTTTATTATACTAGTGTCGCCTTTGGTCGAAATTCGACCATTTAAAAATTGATTTTTTTTTTTTTGTATTTTTAGTGAAAACATTTTTTTCTTCCTTCACTCATGTGGAAATATAACCGAACTCATATCGCAACATATGTACCACCGGCAGGAAATCACAAAATAGAAACTCCATTCTGTGTTTTCATGTTCTATGACTTTTACTTCCAAAGCATTTCGATATCAAAAATTTGGTTTATATGGGCAGAGCCACACCCCCTTTTCCAATGCGCTACACGATTTTCTAGTAGATGGATATCACCAACTTCCAACACATATTGAGTTTCATTGTTATATGGCATTTACTTCCAAAGCTATTCGAGAAAAACCTTTAAATTGTGTGGGTGGTGCCACGCCCCCTTGTCTAATGCTCGTTCAATTTTTCCAGTCAAACAACACGACCAAATAGGAAGTTCCTACCTAGTTTCATTGATTTGTGACTTATAGTTTGAAAGTTATAACAAAAATTTGGGCTGCTGAAAAGTTCCACGCCCCTTTTTTAACGCCCATAAAATGTAACCAGTGAAGTGGTACGTGTGATTTGTGGTCGAATACCGATTTCGGAAGCTGTGTGACCTATAACTCTAAAGCTATTCGATATCGCAAATTTGGGGTGTATGGGACGTGCCACGCCCACTATATTTATTTGGTGCACTCCTTCTCCCCACTCTTATTGATTTAAAAAAAAATTGTCAAAATCGGTTGAGAAACACGGGAGAAATGGTTCTTAACTGTTCTGACTACGCCTATTTAGAAATAGATTACGTATATTAATTATAATTACGCATAATTTTTTTTTATTTTAAAATTTTTTTGCCTTATCTGTTATTTTATTTAAAAAGAGTTGTTTTTATGTTATGTTTAAAGTTTATCTTTATTAAAATAAAAAGCATAAAAATATTCGTTGGAACAATAGTATGTTGAAAATACATACTTGTTTGGAGAATTCACTGCATTTTAAAAAAAACTGGCAAAATTTATGCTTTTACAATTTCTTAAAAAATCACAAAACTGAAATAAAAATGCCCAAAATTAACCGAATGAAAAAAAATTACTTCAAAAGTTGTCGACATGTAGGATTTATCGACATATTATTTTTCAAAATTTTAGATATATAAATCTAGATCAAGGACTACTTTTTCCTCCCGAAACTCCTGTAAAAAATAAAATCTTTTCAACAGCAACAGGCTTTGTTAGTTTTGTACACACATACATATGTACATACATACATACATACTTACTCATAAACACTTATGTTTACAAATTTCTTTATGGATCATTTGCCTCAATCATAGTCTGTGTCAGCATCTCAGCGATTGTTGAGTAAGTGCGCCATCTAAGCGGCAGAATTACTCCCTAAATTTGTTTTGCTGAAGTTGTTTCTCTATATATATATACTCAAAGCTATTATAAGCCGTATTCATAAAAATATTTTAAAATAGCTTTAAAACGTTCAATAGTTCAAAAGCTTTTTAATGTTAGAAAGTCTTTTAATATCATGTTCAAACCGAGCATTTACTTATGTTAAATCAATTCAATGAAGTTAAATCGAAAAACGAGTTCTCAAATTAAGTTCTAATGAAGTTATATGTGTACAATTATTGTTGGAAATTTAACGTGTAGAATGCTTTGACATGTTTCGAAACTCGTTAAATCACTGGTTTGTGTTCTTGCTAACGTCAGAAAAGCTTTTTTTGCTTTTTAAACGCAGCCAAATCTGAAAAGAGCTTTTTAATTTGAAGTTTTTAATGTAAACAAATAAATTCGTTAACAAACTTTTCTTAATTATTTGACAAATTTATTTGAATTTTTTTTATATTTTTTAATAAACAATTTTTTATTTCTTTCAAAATATAAACAAATAAATTGACATTTTGAAACTAGTTAAAGCAGTATGAACGATCATGTTAAAAAAAGCTTTGTTCGAATAACGCGTTAAATGAAGTCGGTTTGAACATGCTATTAAACTTTCGATTTGAAGTGGGATGAGTGTAAATAATGATTTGTGTATTAGATAAATTCAGTGACTTTATATTTATTTGTCACAATTTCGTCAACATTTTGATATTTTAACATCAAAAGTTTTTCGAAGCTACGCTACCCTCTGCCCAGAAAAATTGTAATTTTATTGTGTTTTTCGTAAATATTTTTAAATGTTTTGATAAATTTTCTTGTCAAATATTTTGAATTTTTTGTTTTTACATATTTTGCAAAATTTATATTTTGAATTATTTTAATAATTTTTGACAATATTTGTGTTCAAATGAGAAACAATAATTTTAGAAATGCTTTGTGAGGAGTTTAGAGCATGTTTCAGCCATTTTTAAAATAAACAAACATTTTCAAACATTTTTTGACTTTTTGTTTGTTTTTGATATATTTTGAAATAATTTCATATATTTTTGACAAAATTTATGCTCTGATGAGAACAAAAATACAAAGGGGTTTATATAAGTTTTCAACAATTTTTAAAATTATCTCATTTATGAAGCACTTTAAAGATGTTTTTATGATGTTTAATGTTTGTGTTGAAGGGCAAAACCTCACTTGGATCAGCGAAAACATTTGCATGTCTATTTATTATGTCAGATACTTCAATACCTTGTTCATTTACTGACAAATTATGAATATTTTCGTAGTCATAAAATTTAATTGATTCTTCCTCACCATTAAAATATACAATTTTTTTACGAAAATCAATTTGTGCTCCAATATCTCTAAGAAAATCACACCCAATTATTCCAGCGAAAGTAGTCAAATTTGGTAGCAGGTAAAAAACTGAATTTCTGCCAAAAATACTAATTATACATTTACTTGTGATTTTACTCGATCCATGCAAGGATTTTACTAAAAAGGGAGTATCGATTTCTCTTATATCTTTTAAGAATGGTAAATTTTTTATATAATTTTTAGAGGATCCTGTATCGATTAAAATTTTTATTTCTTCTCCATCCCATATTCTGCTGATGTATGGGAGGATGACACCCCTATAAAAATTAATTTCATCTTGAATTTCGGCAACGTGAGCATAAGTTATGGCATCAGCATTGGTGTGATAGTACTGGTCATAAAAATCATTCTGATCTTCAGATTCTATTTCTGATTCATAAATAGGTTCCTGTTCTTGTGAGATATGGTTAACGCGTTGAATTTTAGAAATTGTATTTCTGTCACTGTCGTTCGTTCGTTTGAATATTTTTGGTACGGCCCTTTTCTCCACTGCAAAAGGGTTAGGACCTGCAGATCTCATAGACACATCAGAAATTTGGCTATGTTGAAAATTTTCTTTATTTTGAGAAACAGTTTGACTTGTGTTACGATTAGAAAGAAGATTAAAGTTAAAATTTGTCCTAGCCCTTAAATGAGAAGTGGAAGGATCTACCTCCATTGATATCGGTCTATTGTTGGTACTCTCAATTTTTTTGTAATGTTGTGAATGGTTGGGTAGAAATTGACGCATATCATCTTTGTAATTGAAGGCATAAGCGAACGAGTTTCTTGCCCGATTTGCTGCTAATTCCTGAGCAAGTGCTAAAGCACTTGGCATGTCTGTCGGACGTGATGAAAATAATATGTCGTTGTAGGGTTTGTTTAGACCAGAAATAAAAATTCTGAGAGCATCTTGTCTGTATTTTTGGTTCAATGACATAATAAGTGCAGTATTACCCACATGTAACATTAAAGTTTTATTTACAATAAGGGTTAATTTTTTCTCAACCTCATCATAAAATTCAGTTATGGAAAGTTTTCCTTGACGGAGGGTAGACATCTCTTATTCTATTAAGTATACAGGCCTTTTGTCTGCATAAGTAAAATCTAACCGTGCTATTATAGCTTTAAAATTCAAAACCGTATTAAAAGATGCAAGTACTTGATCAGCTGGTCCGACTATCTTATTTCGAATAATCGCAACTGCTTGGTAATGTTTTGATGAACCATCAAATTTCTCAAAAAGTTTATAAGCCGTAAAAGCCGCTTGACGCCATGAAACATAGCGTAATGGATCACCATTGAATTCTGGGAGAGACTTAACTAAGTCAAGTGACTCATCACACTGTCTACCTTCCAGTATTGTTAACCCCACATATTCTTCTACTTGTGTTGGTGTTTCTAATTGATTTAGCCTGTCCGTTAACTCTTTTATTTTACGTTCAAAACTGTTTGCAGTAATTTCTGTCGCGCACCGAATTGCCGCGGTCAGCAAGTGCTGCATTGAAGCTTCATCCATTTTGACTAATTTATTTAATCTTTAGTTTTATTTATTTTTTTTTAAACTGAAAACTTAGCAGTTCTCGATACAATTTATTTTAAAAAATAACGATCTTACTCATAAATATATTGTCAATAAACGTTTCACTTACAGTTTTTTAGCTTTGATTGATGGTTAGGTTGGTGATTAATGCTGGTGGTAAGTTGGTTGTCGTAGTTGCTTGTTTTCGTTGCTTGTTGTAGTTGCTTCCCTATACTGAGGGTTGCTAGATGTTGATGTCAAATATAGGTTCCTTAATTTTCAAAACCTCGTGATAGTAGCTGGTGAGCGTTGTCTCTCAATTTGTTTGGAAGAATACTAGATTTAGTTTCAGGTAGTTTGTTGGAGTTGAAATCAATTTTGGCTGTTTGCTTGTAAAGCACGAACACAAAGCGTTGATAACCAATGCCTTTGGGTGGAAATAGCTGCATGTAGTCGTTGAGTACTTCACCTTCTTAACATCTGCGCTCGGAATATTGGCGACAAACCAATTTACGCACTCTGGTTCACTTGCTTTTAGGTTTCCAACGGGATTTGGTGCAATTAGATTTCAGATTCACCTTCGGTTTTAGTTTTTTTAACATATAATTATGTATGTTTGTTATTGGTTTTTTTGTTTTTCTTTTTTTCGCTTACTATGAAGCTACTTATTTTTTATTTAAATTCTTTTTGTTGTTGGGCGCCAGTTAATATAAAATATTTTGTTTAAAGTTTTATTTTATAAAATTCGTTATATGTTCACTATCTGAACATTTTTTATCGAATTCAAATTGTTTTCTGAGAAAATTATAATATTGAAATTGAAAATTGAATTGAAAGTAAAAAATTTAATTAAATTTGAAACATATCAAAGTTGAAACATAACAAAGTAATATAAGTAAGTAATATTAATGAAGTATTTATATCATATTATAAATTATACTTTCAAATATTTTGGGTGTGCATGATAGTTTTGCAATGAGTCTATAGTTTGTGATATCATTTTTTGGCCCTTTTTTGTGCAGAGGTATAATGTACGAATTCTTCCAAAACTTAGGAAAAATTGATTGAAAGATAGAGAGCTGGAAAAGAGCTAAAAGGGGATGAGCTAAAGTGTTTGAAAGTTTTTTTAAAACAATAGCAGGCAAGCCATCGGGTCCAGGAGAGTAATCGTCCTTTAAATTTCGTAATTTTTCGTTCACATTAGCTAGTGTAATATTAACCGAAACTAAAGACGTTTGGGCACAATTTTTTAAAGAAGAGAAGTATTCAGAGTCCAGTACATCATTATGATGATTGCAAAAAGATTTGCAATTATTTCAGGGTCGTCCGAAGATTTGTCTGACAATTTAAGGGTGGACGGGTAATTATCTGATTTTCTCTTGATATTAATGAACTGGTAGAACTTTTTTGGATCAGTGATAAGTTTGGTTTGGATATGGTTTAGATAGGATTCGTAAAGAAAATCACAAAGATAAGAAAAATGGTTGTAAACGTTAAGGTATCTCGTGAAGTCAGCAGAAGATCTAGATATTAAATATATACGCCAAAGTTTGTTTCTTTTATTCCGAAGTGAACGTAGCTCTTTATTATACCAGGGAGGCGAAGACGAAAAGCTCTTCTGCCTTGTAAAGGGAACAGATTGTGTGAAGCAGTTAAACATTATGCCATAGAAAAGGCCGACAGCATTGTCGATATCTTCATTAGCATTTTCAAGAACGTAAGGGAAATCAATGCCACCGAGAAGTGATTCTAGTTTTTCAAAATCCGTTTCCGAAAGTTAAAACTGTACAAGTGCTCGGAGTGTGTGTTTATGTTAGTATTATTGTAGGAAAAGGTAATTGAAAGGGGTGGATGGTACTGATCCAGTGTAGAGAGTAGGTGGTTGCTTGCAGAAACTGCACAGTTTTCAACTTCTGATGAAAAAACAAGGTCTAGTTGTCTACCCATATAGTTAGTTACTCCACTTAACTGAAGAGTCCAGAGTCGGAGAGGCAACTAGTAAAGAGAATTTCTTTTCGGATATTGCATTTGAGGGAAGAAGTGACATTCATCATCTGATAAAACCCACTGAAGATTAGGGAGGTTAAAGTCACCCAAATATATTACGGTATCAAATGGATCCATGAGATCTAAAATAGAATCTATAGCATCTACTGCCAACTGATAGCCAGTGGTTGGTTGAGACGGGCGAATATAACAGCATATAACGTATAAATTACGCTTAACGATACTGATTTTGGCACAAATAAATTCAAAGTTTGCAATATGTGAATTCTGAACTAACGTTGAATCATAACGATTATTAATTGCCAAAAGGACACCGCGGCCAGAGGAATGATCGTGTTTGTCTAGTCCATCGTCTCTGAACACTACAAAATCGGACGCAAAAACTTCTTGATCCTTGAAATTTTGCAGAGATTAGCTTCGGTGAGAGCAAATATATCATAGGGAAGTTTCAGAGAGTTCAGGAATACTGAGGAAGTTTTTGTGCGCAGTCCTCTCACATTTTGGTAGTGGAGAGACACAAATATTGGGCTGCGATCAGTAGGTTGGTTAGGAATAGTATTGTTGCTGTTCTTTACGTGACTTTTGAAGATATGAGACGTGTTTCGATCGGACGTGAGCACCATAGGTATCAAGATCCTCCTTTACTTGGTCAATTGTCAGGCCAAGCTGCTCATGAAAGCAATTGAATAAGTGACGCAAGTCATTTACCTCAGTTGGCAGACCTTCTTGCTGTATCAAGACTTTGAGATTAGTCTCGTCTTGCCTTCTATACATGTTGAGTCAGGGGCTTTATGCATTAGAGTGTCCCTTATTTGCGATTTTTGGAAATGTCAAAGGGCTGAAAGGTTTTTTTATGCGTTTTTATATTCTAAGAACGAAACTAAAAAAATTTTTTTTTACGACAGCGTTTACCCGTGCCAATCGGGCCCGAAAGTTTCGAAAAAATACCCATATTAGACCATATTTGCACAAATTAACAAAAATCTTTTCTCTGCTTTTTATAAATGTTTTACATTTTTGGAACACATACATAAGAAATATGATATCTACAAAGTTTTTTTATGGTGGGCGTGGTTACCGCCCCTGCTGCGTCGAAATTGCTCCCGCAGCCTTTTCCCACTTTTTCATGAAATCAGTGCAATTTAGTATTAATATAAACAATAAATAAATACATTTTTATTATGCTAACAGTTTGATTACATTTCATTAAATTCACATTATGTACTTACAAAAATTAACAATAAATTAAAAAACTAGTATTTTAACCTGCGGCGGGCGCGCAATAAGCTAATACCTACAAGCAGTCTTATTGCGGCTTTTCAACCGAAATCATAGTTTTTTTTTATAAATAAAAAATATCAAAAACCAAAAATGTTTGCCCCTGGAGGGTTAAATTATAATAAGAAATACAAATTAATTAAAAAAGACAGAGCCTTATTTGGAGCTTTTATGCTATTCATTATTATCGCAATCCGTCAAGTCTGTATTTTTGTAGTTCTACTATACATCAAAGTCTGGTTTGAAGCTACTTATAGTATAAAAGCTCCAAATCACAATCTGTCTTTTTTAAAAGATTTGGTCGCATACAAGACAATTAACAAAAAAATATCCATTGCTGCAAGTCAAAAATTTGGTCGGCATCTTTGGTACCTTGGCGAAGAACTTGTAGCACTCGCTTTTTTCGATGATGCAGTTTCTATTGAGAGAAAACGCAGTATGGTGACAGCATTGCAAGCTCAGAAGTTTCCATGTAATCATACAATCGCAAACCCAAATTCTTTAAATGAATGGACAAAAAAGATTTAGATTGTTTTGCATCTTGTCGAACAACAAATCTATTTCGTAGGTTTAGTTTGACATGCAATTTTTTAAAATATGATTCTGACGAATGGGAAAAAGATGAAGAATACCAGAGAGTAAAAAATTATTTTAAAGATCTTTGTATTGTAAATGATGTTGCCGAGCGTGGGGTACAAGTTGCTCAAGAATTTCTCGAGCTTACAAAATCAGAAGCGCAGCTACAAAACCTACTGTCAAAAAAAAAAAAATACATGCTCTTAAAAAAAACTTATAATTAATTTGTATTTCTTATTAAAATTGAACCCTTCAGGGGGCATACATTTTTGGTTTTTGATATTTTTTATTTATAAAAAAAAAACTATGATTTCGGTTGAAAAGCCGCAATAATACTGCTTGTAGGTATTAGCTTGTTGCGCGCCCGCCGCAGGGTAAAATACAAGTTTTTTAATTTATTGTTAATTTTTGTAAGTACATAATGTAAATTTAATGAAATGTAGTAATACTTTTAGCATAATAAAAATGTATTTATTTATTGTTTATATTAATACCTAAATTGCACTGATTTCATGAAAAAGTGGGAAAATGCTGCGGGAGAAATTTAGACGCAGCAGGGGCGGTAACCGCGCCCACCATAAAAAAACTTTGTAGATATCATATTTCTTATGTATGTGTTCCAAAACATGTAAAACATTTATAAAAAGCAGAGAAAAGATTTTTTTTCAATTTGTGCAAATATGGTCTAATATGGGTATTTTTTCGAAACTATCGGACCCGATTGGCACGGGTAAACGTTGTCGTAAAAAAAAATTTTTCTTAGTTTCGTTCTTAGAATATAAAAACGCATAAAAAAACCTTTCAGCCCTTTGACATTTCCAAAAATCGCAAAATAAGGGACACTCTATTATGCATGTATGCGAGAAATAGACGAACGTTGTTGTAAACATTATTCTCTCTAAGGCGAGAAAGGGCATATCTGCTCTCGGTATCTGCACAGGAGTTCTC
Organism: Pherbina coryleti; assembly: GCA_943735915.1. Classification (NCBI taxonomy): domain Eukaryota; kingdom Metazoa; phylum Arthropoda; class Insecta; order Diptera; family Sciomyzidae; genus Pherbina; species Pherbina coryleti. The sequence goes on along the minus strand of OX030948.1, from coordinate 104,311,104 downwards.
AGTCAGTTTAACCCTTGGAGGTAAGAGAGGGTCTAAGAAGGACTTAGGACTACAAACTTGGTTTGAGGGTGCACTTGTGATAGGAGCAGACAATGGAGGGGTTAAAGTATGCGAATAAACAAAGTTAGGATAAAGTGTGTTGAGAATTTGCGGATTATTTTTTTTAGAAGGTGGGTCAGTTATTGGGTTCAGATTGAAAGAAACGCGATTGCGACGAGTAGTTTGAGGTTTGTTGTTTTGATGATGAATTTTTTTTGAAACGGAATTATTATCATAGTTAACCGATGTGGGCTTATGACTGATCTGTGAAGAGAAGGTTGGAAAAATATTGGTTTTTAGTTCCCAGTTGGGGGCAGGGCTGTGATGGGGCTTAGGTAACATTTTCTCCACTGATGCGTTAGGCCTAGTGGAAGGAAGAAGATATGTATTGTGTTCTCTGATATGTGTAGGTTTCGTAGTGCAATAATTAGGATTAGAATTTAATTTGGAGTTTGGAATACCATAAGATGTTTTTTTGGGGCTTATAACTATTGCTTATTCTAGGGTTAGAATTAGTGTTTTTGCTAGAATTAGAACTTATATTAGGATTAGACTTAGGTGTATTACTAATTGCATAAACGTTTGACTTAGATATATTTCTCGGCTTCCAGGTTCTGCCAGGTTTGTCCATCCACTTAGATATTAGTACAGTTCCGTGTTTTTGCATACCACCGGTAGGACTCAGGACCATCCAAGCGTATTTAGAAGGTAAGTTAAATTTAAAACTGCTTAGCTTGGCACGAATTGGAGATGTTTTTTGGCATTCGGATATGGTGAAGCGGAACTTTTTAAAAAAGTATTTACGCACCCACGATATACTTGCATTGGCTGGGAAAGCTCTAAAAAATAATGTGATAACCTCACTTCGGTTGACCGACTTTAGCTTTTGCAGACGGCTTTCCCATTCTGGTATTGTCCACGAAGTTCCAAAACGTTCGATAACTCTTCGAGGAGCAGCGATTGGTGTTGTTAACAAGGGGGTTGGTGAGGCAATGGAAGAGTCAAGAGTTATATTATGTTGAGTAGTAGGTAAAGAGGCAACTGATGGCGGACGCTTGGATGCTATCGTGATTTCTTCGAAAATAGAGGAGGAGTTATGTTGAAGCATCTGTGGTGGTGGGGATTCAACTCTATTGGGCGCTAATCTAACTTCATCCGCTATATCTGCGAGCGTCACTCGAAACACATCTAGATCATCGCTTATGTCATTCATTTTTTGAAATAGTATTTCAAACATGGGATCAGGCTGCAGAGGTGTTAATTTCGCTTTACTTGATGTAGCTTGAAGTGCAATATCCATATCATACCGCAAGGAAGTAAGATTACTCATTATGTTTTTGGTAGATAGAAAGAGTTTTTAACGAAATTGTTGCTCTGAGAGCTGATAATGCACATATGTTTTCTCTTATTTGCTCTTTACAAGATGAAAAAAATAATTTAGTCAATAAAGTGCAAGGTCTACAAAATGAAGTAAATTTTCTGCGACAAAAAAGAAGAGAAAAATGTGTTGAAATAGTTGGTATTCCAAATGTGGAGAATAGCAATGCCATCGATTGCGCTCTTATGGTATTGTTTCTCATGGTGTTGGAGTTAAAGTGACAGTGGGCGAAATTGATGATTGCTATGTTAAAAAAATTAATCATAAAAACAATTCAAATAATTCTCATTCTAATGTACTAGTGGTTAAATTTATGTCTTTGTTAAAAAAAAAAGAAGTGATGAGAAGTAAATTTAAGAATCGTAATAATTTAACTACGAACATTTTTGGTAAAAATGATAACGGAAAAATTTTTATAAATGATATTTTAGACAGTGACACGCGATTTTTATTTAATGCAGCACAGAAGCTCAAAAAGGAAAAAGGGTTTTAGATATGTTTGGATCAGGAATGGTAAGGTCTTTATGCGTAAAAGGGATGGTGATAATTACATTATAATAAACAAAGTTGAAGACCTCAATGTCTTAAATGTCCAATAACACTAGTAATAATGTAGACTTGTTCAGTATCCCTTTTACTAACTGTATTAATGTTAATGGTCCAGATCTGTGCTATAGCTCTAATTATTCCAACAATACATTAATATTACATCAAAACATCCGGAGTATGCGTAAAAATTTTGATATCTTTCTCCTGCATTTAGAATCTTTCGTAAACAAGCCTGCTTTTATATTTTCGACAGAGATTTGGATTTATGATGAGGAAAAATCACTATTTAATATACCAGGTTACAATTTTATAGCTAACTGCAACAATAATTATGCATCTGGTGGTGTTGCTGTGTTTATTCTTTCTACCAGTAATTTTGAGCATGTTTGTTTTAATCTTCCAAGTTGTGATGCTTTAAAGGTAAAATGTATACTTAATAATATCAATATCACTTTCTTGTGAATTTATAGATTTATTAATAGCTCTAGTTCGCATGATATCTTCTTAAATGACTTAGATACTATTCTTTCAAATGAAAATCATTCTAATTTATGTTTAATTGGTGATATTAATTTAAATATTTTGGAAAACAACGCTTATATCGACAGGTACCTGTTTCATTTTGCTTCAGTAGGACTTGAATCTTGTATCAATCAGCCTACTCGTTTGTCACCTTTGTCTGAAACTTGTTAAGATCATATATTTGTCCGCCTTGATAATTGTGACAATTTTTCTTTATATAGTTCAGTCATTGACTTTCAAATAACTGATCATTGCTTAACGTGTTTAAGTATTGCTAATAGAATATTGAGTAATGATTGTGTGTCCTTGTCTAATACTCCGTCAACCTATGACATTACTGATTTTAGATGATTGAATCATTCACTGTGTTCTGAAAATTGGTTCGAAGTCTATAATGAATTTAATGTCTGTAAGGCTTATTCTGGGTTCTTAAACAAACTTATTGAACATGTAAAAAATTGTACGAAAAAATTAAAGACAAAATCACGTGATTCTCAGAAATTAAAACCCGTGCTATCAAATAATTTGCTTAATAGAATAAAAATTAAAAACAAGCTTTTTAAACGCAAAAAGAAATATCCAAATGATTCCTTTATAACTGCTTCATACAAATCAATTTGCAAGGAAATTGCTAAAGAAGTCATTTCATGTAAGAATAACTTTTATAAAAATGAATTTCTGAAGGTAAAAGGTGATATTAAGAAGGAATGGAAATTGGTTAATATTTAGTATACTCAACAAAAAAAATAAAAATGATGTCCCTCAAACCTTGGTTATTGATGATGCACCAATTTCAAATACAGAAATTTTAGCGGATTCTTTTTACAAATTTTTTGTTTCAGTAGGAACTGAAGTAGTTGCTGAGAATACAACTGACAGGAACGAGTGTATATGCTTATCCAATGAACCTTGTCTAGCTAGCAGTTTTTTCTATGATCCAGTTTCTTCGTTTGAGGTTTATAAAATTATGATGTCGCTAAAAAATTCTAATTCTTGTCCAAATAATTGTTTTTCTAGTAATTTTATAAAGAAAATTTCTTTCTATATATGTGATGTCTTAAGTCATTTGTTCAATAAAAGTGTTGAAACAGGTATTTTTCCGTCTGAAATGAAGATTGCAGAAGTCATACCTCTTTATAAGAAGGGTGATCGTAAGGATATTAATAACTATAGACCCATTTCACTTCTTCCTGTGTTTGCTAAAGTCTTTAAAAAAGCTATGAAGGCCCGAATCGTTAAGTTTCTGGAAAAAAATAATCTTCTTAATAAATGTCAATTTGGCTTCAGATCTACCAATAGGTACCAATAGGTGTCCCTCAGGGCTCTGTTCTTGGTCCCATTCTCTTTCTTATTTTTATAAATTCACTGTTCTTTCAAAAATTCAAAACTTTCACGAATAACTCTCCATTAAACCTTACTATTGATATAAATCATGACCTGGAAGTACTAAGTCATTGGTTTAAAGTGCATAGACTAGTTCTTAGCAATAAAACCAGAATTATGTATTTTAATGCAATAGGCAAAGAAGTAGACTCTGCACAGTTTTACTTTCATAGCGGCAAATGTAATAAATTTTCGTATAGTAAGAATGTATGTGTATCGTCTAACAACATACAAACATTTGTTGAATCTTGCTGCTGCTCGTCTAAGTGTTTTCATATTGAACGTGTAAATTGTTTTAAATACCTCGGATTATTGCTTGATAATAAAATGAGGTGGTCGGAACATACAAGAGCGCTTAAAAATTATTTATTGGCTGCAACTAGACATTTGTATCTGTTGAAAACCTCTTGTTGCCATGAACTTTTAAAATGCATATATTATGGGCTTTTTCATTCTAAATTGGAATATGGCTTAGCATGTTGGGGTGGCACGTATGCTAATAAATTAAATCCTCTTTTGATTTCACAGCAACATGCCATCCGGTTTATTTGTAGTAGACCTCGTCTTGATAGTAGTTTGATTCTCTTTAAAAACTTAAACATTTTACCTTTAAAGCACCTGTATGTTTTCAAAGTCTTAAAAATATTCTTTCTTAAATCTGGTTATTTGTTAAACAGATACTCAATAAACTATAATTTAAGAATTAACGGCTAGAATCTTGCCGCTGTGCCTCAGCATTCACTTCAGTTGTTTTTGCATTTCTATACTTCAGTTGCCCCTAGACTGTACAATTGTCTGCCCGTTGGTATAAGATGTATACGTAATAAATCATTGTTTCTTCGTAATGTAAAATCATGGCTGTTTCAACTAAATTATATTGATGTTAATTTAATGTTCAGTGTTGGTCAATGATTTTTACAATATATTTAATTTACTTTTAAATTTTTGAGTTTCTCTTCTGCACGTATTTTTATTTTTATTATTCTTTTTATTATTTTTACTCAACATTTTTAAAAAAAAAAGTCTCTCAATCACTTCTTTCGTTTTATTTTGCTTAATTTATTATTTTTGACTCCACCGTACTCGAGTTATATCTTATTTTTATTTTTATAATTTGTTTATAAATGTAACTGTTTGAATGATTATGAATTCTTTATTTGATTTAAACTTATAAACTCAATTAAAACTTCATTTAATAATATAAGCGCCGCTGGATAATCGCACAATCTGGTGTCGCTAAGCCAAGTGATCCACTCGTTTTTCGTCCAAACAGAATGGACCTAAAGAACATTATAAAGGAGTAATGCTCTCATTGCCAGATAACTTGTGGATCATGAAAAAAGGGTTGCCATCCTGCCAGTACCGAACTGTTATAATTTGGCATGAACATCGCCGCCCACCTTGCAGTATGGCTGCAAAGGAATAAGTTTCATGTTAACTGCTTACTTGAAATAAAATAAAAACATAGTTCAGATTATGAAACATACAAATATGTCAATGGATGCAATGCAAATTTTTAAGCTCAAAGTTTAAAATTAACATTTCAAAAGCATAGTTTGTCATAGATATGTATGTGTAACGATAAGATAATGTATAGGTAAGGAGTAATTCAATTTACAAATTCATCAAAATTTCAATATATTAAATATGCGAGGTAGTTGGTTGAAGTTCATATTGTAGATTAAACTAAATAATAGAAGTATAAATCATAATTTAAAGAGCGCAAGATCCCGACAGAATCCATCCAAATACTGTGTTTTGAGCCAATGGAAGTCCACTTATACTGGGCATCATCCCCGGTAAAATAATCTTTGCATACACATCAGCACCTAAGATGATGGATAAATGTGCTGACTTGAAGAATTTTGGATCCGCTAATACAACATTATGGAATTTCTCCTTGATTGATTCATTGATGGATTTCGAAGGAGTTCGCATGGTTATTTGATGATCAATACTCGCGTTAGCTTCTATTTTAAAACTGGGATCATATGGAGATCGGATAAGGATGGAGCACATTTTTTGGTCGCCAACGGTAGTGTTAGATAGCCTCAGTTTCGTGACGAGTTCGGCGGAAATGCGACTCAGTGGCCGACATGGATCCAATAAAGATCGCGCAAAGTATCTTCTTCCTTGAACTTCGAGTTGGACAATAGTTGAAGGGAGCAACGTCACGATGTGCTGAGAGAGAATAGATGCAATGGATGGTGGTGGCGGAGTCCTATCGTGCAAAACCGTCGATCGGGGATTTCGTAGGCGGTCATGCATATGTAGCAGTGTGTGGTGATCTCCCCTGCAGTAGTGACAACCGGTGGTGCTGCGACATGATCCGCTGGAATGCTTAAGAGCAAGGCAATTTGAGCAGTATTTGTGGAGAAGTACAACGCGCATTCTTTTTTCTGTATTCATCGAGAGGAATACGGTGCAAAAACGGAGAGCATGGTTTTCTTCACAGATACGGCAAGGAAAATTCTTTCTGTTGGAACGACGAACTAGGCTTTGATTGGTAGTGTGATGAGTCTTAGATGATCGAACACGGTTCAGTTTATTTTTGTATTCAGAAACCATATTGTCTAAAAAAGTAAAAGGAATATTATAAAAGAACTAGAAAAAAAAGGAAAATTATGTGACATATAGGACTAATTTTGTACGTGTTAGTTGACGGGAAGAGCTACAAGTTTTACAATAGGGCGTGTAATTACGCCTCGTTCCGTCAAGACATCCGCAACTCGGACTCGTTGATCGTTGCCATAGTAGATTTTCGTAACACGACCCAGGCGCCATTCATTCGGAGGTAAAGTTTCGTCTTTTATGACTACCAAAACATTTTCGTTCAAATTTGGTTCAGGACTTTTCCATTTAGTTCGTTTTTGAAGCTCTTTCAGATATTCATGTTTCCATCGAAAGCATAAATTTTGATGAAGAGCTTTAAGTCGTTGCCATCGATTGATTATGGATATGGGCTGTTCTTGAATCTCAGGTTCTAGTGGAGCTAGAATTGCAGTACCGATAAGGAAGTGACCTGGAGTCAATGCGGTAAGGTCCGTTGGATTTTCTGACATCGGAGATAAAGGCCGAGAATTTAAACATGCTTCGATTTTGGAGAGAAGTGTGGAGAACTCCTCAAAAGTATATTTAAAGGGACTTGCTATTTTTCGGAAATGCGTTTTGAAACTTTTAACGCCGGCTTCCCACAAGCCGCCCATGTGCGGACTACCCGGAGGAATAAAATGCCATGACAAATTTTGAGCGCTATAATTGGATATAACCGCTTCACGGGAAGTCTTACTGAAATCAGTCATTAATGCTTTGGAAGCTCCGACAAAATTGGTTCCATTGTCAGAGTAGACGTGGAGTGGACAGCCACGTCTGGATACGAATCTTGTAAAAGCAGCTAGGAATGCAGGAGTGGACAAATTTGATGTGGGCTCAAGGTGAATGGCTTTGGTGGAGAAACACACGAAGACACATACGTATCCTTTTGTAATAAGGCATGCTCTGCCGGTATAATTTTTAATATCGAATGGACCTGCAAAATCCATACCGGTATGAGCGAATGGACGTGAAAGTACGGTTCGTTCTGGCGGCAATGAGCCCATAATTTGTCCTTGGGTCTTTTTTCTGTGGATGACGCATACCTTACACTTATGAATTATTGTTTTGATGAGATTTTTAGCTTTTGGAATCCAAAATTGAAGTCGAACAAGTCTCAATACAAGTTGATTACCTCCATGGAGGGAAATCTGATGAGTGAATTGAACAAGAATGCGTGATAAATGACAACTATATGGAAGTATAATTGGATGCCGCTCATCATAAGTTAGTGTGGGGGACGAAGCAAGTCGACCACAAACTCTAAGAAGACCTGAATCATCGACAAATGGATTTAGGTTTAAAATGCTGCTGGAAGTTGCTAGCGGCTGCTTGTTGGTAAGATTTTGGTACTCATCAGGATATGCAACTTTCTGGGCAAGAATCATAAGTCGAGTTTTAACTTGGTTAACCTCTCGGGAAGTTACAAGAAAAGAATTTTCTTTGAAATTAGAAGAATGCTTTGGATGCGTATGATAGAAAAATCGGAATATATATGCTATAACTCTTATTGCTTTTGGCAGTGAAGAAAAACGTTCGGTTATATCTTCAAAATTTTGAAAGAAGGCAAAATTAGCTTTAATGGCTTTCTTTTCAAGCTCAATTTCTGAGGAATCATCTTGGTTGGTTCTTGGCCAGTGAGTCGAGGGAAGTTTGAGCCAGTCAGGCCCACGCCACCACAGGTCGTTGCTTACGAGGTCCTGTGGAAGCAGTCCCCGGCTTGCTAAGTCAGCTGGATTTGAAGCAGAATTTACGTGAAACCAATTGCTACAGCCAACGCCTTGAACAATTTTGGAGACTCGATTTGCAACGAATGTTGACCAATGACATGGAGGCTTTCGAAGCCAAGCTAAAACAATCGTGGAATCTGTCCAAAAAAACATATTACACTTTTGTACTTCGAGTTTCGGTAAAAGATTATCGACCATGTCGGATAAAAGAACAGCACCGCACAATTCGAGTCGAGGAAGCGATATAGTTTTTACGGGTGCTACTTTGGTCTTGGCGGCCAGTAAATGAGTGGAAACGGCTGAATTTCGAACTATGCGAACGTAAATGGTTGCTGCGTATGCCTTTTCAGATGCATCGCAAAATGAGTGAAATTGGATTTCACATTGTGGAGAGTACTCTATCCATCTTGGAATTTGAATATGATTTATAAATTTATAATTAACGATAAAGGAGTGCCATTTTTTTAGACAGTTCTCCGGTATATTCTCATCCCAGTCAATTTGCTCAAGCCATATCTGCTGCATTAGCATTTTAGCAAAAACGATACATGGAGCTAACCAGCCAGCAGGGTCAAATAACTTAGCAATTTCGGAAAGTATTTCACGCTTGGTGAAGGAAGCGTTGTATGAAATGGCTTTAGTAATAAAATAAAAGGAGTCGGCATGAGCATTCCAACGAATTCCCAAAGTTTTGACGTGACTTGTGTCGTCTAGTTGAAGAAAGTCTTCTTTGAGAAGGTCATCTCGAGGAAGTCCTTTAAGAAGATGTTTGGAGTTTGATGTCCATTTTCTTAATGAGAAACCAGCAGACTTCAGTGCCAAAATGAGCTCGTCCCGAGCTTGAACTGCGGTTTGAAGATCATGAGCCCCAGCTAGAGCATCATCAACATACATGTTATGTTTGAGGATGTTACTTGCAAGTGGAAATCGCTTTTCTACGTCATCTGCTAACTGCAAAAGGGTGCGAATGGCCAGATAAGGAGCACAATTCACCCCAAAAGTTACGGTTTGCAACTCATAATCTCCAATTTCGTTTTTTGGATTGTCGCGATACAAAATACGCTGAAAGGATGTTTGACAAGGGTCTACTAAGATTTGACGATACATTTTTTCAATATCACCATTGAACACAAAACGATAAAAACGCCATTTGAGAATAAGGAGAGTTAAGTCAGATTGGAGAACTGGACCGGTATGCAGGATATCATTGAGACTTTTGCCGTTTGATGATGGATTAGAAGCGTTAAAAACCACACGAACTTTAGTAGTTGTGCTTTCAGGTTTTATTACAGCGTGGTGTGGAAGGTAGTAGTGATTCGGAATATACGAATTTTGTGGAGAGGTGACCCTTTTCATATGGTCAAAGTTCAAATACTCACAGAGAACATTGTCATATTCAGCTTTGAACTCAAGATTTTGGCATAATCGGGCTTCATTTCGAAGAAATTGTGAGCAAGCAATAGTTCTGGAAAACCCTAGTTTAGAACAATTCTGGGGTACATCTTTAAAAGGCAGGGAAACAACATATCGACCATCGTCTCTTCTCGTTGTGGTTCGAATATAATTTTCTTCACAAAAACGATCAGATTCGGTCATAAAGTGTTTTTGTGGAAGATCTTCCACCTCCCAAAATCTGGAAATTTGCTTGTCAAGAGCAACTTCACTGTAATATGAAACGATTTTAGACGTAGCGGTAATACTTTTATCGGATATTGGCCCTGACAAAATCCATCCAAAGATGGTTTCTTGTGCTAGCAAGGATCCCCAAATACGATTCTGAACACCGTCAAGAATAATAGTTGGAAAAAGATCACAGCCGATTAAGAGGTCAATATGTGAACTTTTGAAAAAGTTCACATCAGCTAAGCGTAGATTCGGAAGTTGTGATAAGATGGAGGCATCTATCGAACACGATGGAAGATTTCCTGTGAGGTGTGGGAGAACAAGCGCTGTTGCCTCTATTCTCATTTCAGGATTAATGGGGGAACTAAGAATGAAAGAACATGTTTTTTGAATTTTGCCAGAAATAGCATGATTTAGCCCAGAAACTTGAGCATTTATGGTGGCACTTGGAAGTTTCAGAAGTTTGAATAATCGATTGGAAATGAATGTCCCTTCTGAACCAGAATCCAAAAGGGCTCTTGCAGTGTAAGTAGTGCCCTGATGGCAAATATGTACCATAGCGGTGCCTAAGAGAATGCCTTTTGAATTTGATGCGAAGCAGGAATGAATATTATTGATATGACTGGAAGTGTCAGTGGACTGTATTTGAGTTGAGTGAGAATGCTGTGTTGTGCAGTTTTTGCTTGAGGTTGGTTGTTCGATTGCAGAATGTGTGGAAAAATTAGATGGAAACTTATTGAAAGGATTGGAATTAGATAAATTTTCATCAATATGAAGTAATGTGTTGTGTCTTTTGTTACACGTGTAGCAATTATGAGTGCTCTTGCAGTTTTTTATTGAATGGGCTCGAGCTAGACAATTCAGACAGAGTCCATATTTTTTTACAAGCGCCATTCTCTCTGATGGTATCATTTGGAGAAATCGTGGACACTGTCGGATTTTGTGATGTTCGTTTGAACATAATTTACATGTGGGAGCTGCTACATTTGTGTGGTAGGTATTGAATTTTTTCGATGCAGGAATAGGTGAATTTGAAAGGCCTTTTTTCAAATTTTGGGGTTTGAAACTGGTAGAAGATCTGATGTCAGCGACTGTTTCAAGTGTCTGATATCGATTAGTGAGAAAAGAGTCGAAATTTTTCCAAACTGGGATATCAGTTTTATTTTGAACTGATTGTTCCCAGAGAGCAAGTGTGGCGTCAGGAAGACGGGAGGAACACAGGAATACGAAAATAGCATCCCAATTATCGATATTAATATCGTACAATTGCAAAGCAGAAATGCAACCATTGATGTCCCTTTGGAGTTTTTTTATTGCAAAACCAGATTCAGAGGATACAACGGGCAGATTGAATAATATGCGTAATTGGCTATTAACCAGGATTCGCTTGTTTTCGAAGCGGTCATTTAAATTTTTCCAAGCTAAGGAAAAACCATCATTTGTTAGAGGAGTCTTTTTGACTATATCGCGAGCCTCACCTCGCGTTTTCTGGTTTAAGTGGAACAATTTTTCCACTGGACTTAACCTGGAGTTATTAATGTAGATAGCCTGAAACATGTCCCGGAATGATGGCCAGGATAAATAATCGCCACTGAAAATGTCCGTGTCGCAAGGTGGAAGATGAAAATTGCTACTTGGAATCGGAACCTCGTTAGTTCTGGAACTTATGGATGGTAACTCTGCACGTTCTGTAAGCTGCTCAGTAATTTCTCCCATCTTCGCGATACAGCGTACATACGTTTCGTAGGAATTACGATATCGAGACTTCATTGTTTCCAGATCGCTGTGATCTTCACACACATCCTTCATGCAATTTTCATACGCCGTCTTCACTTTGATCCAAATGGATTTCATTTCTTCTCGGTGTACTTCTAAAGAATGTCTAGAAAATGCAGCTGTTGGTTGTGAACTGAAATCAGCTTCGAATTCGACGAGTGCATCGGTAACTCGAATAAAAAGAGCGAGAGATGCCATTATAAAATCAGACCGCGGTAGTAGTGTCTCAAACGACTCCAAAATTGATATTTAAGGAATTGAAATTGAAAACCAAACTCCGAATAGAATTAATGGAAATGGATCAATTTCAGGCAGAAATGGAATAAAATAAACGCTGGAATAAATTTGAAATTGAAACAAACTCCAAATGAATTAAATCGAAATGGAACAATTTCAGGCAGAAATGGAATAATCGAAACGCTGGAATAAATTTGAAATTGAAACAAACTCCAAATTAAATAAATGGAAATGGAACAATTTCAGGCAGAAATGGAATAAAATAAACGCTGGAATAAATTTGAAATTGAAACAAACTCCAAATCAAATAAATGGAAACGGAACAATTTCAGGCAGAAATGGAATAATCGAAACGCTGGAATAAATTTGAAATTGAAACAAACTCCAAATGAAATAAATGGAAATGGAACAATTTCCGGCAGAAATGGAATAATCGAAACGCTGGAATAAATTTGAAATTGAAACAAACTCCAAATGAAATAAATGGAAATGGAACAATTTCCGGCAGAAATGGAATAATCGATTATTGAAAGTTGAACGATTTGAAGTTTCAACAAAATCTAAATCAAAAAAAAAAATGATACTGGAACAATTTTAATCAAGCATGGAGTAATCGAAACGCTAGAATAAATTTGAAATTGAAACAAACTCCAAATGAATTAAATGGAAATGGAACAATTTCAGGCAGAAATGGAATAAAATAAACGCTGGAATAAATTTGAAATTGAAACAAACTCCAAATCAAATAAATGGAAATGGAACAATTTCAGGCAGAAATGGAATAATCGAAACGCTGGAATAAATTTGAAATTGAAACAAACTCCAAATGAAATAAATGGAAATGGAACAATTTCCGGCAGAAATGGAATAATCGATTATTGAAAGTTGAACGATTTGAAGTTTCAACAAAATCTAAATCAAAAAAAAAATGATACTGGAACAATTTTAATCAAGCCTGGAGTAATCGAAACGCTAGAATAAATTTGAAATTGAAACAAACTCCAAATGAATTAAATGGAAATGGAACAATTTCAGGCAGAAATGGAATAAAATAAAGGCTGGAATAAATTTGAAATTGAAACAAACTCCAAATCAAATAAATGGAAATGGAACAATTTCAGGCAGAAATGGAATAATCGAAACGCTGGAATAAATTTGAAATTGAAACAAACTCCAAATGAAATAAATGGAAATGGAACAATTTCAGGCAGAAATGGAATAAAATAAACGCTGGAATAAATTTGAAATTGAAACAACCTCCAAATTAAATAAATGGAAATGGAACAATTTCAGGCAGAAATGGAGTAAAATAAACGCTGGAATAAATTTGAAATTGAAAAAAAACTCCAAATTAAATAAATTGAAATGGAACAATTTCAGGCAGAAATGGAATAAAATAAACGCTGGAATAAATTAGAAATTGAACCAAACTCCAAATTTGCATAAGAAATAATGAAATTGGTTGAATAATGACTAGCATTCTTGATTAAAGATGACAAAAAAAGAAGTAGTTCATCAAATCTGAACTCATCAATTGACTCAATCGAAATGGTTTTTTTGTTTTTTTTTTTTTTTTTTTTTTTAGTTTCTGAATAAATTCACTAAAATTGTGTATAAAAGTGAATATGAGATAAATTGGTTATCAAATGCTTCAGATACTCTAGAGACATACAGATAAAGTTTTTATTTTGTCAACAAATGTATATTCAGATTAAATTTATATTAATCATGTGTGTTTATGTAGACGCAGCTAGCTATTGAGTTCAAACTTTGTTGATTGCAACTTTGTATTTATATAAAATTAAATGTAAATTATGTTGCGAATATGTTGCGTACAAATTTAATTAATTATGCATGGATATATATTTAAGATGACTGGAAGGAAATTTCAGTGATTCTATTAGATTTTGTTTATGAAAATAATTTGAAATTTTTTTCATTTAATTTATTTGTTCAAGTTTCAACACCTATAACATTAAGCTAATTTAATTTATAAGTGAGAGCTTATGTTCCGCTTTAGTCTAAGCCGCGCAATAATGTTGATACTATGGTAAATGTAGAAATGTTATAATGTTTCAATGTTATTTTGACAAATGTTAATTTGGTAACATGCATTAGCAACATGTATCGATGTTAAACAAAAAAGAACAAATTTAGCAACATGGATAGATTCTCACTGTGGTGACTATTAAGTTAGTTCTAGAGTATGTATGTAAGTTTGTATGTATATTCGCTTAACATTGATCAAATGTTAGCAGCGATCGAACTGAACTCTCAGCTAAACTTTTTTTTTCTATATGTTAGCTTGAGTCATGTAGGTATGTATGTAGGTGTGTATGTTCGCTTAACATTGAACAAATGTTAGCAACATGGATAGATTCTCACTGTGGTGACTATTAAGTTAGTTCTTGAGTATGTATGTAAGTTTGTATGTATATTTGCTTAACATTGATCAAATGTTAGCAGCGATCGAACTGAACTCTCAGGTAAACTTTTTTTCTATATGTTAGCTTGAGCCATGTATGTATGTAGGTGTGTATGTTCGCTTAACATTGAACAAATGTTAGCAGCGATCGAACTGAACTCTCAGCTAAACATTTTTTCTATATGTTAGCTTGAGCCATGTATGTATGTAGGTGTGTATGTTCGCTTAACATTGAACAAATGTTAGCAGCGATCGAACTGAACTAGACTCTTTTTTTTTTTTTTTATATGTTAGCTTGAGTTACGTATGTATGTATGTGTGTATGTGAAAATCCAAAATGTAAAGTACAGTGGGCACGATGATTGAAGTAATGCATAAAAAATTTGTATAAGTAGTTTGTATACAATTCACGACTTTATGTTAATTTTACATGGTATAAATCTCATGGCTCTATGTACATTAACGGTTATACACAGTTATGTGGGTATATATGTATATACTATGCCTATATACATATATATATATTTTTTTTTTTTTTACGAATTATACTGTATTTTTAAGGAAATTTTCTATTTAAGCACTTCACTGGAAAAAGGATTTGAATTTTTTATATATTTTATATATTTTTACCATTAAAGTATCATTACTTTTAGTACTTCTTAAATTTTTACGTTTGAAAATAAATTTTGAAAACTTGTGTCACTGTACATACAATACCTGTTATAGCGGCTCTTCCAATATTATTTCATATATTGTTTGTGGTTTATGGGATATTTGATTGTGGATTTTTTTTTTTGATTTTGCGCCTCTATCAACTTGCTTGGAATCCGGCTCGAAATAGGACCAATGTTTGAATGATTATGAATTCTTTATTTGATTTAAACTTATAAACTCAATTAAAACTTCATTTAATAATATAAGCGCCGCTGGATAATCGCACAATCTGGTGTCGCTAAGCCAAGTGATCCACTCGTTTTTCGTCCAAACAGAATGGACCTAAAGAACATTATAAAGGAGTAATGCTCTCATTGCCAGATAACTTGTGGATCATGAAAAAAGGGTTGCCATCCTGCCAGTACCGAACTGTTATAATTTGGCATGAACAGTAACTGTTATCGCCTCTAGTTCCTTGTGAACTATAGATAACAGATCTTTATCAATTTCAATTTTATTTAAATTCTAATCTTAAGTTAGTATTCTTAACTAATTATATTTCTTAATATTATTCTATGCCATTATCTGTAATAATTGAAAAAGATAAATAAACTTACTTACTACTTACTTACTTACTTACTAGATTCATCATTTTTAAGGATTTTAAAGCTATTTTTGATTTGAAAGCTACATAAGTTTAGATTTATAATGTTAAATTTACACCACTCCACAGTCTATTTAGATCAGATTGCAAACGATGTTGTTCGTTAGGTGATTTGTAGGTAAGAAAAAGTTTCACGTGTTTAATTACCGAAGGTTTTCATTAAGATGTCACTGTCTTTAATTACCGAAGGAAGGTCATTGATAAATAGTAAAAATAAAACCGGGTGATGACTACCCGGGGGAACACCTGATTTGACCAAAATATTTTTTGAAAGGGAATTTTTATATAAAACCTTTTGTATACGTTGCGATAAATATGATTTAATCCAATTTAATAATATGTCAGGAAATCCAATAAGCTTTTTCAAAAGAGGATTATGATTGATAGTGTCAAAAGCTTTGCTAAAGTCTGTATAAATAACATCAGCCTGTTGTCCCAAAGAAAAAAATGTTATAAGACGCGTAGAAAACTCTTAGAGGTTTGTTGAAGTAAATCGTCTCTTTAGGAAACCATATTGAGAAATAGAAATGGATGAAGATACAGGGTGGGTAATTTGATCAGTTATGATTTCTTCAAATAACTTAGTGCCTTATTGGTTGCAAACTTCAATTTTGGAGCCAAATTATGAAGGGTATAATGTAAGAATTTTTCCATATGATGGTAAAATTATCACTGTGTGAGGAAATATTAAAAATTTGGAAACAGGAGCACACAGGTTGCTTGCACATTGCTTTAAAATTAAACTCGGGATTTCATCAGGGCCGGTAAAAAACGAGATTTTAACTTGTCGAAGGTAATGCATAACAATATTGGAATTTAATACGGGTCTACAAAGGAGTTGACTGGCAGAGGATAAAGATACTCATATTAAATAGTATATCGGAGTAAGTCGATTTAAAGAAATTTGCAAACATTTTGGAAATAACATTGTCACAAAACAACTCTTCCTGATAAAATTTCATTAGGGGTGGAAAGCTGGAAGTTTTACGTTTTGAGTTAACAAAGAAATAGAAAAGTTTCGGACTATCATTGAATTGAAACTTCATTTTGATTATATAAGCAGAATACCATTGTGTATTTAATAGTTGATATCTGTGATGACAAGAAGAATAGCAAGCAAAATCTTAATTAGAAACAGATATTTTATATTTTTTAAAACAAACGATTTTTTAAATTTTTAAGTGTTTAAGTTCTTTTGTTAGTCAGGGTGGGTTTAAATGTTTGGAACTATCTCTTATTTTAAGGACGGACAATAAGAAAAACATTTGCAACGCATCATTAAAAAACTGTGGCGAAGATTCAACGTCAAGGTATGAATACGATGATTTGTTTGTTAAGAATGGTGACCAGCCAGTCTGCGAAAATAAGGCGTTAAGTTTAACTTAGTCTGTTTTTTAAAACTACACATTTTTTTATATCGCGTTTCAGTAGTAAAATTACTTTAATTTTCATGGGAAAGAAATACTGTTATTTCAAGAGTTGCTTGATGTTCATCTTCCAAAAGAGATACGATGAGTTCGAAGAGATGAGTTCGAACGCTAAAGATTAACAGTAGTGCATCTATCTACGAATACAAGGTCTAGAGTTCTATGATTTTCGTTTAAAATATCATTGACTAGTGGCGGCCGTGGCGCAATGGGTAGAGTGCGTGACCCATACGCCAGAGAACCTTTGTTCAATTCCATCTGACACAGAAAGTTTTTTCTATTGAATTATATTTTCTGTTCTGTTCCAGTTGTCGATCAACTTTGTATAAACATTTAATAACACGTACAACACAATTTGATCATAAGAAGTTCGGTCAAAGTCCTTCCAAGGGCTGAAATGGCCAGTTTATTTATATTTATTATTATTGACTTGTTGGAGACACAGATCAGATAGCTTATCTAAAAAATCGTTTATTACATTAAAAGTGGAGACAGGTGCAAGAAATAAAGAATCATCTAAAAAAATTCCAAGGCACAAAGGATAGGTTAAAATCACCCCACACAATAAGAAAATCTTTATTTTTTAACATATTATGATCTTTTTCGATGGCGTTAATTTGTCTTAAGTAAAACAATAAGTCACTCTTTGGAGGAATGTAAGAGCAAGTAAGATAAGTGATATTTTTTAATTTAACTGTAACACATATAAACTCAAGGTCGCTAGTGATAAGAATTTTCTATTTATCCGATCTTCCGCAGATCTTATCAAGAATCATTTCGAAAAATTTTATATTTATTGTACATTATTTCAGAGTTTAAGATATTGGGGCGAAGCCATGTCTCCATGAAAATTATAATATTATATTCGAAATCAAACTGTTAATGAATTCATCAGAAAGTGTGGAAGTTAGACCCCTTACATTTTTGTACACAAGCTCTAATTTAGACTTGCGATTTGTTGATCGTTTTTTGAATCAAATTGTGGGCTTTGTCGTGGACTAGGCAAATTTACAACATTAACCGTTCGCAAATTGTCTTTAAATTCAAATGTACGTACAATTGTATTTCGTGGAAAGAAATTTTCATCAACAATAGTATTAAATAAATTATCGGGAATTGTTAGTCTAAAGGAAGTAGTCGGTTTAGCATTTAAATATTTAAATTTATGAATCGAAAGAGACAAAGAACACTTCCACTTTGCTTTGATAAAAAAGTCTATATCATTTTCTGTTGTATCTGCAACTAAGCGTTTAACAAAGATTGATTTATTTGGAGGAACCACAACCAATGGCTTAGGCTAGATTGGAACAGAAGCCTCCAGTAGGAGCAACAAAAACAGTTTGGGCATACGACATATCTGGCAATGTAAGTGGTGGTGCCGACGACGGCAAAGGAGCAGAAACAGTTAAATGAGTTAAATTTGAAGAAGAAGCAACGGTAGGAAGAGGGGTACTAAAAGTACAAGTGTCCATATCTTCAACAATGTTCTGTTCGGAAGAAGGTGGTGGTGGTGTTGAGTCAGTTTTCTGCCTACTTCGAAGGGTTATGTGTTTTTTTCCGCTTGGGTGAAGAATTTGACTCATCAATATATTTGAACTCATTGAAAAGAGTTTGGTAT
Source organism: Pherbina coryleti (assembly GCA_943735915.1). NCBI lineage: Eukaryota > Metazoa > Arthropoda > Insecta > Diptera > Sciomyzidae > Pherbina > Pherbina coryleti. Next base: position 104,292,487 of record OX030948.1, on the reverse strand, counting down.
TTACTAAATTTTGCAGAAAGCGAGGATAGTTCCTTACTAATATCAGAGCAACCTTGCTTTGTCCGCTTAAATAATTTGTTAAAATTGATGCGGCCAATCTACATTGCTCACAAGACGAACGAAAGACTTTATCTTCATCAATGTGGTCTGCTACTCGACCTGATACGTCTGCACCCTTGATGTGAACAGCTTTATCACATAATCAACATGATAAAAACCGCTCGGTAGAGCAGCGGTCACCCTAAGTAGAGCAGCGAGGTTAGGTACAAGTCATTTTAAAGAAAAATTTATTAAAAATGAAGTTAAATAATTGAATTAAAGAAATAGACGTAAAAGAAAAAGGAAAAAAAGAAGAAATGTAGTGATTTCAACAATACGTAAACTTATAATTTTCTACCGTAAAAAAGTAGCTTGCATTAAGGTACTATTACCGTCTAGAATCAAAAAATTAATTTTTTTCTTTTAGATTCGGTTTAGATTTTAAGATTTTTTATACTTTTTTTTCTGGTAAACTATCTCGTGAGAGCACTTCCTTTTTGTAACTCTTTTTGAATTTTATATTTCAGACTTACCGTTTCAGAGATTAACTGTCCGTCATGCAGCAGTGTTTTTTTGAGAAGAAAATTTGAGTGCCCTCTATTAAATGTTTAAATAATAGATTTATTTATTTTTTTATTTGAAATGATTTTTCAATTTTTCTGGTTAACTATCTCGTAAGAGCACTTCCTTTTTGTAACTCTTTTTGAATTTTATGTTTTAGATTCTAGATTAGAGATTGACTGTCCGCCATGCAGCAGTGTTTTTTTGAGAATAAAATTTGAGCGCCTCTATTAAATGTACAATTAATAGAAAATAAAAATAAAAATTTTTTCGTAATCTCCAGGAACTGTTTAATACTGTAAAAAAAAGTTTGATAACCATATATAATAAAGAAAGTGAAAAAAATTGTTGAATATATGTCATTTTTTAGCATTCTAGACGGTAATAGTACCTTAAGCATATGGATTGTGCCCACAGTGGATATGTATAGATTAAACAGTGACTAGAAATGACTAAAAGTATGCTACGTAATTTATTAGAATATTTACGCGTTTAAAAAGCTCTGGGAAACAGATGCTTAAACAAACGTAAATATGTCAACAAGAAAGAAAAGAAAATAAAATTGTTTTTGTATCCCTGCTTGTAAAAATAAAAACTGTTTTTTTATCACTGCTTAATATATATATGTGGGCACCAAAGTTTTTTATTAATTTAAATGATATATTTCAATGAAATCAATAGAAACCTAACTTATTATTCACACCGATACTTAAAAAAGCGCGATTTGACATTAAAAATGTATTTTAAATTATAAAAACACTTAATCATTCCAAAGAAATTTCTATAGACTGAAAACAAAACTTACTTAGACGAGGGTTGCTAACTCTCTGCACATTAATTATCCTGGTACTGATGGAAGGGTTCGTGTTGTTGATGTCAAAACAAAAACAGTCACTTTTAAACTCCCTATTCACCATTTGGTTCGACTGCTGATGGAAGAACAAAAAGATGACACTACCAAAGAAGTACCACGATAGAAACGAAGATCTTCCGTAGTTGACCTATCAACTATTTTTCTTAACCATGCTCATTAGACTGTGGTGGTTCAAAAATTATTTAATATTTTTTATTTGAATTCTATTTTTTTATGCTTTTATGCAATTTTATGTAACAATACATGTTTTATTTTTTTTAACAAAATTTTATATTCATTAAAATATTTTTTGATAGTTTTTTGATAACAATTTTTTGATAACTTATTTTTTGATTAAAATGTAAAAACAAGTGTATAAAGTGTAAGTGTATTTTATATGTGTGTGATTGTGTGTCTTGTGAGAGCACCACATTATTCCACCCCCATAGAATTTAATTGAGTTGGCCAAGAGATTAAAATGTACCTTTGTTTTTGTGGGTCTGTGTGAGGAGGATAGCATCTCTGTAGTGTCTCTGTCCATGAATGTTGGTTTGACTCTGTCGATGTGAACTGTAACTATGTTATTATTTTTAAGAATTGTAAAATTTTTGTGTGTTCTGTCGAGTACTTTGAACGGTCCTTCGTATGGATTCTGTAGTGGACGTCGTAATGTGTCATTTTGTACGAATACGTATTTACAGCTCTTCAAGGCTTGTAGTAAGTATTGACCAGCATTTGTACTATGATGTAAAATGTTTGAATCGTTATTTTGAACGCTTTGTTTGAGTTTCGCTAATTTTTCTGATGCATTAAAAGATTGGTAATTCTGAACTACTAGTTGTCTAGGTAGCTTTAAATTTTGACCGAAAACCATTTCAGCCGGGGACGCTTTGATGTCTTCTTTGACTGTGGATCTTATACCCAAAAGAATCTGAGGAATCTCTGTGTACCAATTAGTTTGGTTATTACTAGCCATTATTGACGCTTTTAATTGTCTGTGAAATCTTTCGATCATCCCGTTTGATTGTGGATGGTACGACGAAGTAAAAATGTGGTGAGAACCCATGTCTTTAATAAATTGTTTAAATGTGTTAGACGTGAACTGCGGTCCTCGGTCAGAAATGATTTCTATTGGTACGCCAAATCGTGAAACGAATTCTCTATAGAATGTGTCGATTATTGTTGTGGTCTCTATGTTCTTGAGTGGGTAGGCTTCAGGCCAACGTGTATTTCGGTCAATCGCGGTTAGAAGATATTTATATACGTTCGATATTGGTAAGGGACTAACCATGTCAACGTGGATGTGTTCGAAACGGCCGTGTGGAATATGTATCTTGTGTGGTAATGTCTTTGTATGTCGGTGTACTTTAGCTTTCTGACAACTAATACATTATTGAGTCCATTTATTAATTTGTAAATTCATGTTTGGCCAAAAATACCGTTCTGTTATAAGCCGTCGAGTACCTCTTGTCCCTGGATGTGAAATATTGTGTATTTGGTCAAAAATTGTCTTACGTAAAGATTGCGGAATATATGGGCGTGTGTTATCCATGGAGTGCTCGCACCAAATTTCAATGTTCATGAATGGAATTTTGATTTGTTCAAATTTGTATAACGTTTGATCTAATATGTCTTTGAGTTCTGTATCTGTGTTTTGTTCGCAATGCAATAGTTTGAGATTAAGATCGGTGTTTTGAGTTCTTCTACCTCGCATCTTGATAATGCATCTGCTACTGAATTATCTGTGCCTTTGACGTGTAGTATCGTGTTAGTGAATTGTGCTATGTATTCTAGGTGTCGTGTTTGTCTTGGGCTTCTCTCTTTTTAAGAATTGAGTGCATTTGTTAGTGGTTTATGATCTGTGTATACTGTAAAAATATTACCTTCAAGATAGTGTCTAAAATGTTTGATTGTTAAGAATATAGCTAAAAGTTCCCTATCGAATTTGCTGTATTTAGATTCTGTGGAAGTTAGTTTTTTGGAAAAGAATGCTAGTGGTTCTAATTTATTGTTGTATTTCTGTTGTAATACTCCACCTACTGCTGAATTTGATACATCTACAGCAATCGATAGTTCGGCTTTACTATTAACATAGTTAAGTAGTGTTTGCGTAGTAAAACTATCTTTAATTGCTGTGAATGCATCCGAGGGTGTGTTATGTTAAACTTTTGTTAAAATTATTAAACCATGTTAAAATTTTGTTTTTTGTTTTTGAAGCTGTTGTGACCATTTCGTATATTGGGCCTAGCATATGCGCTAATTTATGAATGCACCTGTGATAATAGTTAGTCATGCCGATAAATTTTTGCATTTGTTTGACAGTATTTGGTTGTGGATAGTCTCTTATACATTGTATTCGTTCCTCCGATGGCCGTATGCCATGTCTTGAAATATTGTAGCTCAGAAAATTGATGTTTTCAACTTCGAAAACGCATTTGTTTGGTTTAATGTTCAAACCATATATGTCGAGTCGTTCGAAAACTTGTGTCAAATGTTTCATGTATTCTGTTTCTGTCTCGCTAGCTATCAAAATGTCATCTAAATAGACGAAAATGAAATCTAGTCCGTAAAGGACTTCATGTATGAACCGTTGGAATGTTTGTGCTGAGTATCTCAAACCGAAAGGCATTCGGAGAAATTCGAACATTCCAAATGGTGTCGTGATAGCTGTCTTGTGTACGTCTTCGGGAGCCATAGGTATTTGGTGATATGCTCTGCCCAAGTCCAGTTTCGAATAAATGTTTGTGTTGTGTAAATTATTTGAAAAATCGTGTATATGTGGTAATGGGTAGCGGTCAGGTACTGTAATTGCATTGATGCGTCTGTAGTCACCGCATGGTCTCCAGTCGTTTGGTTCGCGTTTCGGAACGAGGTGTAGCGGAGAAGATGTCATTGATTTCGACGGTCTACAAATGCCAGATTTAACTAAGAAATCGAATTCTTGTTTAGCTATTTTCGCTCTGGACACGTCTAGACGTCGTGGCTTCGTGAATGGTAACTGTCCTTCTGTCACTATGTGATGAACTGTTTGATGTTTTACCGGTGTAGTATAGTCGGGTTCTGTTACTAGTGAAGGAAATTGTTTGAGTAATTGTGTATACTTGTTATCTAGTGAAAATAATTTTGGCAATGTTGTTTCAGTGTATGCCGTTATTGTGTTAACTGATAAATTCGTTAATGGGTCGATGAGACGTTTATATTTGAGATCAACAAGAAGTCCATATTTCGTTAAAAAATCTGCACCAATAATTGGTTTAGAAATGTCTGCTATAATAAATGTAAATGGTAATTCGCGTCGTAAATTTAAGTCTAAAGTTAATAATTTTTTTCCGAATGTAGATATTGCTGTGCCATTAGCAGCTTGAAGTGTCAAATCAGATTTCTGTCTATTAATTTTGAATTTTGAGGATGGAAGTACCGATACTTCCGCTCCGCTGTCAATAAGAAAATTTAATTTATTTGACGGATCAAATACGAAAAGACGACGTGTTAATGTGACGGGTCTATCATCAGTCGTCGCGATAATAGAGTCTTTTAGTTTGTTGTATTGTGTGACATAGTGTTGTGTTGTGTTGGGTGGCTGTTTCGAATGAAGGAACATGGTTGTTCACACTTTCATGCTTGACTACCGAATCTATAATGGTATTTACATTATATACCCAAGAAGTATTGTTTTGAAGCCTATGTCTTGAGTTTGACCTGCGTCTTATTCGTGAGTTCGAACGAACCCGGTTTTCTGACTTAAGCGTGTTCACTTCTAACGTCAATTTATTGAAAGATTCTAAAATTTTTGAAGTGGAAATTGTTAAAGCTTGTACCATTTTCGTAAGTTCAATCGTGTTGGAAGGTTTTCCGAAGGCACTGACTTCATTTTCGGTCATACATAACTTCCCAGAGATTGTCGGCTGACGCTAGCAGTTCCTCGATCGTTTTGTGGCCTGACCCCGTCAATGCTATGTTTATAGTTTTGGGTAGTTTCCTAAGCCATAACTTTAAGAGGAAATCTGGTCCCACTGAAGAACCGGCTAGAAGTAGGAGCGATCTGTAAAACTGGGATGGTTTTCGGTCTCCAATCTCGCAGTCAGAAAGAATTTTGTCAATTCTTTTGTTTTCACTTAGAGAATGACGCTCGATCAAAAGTTTTTTTAAATTTTCGTACAAATTGGGCTGTGAAGGCTTTTGTATGAAATCAAGGACTATCATAATAACATCCTGTGACTGTTATAAAAGCTGTAACTAAGTATTCGTACTTAGTTTTGTCTGTCGTTATGGATTTTGTCTGGAATTGTATTTCGGCGTGGACGAACCATGTTTCAGGACAAGTTGTCTAAAATTGTGGTAATTTGATAGATGTCGCGTATATTTCCGTACTGTAAGGTATGTCGAAAGGGTTTGGAAGTGTGTCTGTGTCAAGAGTTATTAATGGATTGTCTCCTTCTCCACGGTGAGAAGAGTGAGGGTGGGTATGTTGTAGGCTCATTGTGAATGTATAAGTATGTTCCTCAAATGTGTTACCCTAGTGCAGTGGAGTGCCTACGCATGTGAGAATCTAGGTTTCTTCCGACCCTATATTCTTACATACGTTTCAGAATCTACGGTGAGTGCCTCGTGATAATCTAAATTGAAAAGCAACCTGTGAAAAATTTTTTTATAAAATGTCAAATAAAAAAATTATATAAAATTTTATAAAATTTTAAAATAATGATTGTGCTGCTCACGTAGTTGTAGTAGTTGTTGTCATAAATACTGTTTTTGTTGCTATAAATATTGTTGTTGTTGCTGTTGCGTTACTTTACCGGCAGGTCTAGGGTTTTGCTTGTTGTTGGTCGATGATGTTGTTGATGCTGACGATGGTAGTGGCGAGCGTTCAGCTGCTGCTGTTACTGTTGTGACGATTTGCGCTGGGTTCTTTGGGTGATACAGTTTTTTGAGCGTTTTCGCTGTGCTACGCAGTCAAACATGCTGTTGAGTTCGCTGTGATGGTAGCGGTTAATGTAGGAGCGTTTGTGGTTTTTTTTTTTGGTCTAATGCTGTTGCTATCGCCGTTGTTTCTGCAATTAATTCGGCCGCTATTGTTGCTGTAAGGCGGAGGTGGCTGTTAACTGGTTGTTGATGATTCTCTCGATGATGATGGTTGTGTGTTTGAAAATGTAGTCGATGTTGAGCACAACACGGGTGAAGGGCTGCTGGTGGTGATTAAATACTGTTGCTTTTTGTTCGCCGATTAGGCAGGATCGCCAGTTGTGGTGGTTCATAAATTATTAAATATTTTTTATTTGAATTCTATTTTTTTATGCAATTTTATGTTACAACACATGTTTTATTTTTTTGAACAAAATTTTGTATTCATTAAAATATTTTTTGATAGTTTTTTGATAACAATTTTTTGATAACTTATTTTTTAATTAAAATTTAAAAACAAGTGTATAAAGTGTAAGTGTATTTTATGTATATGTGTGTGATTGTGTGTCTTGTGAGAGCACCACAAGACCGTACCACCTCCTATGCAAAAAAAGTTCGCCGTATACCTGCGAATATGACGTATTTTTGCAAGACAATTACGAAAAAAAAATGTTTTTACCGAACGTAGGGGTCGTGCATTGACATTTTTCTTCAGATCTCTGGTGCTTACAGTCGGATTTTAAAGTTTGGTATATCAATGTTTTTGCCTTAAGGAGCAAAAACATACCAATATGACCTCTATAGAGGTCATTGACCTCAGGCGCACCGTTCTTGTTTACGTGGCCACGTAACCCTGTGGTCACTGAACACTTCCTCACGACTACTCGCCGTTGTGGCAAGAAGGACGCTGCAGTCGACAAGGTGGTCGGCGCGCCGCTGCACGATTCACGCTCGGCAAGATGAAGGGAGCCGAATCGATCTTGCACCAAGACGGACATCTTTATCTAGCACCCACCCAAGCAAGAAGGAAGAATTTTAAACACCAAGGAAAACCCAACAAACAATCAACAATACAACATTATATAAAGTAGATATTAACCACATAAATCACAAGAAACACTGTAAAACAAAAACACACAGAAAAAAGGTATAAAATAAATAAACACTCACCCACCCAATTAAACCAACTAACAATTGTGTTAGTTGGTCCACGAACATTTGGTCCACTCGAGCCTGAAAAAAGAACCACCATATTAATTTGGAAACAACACAAGATAGAGAGCACAAATTAAAAGGTTTAAAAAAAAAAATTAATACAAAATGGCAACAATTAACAACACAAGTTGAACTGCACTATTCGGCAAACACAAAGCTGGAGCAAAACACCACAAAAGTAACGAAACATAAACACAAGTTTCAAACAACACAATCACCCACCCTCCCACTACCCAGGAAATAAATCAAAGTGAGTTTGCATTTAGTTCGTTTTATTATTCAGTGCTTAATAAAAACATACACATTAAAATTTACACATTTTTCACTCAAACACTTTAAAATAATTGTGCACAAATTATTTGTATTAACATACATAAGTTAATACCATAAGCTCGGCTTAAACAAGCAAAAAACGACTGCGAGTCTGCTGCTGTACACGAAAATTATTAAGAACATAAAGCAATATTTTTGTGCACAAATTTTGTTTGAATAAATTAAACAATTGCATTAACATTAAAAAATTAAACATTTATAAATTAAAACTCCACAACAATAGCACTTGCTGATATATTTTGACACTTGTTGCTTTGCCATCACCACACACATACAAAAATATAAAGTATATAAGCACTCTCTCGAAGGCGCTGCCAGGTTGAGCAAAGCAAAAGTGTGATACCATATCGGCAAATTTGTGGAATTTTTGTGGGATTACACAATTTTACCCCAAATTTTGAAGTTAATATAATTCGTTGCAAATATTTAACCCTTGCGGTCCTGCTTAACCCTTGCAGACCCAATAACACTTTCTCGATAACTCTTGTCGAAAACATATCGAGAATTTAATTCGAAAAAAATAGCTTTTTGTTGCAAATTATTAACCCTTGCTGTTCCACTTAACCCTTTGGGACACATTAACCCTTTTTATAATTTTTTGCAATTTTTACAAAATTTATCAATCGCTTAACCCTTGCTGTGTGTTTTTTAACCCAAAAACATCTCGAAAAGTTTCGAAAATTTTTATTTTCTCGATAACTCCCTTCGAGAACATATCGTTAATTGTATTTTTATACAGTAAAATACCCAGAAGTAACTTTTTCAATTATTTCAAAAAATTTTTCGACAGCTTTAGGTGTTTTTAATTGTAGAACCCAATTTTGTATCGAATTAAGAGGACTTTTTTGAAAATCGAAGATTTAATTATTTAAAAAATTACTTAACTGAAGTAAAATCATTAACCCTTGGTGCCCTGATTAACCCATACAGTGCATTCAAACCCACCCACCCGTTTGAAGATTTTATAGAATCTTAATATTTTTGAATACGGCCTTTCATTATTTATATTGAAAATAAGGTTTTGGTTTTGGCCTAGAGCTCTAGGTTTTGGCCTAGAGCTCAAAAACTCGTTTTCGATTTTATAGAATTTTGAATTTTTTTCTAAAAGAATAATTAAAACTAAAATTTCGTTTTGAACAGAAGTACTCTACTCTGTGTGAAAAAAAAGTACTCAATTTAAAACACCTTCCACTTCGATTGATAACCCATCTAACCCAACCCAACCCAACCCAACCCGTATTAAAGCACCACATCTAACATGTCGCTTAAAACATTTGTGCATTTTTCCAATGACATTGTTGAGCTGGAACTAGCACACAGCGAAACCCAAATGGTAGATCAGAGTCAACACGTGTTGGAAGTGCAAAGGAAGCATCTGCATTACCTATTTGAAAAATTTCAAGCGGTCTATGAGGAGCTTCGTGAAAAACCCGACACAGAACCCTTGGACAAGGATAAGCTCAACGATAGATATAGGAAGACATACCAGTCGTACGTGCGCTGTTCTGCTTCAATAACCGAGCACATTGAAGCAATGAAGACTCCACCAGTGGAACCAAAGTCGTCGCTTTCAACAATGAATGCATTTGTTGAACATCACCCAATAATTCATCTCCCACCCTGTGATACGGACATTTTCCATGGGGACTATGTCACATGGCCCACATTTAGGGACCTGTTTACGGCCCTATACATAAAAAATTCCCGCATAAGTAATGTGGAAAAACTTTTCCACTTACTTCAAAAACCATGGGGAAATCTCATCGATCAGTATGAGAATAAGCGCATGCAAATAAACGCGCAACTGAAGACCCTTTTCAATTTGCCACAAATTAATATAGAGACAGAAAATTCTATCAAGAAGTTACAGAGAACAATAAATAACTCTATATTCACTCTCCAAACTCTTGGAATTGAAACAGATAGTTGGGATCCTATCTTAGTTTACCTGTGCTCTACAAAATTACCCAAAAACACGTTAGAAGACTTTGAAAAGTGTCTAATAGATAACTCAACTATCCCTGAATGGAAAACATTAGATAGTTTCTTGACCCATAAATTCAAAACCCTGGAATCTGTTGGCGACATAAAGGCCAACTAAGTTCTCATCTAACTCACTACAAAGGCCAAGTCAACAGAATGTGTCCACTCATAATGGCCCCAACAGGTGGGGAGAAAGAAGAGTAAATTCATACCACATGAATGTTGCTCCAAGACCTAACCCAAAATCAACCCAACAATTTGTACCCAAACAAATTAAAAATGACCCTAAACCATCGATTTCCAGCACCCAATGCGAGTCTGATGGTGCTATTTGCAGACTTTGGAATAGCAAACACCCTCTTCGTGAGTGCCCAAGCTTCATATCCATGAAAATAGATGAAAGGATAGCAACAGTGAAGCGCGTTGGGTGCTGCTTCAATTGTCTAGCAGTTTCTCATGGCATTAAAGATTGTAAGAGTGACTATAGCTGCATAATATGCAAGAAGAGGCACCACTCCTCATTGCATAAGAGCGCATTAGATGTGAACCCAAGCACTAGTGCACAAGCGCAGGAAGCAGCTCAACAAGCCAACTCCACACGGCAGGCATTCACGAACCAAATACAGTCCACTAACCCTACCCACACACAAGAGCTCGAAACCCAAGTAGTGAATTCCCACTTTGCGGCCAGTAGAACGAAGATCCTCCTAGGAACGGCAATGGTGAACGTAGAACACGAAGGTTCTATATTCGACGCACGCGCCCTCATTGACTCAGGATCGGAGGCAACATTTCTAACAGAGCAGCTTAAAAATCGTATTGGCTTACCCACAAAAATTGTTGGTGCTCAAGTCACTGGTCTGAACCAGACAGTGTCAGCAAATCCTACAAAAGCCTGCAAATTAATAATACGGTCTTGAAGAAACTCTCAATTTAGAGTAGAAACCCAAGCTCAAGTATTGAAAACTCTCACAAGCGATTTGCCCACACACTCGATAGATGCAAACCTTGCTGAAAATCTGGCTGGCTTCCAAATGGCAGACACACAATTTTATGAATCTCGACCCGTAGATATCATAATTGGTTGTGATATTTACCAAAAAATTATCGACAGTGGTGTTAAACGCAATATTTGTGGATCACACTTGGCGCAAGAATCTCACTTTGGTTGGATTCTCTCAGGACCCATTCCTCACGAACCAGAGTCAACACCCAGTAATATTGTTGCATGCTACAATAAAGTTGACCCAGATGACTTTTTGACTCGGTTCTGGGAAGTGGAAGAAGTTCCAAAAACATCTTCGTTCTCAGCTGAAGAGAAGCAATGCGAAGAATTTTACAAAAACACAACACGCCGTAACTCTAATAGGCGTTATGTTGTAAAATTACCCTTTAAAAACCCTAATATATTGGAATTTGGCAACTCAAGGCCTATCGCTATGGCGCAATATCTACGCAATGAAAAATCATTACTCAAAAGGCCTGAACTAAAGGTAGAGTATGATCGAGTCATGTGCGAATACTTGCAACTCGGCCATATGAAAGCGATCATAAACCCACACTCTTACACGGATAGACCCAAACATTATTATCTGCCACATCATGCAGTCATAAAACCCGACAGCATTACAACAAAATTACGAGTTGTATTCAACGCGTCTAACCCTACAACAACCCGCAAAAGTTTAAATGACGTGCTCCACATTGGTCCAACACTTCAACTTGATTTAGTCATGTTGATCAGCAAGTGGAGGCTCTATGAGTTCGTTTTTAACGCTGACATCGAAAAAATGTATAGGCAAATTGAAGTCGACCCAGAAGACACAGCTTATCAACGAATTTTATTCCGAAAGTCCATTGTAGAACCCATTCAGGACTATGAGTTGCAAACCGTGACATTTGGAGTCAACTGCGCCCCATATCTTGCCATCAGAACTCTACATCAATTGGCTGATGATGTGCGGGATACACACCCTCATGCGTCACATATTTTACGCAATTGCATGTACGTAGATGACGTACTGGCTGGAGCACATCCACTCGCAACCGCAAAGATAGCCCGTGACGAACTCATAGCAGCACTAGAATCTGCTGGACTCACACTCAGAAAGTGGACTTCAAATGCATCACAAATATTACACGATACACAAAGATCATTTGTTGACGACTGATCTACTCAATCTATCAGACCCAAGTGAAGGCAATACCAAAACCCTAGGTATTCGCTGGAACGCAGGAAAAGACTCGTTATTTTTTCTCGTTACACCCATTGAACACAAACCCGTTCATACAAAACGTGAAGTGTTATCTTCCATAGCCAAGTTGTTTGACCCTGCAGGCTGGTTAGCGCCAATTGTGATAGCTGCTAAAATTATCATGCAACAAGTTTGGCTAGATAAAACTGAGTGGAACGAGACCCTAAAACCCTTAACCCAACACAGATGGCAAACATTTATTGATGGTTATGCTTCGATAAACACAATAGAAATTCCAAGATGGACACATTTTATACCAGAAGCAAACGTTCAGTTTCATGGTTTTTGTGATGCCTCAGAAAAGGCTTACGGTGCAGCGCTCTATTTGCGAGTCACATACAAAAATGGTGATACCCACACTAAACTGCTAGTCGCTAAAACCCGAGTGGCGGCGGTAAAAACAGTATCTTTACCGAGGCTTGAACTATGCGGAGCAGTTTTACTGGCAAATTTAGTCGATGCTATCGTACCCAATTTGGATTTGAAGCAATACCAATTGTATCTTTGGACGGACTCTACCATCGTACTCGCATGGCTTAAAAGGCAACCCTGTTCCTGGAACTCATTTGTGGCTAATCGTGTTTCAACAATAATTGAAAAGATTGGAACCGACAACTGGAACCACGTTGAATCCCACGAAAACCCGGCAGATGTAGCCAGTCGAGGATGTTCTGCCATAGAGCTAAGAGATCATCATCTCTGGTGGCACGGCCCAGGATGGCTAAAGCATGAAAAAGAAATCTGGCCCAAGTCCAAAGATACAGTCGACACTACCCTTGACTTAAAACCCATTAAGTCGTTTGCTACAACAACCCAAGAGGACATCTTGAACAGGTTCTCCTCACTGCCAAGAGCTCTACGAGTCATGGCGTATGTGTATCGTTTTTATAACAACTCTAAACCCTCACGTCGTTCACAAATGAGTCACACGACGTTAGATATAACATCTAATGAAATAAAAGCGATACGAGAAAAGCTGATTATATATAGTCAGAGAAACGGATTTGCTGAGGAATATGCATCATTGTTAAATAAACAGCCTATCTCATCAAAAAGTTCTATATTAACTCTCACACCCTTTCTGGACTCAAAAGGCATAATTCGAGCAAATGGACGCTTAGTGAAGTCACCAGATCTCACTTATAACGAGTGGCACCCAATTTTATTGCCATACCACAGTCGTCTAGCTTCTCTCTTGACTAACATGACTCATTTAATCACCCTACACGGCGGTAACCAATTATTGTTGCGACTGCTTCGTGCTGAGTCTTGGATACCAAAGTTAAAAATTCTGATAAAAACTACTATCCATAACTGCAAAATTTGTGTGATCCACAAGAAAAAACAGCATACTCAAATTATGGCTGCGCTACCACCCGAACGCACATCTCTTAGTCGCCCATTTACAAACACAGGTGTAGATTTCGCTGGACCCGTAGAAATCAAAAATTACACCGGGCGAGCCTGCTTAATAACAAAAGGCTATATTTGCGTTTTTAGTTGTTTTGCAACAAAAGCAGTGCACCTCGAAGCAACAAGTGATCTCTCTACCCAAGCGTTCTTAGCAGCTTTCGCCCGTTTCTTTTCAAGGCGCGGATGCCCCGCCGCTCTTTACTCCTACAATGGAACAAATTTCGTTGGAGCAGCGCAAATGTTGAACAAAGATCGCCGAGAATTCATGAAGGCACTCCAGACCCAAGTTGTCAACAACTACAGTCACCAAGACGTAACCTGGCATTTTATACCCCCTGGCGCTCCACACATGGGCGGACTCTGGGAAGCTGGTGTAAAAAGTTGTAAAACGCATTTGAAAAAGGCGTATGCAAATCAAAGGTTCACGTTCGAAGAATTTTCTACCCTACTCGCTCGAGTCGAAAGTTGCCTTAACTCAAGACCTCTAAGTCCTTCAAGCGAAAACCCACTTGATTTATCGCCTTTAACCCCAGGACACTTTTTAATTGGTACCCCGTTACTCACCCCAGCTGAACCCGATTTAAGTAACTCTACGCCTAACGTCATAAACCGCTGGCAACAGTTAAAGATACTTCATCACAATTTCTGCAGAAGGTGGAAAGATGAATATCTTAAAGAGCTCCATAAAAGTTATAAATGGAAGCACCCTCAAAAACCCATCAATGTTGACGATCTCGTGGTCATTCAACATGAAAATTTGCCACCAAACGAATGGAGCTTAGGTAGAATAGCTAAGATTTACTTAGGCTCGGACTCCAGAACCCGTGTAGTTGACATTCGGACGGCAAAGGGAATCACTACCTGACCCATTACAAAGGTCGTGGTTCTACCCTCTTAGTAAACTCTACTCTACTCTACTCTAATCTACCCTACTCTACCCTACTCTACCCCACTCTAATGCATTTATCTTGTAGTTGTTAGAGCACCCAACCCCGAGTTCCCGTTCAAAAACCGATGTTTGAACTTAAAAAATTTTTAACATAAAAAAGCACTGAATCTAGAATAAAAAATGAACTACTTGCAAATATAAAACTCATGTGAATCATTTATCTTTGTACCCAAATAACACTCTTCTAAGTTTTGCAGATATTGCAAGGTGGGCGGAATGTTTACGTGGCCACGTAACCCTGTGTTCACTGAACACTCCCCCAAGACTACTCGTCGCTGTGGCTAGAAGGGCGCTGCAGTCGACAAGGTGGTCGGTGTGCCGCTGCACGATTCACGCTCGGCAAGATCAAGGGAGCCGAATCGATCTTGCACCAAGACGGACATCTTTATCTAGCACCCACCCAAGCAAGAAGGAAGAATTTTAAACACCAAGGAAAACCCAACAAACAATCAACAATACAACATTATATAAAGTAGATATTAACCACATAAATCACAAGAAACACTGTAAAACAAAAACACAAAGAAAAAAGGTATAAAATAAATAAACACTCACCCACCCAATTAAACCAACAAACAATTTTGTTATCTCTTTATTTTCAACCCCACGTTCACCACCCGAACAGTTCTAGTACTAACCCTCCAGATCTCAGTTCGATGTTTTTGTCTGAAAGAGACCAATTATTTTTTATCTCCATATTCCAACAAGCCCTTGGAAGGCCTTAAATTGATTATGATTCTTTAAAATTAATTTCTCGTAAAAGAATAAAAAATCTGTAACGCCAATGCTAAAAGAGGTATCAAGACTATTTTTGTTGTGATTTATTAAATATACAATGTATTTTGACGTAGAATACGTCGTTCTCGGAGGTAAGTAGGGTGGTTGATAGTGATCAGGTGTCGGTATTTACATTACTTTTTGAGCCTTTGGTGGGCCTAAAGTACTAATCGTACAATGTTGATCTTAGCACTTGTTGGTCTGCTTGATCCTCAATGCGACAAAAATTCATGTTAGAACTGTCTAACTTATATCAATTTTACACAATTACATGAAATATAAAGCCAACATTTGATGTTTTTGTTTGCTTAAACTTGCTACCTATTTATCGACGGCTTCCGGTTTTTTCGACGGCGAAGACAGCGCCATCTAGCGTGAAGACATAAATCTTATAATTAAAAAAAAGCATACTTTTGGGGGCATGTTGTTTTTAACAGACTCGCGTAGCCCAGAAATACTGAGTTATTTTGAGGGGCATGCTTTTTTAACAGAATCTGTTATTGAAATGTCAAACGCAGCCAATTAAATATCCGGGCATATTATCGACAGTGAAATTTTGACACATGGGTTGTTGAACTTGATAACATTGAACAAATTTTGTTTGCTTGTTTAAGTTTTCTACCTATTTATGGACAGTTTCCGGTTTTATCGACAAAAGCATAAAATTTGTATGGGAGCGCCCCTAAGGAGTGGTCGGAGGGAATAGGTGTCAAAGGCAAAAATGTTCCTTTTGCAAAAGTAATGGGGGTTGGTGATACATATTAACCCTCTCCGGCACTCTCTTAAAGGTCATATCCTCAGGTGTATGGAATAAATATTTTTAAAAAGATGTCATCAAAAGCGAATTGAATAATTCTACGTCTTGTGTTACGACATAGTCGAAACTACTGTATCTTTTGTTTTATTTTTTCACTTTTGCTTTTTACTTTCGCTGATTCGCTTTCCACAGCCACATTGAAAATAGTCAAGCAATTTCAAACACTGGCTATTGCAATTCGTTTTACCCGTGAAAAACAGTTGAAAATTGCGTCCGTCTAATATTAATTTCAAACGCGAGTTTTATAGTTTTGATCATATTCAATAAAAATCGACCAAAAAAATATTTAAAAAAATGTATTTTATTGCGAGTGACTTAAATAATACCAAATTACCAACGGAGTATGATGTTACACATTTTTTTATTTTATCTGCGGCATAACAGTGATAAAAGTCGAAAGTTGGGTGTTTTTAAACAAGAAGCTGTTAGAAATGTAATCGTTTTGTGGCAACGCGACTGCAAACCAATTACAACCCTAGCGGTGGTTCGGAAACGCATTGATGTACTTGTGAATACCTATTATACACTTTCTAAAAATCGATTGAGATATAAGGTGAATGCTTGGAATAAATTGTTTTAAATTTCGCGTTGCAAGTGGGACATTGAAAGCAACAATCCGTGTAGTTGCAACACCTCAAATAAAATTCCAGATGCAGCAACAATTGTCTTTATTGATCAGTGCTGTCCACGATCAATGGCATTAGATGATGTCTATGAAAAAGTGTCGATGAGAACTGCCACTGTAGAAGTAAGGTCAGTAGCTGCAACATCGAATACGGTGTACTCTGCCAGCGTTGGGTACGAGCCAGATAGTGAGGACTAAGAGGAATATGAACAAAACGTAGGCGAATCACAGACGATATAAAAAAATTTTGAAGTGGCGGACATATCACTGCTTGGCATCGCAGCGACACATCAGTTCGCTTTGGTGCACTGCTTGCGACCATGTTATTAAAAGATTTACGATTGTCGATTGCTGCAAAAGCTGAAGAGGAGTTATCTGCCTTAACAGTAGAAAAAATTACTCAATTCTTGGATGGGCTTATCATTACAAAAAATAAAGTATTCAGAGAACGTGTCAAATTTCAGCTAAGTGTGATGATTTGCTAGCATGTATTTCGTTTGATGGGAAAAAAGAGCTAACTTTAAAAAGTCACAGAGGCAAATGTGACGCATAGCGTTGTGGTGAATGAAGAACATGTCACCATTGTGAAAGAGCCAAATTCGAAATTCATCGGCTATGCTACGCCCACTGACAACACTGCAGTAGGTGTCCAGAGGAGCATCGTGGAATATTTGAATAAAGAAAATTATATCATGGATCACATAATTGCAATTAGTTGCGACGGAACAACTACCAACACCGGCTACAAAGGGGGATTTATTGCAAGAATGTGAAAATATAAAACAATAGTACATTATATATTAAATAAATCAAAACAAAAATAGTGTTGATACCTCTTTTAGCATTGGCGTTACAGATTTTTTATTCTTTTACGAGCTTTAAAATTCCTCAAAATCAATTTAAGACCTTCCAAGGACTTGTAGAAATATTTTTTTATTTTATTTTGGTGAAAAAAATAATTAGTCTCTTTCAGACAAAAACATCGATATGCCATTCAATATGATCAGACTTTTAATACCGATGATATGATGAAAATGAAAAAAGGGACCCCCTACGTTCAGCGAAAAATTTTCAAACATTTTTTAAAAATAGTTCTGCTGGAAATATCGACATACTTCTTGAGCAAAAGATTAATGATATTTTAAGAGCTTTATTTTTTTGATATTAGGGTGGTACATTAGGAACTGAGATCTGGAGGGTAAGTACTAGAACGGTGCACCTGAGATCAATGACCTCAATAGAGGTTAGTCTCCTTGAGACGAAAAGATTTATATACCAAACTTTAAAATCCGACTGTAAACATAAGAGATATGAAGAAATATGTCAATGCGTGACCCCTACGTTCGGTAAAAAAAATTTTTTCGTAATTGTTTTGCAAAAATACGTCATATTCGCTGATATACGGCGAACTTTTTTTTTGAGGCACGGTCGAATGCTCATGTTACCCTTGGCACTAGATACAGGTGTCAAAAATGTTGAGCTCAACTCTAACCCTGGAATTCACTTTGAAGCAATCGGATCAATAATATCCAGAATATTTGGGCGACTCATTCTTTATTATGACCTCAAACCTTATAGGTCACATGTAGAATCCGTTTAATATGTGACATCAGCATTACGGAACATGTTTCATTAGCTTAAACAAAAAGGTATTTGTAAGGTTGTCGTAAACACTCTGGACCGTCTTGATCAAGGACTTATGTTTGATAACAGTCTTTTAGAAGACTTTTAGCAGTCAAATGAGGAAAAGGTGAGTAGGAAAAATGAGGAAAGGTCAAGGATTCATGTGTTTGAAAAAAATTATTATCAGTCAAAGTTATTTCAAATTTTCATTTCATTACCTCACAATCATAGCAACGAAATTAATTCAAATAAAATCATCTATCATAGTTGTACAAACAGGGACGCATCATGGAAAAATCAGCCCTTGTTTGCTATCGCCCAACCAGCTTCAGGACGAGCTGGTAAAAATAAGAAACTACTTCTCACCATCTTTGCTATTGCCAGTCGATCACGATAACCTTATATAGGGTGTTTTTTTTAGAGGTATAGAACTTCGAATTGAAATAAAACACAAGAAAACCGTTTTAATGTCCATCAATTTGGCTTTATTGGAAGGATAATTTTATGCCATTAATGTTTAAATATGATTTCGGGCATGTGGCCGCCGCGGCTGGCTCGAATAAAGTCAATTCTACAGGTCCAATTTTCAACCACTTTTTCGAGCATATGGGGCCGTATGTCGGCAATAACGCCACGAATGTTGGCCTCCAAGTCCCCTAACGTTTCTGGTTTGTTGGCGTAGACGAGCGACTTCACATATCCCCAAAGAAAATAATCCAATGGTGTCAAATCACACGATCTTGGTGGCCAATTGACAGGTCCATTCCGCGAAATTATGCGCTCATCGAATGTTTCCTTCAATAAATCGATTGTGACGTGCACTGTGTGGCATGTAGCGCCGTCTTGTTGGAACCACAACTCATCCACATTCATGCCATCCAATTCGGGAACAAAATAGTCAGTTATCATGGCTCTATACCGGTTTCCATTAACGGTAACTGACTATCCAGCATTATTTCGGAAGAAGTATGGCCCAATGACTCCACCAGCCCATAGAGCACACCAAACAGTCAGTTTATGTGGATGTAATGGCGTCTCAAGGATCTCATGTGGATTCTCTTCACTCCGGCAATTTTGCTTGTTGACGTAGCCATTCAACCAAAAATGAGCCTCATCACTGAACAAAATTTTGCGATGAAAATCAGCATCGAGATCAATCTCATTTTCGGCCCATACACCAAAATCACGACGCATTGCATGGTCTCGCTGCTTTAATTCTTGCACAAGCTGGATCTTGTAAGGTCACAAGCCAAGATCTTTGCGCAAAATCTTCCATAAAGTTGACAAAGCTCCAATTGCTGTGCACGGTGGCGAATCGATTCATTCGGGTCCTCTTCAACATTTTGCTCTACAGCGGCAATTGTTGCTTCGGTGCGCACTGTTCGACGTCTCTGCGGATGCGTATTATCACATAGAGTAAACGTAGTGCGAAAACGACCCATGGTTAACCGAATTAATTGCTCTGATGGACGATTATGTCGACCATAAAATGGTGGGAGCTTGCGGTAAACTTCGCGAACTGAGCCATTATTTTCGAAATAAATTTGCACGATTTGCAAGCGTTGTTCTTTTGTCAACCTGTTCATGATGAAATGGCAAACCAAACTGAACATAAATGACATTAGAGTTGCCAGATTTGACCACAAAATGCCAGTTTTATCTCTATTCGAAAAACAAACCCCTAAAAAAAACACCCATTATATGCAAAAATACATCTATAACAAACAATTGTTTAGAGGCGCGGCTAAGCTTTTTGTTCGCAGGTAAGCTAGCATAAAAAATTGGAGCTCATTGAAAGCTTCTATGACCAATGAATTTGAAATCAAAATTTCAGATGCAGAAGTGCATCATCGTTTACGAAATCGTCATCATAAGGTAGGAGAAACTTTGCGTGAGTATCTTTATAGTTTGCAGGAGATTTGTTGTACTACAGGTGTTGATAACCAAAGTTTGATTTCGTATTTCATAAATACGTCGATCCAATAAAGCAACACTATATCAGGCAACATCGGTTACTCACCTCAAACAATTGATCCCAGTTTATGAAAAAGTTCGATAACCCATTGTATCTAGTCGCAATATTTCTGATAATAGTAAAGCTATGAAGAGCAATAGTGAAGATCAAAAGAAACCTAACACTGATGCACGCAAATGTTTCAAGTGCGGGGAATTAAACCATTTGGCTAGAGAGTGTACGATGAAAGATGTTAAATGTTTTAAGTGTGGAGGTCAGGGCCATAGATCGTTTGAATGTCCTATTTAAACTGAGAAGGCTGCTTCGACAGCGAAAGACAAGTTTCATCTCGTAGACAATGTTGAATCCGAAAATGAACAGCTCGTATATAACAAAAAATGTAAAGTCGCACATATAAATGATGTTCCAATGGTTGCGTTGATAGATAATGGTAGTAAGTATGCTTACTGCGTGAAGATATTTTGCTGAAAGTAGGTATATTAGAACTAGACGTCGAAGCTAAGAAGTTGCAGGGCCTAGGTGGCAGCGTTTTAGCACAAATTTCTGCTGATAATTTCAAGTTGACTAAAAAGTTTATGTTATCAAGGCTGATGACATACACTACTCAGTGGTAATCGGTAATAACATTCTCGAATTCACGGATATTCATCTCTCGAAAATAGGTTGTAAATTTGTACAGTCAGAAGAAGAGGACGCAAAGCACAGTTTGAGTTCCAACACAAATACTGAGGGTTTTAAGGAGTTTCAATTGCTTTGCATGATATCAGTAGAGGTTACCCTGGATGACATTGTTAACTCAAAGTTATCTCATTTGTCATACGACATGAGAAACGAAGTTAAAAAGTTAGTTGGGAATTATAAACTCATTCGCCCAGAGAGCCATCCTGTTTCAATGAAAATAATTTTGAGTGATGAAGTTCCTGTTTTTGAAAGGGCGCGGCGCATTTCTTATGAAGATCAAGTTAATGTTGACGAGCAGGTTAGCTGTTGGCTAGAAAAAGGGGTCATCAAACCGAGTTTCTCTGAATACGCAGCACCTATTGTTCTAACTCCAAAAAAGGATGAACAAAAATATAATGAGAGATAATTTTCCTATGAAACTAATAGAGGATGTGTTATATAAGTTGCAAAAGGCTTATGTTTTTACTACGCTTGATCTGAAGAATGGATTCTTCCATGTGCCCGTTGATCCAGAGTCACAAAAGTATATTGCTTTTATCACGTATAGGAGGGGGCAGTATGAGTTTTGTTACATGCCGTTTGGCTTTTCAAACTCACCTGCAGTTTTCGGTCGTTACATTCAGGCATTTTTCAGTGAGTTAATTCGAGGTAGTGTAATCATAATTTACGTTGATGACATTTTCATTCCTTCAATTGATATAGTTGAGGGGTTAGAAAAGTTAAAGTTAGTTTTGAACGTTGCTTCTAAGCAGGGTATTCAGATTAAGTTTTCTAAGTCTCAATTTCTCCAAACAAAGATAAACTTTTTGGGTTATGTTGTCAAAAATCGTGCTATCCAACCGTCAAAATAGAAAATTTTAGCTATTGAAAAGTTTCCAATACCAACTGATAAGAAGGCAGTACAAAGGTGGATTGGCTTGACGTCTCATAAAATTTATAAGAGAGTATGTCGTAATAGCCAGACCACTTACAAATCTATCGCGGAATAATGTTTTATTTAAATTTAAGAAGGAAGAAGCCGGTTCATTTTATGAGTTAAATGCTCCAGTGCTTAAATTGTATGATTCTTTGGCGGAGACGGAAGTGCATACAGACGCTAGCATGTGGGGTTATGGAGGTGTTTTGCTTCAGCGGGATTCTGAGGATAGACAGTTCCACTCAGTCCAATATTTTAGTGGCAAAACGACGCCGGCTGAAGAAAAATACCATTCCTATGAACAAGAGGTGCTCGCAATCATTGAGGCTATTAAGAAGTGGAGAGTCTATCTTATTGGGAAGCGTTTTATAATAGTGACCGACTGCAATGCTTTTACAAAGACGTTAGATAAGATGGAAGTTCCGTTGAGAGTGTCACGATGGGCTATGTACCTGCAAGGCTTTGACTACAAAATCGTGCACCGTTCTGGTACTCGCATGAAACATGTTGACGCCTTAAGCTGGGTTTACTGTTTGTTGATTGAAGATATATTTAAGCATAGGTTGATAGAATCACAAAATAACGACCCCTGGATACAGGTTGTCAAAAAACTCCTTGAAAACGATGATTATGAAGATTTTTTTTCTAAAGAGTGGCATCTTCCATAAAGACAGCAACAGGCAGTTGATTGTGATTTCTAGTCAAATGAAAGAAGAAATAATTGGAAGTGCCCATAAGCAGGGACATTTTTCCGTTAAGAAGACTCGTGAACTTGTTTAAAGAGATTATTATAATCCAAAGTTGAATTCAAAGGTAGAAAAGATTGTGTTCAGTGTTTGGTGATACCCGCTAAATCTGGAAAGAAAGATGGATTTCTTAACCCGATAGATAAAGACGATCGGCCCTTGTTGACATATCAATTAGATCACGTTGGTCCCTTGGAACCTACCAAAAAGAGATACAACCATATTTTAGTCATCGTGGCCGCTTTTTCTAAATTTGTGTGGCTTTATCCCACAAAAAGCACGAACGCTGAGACAGTTGTTGATGAATTAAGGCGGCAGTCGTCTGTTTTCGGAAATCCTGAAAGAATTATTACAGACCGCGGGACGGCATTCACTACAAAGATTTTCGAATAATACTGTCAGGAAAACGATGTGCGACATTTGGTGATAGCAACAGGGGTGTCTCGTGGAAACGGACAGGTAGAACGTGTGCATAAGGTTGTTGTCCCTTTATTGTCGAAATTATGTCAAGAAAACCCTGGTTTGTGGTACAAGCATGTAGACAGCGTTCAGCAATTAATAAATAATATACCTCCGCGTAGCACAAAGTATGCCCCATTTCGTATATTTACAGGCTTCGAGATACGGGCTCCAACTCCGGTTGATTTGAAAACCTTATTAGACGAAGAACTTATTAAGGAACTAGACGCAGAAAGAGATGAGATACGTCAGAAAGCAAGTGAGAATATAAAAGACATTCAGGAAGAGAATAGGAAGTGTTTTAATGCCAAGAGGAAAGAAGCAGTATGTTATGAGGTCGGGGACTTGGTTGCCATAAAACGCACCCAGTATGGAGCGGGACTAAAGTTGGGACCGAAATTCTTCGGACCTTACAAAGTTACTAACGTTTTGACTCGCGGTAGATACGAAGTTGAGAAGTTGGGTGATCACGAAGGGCCTAATTGTACTGTAACTGTCGCAGAATACATGAAACGTTGGGAGTCGCGATCATCAACTGGTGTTGATGAACAACTACACGTCAACAAAATCGAAGAATTGGTGTTTCAAAATCGTCGATTGACAGTCCTAGTCCTTACGGACCTTGTTTGAATATTAAAAGGATTAGTGAAGGCACCAGGGACCGAAAATAACTGTTATTTTTTAAAATTTCAATTCAAAAAGTCTGGCGGTAAAATTTGTTTTTTCGATATTTGAATAAATCAGTGCGATGATGGTTAGCTAACGAATAATTATCTTAAGTTCTTTATTTATTTGACTTTTTTAAAAAAAAAAATTAACCGATTTTGTTTTGGTCAAAAATAAAAGTTAAAATTTTACTTTTAGGTCAAAAATAACTGAAATATTTAATTAAATAAATAGAATTTATACTTTTGTTATGATTTAAACTTTGAACCGAAAAAATAAAAATCATATTGTAACTTTTACTTTTGACCGAAAAAATAAAAGTCATATTTTAACTGTTATTTTTGACCGAATATATAAAAGTCAAATTTCAAAATTTCAACTATTATTTTTGTCCAAAAAAATAAAACTCAAACTTTAACTTTTATTTTTGACCAAAAAAAAAACGGAAAAAAATAACTATTATTTATTGACTTTTTTGAAAAAAGTCATAACAGTTACGGTCCCTGGAAAAAACCATTTTGACTGACTATTTGAGTCTCAGAAAAGTGAAATCACGATTGGTGACATTTCGCCAAAAAATCGACCCATATCGGTCCGTATTCGCCTGACTTAGCACCGTGTGACTTTTGGATTTTCTCTAAACTCAAGAGACCACTCCGCGGACAACTGCGCGGTTTTGAATCGATAGAAGAGATAGAAACCGCAACGAAGAAGTAATTGAAGGCTATTTACAAAAGGACGCGTATCTCGAACACTAATGAATATTTTAAAGAGCAATTTGGCACAGTCCGTGGCGTAGTTGGTTAAAGTGCATTGGCCGCTATGTCAAAGAACCCGGAGACCCAGGTTCGAACCCCAGCAGCGACAGAAAATTATTTGAATTAAAATAATTTTTCTGTACGGCCGCCACCTCTCTGCAGACAATGACAAACCTCAGAGGGTAACAAAAATGCCATGTAAAGCTTCTTGAGAATAAGAACATTCCGTTCATCGCCGTTCGGAGTCGGAGTTAAGCCTGTAGGTCCATTTCTCGGTCAATTGTGTACAAACTTAATAACACGCACAACACAATTGATCATAAGAAGCTAGGTCAAAGTCCTTTCAAGGGCTGAAATGGCCAGTTATGTATTTACTTTTAATTTGGCACAAATGTCAGTGGCATTAGTACCAACTTAAAAATAAAAACATTTGTCCCTATCGGAATCCGGATTAAGGTATTTTATGCCCACCGCAGTAACATCTGATATTTGTGAACGTAGAAAAAAATAATAAAAGTTATGAAGAATCTATCAATGAATATCGTTTCAAAAGTAGTCTCCTTTATTTTCGTGGCTTTGTTTTGTTTTTCTGCGACGCAATATTAGCATGCTTTTATGTTTCTGCCACGTAAGCAGCTCAATTTTGGAGTTGCTTAATTTTTTAGCCGGCTAGCTGCTCTGAAGTTGTAAGCCAAACATTCAACAAGTTTAAGGCAACATTGTTGCTTAGAACTCAGAGCAACATATTTAATAAGCACGAAAACTTGGTTGACTTACGAGTTGCTTATTTTCAAGCATAAACGAACCCAGTTTAAACTTTCCGATGAAAATGTGAATATATTTTATTCATTTTTATTTATATTTTTTTTTTTTAATGAAACTAAATTTGTCACGGCAGTGAGACTACACCCATATTTAATACATTTGCTCACAGTAAGCATACGAACCAAACTACCAAATTTTAGTCCAATACGACCAAAATACATAATTTGTATTGATTAGTGGGCTGTAAAAAGGGCTTGGAAATCCATTTTTGGTAAAGTTGCTGACAGTAAATATACAAACTTTATTACAAAATTTTAGTCAAATACGACCGAAACCGTTTGAAATATAACATTTTTATTGATTTGTGGGCAGTAAAAGCGGTGTGGCATCCAATTTTTCGTAAAGTTGCCGACAGTTAGCATACAAATTTGACTACCAAATTTTAGTCTCATTCGGCCGAAACCGTCTGAAATATAACATTTTTATTGATTTGTGGGCTGTAAAAGGGGGCGTGGCTGAATTAATAAAACCTATGTTCAGCGCAGTATTTTAAGGAATCGTTTGATATAGGTTTTACAAAAATTTGATAAGTAGTTTAGGAGTCTATTCCAAACATACATACATACATGGTAAGTAGTGAGGCTATGGGAGTTCTAACACACTTTTTGGTTGTTGTCTTGGCTAAATGAGGTTGTTGTCTTGGCTAAATACTTTTAAATGATTTGTGGGTCACCCTGTGCTGGAAAAATGCGCCGCGCCTCTGGTGGGGGTAAATAAGTCAAGGCACAAACCAGATTGCTCAGGCGCAAGGTTGATTCGGATGTTTTATAAAGCATATCTGGCCCCAGCAAGCCGAGACACATGTTTCTCAGCAAAGTAAGCTGAGGCGTAAGACAAATTACTCAAGCGCAAGGTTGATTCGGATGTTTTATAAAGCAAAGATTAATCTGGCACCAGTAAGCCGAGACACATAAATAAGTCGAGGCGCAAACCAAATTGCTCAGGCACAAGGTTGATCCTGATGTTTTATCCGAAACACATGTTTCTGAGTAAAGTAAGCTGAGGCATAAGACAAGACCACGTTCAATGCTATGCTGATATTAATAAAAACAAAGCAAGTTTATTTAAATGTGAATACTTCTTTATTAATGCATATAATTTTTAGCTATTTTATAAATTAAAAATATAAAAGTGTTATTTTCATAGCCCGGGATTGAACTCGGGCCGCAAGCATTCGAATTGAATGCCTTAACACTGTGCTATTTCATCTCATGCTTCTTAGTGAACAAAATGTAGATAAAAACATGTTCTCCACAACTCTAAACTCTGAAAAACTGCGCATAAAATGTGTTATTTGTTGGTTTTTGTTGGCATACAAAATTTATTTCATTTTCAATATCAGTTGAAAAACCACAAAAAAAAAAGAATAAAAATGCTGTGAAAATTTTATCACCCTGAATTTGACCACATCTTCCAAATGAATTTTTATATATTTTAATTGTTTACGTTAAAAGCAAAAATTTTAAACACAAGTGACCGCAATTGATTGTATTTAAAATTTTGATATCTTGACATAATTATAAATAATCTTTTCCCTAAAAATTTTATTAATTGTTTTGATGGTTGCATGTTCGCAATATGTTTTGTTATAAATGCTTGGTTTATTTTTCAAGTTATTCAGTTCATTTTAAAACGTGCAACTAAAAATAGCAAAAAAAAAAAACAAAACAAAAAAATATGGAAGGACTAGTAAACACCATCGTAAAGAATGCGAAGTCAGCATTTGTGAGAGGAAAAAATGATGTTGAGCTGATTCCGGAGGGGGTGAAAGAGTGCTCCAAAGCATTGGGTATTTCTACGTGATTGCTTTTTGAAGAAAGCGAGAAACATTTGCGAGAAACAAAAGATATGCCATATGCCATCGCTCTGGTGCAGGGATATCGGATGCAATTAAAGCATCGCAGTAACTGGTCGCCGATTAGCGTCAAATGGGAAGATGTTGAATCAGCTTTCTGTGGAAGGTAAATTAGATTTAAATATTCTTTAAGTTTACACAATACTTACTGTCAATTAAATCTTTAAAATATGTTTTTTCTTGTTAGATTAAGAACTGGAGCAATAGTAAACCTAGCGCATAAGGACCCTATAAATTTCCTTAAAGATTGTGAAGACACGTTCAAGCAGAAATAAGCAGCATTTTGACACAGCACATATTTGTAAAGGTGAACACAGTCTTTTTTGCAAATTTTGTAAAACTTTCCGCGGAGGAAGAAATAGAGGAAATAAAAAATTTGCATACAAAAAATGCTGTAATATCATTGGACACCAATCTAAATGATTGGTTTGAAGAAAACGTCAAAAACAAAATTCTAAAAAAACTTGATGATTTCCAAGAAAGGGATAGTGGCTGGGCGCTAAAAGAAATTGTTAATCTTACAATTAACATAAATAAATATACACCTATGAATGGTAAATCATTTTTAGAATTGCCTCAATATATTGCAAAGAAGAGACCTTGCGTCAACGTTAAAAATAATGATAATGCTTGCTTTGCATGGGCTATTGTTTCTGCATTATTCCCTGCTAATACAAATCCTGGTCGCGTTTCAAAATATCCACATTATTCTACCATTTTGAGATTTAAAGGCATTACGTTTCCAGTTAACAGGTTTTTTTTTTGGATTCGCCCGGAGGTAAGAAATCTTCATAGATACGTATGACCCGCGCCATACGCATGCACGATTTACATTCTAAGAAGTTCCCGGATCAGCCGGACTGATAGAATGCACCTACGTGCTAAAACTTACCACCTGTTGGCAAATAATAGCCTCCACTAAGCACAATTGCTTGACCTTTCAGCGGAAATTAAAATTAAATAAAATTTGAGAATTTTTTGTGCTTATGTAAACTTCATAAACATCATCGAATAAAAGCACATTCTTCATAATACGAAGCAATACAAGACAACATCCAAAGTTATTTATTAGACCATATATAACCGCATTTATAATTGTTGTCGTTCGGCTTGGGGCCACTGTCCAACCCAAGATCCTACGTGGAAAAGAGATGCAACTCTCAAACACCAAACCAATACCAAACATAGCACAGATATACAAGTATATATTGTGCAGGCACAATATATTTATATATTCGGGTCACTAAAATAAGGGAACACCGAGCTAAAGTTATTATTTGGATATGCATTTGGGCCAACGAAGGTAAAAACTTGTATGGAAAAGAGATAAACTCTGACACACCAAGCCGAGAGACCCGGTATACATGGTCAACTAAGGAAGAACTAAAGATCTAAAATAATTGTATGAAAAAATAAAGCAACGAAACTGAATAAAACGAAAACTTAAAGTATCTATCATATTCGATGATGCTTATTTGTTAAATAGTAAAATCTATACAATTATCGCGAGTTATATTTGTTATCACAAGGAATGCGTTAAGTATTCAAATGTAATATCATTTTGCGTTTTAAGACATCCACCGAGTCAGAAAAATTTATCAAGTTCAAGTTGCCATTAAAATCACTACACATACATCGCAAAGGGTCGTGAAGGGCATAATTAGAAGTGCAGTGACTCAACTTAAAAAGCTGGAAATGTCTGGCTTCGCTCCTGGGGATGTTGAAGTTTAATGAAGAAAGGAGGTATTGTGAGTCTATATCACCACTGAGTAATTTGTATAAAAAAGAGACATTGAGCATAATTCTTCTGCTTCTTAAGGAAGGCAGGGAAATAATTTTGAGGCGTGTTTCATAAGGGGGAAGAATAATATTGGGGTTCCAACGATAATGCAAAGCAAAAAGTAAGAATTGTTTTTGAACCGATTCTAATGCATCGATGTGGACATTGTATTGAGGGTTCCATATTACGGATGCATATTCAAGAATTGGTCTAACAAGAGAGGTATAAAGTATTTTAGTAGTGAAAGGATCGTTGAATTCTTTAGCCCATCTTTTAATGAAACCAAGGACACCTCTAGCCTTATTTACCACCAAATTAACTTGAAGATTGAAACGAAGTTTAGGATCCATAATTACACCTAAATCAAGAAAACTGTGTACAATTTCTAAATTAGTATTATTTATAGTGTAATTTATACTATTAGCAATTCAACGTGAGAATGTCATTTGCTTACATTTTTTTAAGTTTAATTTTAAAAGGTTAAAATTACACCACTCAACTAGACTGTTTAAATCCGATTGTAAGAGTTGTTGATCTTCAGGCGATTTGTAAGTTAGGAAAAGTTTCACGTCATCGGCGTACATTAAGACGTTAGAGTGTTTTATTACAGAAGGAAGGTAATTTATAAACAGTAAAAATAAAACCGGACCAAGATGACTTCCCTGCGGAACACCAGATGTGACCAAAATATTTTTTGACATAGAATTCTTATATAAAACTTTTTGAGAACGATTCGACAAGTACGAGTTAATCCAGTGTAATAGTTTGACGGGAAACCCAATTAGATGAAGCTTTTTCAGAAGAAGATAATGATTGACACAATCGAAAGCTTTGCTAAAGTCTGTATAAATAACGTCAGTCTGTCGTCCTAAAGTAAAACCTTTGATGACACGCGAAGTAAACTCCAAGAAGTTAGTTGACGTAGATTTTCCCTTTAAGAAACCATGTTGAGAGGTGGAAATGGAGGAAGATACAACGTGGGTTATTTGATCAGTTATAATTTTCTCAAATAACTTAGGGATTGCGCTTAGTTTTGCGATACCTCGGTAATTGGAAACATCAATTTTTGAGCCGGATTTATGAAGAGGTATTATATAAGATTTTCTCCATATATAGGGAAAATGACCACTGTGCAAGGATGTGTTAAAAATTTTTGATAGGGGAGAACACAAACTAATAGAACAATGTTTTAAAATGCAGCTCCGGATTTTGTCAGGACCAGTCGTAAAAGAAGATTTAACTTGTCGAAGGTAATGCATAACTATATTAGAATCTATTACGGGGGTTTCAAAAGAGTTAACTGGTGGTAGGTAAGGATATTCAAGACTCATGCTCAATGGTATATCGGATTAGGTTGTTTTAAAGAAGTTTGCAAACATGTTGGAAACTTCGATGTCGCAAGATGCTTCTTCATGATTGAATTTCATAAGAGGTGGGAAGCTAGAGGTTTTTCGTTTTGAGTTGACAAAAGTGTAGAAAAGTTTCGGATTATCTTTGAATTGAATTTTTATTTTGGCTATATAGGCAGAGTAGCACTGTTTATTTAATAGTTGATATCTGTAACGACAAGAGGTATAGCAAGCGAAGTCTAAATTAGAGCCTGACTTTTTATATTTTTTAAATAAGCGATTTTTGGAATTTTTTAAAGACTTAAGTTCATTAGTTAACCAAGGGGGGTTTAAAGGTTTGAAATCACTATTTTTTTTTTGGCACAGATAATGAGAAACATTTTTGCAATGTATCATTAAGAAACTGTACTGAAGATTCGACATCATAAAAAGAGTACGAAGACCTATTATTTAAAATTGGGGACCAGTCAATCCGCGCAAGAAGAGCATTAAGTTTAACATAGTCTGTTTTTTTAAAGTTAAAAATTTTATTATTTCGCGTATCTGGAGCTTATTTATTTTCATTTATGTTGGCAAGTAATATTGTTATTTCAAGAGTTGGATGATAATCGTCTTCAGGTAAGGAAACTGGGTTCGAACGACGGAGATTTACGGAAGTGCATCTATCTACAAATACAAGGTCAAGAGATCTATAATTTTTATTAAGAATATTATTAACCTGCTGAAGACACAGATCGGACAACTTATCTAAGAAATCATTTATCCAATCAGAGGCAGAAATAGGAGTAAGAAATGCGGAATCATCGGAAATACTCCAGGATACAGAAGGTAAGTTGAAATCACCTAATGCAATGATAGTAACCATATTTTTAAGCATATTATGGACTGTTTCGATGGCACTAATATGGTTTAAGTAAATTTTTAAATCACTTTTAGGTGGAATGTAAGCGCAAGTAAGAAAAATCGTATTATTATTTACTTTAACTGTAACACAAATAAACTCCAGGTCGTTGGTACCAGGAATTGTTAATTCCTCCGAAGCAAGCGAGTTATGGACAGCTATCAGAATGCCACCACCGATCTTATCATAGCGATCTTTACGAAAAATTTGGTACTTATTGCACATTATTTCAGACGTTACATTATTCTAACGACATTATTTCTAACGTTTAAGACGTTAGAGCGAAGCCAAGTTTCAGTAAAAGCTATAAAGTTATATTCAAAATCAAAACTGTTCATGAAAATATCGGAAAGTTTAGAATTGAGACCTCTAACGTTTTGATACACAAGCTCTAATTTAGACTTGTGATTTTTTAATCGTTTTTTGTATGGTACTGAGGACTATTAGAAGGACGAGGCAAGTGTACAACATTTGCAATACGCGGTTTGTTTTTGAATTCAAATTCATGAACAATTGTATTACGGGGCCAAAAGTTTACATCCACAAGAGTATTAAATAAATTTTCCGGAACAGTCAATCTAAAAGACGTAGTCAGTCTCGCATTTAAATATTTGAATTTTTGGATCGAAAGAGGCATACCACTATTTAACTTTGAATTAATAAAAAATTTTATATCATCTTCAGTTGTATCAGCAGCTAAGTGCGAGACAAAGATTGCTTTAGTTGGTGGAATTGCGATTAATGGCTTAGGAGAAATAGTAGCAGTAGTAATAGGAATCTGTTGAGCGTTAACAACTGAAGTTGCAAAAATAGGAGTTTGAACAGTAGGAGGAGCAATTGAAACAGCTTGAGCATAAGTAAGAACAGGCTGGTTAACAGGTATGGATGGTGCTAACATTGGCAAGGAAACGGTCTCTGGTACATTTGGAGCAGATATAGAGGCAATCGTATCAGTACAAATGTCCATATCGTCTGCAATGTCACGTTCAACAGGTGGTGGTATTGGTGGTGTCGAGTTAGTTTTCTGTTTATTGCGCAGGTTCATGTATTTCTTTTTACGCTTGGACGAAGGAATTGGCTCATCAATATATTTACACTCATCGAAAAGTGTTTGGTACTTTAAAAATTTTGCAGAAAGCAAAGAAAGTTCCCTACTTATCTCAGAGAAACCCTGCTTTGTCTGCTTAAAAAGCTTATAAAAATTGACATCAGTCAATCTGAACTTCTCACAACACCAACGCAACCCTTTACCTTCTTCAATAAGGTCTGCAACTCTACCCATTATGCCCACACATTTGGTGTGAACGATATCATCACATAGCCAACATGATAAAAATCGCTCAGTTTCACCCTTAGTGGAACAGCCAGGCTTAGAGCAGAGCATTTAATTAATAAATAAAAAAAAGACCAAAAAAGTAGTAAAAATAAATAAAAGTAGTAAATGTAGTAAAAATATTAGTAGAAATTAATAAATAAAAATAAAACCAAAAAAGTAGTAAAAATAAATAAAAGTAGTAAAAGTAGTAATAATAATAGTACTAAGCAAAAGTAACAACCTGAAGTGATGGCAACCCTTAGTATGTATAATAATAATACGTATTCAATAGCTTAGCTAGACAGAGCTAGGCAGATGTCTTAAACGCAATTAGCAATAGAACAAAAAGAACAAAAAAATATAATATAGAAAATGTAAAGAAACTTGTTCAGCACTTTAAAGAAATTTTAATAATAATAATAACACTTATGTTAACAATAGTAAAACAAATGCAAAACTTATCCGCTGCAATCATTAGACTTCACATAAGCACAAAATTTTTTAATTATTTTCAAAAAACCACTGTAATGAAATTTAAACTTTGCAGAAATTAACAAACACAACTTAAAGAAATTTTAGCGCGTTGCCAACTGGTTAGACATAAAAAAGTTTGAAATTTTAAATGACATAAGCATCAACGTGTACGAACTTAGCAAGGAAAAGAAAGACACATACAAGATTCTACCAACTAGGTTAACTGAAAATAAAGGTGAAAAACATGTAAATTTATTGTTGATACAAAATATTTACAACGAAGAAGTTGAAAAAGACCAAGTAATACAATATCATTATGTCTGGATCAAAAATATTTCGCGACTCGTATCAAGTCAGTTATCATTGCAGCATGGAGTCAAATACCTTTGCGATCGATGCCTTCATTACTTTTGAAGCCTGTATCTGCATTTTGAAGCCTGTATCTATAAAAAAAGGAAATGGAGAGCACTATATGCAGCATGAGGCTCACAGCGTGGGATATTTTCTGAAATGCTCGTATGATGATAGCGAGATGATAAGAGTTATAGAGGTTTAAGTTGTGCGCAATGGTTTGCTAAGGAACTTCAAACCATAGCAAGTACAGTGGAATATATTTTGAAATATATAAAACCTATGGAGAATCTCACAGTAGAGCAAGTGAGGAGCTTTATATCTGCGCCCAATTGTTATATCTGTAACATACAGTTTAACGAATCAGATGTTAAAGTTAAAGATCATTGCCATCTAACGGGCAAATACAGAGGACCTGCACATCAGGGATGTAATATTAATTACAAAGACAGTAAAACAGTCCCTATCGTCATACACAATCTCAGTGGATATGATGCTCATTTGTTGATAAAAGATATATCAAATAGCATCCCCGGACATTTAAAAATAATACCTTATAACACAGAAAGTTATATTTCTATGATCAAATACATACAAGACTGCGATATAAAATTCAAGTTTATTGACTCATTCCGTTTCATGGCCGCATCACTTGATAAATTAGCATCCTATCTAACTGAAAAAAAAACTATAGATTCACAGTTTCTAAACATAAGCGATGACAAGTTGAAGTTACTTAAGAGGAAAGGAGTGTTCCCATACGAATATATATCAAATTGGTCAAATTTAGAAGAAACCCAATTGCCAGGAATAGAAAAGTTTTATAGTTCCTTAGGAAAATGCCATATTAGTTCTGAAGACTACGAACTGTTTGAGCATCAGTTTGGTTAAAATTTGATATAAAAACTCTTGGTGAATACAGCGATCTTTATTTGAAAACTGATGTGTTGCTACTTGCAGATGTGTTTGAAAATTTCAGAGAAGGCTGTATTACTAATTACAATCTCGATCCAGCACATTATTACACTGCACCTGGACTTGCTTGGGATGCGATGCTGAAATATACGGGGGTAGAAATTGAACTCGTGCAAGATGTTGATGTGATCATGTTTATAGAAAATGGAATTCGTGGAGGCCTCACACAGTGTTCCAAAAGATAAACAAAGGCAAACAACAAATACATGCCAGATTACGATCCTAACCAGGCTTCGACATATCTTTTGTATTACGACATTAATGCAATGTATTCATGGGCTATGACTCAGTACTTACCATACAGTAATCTTCAGTGGGTCGAAGATACCAATAATTTAAACTTTGATATTCCTGATGATTCTCAGTTACATTTGATACATTTGATACATTCAGGATACATTTTGGAGGTTGATATGGAATATCCTACTTCTTTACACGATAAGCATAAAGAATTACCTTTCGCTCCAGAAAAAACAACTCCACCAGGTTGCAAAGGGGCAAGACTGCTGGCAACTTTGTATAATAAAAGCAAATATGTTGTTCATTATTGTAATTTAAAGGAATATTTAAATGAAGGGGTAAAAGTGACAAAAATTTATCGTGCTTTGAAATTATCTCAAACTGATTGGATGAAACCGTATATTGAATTAAATACCAGTTTAAGACAAAAGGCTAAAAATGAATTCGAAAAAAATTTGTTCAAACTAATGTGTAATGCGGTTTTTGGAAAAACAATGGAGAATGTTCGACTTCGACGCGATATCAAACTTGTAACACGCTGGCAAGGACGTTTTGGAGCTGAAGACTTAATATCCAAACCAAATTTTCACAGCCGCTCACTCACTTCGATTCACTCATATACGAAATAAAAACCAATGATGTTTACAACGATATGAGTCAACATTTACACCGATTCGACACATCTGGTTATTCTGCAAGCAATCCATTTAATTTAATGCAAGTCAACAAGAAAAATCTAGGACTTATGAAAGACGAAAATAATGGCCAAATTATGTTGGAGTTTGTTGCATTACGCGCTAAAATGTATGCTTTACGCGTACTAAAAGATGACAATCAACATCAAATAACCAAAAAAGCAAAAGGAGTCAAGTCGGCTGTGCTAAGTAGAGAAATAATATTCGAGGACTACAAAAATTGTCTTGAAAAAAATGTGGAGTGCTCTCATACACAAAACACAATAAGGTCCGAGAAACATATATTGTTCAACACATCCCAAAAAAAAATCACGCTAAGCCCATTTGACAATAAAAGATACTTGATGTCTAATAGTTTTTCAACACTGCCTTGGGGTCATTACGATGCTTCATCAGAGAAAAACGTAACAATCACTCCCAGTTTACTATGAGATAATTTTTGTATCAAAGATTTAGATAAAATATAAAGATAAAATGTATATGTTTTTTTTTTGTTTATTTTTATTAAATATTGAAAAAAATTAAAAAAAAAAACAAAACAGAGTTTATATTTAGTAAAAAACTTTGTAGTGCAAATCCTACTACTTGCTGAAGTAATAGGATTTAACACTTTGCGGAATATTCACAATGTCCTCCTCCTCTCCGCTGCTTTCACTGAGGTTATCAGCTTCGCTCAACTCCACTTGGAATCTGCTGTTCCTCGAAATGGCTAATTGCCTTTTGTTCATTTCCGCAATTTCTGACTCCGTCAAAGAGCTGAACCGTGTGGGGAGGAATAACAGCATTTCTTTCAGCTCGACTGCCGTCTTTACTCCATATTTCGTAGTAATTTTTTTTGTAGTCACCACTCGATATTTTTTGTCAGGGGTGAGGGCATTTATACCAGCCCCTGGCTTCTGCTCCTTGTTTTTGCTGGCGAAGATGGTTTTCAAGTTGTTGAAGTTCATGTTTTGGCTTTACTAATTACTTTATTTGAAAAGTCGGCATATTTATACCATTAAATTCTGCTGAATTCTTAGTTTAAGTTTTAGCGATATCACTTGGTAGACCACAAACTGTAAAAAAGTTTAATGGAAATATTAAATGCGTTGAGCGTGTGAAACACTTATCTAAACATTTCAACTAAAAAAAAAAAAAAAACGGTACTATAAATGCGGTTTTAACGAACGTAAAACTTGCTGTCCATATCTCATAATAAATTAAACTATTTGGTTTTTACTTGTCTTGCGGTTACATATTTTTCATGTAATCTAAAATGAAACAAATTGTTCTTTATTTAAATTTTTTTTATTTTTTTTTATTTGAACATTGAAAATAAGAATTTTAAGCATAAATGACCGCAATTAATTGTATTAAATTGTTGATATCTAACATAATTATAACTAATTTTTTCCCCCAAATATTTTATAATTTGCTTTGGCGGCTGCAAATTTCCAAAGCTGTCAAAATATTCGATTGCATTGTGAATTTTCCAGTATGCTACCCAATGTGTTCCAGGACCCTTTGATGTGTCCAGATTGATTAATCCACATTCCTTTTTAAATGGTTTACTTGGGAGAGTGTCACACATAAACACTCCTCTAAAATTTGGAGTATGTGCAGCATATTTGCTCAAGTCTACATCGGAAAGGGCTCTCTTTGGCAGCTTCATAAAAAATTTTTTTTATAAGGTTTCAAGTATAGTCCAAATCCTTTTTTATATGGTTTTAAGAACATTCCTTTTCCCATTGCAATAGCTTCCATTTTGCTATTATGTCGTTTTGCTTCAGACAGCTGATCCTTTCCATTTTTTACAGCATTTATTGCTTTTGTAACGCCTGCAACCCCGCCGGTTAGACCACCAAGTGCACCAAGTGCTGCGAATATAGGTGCAAGTGGAAGAAAACCTCCTGACTTAGGTAATGGTATTACTCTCGGTGGTTTTATTAGAGCTTTTTTCCCTTTAAAAATATTATTTACAACTTTTCGTGAAATCTCTAGGGCATCATTCAAGTTTTTAGTTTTCTTTATATTCCTTCTTGCATTTTTCAAAGCATGCTTAAATAGTTCATGACCATTTACTTGATATCTCTTTGTTTTACTATTCACGTTACCCATACCAAATTTCGTTTTGGCTTTCATTATGTTAGTAACAAGCCAAGCGTTTGATTTTTCTGCAAGACTACTATCACTTGCGTTGACTCTTTGCCAAGCTTTCTCAGCCAAGTCTCTATCAGCAATATGTCTTTCTTCTAAAATTTTATTCTTCGAGTATATTACATCGTGTTGTCTGCAAGCAGCATCTTAAGGATTGAGTCCTTTATCACCTCTTGCCAAACGTTTCTTTAACTTTGTACCAGGCCCACAAAATTGATAACCTGGTAAATGAAGTTCAATTGGGAGTTTATTGATTATATTATTTAGAATACCTTATCCAATGAAGGATGGGTTACGATGGGATTATCTTTTTATAAATCATTGTAATTGATATTAATACTTTTCCGATTAAAGGTTGAAAGTAAAGTAATTGAAGACCTATAAAAGAATGTGTTTATAAATGATAACGTTAGTGATATTCATAATGCGATTCTTAAAACAACATAAATCAATTAACGTAAATAATATTGATTTAAAGTTAAATACATCAAATAGAATACGACATAGTTCATTACAACCGAACTCTATTCGAGCTCTTATTGTCGGTCCATCAAATTGTTAAAAAACAAATGTGATGATCAGCCTTATTGAAAGCCCCAATGGATTGAAATTTCAAAATATTTACCTATACTCAAAGTCAACACAGCAACCGAAATATAAGTATTTAGATAGACTAGTTAAACCTGTTAAGGAGATACAGTTTTCATCATTTTCCAATAATGACGATGTTCTTTCCCCAGATGAAGTTAAACCAAATTCAATATTTATATTCGATGATATTGCTTGTGAGAAACAAAATCATGTACGTTCTTACTTCTGCATGGGTCGTCATAAAGACGTTGACAGTTTTTATTTATGCCAAACTTATACTCATATACCAAAGCACTTGATTCGTGATAATTCAAATATGATTATAATGTTTAAACAGGATGAAATGAATATTAAACATATTTACAATGATCACGTAGGTTCTGGTATGTCTTTAAAAACATTCCATAACTTATGTGTTGAGTGTTGGAAAGAAAAATATGGTTTTCTAGTTCTTAATAAAGATGATCCTATGAATAATGGTCGATACAGAAAAGGTTTCGATGTATTTATAAACCTATAAAAGAAATAGTATAGCTATTTTAAAAATCAGTATAAGAACTGCTACTAAACTGATCTGTTCTATAAAACCGCTTACTGCTAAACTAACCTGTTTACCCTGTTTATATTAACACCTATCAATATGAATAAAAAACTAATTAAAAATCTTATTAAAACACGAAATATTTTGAAAAAGAAATTTAAAAGCATTCAACTGGGAGAAGTTGCAAATGATGAACTTTTAGAAAAGACTTTTAAACCAATATCGAAACCATTAAAAGAAATAATTAAAAAAACTGAAAATCATACAAAACGTGAAAAGTTATCAGATGAATCTTTTTAATATAATCCTGAAGAAAGTGAAGTTACCACCAGTACCCTATATAAAAAGAGTAACAATAAGTTTTCTTCAAGCTTTGATAACAAGGAAACCGAAAAAAGTTCATCTGCATTTAAATCATGTGATGATGATAATAATGCTGATATTAATGATAGTGATGATGATGATGACAATGTTGATAATGATGATGGTGATGACACCGTTGCAATACATTCCAATCAAAGTATTCAATATGATTTATCGAAAGTTAATATAAATAAATTTGATAAAACCTACGGTCCTCATAAGGATAAAAATTATACATGGAGACTAGGTAATGAACCTATCACTTTTAATTCATCCAATATTACTATAGGTAATTCGAAATGGCCGTTCACAACGGGTTTATATGAACTATTAGTTTACAAGGATCCAAAGAATTTTAATGAAGCAGATTTAAACACTTATAAACAAATTTTAGATATGACAACAAATTAAAGGAAATCGTTCAAAAAAATATACGACGATAAATAAAAAACTATTCAAGGAACATAAAGTACATAAAGGTAAAGGTTTAATGAAGTTTAATAAAAAAAAGCCCAATTATGTGTATTGGGATGATCCTAATGAATTGGTTGATGGATTGCGTCTATTGATTTCATCAACAACAGCTGGTCACTCAAATCATAATAATGAAATAGTCTCAATTATAGAGGAATTGAGAGAAGCAAAGATTATTGTATAAATAGTCCACAAAATATCGCACAATCAATATTTATAAAATGCCTATCGATAAGTTTGGTCATTATATGAGTAGCTCTGAAAGATATCAAAACCCACACAACAAGATTCATTTGGATAGCGATCGGCATTTCAATTTTAACTTACGGAGAATAAAAAATATTGCTAGCCCTGTATTAGAAAACGATGCAGTGAATAAAATTTATATGAAAAGTTATTTTGGAGAAATAAAGAAGCAATTGGATACATTGTACATGGGAGGAATTAAAGATGTGGAGGATGGTTTAAACGAGTTAATACAACAACAAAACGTATCGCTTACAGAAAAACTTGTAGATTTGGAAGCACTTCTAAGCAAATTAAAACGAGATCAAGGTAATACCAACAAATCACTAGATGAGATAAAGACATCGCTTACACCCGAAATTGAGGCAGTCGAACAACGACTATTAAGAAAAATAAAAGATCATTACGAATTTTTTGATGAAAAAATAAATCGTGTTGAAAGAAATTCCCCAGCAGAAGCTTTAAAACGAGCGTGGTCTAAGGTAGAAGCTAGAGATGGGGTGGTTGGAGCTCTTAAACGAGTGAAAACCGCGGCAAGCACTAGAAATGAACAGACAAGCAGTGGTACAGGAGCTCCATAAGCAGGCACGCAGAAATTTCATAAGACGGCGAGTGGTGACCAAGGGGATAGACGATCTTTGGCAAGCCGATCTTGTTGAAATGGGTACTATTCAAAAAATAACAAAAGTTATCGTTTTATTTTAACAGTAATAGATACATTTTCAAAGTTTGTGATGAATCTAACACACGAAGCGAACACGGAGACGGTTGATTTTAGACTTCTTTATTTACAACATAATAATAATTAAGTAGTAGTTGAATACATTATACACAAGTAAACTATTAAAGAGAT
The DNA here is from genome assembly GCA_943735915.1 of Pherbina coryleti. Lineage (NCBI taxonomy): Eukaryota > Metazoa > Arthropoda > Insecta > Diptera > Sciomyzidae > Pherbina > Pherbina coryleti. The sequence continues at coordinate 104,251,977 of OX030948.1, read as the reverse complement.
GGAGTGATTTTAACATAATTGAGAGAGTTCGTAGTTTAAAGAGTTCAATAGCAACATACATATATATCATTTACTCCCCCTTAAATAATTAAGATTTGATTATGCAAACTTAAATATGATAGAATTCATATAATATAAATAAGTGCAAACTATTTACGAAAATCTTCTGCTTGATATCGCTGCAACTGGAGACGCTGTCGTTCACTTCTACGCAGCGGTGTCACTTCTTGATTGTGTTCTTCGTGGTTCTGCTGCGTGGTTCCATTGGTTAACTGGGCTGTCTGCGTCGCAATTGATGACAGCGAGGACGGTGACGTTACTTTTGAAAACGCTTCAAGCGGCGGTGAAAACGCGCAACCTGATGTTGATGCAGTAGGCTGTTGCGTATCTTGCACAAGACGTGCCTTAAGTTGGTTTTGATGGCGCTTTACAACCTTCTGCGCAGTTTGTACGATATAAACCATTTTTCCTTGCTGCTTTATTATCTTTCCAGGCAGCCATTTTGGTCCTGTAGCGTAATTCCTAGCGTAGACATTCTGTAAAGATACAAATTTAGAATTATTTTTGTAGCTGATCGCGTGTGGTTGTTGTGGCAAAATCTGCGTCAATAAGGTGCGAATGGTACGACCATGCAGCATTTCAGCAGGCGATTTTCCTTCACTGTTTGGCAAGGAGCGATATGTAGACAGATATTTTACCACTGCTGCGTCGATTGACATACCATCCTCTATATTCTTTTTCACCGTAGTCTTAAAAGTCCTTACAAAACGTTCGGCAAGTCCGTTAGAAGCTGGGTGAAATGGAGAACTGGTGATGTGGTTTATTCCATTTGAAGAGCAGAATTGTTCGAAAATTTCAGCTTTTAGCTGGGGTCCATTATCGCTTACTAAGCATTTTGGCAATCCCTCAAGCGCAAAAATCACTGACAGTGCTGCGATCGTATCAGCTGTTGTAGTTTTGGACAGTCGACTAATGAAAGGGAAACGGGAAAAAGCGTCTACACATACTAGCCACATTGAGCCAAAAATTGGACCCGCAAAGTCAATATGGATTCTTTCCCAGGGAAAAGATGGCGTCGGCCAAGCACTATATTCCCTAGCGGGGTCAGAAGAGACTACCTGACAAATTGGACATTTGGCTACGAGCTGCTCAATATCCTTGTCAATATTGGGCCACCAGCAATATTGTCGCCCTAGTTGTTTCATTTTTACAACTCCCCAGTGTCCATCGTGAAGGACCTGCAGTACCTTGGCTTGAAGAACCTTAGGTATAACCACACGACAGGAGTTAGTCCGCAGGCACAGCAAATTATCTTGACACGAAAGTTGAAGCTTCCGGTGGAAATATGGAAGAATGTCGCGGTCATTATCATTTAAATGTTTAGGCCAACCATTTTCAACAAAATATCGCACCTTTCGATGTGTAGAATCGAGCGCAGCTTGCTTGCTAATCAAGTCAGGGTTGATTGGTGTGTTGAGGTTGCTCACATAGCATGACTCTTGCTTATCAAAATCTAGGTCCGGGCCTATTGGCAGACGCGAAAGAGCATCAGCGTTTCCATGCTCAGCTGTTTTGCGATATTTAATATCAAATTGATAAGCCATTAAAATTAAAGCCCAGCGCTGTAGACGATTTGCAGTCATAACCGGTAGTTGCTTATTAGGGCTAAATATACTAACCAACGGCTTGTGATCGGTGACAAGAGTGAACTTCCGGCCATAAATATATTGGTGGAAGTATTGAACAGCGTAAACTATGGCGAGAGCCTCTTTCTCAATCTGACTATACCGGCGTTGGTGCACATCTAACGTTTTAGATGCGAAGGCGATCGGCCGTTCCGTCCCATCCGGATACACATGGGACAACACCGCTCCGATCCCAAATGACGAAGCGTCAGCGGCAAGAACCAATGAATGATGCTCTTGGTAGTGAGCGAGCTGAGTGGCGTTAACAATGTGTTTTTTTAACTCCAAAAAAGCGTTATGTTGCTCCTGACTCCATTTAAATACAACATTTTTCCGTCTGAGGTTATTTATTGGAGCGGCCAGCTGTGAATAATTTGGGATGAAATTGTGATAATAGTTAATCTTACCCATGAAGGCTTCGACTTCTTTTATGCTTCTAGGAGGCGGTAGCTGTTGGACTGCCTTGACTCCACTCTCATCGGGTAGGATTCCCTGTGCGCTAATTTGGCGTCCCAAATATTGTATTTTTTCCCTAAGAAACATACACTTTTCCCTCTTACATTTAATACCACTTTTTTGTAGCAAGGAAAGAACCTTTTCCAATCGGCTTACATGAATTTCGGTGGAAGGAGCAGTAACTACAATGTCGTCTAAATAATTCCCACATCCCTCAATACCGTGAAGCAGTTGCTCTAAATACCTCTGGAAGATTGCAGGCGCGCTTGCCACGCCGTAAGGTAATCGCTGGTATTGAAACATTCCTATAGGTGTGTTGACAACTAAAATTTTTTTAGCATCGTCATCTAGCTCCATTTGTAGGTAGGCGTCTTTCAAATCTATTTTAGAGAACAGCTGCCCGTAGCGTACAATGTGAAATAAATCTTCTCGTCTAGGAAGTGGATGCTTTTCGATATCGATTTGTGCGTTGACGGTAACCTTAAAATCGCCGCATATTCTAATGGAGCCATCCGATTTCCTAGCTAAAACTATCGGCGATGCCCATTCGCTAAATTTGATTGGTTTCCATATGTCAGACTGCACGAGACGTTCAGCTTCTTGCTTAAAATTTGGTAACAGTGCATATGGAATTGGGCGGCTTTTAAGAAACCTCGGCTTCGCTTCATCTTTTAATAGAAGGCTTGCTTTGAAATTTTTCACTGTGCCTAAGGCTGGTTCAAACACATCAGCATACTTCTTGCACAGGTTTTCGGACACTTGTGTAAGAGTGGAGACGCTACTGATTTGCTGAATTTTGAAACCGAACAGATTGAATAAATCTGCACCAAATAAATTATTTCCTTCCCGCACGTTTGCCACTATTAACATCACATTTTTCGTTAATTTGCCACACGTTACATCTGACGTGAACTCGCCAAGTACATCAATTGCTTTATTGCCAAACCCAACTAGCTTTCTATTACTATGAGCGAGTGGTGGTGAACCTAGTTGTTCATATGTGCCCACGGTAATAAGCGAGATCGATGCACCACTGTCCATTTGAAAGCTTATTTGTTTGTTAAAGATAACAACATCAACAAAACTTTTATTATTTTCATTTTTAATAGTACCCGTAACGTTAAAAATATTTTCTAGCACTTCTATATTATTATTGGTATGCACATTTTTATTGAATTTATTTTTCGATTTCTTCTGCTTTCCTCTTCTACCAGGCCTTTCTTCTAAATTCGACACACAGACTACCGCAATGTGGCCTTTCTTACCACACTTATTGCAAATTGCACTCTTAAACTTGCATTGCTCTCGTGAGTGTAAAGAGAAACATCCCGAGCACGACTTGAGTTTGTTTGAAGTTGGGCTCTTCTGCTGAGTGCCGGCAGTGCCGCGCAACGTTTGCATATTATTATAAACTGCATTCACAGAAGGAAAGTTCTCGCTGTCTTTTATAACTGCTACGGTCTTTGTTGTCGACTCGAACGATTCGGCGATTAAGAGAACGTCTACAAGAGCCGGCTGTAATTTCTGCAAAGAGGCTGTACGCACCATATCATGCGGGGTATGGAGAATAATTTGGTCTCTAATCATGTCATCTACATAATTGTGAGCACAATTTTCTGCACTACAAGCAAACTCACAGTCTCTTGCTATTCCCCGCAGATCGGCTACCCACTCTTTATACGACTGATTCGGCTTCATAATACACTTGTTGAACTCAAATCTGGCTGCTACAACATGTGTTTTAGTTTTAAAATGTTCCGCTAGCTTCGCCGTTAGCTGAATATAAGTCTGTTGCTGAAGGTCATCGCTTCCAAATAAATTTTTCAACAGTTCGAAAATTTCGGTCCCACACCAAGAAAGAAAAAATGATTTTTGTCTTTCCAAAGAAACTACCCCGTAGGCTGCAAAATGTTGATTCATTTGCTCTTGATATGCGTCCCACCGTTGTTTATCTTTGTCGAAATGATGAAATTGTGGAACTGCGCTGGTAGTTAGCGTGCTACCAGTTTGGCTCGTTAAAACTTTCTCAAAAAACTGCTGTTGATCCACCAACAATTTTTCTGTAAATTTTCGCTGTTGATCCAGCAAATCTTTCATGAAAATTTCCGATTCAGAAGGCATGATTCAACAATTAAATACTTTGCCCCAAATAACGTCAAAATTTCGCGACTAACGATTTTTTATTTATTGGGTTTTTTTTTTCTTTAATCCTCGTCGCCAGTTGATGAATCTAACACACGAAGCGAACACGGAGACGGTTGATTTTAGACTTCTTTATTTACAACATAATAATCATTAAGTAGTAGTTGAATACATTATACACAAATAAACTATTAAAGAGATGGAGTGATTTTAACATAATTGAGAGAGTTCGTAGTTTAAAGAGTTCAATAGCAACATACATATATATCAGTTTGCATGGGCTGTTCCAGTAAAATCTAAAGGTAGTGAAGATATTACCAATGCTATGAAATCTATTTTATTGCTAAAGAGAATACCAAAAAACTTGCAAACAGATAATGGCAAATAGTTTTATAATAAAACATTTCAAAACCTGATGAGAAAATACAAAATCAACCACTATTCTACATATAGCATTATGAAAGCATCTATTGTAGAACGATTTAATAGAACTCTAAAAGGAATGATGTGGAAAAAGTTATGCTTACAAGGAAGTTATCAGTGGATAAATATATGCAAGGATTTAATAAACCAATACAATAGTAAAAAGCATAGAACCATTGGAATGATGCCAAAGTCTGTTAACACAGGAAATTAACGTTCCATTCTAAAACAAGTTTATAATCATCCAAAAGTTTTTAAATATGGCAAACTTAAGGTTGGAGATCACATTCGAATAAGTAAATATCAGCACATTTTTGCAAAAGGATATACTCCAAATTGGACAACTGAAATTTTTAAAATTTGCACAATACAAAACACAAACCCTGTTACATATTTACTTGAAGACTATCAAGGTAATCCGATTGTTGGTGGGTTTTATGAACACGAAGTATTGAAGACAAGTTTTCCAAATACTTACTTGGTTGAAAAGGTTATTAAAACAAAGGGGCAGCAAGTCTACGTCAAATGGCTAGGATTTTCCAATGAGCATAATTCTTGGATTAAAAAAGATGGTTTGCAATAGCAATGTACTTGTTTGTATAAATATATACTTAATAAATAAATAAAAAAAAATTTTTATTTCTTAATAACAATATATATTGACTTTTACTTGAATTTTATTTTACAAACTTTTTCAAAAATGATTCCTTAAAATATATTTTTTTGTTTTTCTACAAGACATTCATCATCATCATCATCATCATCATTTTCTTCTTCAGAGCTTTCAAATAAATTGTTGTAGAATATATTCCCATCCTCCTTCTTCTTCTTCTTTTTAAGAATTAGAGAAAATGCACCATGCAGGTCTTTGACTTTCATTAGATTGTGCGGAGTTTCATTTAAATAATCCATCTGATTCTTAGTGATAATCAGAAATCTTTTTGGTAAATAAATGTGATATTCCTTATTTGCAAAACATCTAATACTTTCCCCATATCTTGTATCCACGCGTTCTATTCTATTGACTTCATATAGAGCATTTACTTCCATATCTTTTATAGGTAAGTATTTAATACACGGATTTTGAAAAAGGCTTTTCAAACTTGCTTTCATAATTTTTCTTGAAAATTTTCACTGCGATGGTTATTTTTATACTAACACTTGATATTATAAATTGATTAATTGAACATATTGTATCTAGTTATTTGACGATTTCTTATCAGTTGCGGTTAAAAAAAATACAGAAACTGACATTTTTTTTTTTTTTTCCCAAGTTGAGGTTAAACATACGTATGTGTATATGTGTACGTCTGTTTGTATTAATGTTTTATAAGATGTGGTGAAATACGTTGACATAACAATAGAATAAATATAAAAGCTGTAAATTTTTCCATTTATAAACATTCTATTTATAAACAGCTTTGGCTTCATTACATACTTTAATCAATATGTATTGGGGTCAAATTTTAAGAACTAATAATAAATATTGCACTTGCCACGCACAGTGGAAAACTTTTCAAATTATAAATGCTGTTGTTTTGGAAATTATACTACAGGTGTTCCTAACTGTAGAAGGAGGGGCTCGAACACAAATTTTTTTCTCTTAATTGGGGTCAACAAATGCCAGCAAATCTTCCAATATTTGAATTTAGTCACAATCAGCATATAAAAATTGAGGTCACTGGTGGTATGATATCGTTAGTTGGAACAGTCTATGAGGGTGGACATAAAGACATAAATGTATACTCATACAAACCTTCATGTGTTTTCCGTGATATAGAACTTTTCCCGAAGGATAAAATGCATTATAGTAAGGCTGGAACTTATCTACCATACAAAAATCAAACAAATACCCCTATTAAAAAAACAAATTTGATTGACGTAGATAAAGAGGTTAAAGTAGATGTCAACGCATTTGACAGCTCATTTGAACAAAATGAAGAGGATTATTAAAGAAAATCTTATAAATATCAACAACAATTCTTTTCACATTAGTTCAAAATAAATCGTTGTCAAAGGAGGACATCTAATAAGAAAGATGAAGAATATTTTCATCATATTGCTTACATATTTTTGTATTGTACATGTCTTTTCAGCTACAGTACCTATTGACTTGAGTGAAAATGAATTAAAAAATACTGAATTTGCAATAAAATAGCCTAATAATGATAGTGTGAGCATAAAGCTTAATTTCAAATTTTTAAAGTTTAATAAAGATTCAAACGGAAACGCTGAGACATCAACAGAAGCAGAAATTCAATCGAATGGAGAGGGGGATCCTCAGTCATCTATTGATCAATCGTTTACTGTGGACGAGGCCATAGAATCATTTAGGCAAGACTTAATTAAAAAGGAGAAAAATATTGCTGGAATTATTGAGAGTTCACAACCATTTTATAGGCATTTTCAACTTCAATACAAAGATGATATAAAATTGAGAATCCGCTGTACATATGATAGCAATTACTCGAAACGTCGATTAAATATTGCGTGCTTCGAGTATCGTCAAGTTGAATATGAGAGATTTTTGAGTAATGGTGGAATTTAGACGGTTACTGAGGATGATACTACTTTCCGCTCAGATATAACATTAATCAACATTCAAGATTATAAACATGCCCTGGAAATGGAAATAGCCTAAATCACCTAATGTTATCAAATATAATTTGCTGTCTAAGTTTTTGATAATTAATGATAGTTAATGCGTTTAGAAGCTTCAATTAATATAAAATGAGTAACGAGTTGCGACTGAAAATATTGAATGACTTTTTAAATGAAGGCAATATTTTATGGCGAGAGCATGAGATAATTTTGAGAAAATAAAAACTCATTTTTATGATTATGCCTTTTATAAGATTAAAAAATCGAAATTCGGAAATCATTATTCAAATTGTGTGTGGTCAATGGATGAAGCAACTTGTGGTCCTGATACTTGTGAATGCTTGTTTATTGATCAGATATGGAATCAAGCTTTGAATATAATGAACTTTTATTACAATATATAAAAACAAATTTTATCGTCATTCTTACACTAATCGTAGGCGTAAAAGCATGAACAATGTCTGAGGAGAAAATACTCGTAATAGATGTACAAGGTTTTTATTTAAACAATAAATTTATTCCAAAAGAACTGAGTATTGCAGTAGACGATGACTCACAGGTTCAAACATTTCTTATTAAACCTCCATTTCAATATTCTATGCTGACATCAAAAGAAAAAATTTCATATAATTGGCTTTATAACCATCATCATGGATTAAAATGGGAAGATGGCGATTCAACTTTAACAAATATTATAGAATATTATGTTACATATGTCAGAGATAAGAACTTTATTTGTTATATTAAAGGATTGGAAAAAATGAAGTGGATTAAAGATTTGTTTAATGATGAAATTATTACTTATAATTTGGACGATTTAAATTGTCCAAACATAAAAACTTTATATCAAAATGATAAATCAATAAATGCTTGTAATTATCATAGGAAATCTTATATATGTGCTAAAAAATGTATTACTCTTAAGAAATTTTATAAATTTTAATATAAATAAAGAAAACATGCAATCTTAAACAATTTTAGTAACAATTTCATTCTTAATGTATTGATACACGTATTGATCGTTAGTTCAAAACGAATCCTCATAATGTCAATTACAATCTCTCTTAGCGGAACCTCCTCAAATTTGATTGCGAAATATTTTCCTCCAATCGAACTAACGACTAAATACGTTTGCGGACTTGTTGATTTTGTAGCATTTAATTCTATACCCCACATAATAACATTACCAGGTGGCTCATATGAGCTTGAAGATATTGCTTTCTTTCTGGAGTCCAGCATAAAAGACACCCTTAAAACTGAAATTACATCTTTAGCAGACATCGATTTTTCACAACCAAACAGTATAGGACCGTTACTTGGATTTAGTAAAAGAAAGTTGTTAGTTAATTTGGTTGAATATAATATACCTAAAAAACTTGGATCTGATGGTTCTCTACAAGTGTTAGAGTTACCAGAAATTGTAAATTCGGACCAACCTGATGAGGAGAGAAGATTTGTATCTGATTTACCTCTGAATATCACCAATGTTAACTCTATTCGCATTGAATGCAACTTTACAACCGGATCATATATTAATAACACTTCAGTTCATACTATTCATGAATTTCCTCTCGATGTCTCGCCTGGATATAAAATAAATGAGAAACCTGGAAATGTTATTTATTTACCTGTCAACTGTCAAGAAATAAACAACATAACGATAAGAGTCTTAAATCAAGACGGCGAGCTTATAAACTTTCGAGGCGAAAAAATTTCAGTCAGGCTTCACTTTAAGCCTGAATAAAAATAATGATCATATACACTAAGGATAATAAAAGAATAATTCAAAAAGGATTTCAATTTAGTCCTACAGCAATACTCGATCGAGCATATACAAAAAATATACGGTTGTCAACATCTAATATAGAATATATAAGATCCTTAGGGTTTAATCTTCAATAATGAATGAAATATTAAATGTTCTTCAAGAACCAATGTATGATGAGAGTATTATAAAAAAGGAATACCATAGTTACTCACCATATTTGAAATCCTTTAACAATAATGATGAAATTCGTATACCGATTCAAAATCAAGATCTCATTGTCTTACCAAGCGAGAGTATGATTTACATTCACGGCTATATAGTAAAACCGGATTAAGAAAAATATGTGTCAGCAGATGTGAAATTTAAAAATAATTTTGGTTCATATTTGTTTGATGAAATTCGTTATGAAATTAATGGCTTTGAAGTTGATCGCACACGCAATCTCGGAATTTCATCTACCATGAAGAATTTTGTATCATTGAATAAATTTGAAAGCGACACATTAAAGAACGCAGGTTGGTCTCCCGATGAAAGGTTTACATTGGAAAAAAATTTAGTTGCTGTGTTGCATTTTAGTTGCTGTGTACCACTGAAAATATTACTGGGTTTTGCTGAAGATTATAATAAAATAATATTAAATTCGAAGCATGAACTTATCCTTCAACGTTCTTCAACTACTGATAGATCATTTCATCCTATAAATATAACACATAAGTTAAACTTTACAATATTAGATATAATATGGAAAATGCCTCATATACAGCTATCGGACTTTGCAAAATTGGAAATGTATAAGATAATTAACAATGAAAATCCTATTTTAATGTCATTTCGAAGTTGGGATTGTCATATAAATCCTATGCTGCCAAAGAATGCTACAAAGATTTTATGGAATGTGAAACTTGCTCCACAAAATGAGAGACCACGATTTCTTATAATCGGCTTACAAACAGAAAAAAAGAAAAACGAAGGAAATACATTCGATCATTCTAATATATCTAACTTAAAAGTATATCTAAATTCTGACTCCTATCCCTATGATGATTTAAATAATCGCTTTGAAATGGGTCAATACGCTGTATTATATGACATGTATGCGAAATTCCAACGAAGTTATTATATGCGTGAAGCTCAACCATTGCTAGATGTTGTCGGATATAAGGCTTTTGCACCGCTTATTGTTGTTGATGTTACCCATCAAAATGAGGCATTTAAAGTTGGACCTATTGATGTGCGAATTGAATTTGATACCGAAGCAAACAAAGAGATTCCAGATAAAACATCAGCATACTGCTTAGTAATTCACGATCGTTTAATCGTATACACGCCTCTTACAAGCGAAATCAGAAGAATTATTTAATAACTTATAATAAGAACATTTTTTTTTCCATATATAAAATAGCTAAAATTTATATGCATTAATAAAGAAATATTCACATTCAAATCAACTCGTTTTGTTTTTATTCACATCATCATAGTATTGAGCGTGGTCAAGAGCAGAGTCTACATTCTCAAGTTCAAGGTTAATTCCGCTAGAAGAACAAAACACAACGTGCCTCTCAATAGATTAAGCACGGAACGTAAACAATTAAAATATATAAAAATTCATTTGGGAAGATGTGGTCAAATTCAGGGTGATAAAATTTTCATGTTTTTATCTACATTTTGTTCACTAAGAAGCATGAGATGAAATAGCACAGTGTTAAGGCATTCAATTCGAATGCTTGCGGCCCGAGTTCAATCCCGGGCTATGAAAATAACACTTTTATATTTTTCATTTATAAAATAGCTAAAAATTATATGCATTAATAAAGAAGTATTCACATTTAAATTAACTTGCTTTGTTTTTATTAATATCAGCATAGCATTGAACGTGGTCTTGTCTTATGCCTCAGCTTACTTTACTCAGAAACATGTGTTTCGGATAAAACATCAGAATCAACCTTGCGCCTAAGCAATTTGGTTTGTGCCTCGACTTATTTATGTGTCTCGGCTTACTGGGGCCAGATTAATCTTTGCTTTATAAAACATCCGAATCAACCTTGCGCTTGAGTAATTTGTCTTACGCCTCAGCTTACTTTGCTCAGAAACATGTGTCTCGGCTTACTGGGGCTCGGCTTACTGGGGCTAGATATGCTTTATAAAACATCCGAATCAACCTTGCGCCTGAGCAATCTGGTTTGTGCCTTGACTTATTTACCCCCACCAGAGGCGCGGCGCATTTTTCCAGCACAGGGTGACCCACAAATCATTTAAAAGTATTTAGCCAAGACAACAACCTCATTTAGCCAAGACAACAACCAAAAAAGTTTGTTAGAACTCCCATAGCCTCACTACTAATTTGCATTTTATTAATCACTACGTTATTGCGTTAGTTATGTTACGTTACCACGGTGAACTGTCAGTCAACAGCAGTTTAGGGTTGTCACATGTAAAATAAAACTAGCATAATTATGGCAAATCTTTGAAAAATTTAAGATTCACCAAGTTCTGACTTGTTGGCAACCATATCAGCTGTTTTCTTCAGCCATCATTAAATTGAAATTGCAATATAAACGCCAAACACTGGCGTACCATTTGCTACCTGCAATAATTTTTTTATTTCTTTTAGCAACATTTCGAACTGTTGGTTCGTTGTTGCTGTCTTTAACCTATATTCAAACGAAATATTTAAACATTTACGAATATATGAGTGAAACAAAAAGTTATTACCTTTCAATTCCAACTTATTCATTCTAACGGCAGCTCAAGAGCAAGTGATGAAAGTGAAAGTTCAAGTGATGGAATTTCAAGTGCTGCGTTTTATAAAATGCGAAATATGTACTGTTTCCACTACGCTATTGCGTTACTCAACGCTGAAGATCACGGCGTGAAACGCAGCGCGAAGTGATGTGCAGGAATTTATAAAATGATACCATAAGTCTAAAAAAAGTGGTAAATTTTTTTCTCCCTAAGAAAACCATTCAAAATCCTTATTTGTATGTACACATATACATAATTTTAAAAATCCAGTATTTTTAAAATTTTAAGTTTTATTGAAATAAAAATAGAAGATGCCAATAACAGAGGCATTGCATTTTATAATATTATTGAAGGTACATTTTAAGTTATCAATCATTTTTAATGAAATGTTGACTAGTGAAAAAAATAATTATATATAATATTCAGGCCCGTAGCCAGGATTTACCTAAGGGGGGGTTTGGATTAAACAAAAATATCGATAGTTTATGATATCGATAATTGAAAAGGTATTTTTTATATAATAACCAGTAAGATGGGAAAAATCAGTGGCTAGAAATGGACAATACTTTGAAAAATGAATTTGTAACAAATTTTTCACAATTGTTAGAAACCAATTCCAACAGCGATCTTATTCGCCCACCTAGGAAAACGTTTTTATTGGCGAGCAACGTTGTAGATGCTTTTAAAAACTATATTTAAGAAAACAAAGATTACATTTCATTATATATATATCAAAATAAGTCTTACTTTGGTTCTTATTTCTTTAAATAAGTTGAATAAAATTAGTATTAAGGAAAAGGTATGTATCTGTTAAGAAAAACGTGTTGAAATTAAAATGTATATCCACCAGAGATGTGCAGGAATAATCGATTGTTCTTGAAGTTCGTGTTTACATGAGACGACGTTGTAATATCCTCCCCCTCGGTATGACGATGCGTGCGAGTCAATACCTTACAAGGGCATCGTCGTCTTCTCGGATTTTACATCTAAAACAGCTATTTTAGTAGCTGGACGGTGATACTCTCCGGTGGCAGTGCGAATAGTTGCGCTTCGTACCTGACCGTCCTTGCCAGGATAAGTTGAAGTTATGATTCCTTTAGGCCACGAGTAGCGAGGTGAGTTTGGGTCTATTATTATGACTACGTCACCTTTCGCTATCGTTTTGGTCTTATCATGCCATTTTGTTCGTCTAGTTAATGTCGGCAGTATCTCTGCAACCCATCTCTTCCAAAATTTATCAGCAAGAAACTGGGAGTGTCGCCAGGAGCTTTTTACGTATTGGTCTGTTGCGGAAAATTCGCCTAGGGGTTGTTTTCCATTGGAACTTCCCAGTAAAAAATGATTTGGAGTTAAAGCTTCATTCTCGGCTGTGTCTAACGATAAATATGTAAGCGGACGACTATTTACAATGCTCTCAACCTCAAGAAAAAGATTATATAATTTTTCATCTGACAGTTTTGTTTGTGGCGTCACAATCTGGTATAATACATTTTTTACGGAACGAATTAAGCGCTCCCACGTACCACCCATGTGCGGGCTTGCTGGTGGTATGAAAGTCCATTTTGTATAAGCGCTAACGAATTGTGCTTGTAAAGCGTTGAAGTCTAGCTGCCGGTGTGCTTCTCGCAGTTCCTTTTCTGCTGCAACTAGATTTGTGCCGTTGTCACTATAAATGTGTGCTGGAGGGCCTCTTCTTGAAATAAAATTTCTAATTGCCATCACACATGAGTTCATTGTGAGAGTGTGCGCTATTTCAAGGTGAATTGCGCGACAAGTCATGCAGGTAAAGAGAGCGCCATATCTTTTTTCTAGGCGCCTTCCAAGGGTTATAAGGAACGGACCAAAAAAGTCGATGCCAACATGAGAAAATGGGCGCATATATGGTGATAAACGAGCTACAGGTAACTGTCCCATTTCTGGTGGAGTGGGATTTGCGCTTCGCACTTTGCAATACTGGCAATTTTGACGAACTGATCTAAGAATTCTTCTCAAGCTTGGAATATGAAACATCTGAAATATTTCGTTAACGACGGTGTCATGATGAACGTGTCTATACTTTCGATGATACCAGTTAATTAAAAGATGAGTAACATAATGATCTTTTGGCAAAATTATTGGGTTCTTCGCCGAGTCTTGTACGGGGGCGTTTTCTAGGCGGCCACGTAGTCGCAAAAGTCCGAATTCATCAATGAATGGCGACAGCTTCTTTAGAGGGCTTGTCTTAGGCAAAAGGTATTGCGAGTTTTCTTTTAGGCTTTCTATCTCTGGTTTATAGGTTTCGGCTTGGGCTAGGCGATAGAGGAAGTGTTGGCTCCAGAGCAGATCATCAAAAGAACGCAGGTTGGTCTCCCGATGAAAAGTTTACATTGGAAAGAAATCATTTAAGTTGCTGTGTACCACTGAAAATATTACTGGGTTTTGCTGAAGATTATAATAAAATAATATTAAATTCGAAGCATGAACTTATCCTTCAACGTTCTTCAACTGCTGATAGATCATTTCATCCTATAAATATAACACATAAGTTAAACTTTACAATATTAGATATAATATGGAAAATGCCTCATATACAGCTATCGGACTTTGCAAAATTGGAAATGTATAAGATAATTAACAATGAAAATCCTATTTTAATGTCATTTCGAAGTTGGGATTGTCATATAAATCCTATGCTGCCAAATAGCATGTTTCCACGGCACCCTGAACAACGTTATTCGGCTCTCATTCGTAATTCGAGGCTGAATTATGTTCCGAATTAACTAATTCGCCATACAACATTTGACAAGCTGAATTACCTCATTCGAAGTTGATTCAGTTTGAATTAACATCCGAATCAAGTAGAAATCGGTTTCATCTCTAAATTTTATCGAAAATTAATCGAAAATTAATCGAAAACAGCAATGGAAGAAAGACAAACAAAACAAAAAGTCAAAGACCGCTGTCAAAGTGAGTGTTGCTTTCAGCTCTACATAGTTTCAGCCGTCAAACTAAATTAAGATTTCTTCGTGGGAACAGGCTATTTCACATTCTTAATTCGTAAGTCAAAATACTTGATTCAGAGTGCCGTGGAAACATGCTAAAAGAATGCTACAAAGATTTTATGGAATGTGAAACTTGCTCCGCAAAATGAGAGACCACGATTTCTTATAATCGGCTTACACACAGAAAAAAAGAAAAACGAAGGAAATACATTCGATCATTGTAATATATCTAACTTAAAAGTATATCTTAATTCTGACTCCTATCCCTATGATGATTTAAATAATCGCTTTGAAATGGATCAATACGCTGTATTATATGACATGTATGCGAAATTCCAACGAAGTTATTATATGCGTGAAGCTCAACCATTGCTAGATGTTGTCGGATATAAGGCTTTTGCACCGCTTATTGTTGTTGATGTTACCCATCAAAATGAGGCAGTTAAAGTTGGACCTATTGATGTGCGAATTGAATTTGATACCGAAGCTGTAACGAACAAGTTCATCCTATTTTATGCTGGTTGGTATATGGAAAGTTTGCGCAAACTAACGAGCAAAGCGTATAACATTACAATGCGTGCATACATTTTTAACAATCAAACTCATGCCGAGTCGATAAAAAGGCTAAGCACTAACAAGCATGCTGCCACGCAAATCTGCTATTTTAGTAAAGATTTTTAGCACTTTCTTTTTCTCTGAATCGATGGTGGAGTAAGATGTACAAATCGCACTAATAATTAGCTTTCAAAAATTTTAAAGAAAATTTGGTAAGTGTTGAAAGATCACCATATATTTTTTGTACGAATTCTTATAAAATTTCAAAAGAAATTTAATGCATAATGTGCTTAACGCAATATTTTTTTTTATTTAAACTAAAGATCCGAATTTGAAGATAAATTGTGGTGCAACATCTTTCTAGATATAAATTCATGGATTTCTACTGAAGACAGTATACAAATCGTTCAACATATTTGCCAAAAACCAAAAAAATATACGATTTTACTTCAATAACCTACTTGCTAAGCAAGTTATTTTCATGGAAGAAGCATACTCTCAAAGCTGTAGAAACAGCATGGCGTAGCTAAGTTAAAAACCACCCAAAGCACAAAAATTGAAAAAAAAGTGTAAATAAAATAGCAACTCAAGTGCAATCAAATAGGTCGTCTCAAAATTTATGGCACACCGTAGATAGCTCCAGCCCTTCTCGATAATATCATAACGGCGCGGTGAGGTTATTCGACATTATTTGATCTCCGCAAAACGCTCTTGCCTATGTTAAACGCACGAAGAAACAGCTACTTACGCTGCAATTACTTAATTACAGAGCAAATCGAAAACGAGTGCAAACGAGAACGGTACCCAGCTTGCGAGTCGTCAGTAATTTAGCAGAAAAAGTTTGAAAAATCTAAAAAAAAAAAAAAAAAAATTAAAAATTTAGCTTCTAAAAATTTCGCTGTAAGAATGCTACAAAAAAAAAAAAAAAAAACTTAAAGGTGTTAAGAAATCGCGTTAAAACATTTTGTATCAGTATAAAACCAAGTCGTAAAAACAAAAAAAAAAAAAAAAAGGAATATAAAATAAACGCTACAATAGTTAGTTTGATTAAATGTAAATTTTACATAAATTTGCTTCTAATGATTTAAACCGAGCTTGCAAACTGTTGATATTTAAATTTACAACTAATTTAACATTTAAATTTACACGTAAGCTATCATAAAATTTAATATATAAGAACTTCAAAGCTCAACAGCTCAGTGTATGCACCGATGAAGGCCTTCTTCGTTCATCATGAGACAAAAAAGTGAGTAATATGTTTTGAATTTTATTACTATTTTGATTGAAACTTCTTTTTTTTGGATTTGCAAATGAAAAACAATTAAAAACTATTAATTTTAAATATCTACATATAATACTAATTCAAAAAAAAAAAAAAAACAGGTTGTATATAAGCTACGGTGATTCTGCTAACGAGCTTTAATTGCAATAACAACAACATTGGTTAGCATAAGCACAGATCGTGAGAAGAACTTTGTTTTACGTGCATTGAAAAGTGGAGACTTTTTATGTTGTGTCTTTACGCTCGTGCAGGACTTAGCTAAGCGCTCCGATTGTTTACCTTTTATTATGATTGTCAAAGTGTTGCTTGCTGCTGCTTTAACGTTGTTGTTGTTGCTTTTGTAAAATAACTTTGAATTTTGTTTTTAGTTTTAAACTAAAATTAAGTTTATAAAAATATACTAAAACTAGATATTCAATTCGTGAATATGTATCATATACAATTGTTTCTTAGTTATACTTATTTTTCATAGAGAAAGAAAACAAAATTGAGTAATTAAATTTATGCTACTCTGAGCGTAAGCGCTATCTATTTATTTTTTTTTTGTGGTTTTACATTAATCTCAAATATTCTACACTGATAAAGTTGAATAAGTTAATCGTCGTGATACAAAAATTTATTGCACTGTAAAAAATTATTTAAAATATGATTACTGTCAAAGGAAGAAATTAATAACATAAGTTATAATAATGATTTAATACTAAGTACATGTGATCAGTTTTTGTTATGAATCCATGTTGAGATTAATCAAAAAAAAAAAAAAAAAAAAATAAATGAATTGTTTAAAATAATGGAATAAAAAAAAAATTGTTTGTGTTTCTCCATAAAATGATGTGAGTGACAGGGACTTTACTGAGTTTTGGGGTCTCCGAAAAAGATAGACACACAACGAGACCAATGGTAGGGTGGGTATAGAGTGCATTTGTATCTCAAACAATATCTTAGAGGTACTCAACAAATATTGCAAGATTGATACTTTCTTTTATTTTTATAGCTTATAGAGGGGCCAGAAAGTGGATTTTAGTTATTAGTTTATCATGGTCCTTTTGTTCCTTTTGTGTCTTTTAAAAAATATAGGGAGTCTAAAATAAAATTGTAGTGTGGTAACCTGGTTGTTTGGAGCAGTCACTTGCCCCCCCACCCGACTAAACGCTAGAGGAATTAATGGCTCCCGTCCCGACTACTTCAGCACCAGATATAGCTGCCTGTTTTTTCGTGGCTACTCTGCTTGTCATAAACTGCACATTACAAAGCAAACAGAGAGATTCCAGATAAAACATCAGCATACTGCTTAGTAATTCACGATCGTTTAATCGAATACACGCCTCTTACAAGCGAAATCAGACGAATTATTTAATAACTTATAATAAGAACATTTTATTTTCCATTTATAAAATAGCTAAAATTTATATGCATTAATAAAGAAATATTCACATTTAAATCAACTCGTTTTGTTTTTATTCACATCATCATAGTATTGAGCGTGGTCAAGAGCAGAGTTTACATTCTCAAGTTCAAGGTTAATTCCGCTAGAAGAACAAAACACAACGTGCCTCTTAATAGATTAAGCACGGAACGTAAACAATTAAAATATATAAAAATTCATTTGGAAGATGTGGTCAAATTCAGGGTGATAAAATTTTCACAGCATTTTTACTCTTTTTTTTGTGGTTTTTCGACTGATATTGAAAATGAAATAAATTTTGTATGCCAACAAAAACCAACAGTATCATCCTGTCTCGAAATCCAATGAACGGAATGTTCCCAGCGGGAAAATAAGAAGCGCTCCTAAAAAAACCACATTTTATGCGCAGTTTTTCAGAGTTTAGAGTTGTGGAGCACATGTTTTTATCTACATTTTGTTCACTAAGAAGCATGAGATGAAATAGCACATTGTTAAGACATTCAATTCCAATGCTTGCGGCCCGAGTTCAATCCCTGGCTATGAAAATAGCACTTTTAATTTTTCATTTATAAAATAGCTAAAAATTATATGCATTATTTAAGAAGTATTCACATTTAAATTAACTTGCTTTGTTTTTATTAATATCAGCATAGCATTGAACGTGGTCTTGTCTTATGCCTCAGCTTACTTTACTCAGAAACATGTGTTTCGGATAAAACATCAGAATCAACCTTGTGCCTGAGCAATTTGGTTTGTGCCTCGACTTATTTATGAGTCTCGCCTTACTGGGGCCAGATTAATCTTTGCTTTATAAAACATCCGAATCAACCTTGCGCTTGAGTAATTTGTCTTATGCCTCAGCTTACTTTACTCAGAAACATGTGTCTCGGCTTACTGGGGCTAGATATGCTTTATAAAACATCCGAATCAACCTTGCGCCTGAGCAATCTGGTTTGTGCCTTGACTTATTTGCCCCCACCAGAGACGCGGCGCATTTTTTCAGAACAGCGTGACCCACAAATCATTTAAAAGTATTTAGCCAAGACAACAACCAAAAAATTGTGTTAGAACTCTCATAGCCTCACTACTATGGTATGTAGGTGATAAGTCAAATAATGAAATTCATTATGAAAGTGAAATGTATCAAAACAAACTATTGGGAAAAAAGTTAGTGGGGCTGGACTTAATCCACCCCCACTAGGATCGATTTCTATAACTTTTCTTCTTGATATATGTTCTTCTCGATTTGAGTTGATAGTTGATATGCGAAACGAGTAGACGTGTTTTTTCGGTTTCAGTTTGCTCAGCGCGTTAAAAATAATATTCGAATCCATCAGGTGCAATTTTAATCACCTAGCACTTGCTTATTAGTTCTCCCGCGTTCGCCACAATCTTCTCATCGAAAAACAATGAATTAAAATAAATTAAAGTATTTTAAAGAATTTTAATCGTTAAAAAAAAAATAAAAAAAATCTAAAACTTAAACTAAAATTTCAGCATTAAAACTCTCAACTAGAAGTGCTACAAGCAGTCGCAAGGCTGCTGCTCCATCGACTCCCGTAGGTGCTTGGAAAGATGAATCATCGACCCCAACTACACAAATGCACACGGATGCTAATTTGAGCTCTCTGTTAAACAGCATGCGTGAGAGTATTGTCAATCAACTCACGGGAACAATAGCTGCGTCGGAGGAGAGAGTGATGCAGAGGATAGGCGAAGTATCGGCTGAGCTTTCTAATATGAGGACTGTGATCAGAAATGTTGTAGAAAGAGTTTCTATAGTTGAAGCTGCATATTCTGAGCTGAGTATTTTAAAAGGGAGTGTCCATAATCTAAAAATACAAGTTGATACCTACAAAGCTCGCGCTGATGCAAAAGCTCCAGATTCAACTATTCTGAATGATGAAGTGAGAGCGCTGAAGTCTCAGTTGGATTATTATGAGAGTGATAGTTTGTTGGTCTAAAACATTCGTACCGTTCGGACGTGTTTCTACCAGCTCCGCAAATTATTTTGTTTACAACTAGCTTTCCCTTCCTACCTTTTAAACTCCACTTCACATAAGTGAATCGTGTGAACTTTGCAATTCCTAAATAATATTTAATGCCAAAAGAAAAATAATATAAGAACTGCAATTCAGCACACTTTGTTGGTGACCCAAAATAACATATTGAACAGTTTTAATCAATATACCCAATATAAGTGAACCGAGAAAGTGTTAACTTTGCAATTTCTGAACAATATATAAAGCAAAGTAAAATAATATAAAAACCGCAATTATACGCAATTTTTTGTTGGTGACCCAAAAATAACATTACTTAAAAATAAAAATAAAAAAAAAACTCAATCAAAATGGAAAAAAACTGTGATTTATCTTCTTGCACAGTAGAGGACCGCAAGATACCCAAGATAACATGCAAGGGGCTTTGTGGTAAATCATTCCACACTTCGTGTATAGGCTTATCAAAAAGAAGCCTAACATATCTAGAGGACTATCTTGTTAATTTTTTGTTCTACTGCGATGAGTGCAAAGAACTATCACTCACGCATGTCCTCCTCGCAATAAAATGTCTCAGTGACTCGACAAATTCAGTGCGGTCTGAAAACAAACACTTCGTAAAAAAAATAGTTGATCTAGAAAAAAAATTAGAAGAGGCGTCCAAATCAATAGAAGTTCTCAATAGTGCTGTCGAATTCACTAATATTGAAAGTGTTAGAAAGCTCGAACTCATATCCAAAAATATACGAAAAATTGAAAACTTCACAAATGACCATCAAAACGATTTTAACTGTGTTGAAACGGCAATAAGTGCTATGAACAAACATTGATTTACAAACTTTTAAAAATTCAATACAACAGAATCGGTGAAAAACTTAACACTAAACACCGAGCGCCTAATGAATGACGTCGACGCCCTGATGCAATCAACCTCTAAGCAACCAACTCATACACCTACGATGCCAGACCCATTAATACAAGTTTTATACCACAAAATAAACGAAATCAGTGATGATTTCTGTTTGTTTAGAGAGTCACTGCAGGAAATATCCGATGTCATTAGCTCTGCGCCCAATGGAATGATCACGCAAAATGCTGTGGAACGAAATTCATCTTCCCTCTTCGATGAAATCATGGAAACTTCCATGATTCCGCCTTCAGTACTTCCTTTACCTTGTCCAACAATAAACAATTCGGAATTGCAACCTGCCCCACCCTGCACAACACCATTAACAACTACAGCACCCGTTCCCACACCTCGAAAAATCATCAAACAGTTTGGGACCTCTTGGGACCACATCGGAATGGAACAACAGAATACAAAAACTGATGAAAAGAAACCAAAAGGATGGCACAGCATTGTTCGCGAAAGGTTTCCCAACAACTGCAAAAGCAAAATGGGTAGAAAATTACTTCCAAAAGAATTACAAATTAACGATTTGGGACTGCCATAAAATGTCATCGAAACACGCCAAGTCGAGCAGTTTTAAAGTAAGCGTACCCAAGGCATATGCATGGATGTTTCTTAACTCTAGTGATGGAATGCATATCCGCGATAATATTCGTATATCGGAATGGACGGACAAGCCAAAAAAGAAAGCTAAGGCACCTAGTGTTAAGCCTATTATTTCCATTAATAATAAAAATAGTTTTAAGAGTAATTATAATGCCATAGCCCAGCCTATTAATAATATAAAGCCACCTACTAGAACCTCTCCTAAGAATTCTTTGCTAGAGTCTAACTGGACTTGCAAGACAAATATCTTCCCTAACTTTTCTCCACTTTCAAATCAGCCTCTAACTCATTCGTCCTTTTCCTTCAGACCTACAAATTCTAAACGTAAACGAGTCTCTTTTAATCTTTCTCCTAACACTACCCCTCCTCCAAGTCCTAAAATTGCTAAGAAAAACATCGATTCTAGTGCAAATTACTACCCCAATTTTGTCCATTCCCACACTTTAAACCCCTCATCTCCTGTTCCTGTCACAAATACAACGTCCAACCAACCAAGCAGTCCGAAATCCTTGTTAGACCCCCTTCAACCACCAAGAGTTAAACTAACTTTGAATTCTTGTGCTGACACCGAGAGCAGATACGCCCTTTCACGCCTTAGAGTAAATAGTGTCTATAATAATGTGCGTTTGTATCTAGCTTACATGCATAAAGCACCGGTCTCAACATGTATAGAAGGCAAGACCAAGACAAATCTTAAAGTCTTGATACAACAAGAAGGTTTACCCACTGAAGTCGATGTATTGCGCCATTTATTCACTAATTTCCACGAGCAACTTGGCTTGACGAGCCATCAAGTTCAGGAAGATCTTAACACCTATGGTGCTCATGTAAGGTCGAAACATGTCTCTTTTCTTCAAAAGTCCCGTAAAGAGCAGCAACAATATTATTCCTAACCAACATACTAATCGCAGTCCAATATTTGTGTCTCTCTACTACCAAAATGTCAGAGGACTACGCACAAAAATTTCATCAGTCTTTCTGAACTCTCTGAAACTTCCATATGATATATTTGCCCTCACTGAAACTAATCTCTGTCAAGATTTCAAGGATCAAGAAGTTTTTGCGTCCGATTTCGTTGTGTTCCGAGACGATGGACTAGATAAAGATGATCATTCCTCTGGCCACGGTGTTCTTTTGGCAATTCATAATCGTTACGATTCAATATTAGTTCAAAATTCACACACTGCAGACTTTGAATTCATTTGTGCTAAAATTAGTATCGCTAAACGTAATTAATATGTTATATGCTGCTATATTCGCCCATCTCAGCCAACGACAGGTTATCAGTTGGCAGTAGATGCTATAGATTCTCTTTTAGATCTCATGGATCCATTTGATACCGTCATATTTTTGGGAGACTTTAATCTTCCTAATCTTCAGTGGGTTTTATCAGATGATGAATGTCATTTCTTCCCCTTAAATCCAACATCTGAAAAAGAAATTCTCTTTACTAGTTGCCTCTCCGACTCTGGACTCTTTCAGTTAAGTGGAGTGACTAACTATATGGGTAGACAACTAGACCTTGTATTTTCATCAGAAGTTGAAAATTGTGCAGTTTCCGCTAGCAACCATCTACTCTCAACACTGGGCCAGTACCATCTACCGCTTTCAATTACCTTTTCCTACAATAATACTAAAAAAAACACACACTCCGAGCACTTGTACAGTTTTAACTTTCGGAAAACCGATTTTGAAAAACTAGAATCACTTCTTGGTAGAATTGACTTCCTTCACATTTTTGAAAGTGCTAATGAAGATATCGATAATGCTGTTGGCCTTTTCTATGGCATAATCTTTAACTGTTTCACACAATCTGTTCCTTTTACTAGGCAAAAGAGCTTTTCGTCTTCACCTCCCTGGTATAATAAAGAGCTACGTTCACTTCGGAATAAGAGAAACAAACTTTGGCGTACATATTTAATATCTAGGTCTTCTGATGATTTCACGAGTTACCTTAATGTTTACAACCATTTTTCTTATCTTTGTGATCATCTTTATGAATCCTATCTAGCCCATATCCAAACCAAACTTATCACTGATCCAAAAAAGTTCTACCAGTTCATTAATATCAAGAGAAAATCAGACAATTACCCGCCAATCCTAAAATTTTCAGACAAATCTTCGGACGACCCTGAAATAATTGCAAATCTTTTTGCAAGTTTTTTTAGTCAGTCATTTACCAGTCTTAATGATGAACTGGACTCTGAATATTTCACTAATTTAAGATATTGTACCCAAACGTCTTTAACCTCGGTTAATATTACACTTGCCAATGTGAACGAAAAGTTACGAAATTTAAAGGACGATTACTCTCCTGGACCCGATGGGTTGCCTGCTATTATTTTAAAAAAACTTTCAAACACTTTAGCTCATCCTCTGTTAGCTCTTTTCCAGCTCTCTATCTCTCAATCAATTTTTCCTAAGTTTTGGAAGGATTCATACATTATACCTCTGCACAAAAAAGGGCCAAAAAATGACATCACAAACTATAGACCCATCGCTAAACTATCATGTACACCCAAAATATTTGAAAGTATATTCTACGAAATTATGTTTTTCCACTGCAAGTCTATCTTCTCCCCTTACCAACATGGCTTTCTCAAGGGAAGATCCACTACTACCAACCTCACAGAATTCGTTTCGAATACCCTATGTTCTCTAGAAAGTGGTTATGAAGTCGACGTTGTCTCGACTGACTTTAGCAAAGCATTCGACAAAATCTCGCACACTGTAATCCTTCTGAAGCTAAAAGCTTTCGGCTTTCAACCCACATTTATTGCTTGGATTAAATCTTACCTCGAAGAACGCCGATATAATGTCATCTTTAGGTTTACAAAATCTGAGTTTTTTACAGCAACTTCTGGTGTCCCTCAAGGCAGCCACCTTGGTCCTCTGCTATTCGTCTTAACAATAACCGATGTCGATGATGCCATCAAATACTCTAATATTTCTGTTTATGCTGACGACATGAAAATCTATCGACGCATAAATACTAATACTGACTCTTGCCGTCTTCAAGATGACCTAATCAGTTTTTCTTCTTGGTGCCAAAAAAACTTCCTGGAACTCAATATCAGTAAATGTCAAGCTATCACATACTCGCGGAAGAGACTCCAATCTCCATCACGAATTTATTACATATTAGGTGAGCCGGTTCCCTTAGTAAGTTCTTTGCGAGACTTGGGTATAATTTGCGATAAAGAGCTTAATTTTCGATCCCATATCGATAATATCATTAGTAGAGCCAACTCTACTCTTGGTTTTGTGAAACATTGGTCCAGGGAGTTCTCCAACCCATACGTTACAAAATCCCTCTACCTTACCTTTGTGAGGCCCATACTCGAATACGCCAGCCAAGTTTGGTCACCGCTCTATGCTTCCCATTCGTTGCGTATCGAAGCTGTACAACGAAGATTTATTCGATTTGCGTTACGAGGCCTTCCTGGTTCCGATAGCTTCAATTTACCTCCTTATGCTGATCGTTTGATGTTGATTAACATGCAAACTCTTGAAAAACGCAGGGTAGTTGCTGATGTCCTTTTCATTCATCAACTACTAGCAGGCACCATTAATTGTCCTACCCTGCTCCAATTGATATCCCTTAATACCAACCCACGCAACCTAAGGTCTGTACCTCTCTTCCATCTCAACTTTCATCGCACCGTCTATGGTTGTGGTGAACCTATAACTAGGATGCTTCGTCTAACCAATAACATGGTCAATGAATTCGACTTCCATCTCAGTAGATCCGAGCTCCGTAATATCCTTCTTAGCACCAACCCCACTTCCTCCCTCTGAACCAAATTTTTTCATATGTCTTGTGGGCAGACTATAGCCCACATAGTATTATATGTAATATTCCTACCCAAAAAAAAAAAAAAAACAAAAAAAAAAACAAAAAATAAAAAAAAACAAGACCTAGCATTAAGAAATAAATGTCTAATTATAAGTTTTAGTTCTTAAGTATAAATTGCTTGTATTAAGCTTACCTAAATAAATTATGATGCCATTTCCACCGACATCGTCATCCACGGAATCCCCTCTGCGACAGATGAGAGTCTTAGCGGCATTTTTACCAAAGTTTGCTCTCTTGTAAAATGTGAGACCATTAGACTCCGAGACATATTTAGAGTAAGATCTAATAGCAACATGCGAAATGCAATGATCATAGCTAAGCTCGTGTCAGGATATGATCGGAATTGTCTGCTCGAAGCTATTGCTGCTTTCCGCAAAATAAACAAGAGGCAGCTCTTACTCAGTGACATAGGGTGTGGGGGAGCTAATAATTTCTACATCAACGAAAGCTTGACCAAAGCAAACAGAGAAATTATGCGCTATGCTAGTCGGTTGAAGCGAGAAAACAAACTTGTAGCTGTACTTACTCTGCGTGGGCGTGTATATGTGCGAGCATCTCGTGATGGTGAGGCCAAATTGGTTGATAACAAAGAGAGCGTGGACTGTGCCGCTGGAACCCTAAGCTAGTCTTGTAATATTTTTGTATCTTTTTGAGTGAATTATAGAATTAACATGTGTATCTTCCTCTATTATTTTTCTCTTCATTGTTTCTCAGCTTACTGGCTGCTTTTATCTGATTCTTTACTTCCAACTCACTCTCTTAGCCTATATTTTTCTCTTCCTATTTCATTCTTATTATTTATTTTATTTCTTAAAATTAATAATGCATATTATTTATTGAGTTTTTTTTTATTATAGCATGTTTTTAGTTTGTTCGTTGTATTGTTTTTATGTTGAATTTTGATGTTATATCTAATGGTGCTGTGGGTAATTATAAAGCTTCAGTTGACGTACTGTGTAAGCAGTGTAATGGCCTAAATGTAACTCATTTCAATGCTAGGAGTTTAAATGGTTTGAAACTTGACTATGCGAGATACATTTTTGAAAACTCGGCTGTTGATGTTATTTGTGTATCCGAAACATGGTTTAAAAGTGAAATTCCTGATGCTTATTATAACTTTAATGGTTATAAACTTTTTCGTAGTGACAGATGTGGTAGAAGAGGTGGTGGTGTAGCTGTGTATTGTAAGTCTAATCTCAATGTTAAATTCGTCAATAAGTGTAATGATGTCTGTGAGTTTCTCAATGTTGAAATTTTTGATATATAATCCTTACCGATCAAATAACCTTGAACCTTTTTTTAATGATCTTAACAGTAAAATTGTGGATTATGATTTCTATTATGTGTGTGGTGATTTTAATGTGAACTTACTGCATAATGATTCCGTGACTGATAATTTCTATTACATGTCTTCTATGTGTGGTCTGCAAATTGCTAATAACTACATTCCCACTCGCTATTTGCGTGGTTGTGAGCCTAGCCTGCTTGATGTTTGTCTTGTTTCTGATAGATCTCTTCCTCTTAAGTTTGATCAAATTACTTTCCTGTCTGATCATGATCTGGTGTTTTGTTCCCTTAATATTAGGCTTGGCAGAAATTCTTCTGTCTGTTTTTCCTACTACGACTTTAAATCAATTGACTCTTCCTCCTTATTTCTTAATTTGTCTGCTATAAGCTGGAACGATTGCTGGTTTTATGATTCTGTCAATGATAAACTTAAAGTCTTCATGGATAAATTAGATGCATTATTTGCTAGTCATGTTCCGTTACGTACAGTTCAGGTCTCTAATAATCGTTGTTCTTGGTTTACGAATAATGTTTTAATGGCTATTAGGTTAAGAAATAAACTTCACTCGAAATGGAAATTAAATCCATTAAATGCTAATTGAGATCAGTATAGAAGTGCTCGTAATGCTGCTACTGTCATGATCAGACAAGCTAAAATAAATTTTTTTAACTCTAAGCTTAATCCTAGTTTAAACTCCAAACAGCTGTGGCGGAATATTAAAAGATACAGGGTGTTTAGTAAGAATACTAGTGAATGTTATTTAGATCCAAATGAGTTAAATGATTTCTTTTTAGACAGTGTTAACCCTAACTCTGGCACTCTTGTCCTTAGGTCTGAGTTAACAACGCAGGTTACAAATTCTTCTTCACCTTCTCTTGAATTTGTCTCAGTAAGTGAAGATTATGTTATAAAATGCATAATGAAGATAACTTCGAATGCTATTGGAATTGACGGAATGCCAATCAAATTTATAAAACTTGTCTTGCCTTACATTATATCTCCATTAACGCACATAATTAACCATTGTTTAACTTGCTCACGATTTCCCCACACATGGAAAGCTGCCACGGTCTTACCTGTGGCAAAATCTGCATCTGTACCTAATGAATTCAGGCCTATTAGTATACTGCCAGCGCTAGGAAAGGTTCTTGAATGTATCATGGCTAATCAAATCCGCGACCACCTTAATGCATATAAGTTGTTATCACCACTGCAATCGGGTTTTAGAACTGGCCACAGTTGCGCTACGGCTGCAGTAAAAGTCATAGATGATATTAGAATTTCTTACGACCAGAACTTTCTGACACTTCTTTGCCTTGTTGACTTCTCGAAAGCATTCGATTCTGTTAATCATAATCTACTTTGTCAAAAGCTTAGAAATTACTTTATGTTTAGTTCTACGGCTGTAGATTTAGTTTCCAACTACTTGGAAGGGAGATTGCAACAAGTTAAAGTGGGGAATGCTTACTCATCGCTTAGGCCTGTTGTGAGAGGAGTTCCTCAAGGGTCTATCCTGGGTCCACTATTGTTCTCTATATTCATTAACGATGTTTTTTCTGTCTGCAAATATGCCACTGTTCATGCTTATGCTGATGACATTGAAATCTATCTCTCTCGACCTACTGGACTCTTAGAAGACTTGACCTACAGACTGAACTTTGACTTGAACTAACTGGGAATAACTGAATAACTGGGCTATTTCCAACATGCTAAGTATTAACCCCCTTAAAACTAAAGTACTTCCAATTTCGAGAAATAACTCGTGCTTCATCGATATCCCTCCTTTGTTTGTTGGAGCGGAGGAAATTGAAATTGTTGAAAAAGCGAAAAACTTGGGATTTATAATAAACTCAAAACTGACTTGTACTGACCATATTAACAAGACGATAGGTATAATATACGGGACACTGCGCTACTTACGCACTTCATTCCAATACACGCCTCTTGAGACTCGTCGCAGACTTGCTATACAATTAATCATCCCGCATATAACATTTTTTGATATAGTTTATAGTCAGCTTGATTCACAGTCGCAGCATAAACTTTTGGTAGATTTCAATAGTGCGGCTAGGTATGTGTATGGAGTTGACCGCTATGACCATATTTCTCTACGAAGTAAAGGCATTCTTGGCTGTAGTTTATATCAGTATTTAAATATGCGAAACATATTATTTTTGCACAAGCTTATGCGCACGCAAAGCCCTGAATACCTTTATGTAAAACTGCAATTTTTCCAATCACAAAGATCAACAAATTTTGTTGTCCCTAGAGTTAACTATCTGAACAGTAGTAGGTTCTTCTTTGTCACCACCATTAGAATGTGGAATGCATTGCCTAACTCTTTAAAACAAACTACGTCACGAACTAGCTTCAAACATGCTATCTTTGAATATTTTAGCTCTTTAAACCAATAAATGTATTATTCCTCTTTCTCTATCTATTCAATCTTCTCTACCTTCCCAAATCTGTACTCTATTTTCAGTTACCATGTCATATAGTAAATATATTATATTATGTACCTTAAATTAATGTAAACTTATATCATAGTATGCTTTATATATGGCATTTTCTTTTGTGAATTTTTCATAAAATTTGTCTAAAGTTATTATAAATTTGAAGCCAATATTATTTTTAATTTTAATTTTAATAATTTATTTCTATTTATTCAACAATGTTAATCACTATGTAGTACTATAAAAGACTTTGTCTTATTGTACACCAATAAACTTTAATAATAATAATAATAATAATAATAATAATAATAATAATAATATATCTTCCATATATTTGTGTTTGTTTTGTATGCATGTATGTATGTTTGGAATAGACTCCTTAACTACTTAATTGATTCTTACAAAACCTATATCAAACTTATGTCCTTAAATTACTGCGCTGAATACAGGCTATATAAATATTGCTACACCCCTGTTACCGCCCATGAATCAATAAAAATGCTATATGTCAGACGGTTTTGGTCGTATTTGACTAAAATTTGGTAGTTTAGTTCGTATCTTTACTTTCAGCAAATGTACTAAAAGCGAGCGTGATGGCACTATAGAACGACCACTTTTCTAAAATCATTATAGTTCCCGAGTTGTATAGGCTTTGATAATGAAACATGGTATGTGATAATGTACTCTGCTAGTACAAACTATTTCCGGCACCTACCACGGTTAACAACAGGATTATTCCAATTAGACTCTGCGATGACCTAATCGCTATCAACGCCCATTGAGATCAGTACTGTACTATGTATTAGCACAACAAGAGTAACCTCCTCCATTCTTACAAGGGCAGAATCATATTTATGCTCAAATATTAGTCAAAAAACTACAAGGGTTCAGAAATATGTTCATGCGAGATAAACCTATTCACCGATGACATCCGCTCAAATTGCAATGTAGAGTTAGTGAAAAAAAATTTTATGATACATAAATCCAACTGTCCAACAAGAACCAATGAATATATACTTTTATAACCCCTAAGCGAATAACACCCGTATTTGAAAACCGGAGTAAACAACGTGTCTTTAAGGGATCTGGAATAACTGTGTTGCAGCCTCAGTGCGTCATTAAAAATAGATTTATCTTTTTACAGAAATAATAAGGCCCAAGCAACTTGATCAACTAATTCATGAACCATATTACAACACCCAGCTAAGGAATCTCACCGAACTTCGAAATTCGCTGGCACACCAAAAAGCCTAAAGGGGCTTCTACACGATACAACGGCTGTACCAATATCGGTTACTATTTGATGGTTGTGTGCGATTATTGCATTGTTTGGATGCGATGATTTTGTTGCAATATTGCACGGTCGAATGGTTGACACTGCCACCAGCTGTACGATGAGCGATTGTACAGCCGTTGTATCGTGTAGAGCCCCTTTTAGATTTACCCAATCAGATCCAAACTATAAACTACCATTACTCACCAATAGGATATACAGCACTCGTCATGTCAATTATTATCACGATTTATACCATCTGGAAGGCAAGGTTAAATCAAATGGACGCCAAGCAACAGAAACAAAAATTCCTCAGCCCACTCCGCTTCAAGGGTCAACATCATATTTGATTATCACGCTAACGTAAAATTATTTGTAAGGCCATTATAACTTCAGACCTCACCGGGGGGAGAATGTAAGATTTCATGGTCATTGAATTTGCACGACTTCATGGTCATTGAAATCGTATAAGATTTCAACTTCATTGGAGTTTGTTCAGTTTCAGGGCCACAATTTCATGCACTTTTTGTCACCAACAACTTGGGCAGCACACTGGTAGCATAAGCATAGACTTTAGCTAGTGCCGATCAATTTAGCGGAGTCAGATTTCATTTTGCAGTTGGTGCACTTTTGCTGACTTTAACGTTTCGCTCTGACTTGCTGAATTCAATGCAATATCAAGGTGTTTATTTATTTAATTTTATGTATATTACACATTTGTGTATGCGTGTTTTGTGTATGTTTAGCTTCTTTTGTTTTGTATCAATGCATAATTGTATATATATCGATCATTCCGAATAAGGCATTGGGACGTTTGCAGTATATACAGTGAATCAAAAAAGTTTAGAAACAAAACATTTTCTCTCAAACAATCATTGAAATTTTACACTTTTTAAGCTGTTGGAAAAATTTTTTTGATATATTTTTATTCCATATATATTCACAACACAATAACAAAAAAATAAAATCAAAAACAATTACAATATTTGTACAAGTGATAAAACAACAAATAGAATATTATTTCATGGCCAAAAAAGTTTAGAAACAAATTCAAAGTTATACAGAAAAAATTAAAGAAAAACTCCTTTTTTGATAAATTAGTACTTCGTTTGATCAAGAACCGTATCAAGGTTTCGTATCAAGAACCGCTTGGAGTCTATTTTTCATTCCCAAAGATAATTTTTCAAGCTCTTGTGGGGTAATTGCATTCCATTCTTCTAATATCGCTTGTTTAAGCGACTCTTTGTATGTAATATGATGGTGCCTGATCCTTTTTTCAATAAGGTCCCACACATTTTCAATTATGTTGAGATCTGGAGATTTTGGGGGTGTATGCAGCTGGTGTGGGACTTTGAAAAGCAGCCATTCTGTGGCCAAACGCGACTTGTGCTTGGGGTCATTATCTTGTTGGAAAAAGAAACTGATGTCATCTAGCCCCATTTTGTTCACACTTTGCAGCAAATTTTCTCTCAAAATGACTAAATATTCCTTATTCATTATTCCTTCAAATAAATTCAAGTTTCCCACGCCAGCTGCTGAAACACACCCCCACACCATCACACTACCACCTCCATGTTTTATTGTTGCTTGAATGTTTTCTTTATTGAACTCCGTATTTGCCTTTCTCCACACCATACGACGTCCGTCCGAACCAGAAATGTTGTATTTCGACTCGTCACTGAATACCACAGTTCTCCAAAACTGTTCCGATTGGTTGAATTGTTCTTTTGCGAACTCCAAGCGTTTATCCGCATTTCGCTTATTTATGAAAGGTTTTTTTCAAACAACTCTACCATGATAGTCAGCCTTATGGAGCCTATTTCGAACTGTTTGGGCATTTACGTGGACATCATGAAATTTCTCTATTGTCACAGCAATCTTCGGGGCAGAAACGTTTGGAGTTGCTTTTATTTCTGACAAAATAACTCGTTCATGCCGCGCTGTTTAAGAACTTGGCCGACCAGATCGAAGTTTTGGTTATAATGATCCCGTGTATAAATATTTATTTATAATTTTATGAACACTAGAATAGCTTCTCTATTATTATTTATCTCGCACTTTATTATTTTGAAAATACAGCCTTAGAATTAATTTACGAACGTCCAGTGAGATTTCGGTAATTTTTTCCATTTTTAAGACAAAGCGACAAATAATCTGCGTTTATTACAAAAAAGTGAGAGACTGATGCGTATATTACTGACATTTATAAATATAATCTGATGGTTTTAGATCCCGTTATTTTAAAACTTTTTTCAAACGAAGCAATGCAAAGTTCAATCAACAGCACAAATGTTTCTAAACTTTTTTGGCTATGAAAGGTTTTGTTTTTTGTTTTTTTTTTTCATTTGTAGTGATAAGAAAGTTGTTTTTTGGTTTGATGTTTTGATATTGCGTTAAAAATATATATGAAATATTGAATGTAAAATAATTTTTATGTAAAAAAAATTTTTAGATTTGTGTTAAAAGTTACCCTTTTAACACAAATAAGGATATTAAATTGAATAAATGTTTTAAAGAAACTGTTGTGTTTCTAAACTTTTTTGTTTCACTGTATATTGCAAATGGAAATACGTTTAAGTTCAGAAATACTTGTGAAATATTTTTTAATTTTTTTTTTACAATAGAACTTTTTTTTTAACTTTGAACCAAGGATTTTAGGTGGAGGATTCAGTCAAGTCTGCCTTGGCTCGAATGGAATTGAGAGCATAACTCAGAAACGAATTGAGAAATTGACATGATTATTTCACTACACCATTACTTTTTATGCAAAAAAAAAAAAAATAAAAAATACAAAATGCATAAAAATAAACAAAAATCTTATCACATAAATATTAAAATTTAAAATTTTTCCGCCCGAGTTAAACCGGGTATATCATCTAGTTGTAACGGTCAACAACTGCTTAGTGGATCTGCAGCACAACTTTATTTCGTAGAACCATGTCAATTTCTCAATTCGTTTCTGAGTTATACTATCAAATGTCCCTTTATACACTGCACCAGCAACAATAGTTCCACCTACCGGGTGGAAAAATTTAAACCAAAACCATCTACAGACTTAGCCGCACACACACACCAAATTTCATCAAAATCGGTCCATCCATTTAGGAGGAGTTCAGTGACAAAGCCATGTACAGAGTTCTTTATGAAATTTTCGGTAAAAAAGTAAGAAATCTTTTGCAGGCATTTATTTAAAAATTCGTTAAAAATAGCAATTGTTGAAATCAAAAGCTAAACTTTTGCTCAAACCTTAAGAATTTATGTACCACTAGCTGGTACCCGACGCGTTGCTGTCGTAGCGGAAATAATTTCTATCTCTATCTGAATCTCAAACTCAGTCTCAATCTCAATCTCAATCTCAATCTCAATCTCAACCTCAACCTCAACCTCAACCTCAATTTCAATCTCTATCTCTATTTCTATCTCTATCTCTATCTCTATCTCTATCTCTATCTCTATCTCTATCTCTATCTCTATCTCTATCTCTATCTCTATCTCTATCTCTATCTCTATCTCTATCTCTATCTCTATCTCTATCTCTATCTCTATCTCTATCTCTATCTCTATCTCTATCTCTATCTCTATCTCTATCTCTATCTCTATCTCTATCTCTATCTCTATCTCTATCTCTATCTCTATCTCTATCTCTATCTCTATCTCTATCTCTATCTCTATCTCTATCTCTATCTCTATCTCTATCTCTTTCTCTATCTCTATCTCTATCTCTATCTCTATCTCTATCTCTATCTCTATCTCTATCTCTATCTCTATCTCTATCTCTATCTCTATCTCTATCTCTATCTGTATCTCTATCTCTATCTCTAACTGGAAAGACTCGTGGAAATTGATAACCAAATTTCGAGGCTGTGCTACTTACAATTCCAAAGTTATTCGATATCGCAAGTTTGGCTTATATGGGCGGAGGCACACCTCCTTGTTCAATGACGTCTCAGTTTTCTAGTAGAAGAATATCACCCAATATTAATTCCATACTGAATTTCGTTGTTAAACGACATTTAGTTCCAAAGCTATCTGATATCAAAAATTTAAAGTGTATGGGCGGAGCCACACCCCTTTTTTCAAAACCCATCCCAGTTTTATAGTAGATATATCACCAAGTGGCAACTCCATACTGAATTTCATTATTATACGGCATTTAGTTCCAAAGCTATTCGATATCATAAATTTTAATTGTATGGGCGGTGCCACACCCCTTTGGCCTATACTGGCTCAATTTTGCAAGTCGAAAGACACGGCTAAATAGAACGTTCTAACCGAGTTTCATTAATGTGTGACTTATAGCTTGAAAGTTATACTGAAAATTTGGCTGAAAAATTGCCACGCCCCACATTCAACGCCCATAAAATTTTACGTGTGGAATGGCTCTTGTAAATTGAGATAGAACACCGAATTCCGATACTATGCGACCTATAACTTCAGAGCTATTCGCTACCGTAGATTTGGGTTGTATGGGAGGTGCCACGCCCCCTTATTTTAGGGGGATGAAAAATAGATGTTGTCCGACTCTCCCCCCTGACTAATATCCTCGCTAAGGATCACGAAAATCGGTCGAGCCGTTTCGGAGGAGTTCGATTACGTACACCGTGACAGAAGAATTTTATATATTAGATAACGACACTATGTTGAAAAGGTGAAAAATTTACTGTGATCAGCCTGAAAAATGTGACACAAAACTTCAGACTAAAAAAAATTATTTGTATTATTTTGTATTATTTGTATTTTTTAAGATATTTTGCAATTTTTTGGAGTGTATATCTTTAAAAAAGAAATAAAAATTTAAAAAACAAAGTATGCAGATATAATACGTTTCAGGAGAACTATCAACCCAGAGAATTTAAAAATTTTGAAAAATAGTGATGTCAGAAACGTGGGCGTTTTGACATGGAATCACCGATATATTGATGAATTTTCAATTTCAGTTGATTAGAAATGAGGAAAGAAAATTGCAAATCCAAAGGGTTTAAAATGTAGGACCATGGCCTGGCCGGGAATCGAACCCGAGAGCTCTGAGGTAGCAGTCGAGCTACCTACTCGACCACCGAGGCCGCAATTTTTTTTTTTTTTTTGTGAGATGTAATTTTTAACCGACTTCAAAAAGGAGGAGGTTCTCAAGTTCGTTGGTTTGTCCGCTTTTTTTTTTTTTTTTTTTAAAATGTATGTACATCGATAACTCCTAAAGCACTTGCCCGATTTCCGTAATTTTTTGTCAACAGATAGATACCATGAACGCGGAGGTCCTTTTTTAAAAAAGTGGGCGATATTCGACAAAGGGGCGTGTCAATATAAAAAACACTGTATTTCAGTTAATATTGACACTAGGGTAAGCACAATTATAAGAAATAACGGTCAATAAAGTGGGCGTTATTTGACAAAGGGGTGTGGTCATATTAAAAAACACTGTATCTCAAATACTATTGACACTAGGGTACTGAAAGTTAGTACAAGGGTAGACACAATTTTTAAAAATTACTGTAAAGAATATGGGCGTTATTCGACAAAGGGGTGTGGCAATATTATAAACACACTATATATCGAATAATATTGACACTAGGGTGCTGAAATTTATAGTCCATGGGTAGGCATAGTTATTACAAATTACAGTCAATAAAGTGGGCGTTATTTGACAAAGGGGTGTGGCAATATTGGAAAAACACTGTATCTCGAATAGTATTGACACTAGGGTACTGAAATTAAGTACAGGGGTAGATACAATTTTTAAAATTACTGTTAATAAAGTGGGCGTTATTCGACAAAGGGGTGTGGCAATATTATAAATACACTATGTGTCGAATAATATTGACACTAGGGTGCTGAAATTTAGTACATGGGTAGGTACAGTTACATCAAATTACGGCCAAAAAAGTGGGCGTTATTCAACAAATGGGCGTGTCAATATTATAAAAATACTATATCTTAGTTAATATTGACACTAGCGTACTAATATTTGGTATGCAGGTAGGTGGGTAGGTAGAATCATTAAAAAAGTGAGCGGGATTGTACACAGGGTGTGGCACTTTAAGAAAAATACTATGTTACGGTTAATATTGATACTTGGAAACTGAAATTTGGCACAGGGCTAGGTAGAATCAGTATAAGGTACAGTAAATAAAGTGGTTGGGATTAGAGAAAGAGCGTGGCACTTAAAATTGTAAAGAAACAGAAATGGAAAATACCCAACAAACTTTCAGGAATTAATAAAACAAATTTTTTAAGAACAAAGTTTCATGTTTGAAATTTTCCTCGAGAATACTATTACATAAAATATTTCATATTCTCTAAAAAGGTAGAAATAAAAACTTTTTAACAAAAAAAAGCGACTTCAAAATCACTACAAAGTAAAAAATAATATTAAATAACTTTTCCCATTCATTTCTTGGTCATATTTTAAAATTTATTTATATGTATTATAATATTGAAAATCTTATCATTTTCATTTTTTCTATTTTGTTTTATTATAATCAATATATTAATTGCTTTATGAACATAAAAGCTTTGAAGTCGGCGCTCATCTTTGACACACAATCATGATCTTTTACCATCCGTGCACTATTTGGTGCCTTGGTGACACTGTAGTAATTTTAAAAGCTTTGTTCACATTAAAATTCTCACTACACTGGTTTGAGTGAGCTTGTAAAGCTCATATTGAATATGACATAGTGTGTAACAGCTGCACAAATAATGCATGGAACACATTGGCTACATTCAGCGTACTCAACAATTGCCAACTGAAAGAAAAAAATCGCTAAAAAGCTTTTATATTTATAAAGTTATTAATATTTTTATGATAATAAAACAAATTAGAAAAATTAAAATAAAAAGATTTCGACATAGTAAGATAAGCGCCGACTTCAAAGCTTTTATGAACATAAAGCAATTAATATATTGATGATAATAAAACAAAATAGAAAAAATGAAAATGATAAGATTTCCAATATTATAATACATATAAATAACTTTAAAAATATGACCAAGAAATTAATGGGAAAAGTTATTTAAAATTATTTTTTACTTTGTAGTGATTTTGAAGTCGGTTTTTTTTTTGTTAAAACATTTTGATGTTACACAAATTTCTGTGTTTTGAATACATTTACAAATAAAAGTTTTTCCACGAATTTTGTGTAAAGCATTACTCTTTCCTAACATAGCTTTATAATCTTTATAGGTCAGTTCAATGAAAAAATATCTCCTATTTATCTCGTATGGCATCGGGACACAAATTGTAAGGCATTGGGACTTTTTCGTTCTTTCATGAATAAATTCATATTAAACCGGCACAAAAAAAAGCTTCAGTGCGAGAAGTAGACCCAAGTATTTCCATGTATTTTGGAAATACATGAATAAATTCATATTAAACCGGCACAAAAAAAAGCTTCAGTGCGAGAAGTAGACCCAAGTATTTCCATGTATTTTGACCCGCTGAACACGAATCTGGCATCCATTTTGACCATTTGGCTCTTGGTTATCTTCAAAATAACTGAATTGTAATTATTTAACTTATGAGTGGTAGACTTTTTTTGGAATGCTTTTCATACTGTCGGATAGAAAGCTTTTCCAAAGCTGTCGTATGTAAACATAATCTCACTCTATTTTATGCGAAAGTAAGAAACGACGAAAGTAACAAAAAAATACTGCTGAACTTATAAAAGCAAGACCAACTTCTTGCAGTAAAAAGTAACGCAAACACTAGTTACACTGAGTATGAATCGATAGATAGATAGATATGCTTGGGGCGAGCTAATTCAGCTCTGGCACTGCGGCATCTTGTGATGCCTATTGTGCCATACCTTTTCTTTTCTTAAAGCAGTTCGTTTGCTTTAGTTTTTTTCAGAAAACATAATATATTTTCGAGGTTGAGAATCGCAAGGTGTCCTTGAGAGACTATTTCGCTATTTAGGATTCTCTTTCTTATATGGAGAAGAGCTGGACATTCAGTGAGAATATGTCTGGAGGTTTCTTCATCCTCAAGACATAATCTACATAATGAATCAGTAGCGAGATTCATTTTTTGTGGGTGTTTCTTTAGTTTGCAGTGTCCAGTTATGATTCCGGTCATCATCTTTAGGTCTTTCTTCCCTAGGTTAATAAGAAATTTCGATTTCTTGGGAGAAAGTTCTGGGAATATTTGCTTAGTGCATATCTGTCCTAAGCAGTTCTTCCAGATGTCTTGAGATTCGCGGAATGAGGTTTTTTTGACGTGTTGCTTGAACAGATTCTTACCAACCCCACAGAACGGTTCCGGTCCTGTGAGTGGTGATGATGCTCCCTGTTTGGCCAGGGAGTCTGCTCTTTCGTTCCCGTCAAAACCACAGTGGGCAGGAATCCACTGTAGAGTAACTTTATTGTTTTGCGCAGCCAGGTCGTTGAGGACGTCTACAGTCTCCAGCACTAGCTTGGATTTTATGATGGGTGATGACAGAGCTTTAAGGGCAGCTTGACTATCAGAGAAGACGAAAATTGATTTGCCCCTAACATTGTTCATACAGTTCAGTCTGATGCATTTGTTAATGGCAAGGATTTCCACTTGAAAGATTGTGGTAAATAGACCTGCACTGAAGAAGTGGCTCTCATTGGAGTGTTCTCCAAAGACCCCTGCTCCCGTGCCTTTCTCCATTTTGGAGCCATCTGTGTACCACACAAGGTCGTTTTCGGACGGGTTAAGTTTCTCGTGTTCCCAGTTGGATCTGGGGGGGATAACTACGATGAAGTTTTTGTTAAAGCGGCTTTTGGGAAGCATGTCATCTAATGGCATGCAGAACTCCTTTTCTCGCTTTAGGGTTGTGATTAAGGTTAGGTGTCCCTTTAAGGGATGGTTTGGGACAGTGTGACCCAGATGGAAAAGTCTGTGAAGGCTGAGCTTCGCCTCCATCTGGATGTGTATGTGGATTGGGGTGAGCCCTAAGATGACATTGAGGGCTGCTGTTGGCGTAGATCTTATGCAGCCTGTCATACATATCCCTGCACATCTTTGAACTCGTCCTAACCGCTTGATGGTTGAACCTTCTAGCGTTTTCGACCACCATACTACAGACGCGTATGTTAGTGCTGGTCTGACGATCAAAGTGTAGAGATTGTACATCATCTTAGGGCTTAACCCCCAGTTTTTGCCGCAAATTCTTCTGCAGGTCCACAATGAGGCTGTTGATCTGCTGATGATGCGGTCTATGTGGAGGTTCCAGGACAGTTTGCTGTCCAGGATCACTCCCAGGTATTTTGCTGAGTTGGAAAAATCTACTTTTTCCCCAAAAAGCACCGGGCAAGTAAGATTGAGCTTGCGTCGTTTTGTAAAAGGAACAATGACTGTCTTTTTTGGGTTTACGGAGAGGCCTTCGTTATTGCACTATCTCTGTACTGTGTTCAGTGCTGCTTGTAGAACGTCAGACACTGTGTTTTCAAAGCTCCCCCGTATGATGACTGCTACGTCATCAGCATACCCAACCGCCTCTATCCCAGTTTCTTTGAGTTCAACTAGGAGACTATCTACAACTAGTGACCAAAGCAGAGGTGATAGGACGCCTCCTTGCGGGCAGCCCCTGGTTGTAGTTGCTTTGAGGGAAGTGTTATCCAGGCAGGTCTGGATAACTCTGCTATTGAGTGTCGTCATAATCCACTTGCCTATGATTGTTGGCATGTCAAGGTTATTAAGTGCCCTTCTAGTGGACTCGTATGACGTATTATTGAAGGCTCCTTCGATGTCAAGGAAAGTGACAATACATATTTCCTTGCAGTCGATAGATTTTTCAATTGTGGTTATAAGGTCATTAAGTGCTGACTCTGTTGATTTACCCGTTTGATAGGCATGTTGTGCCTTACTTAGGGTGTATATTGACAGGGCATTCTCCCTGATGTATTTGTCAATTATTTTCTCCATACTTTTCAGTATGAAGGACATAAGGCTGATGGGTCTGAAAGATTTTGGATTACTCTCTGAGCCTTTGCCAGCCTTAGGAAGGTATTTTACTATCACTTTTCTCCATGCTCCAGGTATATGGCCATAGGCTAGGCTGCAGCTGAATTGTTTTGATAGTAGTGGTATCAGATGTTCTGAACCTTGTTGTAGAAGAGCTGGAAAACTACCATCTCCACCAGCAGATTTGAAGGGTTTGAAGGAATTTATGGCCCAATTAACTGCTGAAGTATTGCAGATATGTTTGCTAATTCTCCAATCTTCTCTACTTGGCAGATTTGTCTGTTCGTAGTTGTAAGATTGGTTTGGGTGGGGACCGTTTTGAATGACGGAGCCCGGGAAGTAAGTATTGAGAAGGAGTTCTAGGGTCTCTTTCTTTGTTTTTGTCTGAACACCGTTCCCATGTAATAGACTACCTAGGGATTGTGGTCTGACAGTTGATAAGATCTTCTGAAGGCGACAACTCGTTGGAACATCTTTGATGGAGCCACAGAAGTTCCTGAACGAGTCCTTTTTAGCCTTCTTGATCTCCTTATTGTAGTAAGTAAGAGATCGGGAGTAGGATAGCCAATCATTATTGCGCTTAGCTCTATTGAACAGCTTCCTTACTCCTTTTCTGAGGTCGTTGAGATGGTCGTTCCACCAGGGTGCTTGTCTCTTGAACTTCTTCAGTTTAAGACGGCAGTTGTCCTCAAAAGATTGAGTAATACATGATCGGACATAGTCTGCTGAGTATTCCAATTTGCTTATCGTGTCGATTCTGAGGGGAAGTTTATCGAGGATGAGCTGACCAAGCTGCTCTTTATAGGAGTTCCAGTCAGTGTCTTGTTTTCTGCGATAAAAGATGTTTTGTATAATGGCTGACTTTATTTCAAACCTAATGTGTCTGTGATCCGAACACGAAGGTTCTTTTGAAACATACCAGTCAGCTATTATATCATCATGAGCTGATGTGGTGAGAGTTAGGTCTAGAACCTCTCTTCTATTTGCGGTAATAAACGTTGGTTCATTTCCAACGTTGCATACATACAAGTTATTACAAATAAGGAAGTCTAAAAGGTACTCACCTCTTTGGTTTGTGTCTGTGTATGATGAGCGTTGGCATCACAGCTCAAGACAACTTCTGTCTTGTGTTTGGCAGAAAATTTGAGCAGATCAGCTATGCAGTCCGGGGGACAAATGGACTCGTCTCCCGCAAAGTACGCTGAAGCTACAATGACTTCCTTTTGATCATTGAGCTTCATCAGGCCCGCAGTGAGGTCTTGGTTGATGAACTCTGTTAAAGGAAAAAGAGAGATATTATTATTATGAACAATACAGGTTCTGGGTCTAGAAGATGAGTTGGAATATATAATCCTACCTGCATTATTTAGACCCAGGATATCGCCGTTTGTGCTGGTCCAGGGCTCTTGCACAAATGCAATGTCTGCTCCGTCTTGAAGCATTGTCTGGACCAGAAATGCGGAAGCTGCTTTGGCGTGGTGAAGGTTGACTTGTACAGCCTTCACCATTAGTGCCTTTTTTGGGGATTCTTGCTAAACGAATCCCCCTTTTTTCCGCCACGTTCCCTTCGTTGCGGTCCTCGGCTTTCGTCCGTCGGTCTTGTGGGCGGTCTTTTGTGGTATTTGTCCGTCCTTTTCGGGTCCGTTTTTTTGCCAGCCGGCAGTGCAGGGGCAGATGATTTTGCCTCTGCACTGGTGGATGACAGTGGAGGCGGTGTTGTCCTGTCGGAGGGGAGCTGTCTAGTCAGTCTTCCCTCCTGGCACACAGAGGCTACAGGTGTTGATGTGGACCCGGAGCAGGATGGGCGCTGGTCATCCACCTTAGGCCCCGGAGTCGAGACTATCGTCTTAGTCTCTTGACTCTTTGTAGCGGAAGGTCGATGATCAGCATCCTTCCCCCCCCACGTTTCCACTCACCTTAGCCTGGGGGGATGGACGAGAGTGCGGGTTCCGCTTGATGCGAAACTGTACTCTGTTCATATCATAATATGGCAGATTGTCCAGTTTCTCAAGCAGTTTTACCGATCTCTCATCCATCGAGATGGTAAGGGCAGTGCCTTGAGGGTTCACGACCTTCCTCAAGACTTTCCAGTCTGAGGTTGGTAGCGTATTGTTTTGTACGCTTAGTACGCGTAGTATTTCCTCAGCACCGCAGTCTGCTCCAGGAAAATATGCAGTGGCGACGCACGGCTTAGGAAGGTCATCTCCTTCCAGCATGCGCAGCTTAGCATCCTTCCAAGGGGCCATGACTACAACTGCCTTCCTCAACCAGTCTCGCGTTGCAACGTCCGCACACTTGACAGTCATCCAGCCCGGTTTGAAAGAGCAGCCCAGAAACCTAATCTGTGGACCACCGGTGGGGAGCTTATGCAGCTCCTTTATGATGGTTTTCTCCACTACTTTTTGTTCATCCTGGGTTAGATGACTGTTGGGAAAGTCCAGCGGAACTACAGCCACCTGGATTACACCTGCCACCTCAGCGAAAGAAGGTATTTCTGGCCTTGATTTCTTCTTCACTGTGACAACTGGTGAGTCGTCACTTGGCCTTCTTCTCTTTCCAGAGGGGACAGATGCACCAGGCGATGGCACCGCCAGGACCTTCTCTAGTGCTTCTTTATATGGTATCTTGTCAGCCATAAGGCGCTTGATCATTTTTTTCTGCGATGTGCGCAGTCTCTTTCTAGAGATGTTCAAGCTGCCAAGGTTCAGTTCGCTCACTGACTCTCCTTCATAGGCAATTGCTCTGTCTATGCAGGTTACGTCCGAGAGTTCTGAGCCTGCAGAGGTGACGGATTCTCTGTCACTGTCAGAGAGCACGATCGAGTAGTCAGACCGCTCGATTAGCTCAGGTTTTTCAGCCATAGGCTGACAGACAGAGATCGATGAAGGATCTCCGTCAGGTATTAGAGTTGTTGCGTGTTGGTTGTCTATTTTGGACCCACGAGAAGCTAGGGAAAGG
Organism: Pherbina coryleti; assembly: GCA_943735915.1. Classification (NCBI taxonomy): domain Eukaryota; kingdom Metazoa; phylum Arthropoda; class Insecta; order Diptera; family Sciomyzidae; genus Pherbina; species Pherbina coryleti. The sequence goes on along the minus strand of OX030948.1, from coordinate 104,208,671 downwards.
GTGGGCCACCACGCCAGAGCCCCGCTTGACGTGGTAAGGCCAAGGTTACTCACTGAGGTGGCCAGGTGTCAGTGAGGCTCCGTTCTAATACAGCCGGAATTAACCCCTGGCTGCAAACCATCCAATAGGCACGGTACGCTTGACACCTTGGATTAGGGGTTGAATAGCCTTTTGTTCATTGCTACACCGCAGCCTTTATGACAAGGGTGACCCTACCAGAAGCCTGTTGTGTCACGGCAACCTAAGCCCCTACACCACATCAAGGTAGCTATTCAGGTAGGGGCTGAGTATGAATACACATACACTGAATATTTTGCGCATTATTTTGTTATGAGCAGACATCCCAGCAGAAAAGTGGACCAAATTTGAAATAGTTCTGAGGTAGTTCCAAAAAGGACCAGTACTAGTTCCACTACAATACCCTCTAACATTGAACGAACTGACGCCACAATTTAGAAGAAATTTTGTTTATAAATGCCTATAAACATTTTTTTTTTATTATTTTTTCTAGTGCACAGCAAATTTAAAAAAAGCCAGAACGCGTTTATTTTTTTTCAGCAATACTTTTGAAAACAAAAGCAAAGTGAACTGTTAGGAGTGTGTGTGTGTTAGTGAGAGAATAGTTAGGAGTGTTATTAACATTTCTAATACGTTAGTGAACAAATGATTTCTTATGTCAGGTCCCTTGACTGTCAGGATAGAGGTCCTTGCATGGGTGGCAGAGTTAAGTTTGCAGACATCTCCATTCCATTAAGTTTTACTTGGGATTTAAAACACAGTCTCTTCGGTTGATATAATATACGAGAAAAACAATTTCATTTTTGTTATATATAACTACAATATAATTAAATACAAATATAAGTACATTCAAAATATTGTATCGCCGCAACTCGAAAATGACGCAACTCAAGGCTCTGGTGTATATTGCTTCGTTCATCCTGCGTAAATTGGACAAGACCATATCTTTAAATCAAAACTTTTTCAAGAGTCAATCCTTTTTTTGCAGGTAAATTTGTTTCAGTTTCTTTTTAGCCATCAGCCAGATGAAAAGAAAGCAGAGGAAAGTATAGTCATTTGTGGAATTTAAAAGGCATTGACCACCAATTGAGTATACAATTTAATTATTTCAACGATTTCATTTCCGAAAAATAAAAAAAAAATACCCGGACGGTGTCACCCCTAAAATGGTGTCACCCAGGGCGGACCGCCCCCCTCTCCCCACCCCCATAAGAACGCCTCTGGTTATGAGCAAGAATCTTTTGTTTTGCGAGTGACTTTTAATGAGATGCAAACAATATAATGTAGACAGGCGGGGTGCAATAAGACCAACGGCAATAAGGCCGAATTCGGCTTTATTTCGCTTTAAGTGGAAATAAGGCCGAATTTGCGGATTCGGCCTTAATTCCATTTGAAAAAGAAATAAAGCCAATTTGGCCTTATTTCTCTTTAAAAGGAACCAATATCAAAACGCCATCAAATAAGTTTTTAAGTTTTATTTAATGAAAAATTAAAGATTGGAAGAAGTATGTATTGGAATTGTACTTTAGGGCCCATGCTCCTTTTTTTTTCTAAATGTGCATTTGGAGCTCCTAAATCTAATGCTGCAAAAAAAAGGTCGGTCTCAAATGGTTTAGGAGATAAAAATCGTGAAATTCTGAAAAATGTACATATTTTTTTATACAGTAGACTAGGATATCTTATTCTAATAATAGAAATATATATCCGTTTAAGGCGAAAAATATGATCGTTTAAATGCTAAAGAACATACATCTTTTTGTAAGTGATCGAGAAAAATATGTAAAGTTAATAAAAGTTACGAATGAAAATTTATGAAATATGCGCAATTTTTACTAAAATTTTTCATGAAGATTTAATATGATAAAGAATGAGCAAGAATGATAATCCGTTGTCAGAATTTCAAAATTGTGAAATTTTTAACCCTTTAGGGTTGCCACCTAAAGTTGTGAAATTTTTAACCATTTAGGGTTACCACCTAAAAATTTTGAAATTCTGACAACGGATTCGGATTCAGCGACCCATTTTTACTTAGTGTTCGCCCCAGCACCGAATTCGTAAAAATAAAAAAAATTAGGTGGCAACTCTATCAGCCATCTTGAATTTGAAAATTCTGACTTCAGATTCAAAATCAGCGACCCCCTAAAACTGTTGGATAATGTTTAAAACTCTTAAAAAAGCATATTTTTTTGTTGTTATCCGACGATCGTTTAACGAATCGTTGTTTCGGTTTCGTTTGTGTCTCTTCGTCGCTCAATCGTTTTGTTTTGTTAATGGTTTCGCTAGTGACAGAAACCGAAAAACAAAACAGACGCCCAATCGTTCTTTTGTTGTTTGAATCGTTTTTGGTTCGTTCGCTTGAAAGATCCGAACGTAACAAAATAGAACGATTCGTTTTTGTTTATTTGCGTTCTCTGGTCATGATACAGCGAAGCGCTCAGACGTACATCGTGTTGCTATTCCAAAACAGTGGTAAAATTTTTTTCCAAAAGTTTTTTGATCGAGTGAATTTATCGCTTTCTATGCCAACTACTCAACACAAATGCGAGATAAATATATCAGTCGTGTTGGTTTAATGTTATTCTTAAAAAATATGAAGTGTTTGTGAAATATCCATCGAGTGGTTGTGTGATGCCAGCCGTGTTTTTAAAATGAAACGTTTATTAAAAATGGGGCCATTAAACCGATTTATGCTGATGTTTATGCGTGAAAACGGAAAGATTCCTTTAGTGAAACGATTCACTCCACCATTTTTTATAAATCGAAAAACTAACATTTTCAAAGTATCCCCATCATTTTTTGCCGAAACCACGTATGTTCAAATCCGAGAGCATAGAAATTAAGAAGAATGTACATTCTTGCGATTTAAATCAAAAACAATTAAAAAATTATAATTTTTGGGGGTGCTGTGAGCCATCAAAAAGAAGAGAAATGCTTCACTCCACAGCCCCCTATTTAATCGTGAAAATCTGAGCTATTTTATTTGCGAACTTCCAACACCGCGAAAAATTTCTTTGTTTCTAGAAAGTTTGAAGTTGAAAATTACATAAATTTTTGATTTGTGGTATAACAAAAAAGATATGGATGATATTTGTCGAAAGCAAGATTTCAAATGAAATTAGCCAAGATGAGAAACTTACAATATACAACAGAATTAAAAACATGTGTAACTCCATATAAATTAGGAAAGATTTAAGCTTAACGAAAATGTATGATTAGAACGAGAAATTTGTTTAAGGAGGACGACCTAGCAAGTAGAATTTTGGCCAAACAAGAAGTATTGCTGCTGGCTACAGACGAGCAAAAATTGATCCTGATATTGTGCTAAGGTTTTGATGGCTCCACAGGACATAGCTTGTTTAAACAAAGCTTTAGAGCACACACACCAGAAAGCCTCGATAATTCCCTTTTTGAAACATCGGTTATACCATTGAAAATGATATCTTCAACAAATGAGGGAATTTAGATGAATACATACCTCAATCAGTACGGTTTTGCAGACCATTGAAAATCGAATTTGTCAAGGAAACTAAAGAGCAAATTTTAAGCGATAAACGAAATTAAGATGAACATATTTCGACTTTGCGGCAGTTTATATACACATTGAATAATGTGAAACATCAAGTTAAATTTGAGTGTGACACTGATTGATGGTTAAGTCTTAAATATTTTCACTGCAAGAAAAAGATCACAGCAATGTCATATACAGTGTTGTCACTTTACCACTTTTTTGTCAGTTTTCATTTCTACCACTTTTACCACCCACTATTTGTAATTTGCTAAAATCTACCACTTTTTTATTTCAGTCATAAAATTTTTCAGTTTTTATCACAAATTTTATTTACCACTTTAATATTTACTGAGCTCTGTTTAGGATTTGAATTTTATTATTGTGAATGCATTTCTTCGGCGTGTCATTGTGATTGCGCATCGGCTAGTTCAGAAGTGAAAGAAACAGATGCAAGTGCACTGCAAGGAAAAATATTTGTGAAATAAGGACAAACAGTGCATTATTTCAGTATTTCAAAGGATTGAGGAAAGATTTGAAAGTTCATAAACAAAATTAGCTTTCATACTTTTTGGCGCGCATTCAACAGAAAATGGATAAATATTTAAAGAAAACAGAAAAGTAAGTAGAAAATATTATTTGTCTGTTTTATTTATCACTTAATTAATAATTATTTTTGATAATTATTGAGGATATTATACTAATTATTGTTTAATTTTGCAGAATCTTATCATCAAGTGAACCGGCTGCTCAAGAAAGTGAACCAACAAACAGGTTAGCATATTTAACAATTTGAAATACCAGATAAACTGAGGCCTAAAATGCCTTGCTTAGTATTGAAGAACAAAAACAAATTAACTTTTAGTTCAAAAAGCAATGTTTTAGTTGCTAAAACTATTTTATCTCATTCGTTTTAGCGCAAAATGGAATGGTACTGCTGCTTTGAAAAAAAAATACGCTCAGAAATACAAACCCCAGTGGGAAATTGGCAGACGGTGGTTGACGCAGTCAAATGAAGAAGTATTTTGTTGGATATGCCAAAAGTCATTAGTTAATGATATATAAAATTTAGAACGGCATGAATCTTCAAATAATCATATTAAAAAAACAAAGGAATACGAAGAAAACACTAGTAAGCAATTGAAAATTGCTGACTGCGTGCAAAACATGTCAACTTCGCGCTTTGAAAAAATTAAAAAGGAGTTAAATTTAGTTATATATTGTACACAACATTCTTTGCCATTTTCAACAATGGATACTTTGCCCAAATTGTTCTCCCATTTATCTCCACCGGGAGATGAAATTAAATGTGGCAAAACAAAGGCAACAGAAATCGTAAACACAAAAGAAACAATTGCGGCCGAATTAAGAACTCAAAAATTTTCTATAATTATAGACGAGGGCACAGACATTACAACAACTAATTGTTTGGCAATAATCGTACGTTATATACCAAAAGATGCCAACTCCGTTTCGGATAAATTTTTTGGTCTATTAGAAATTAAAGATAGCGGAACAGCGCAGTAAATTTTTGATAATATTGTCCAATATTTTACATTTTTGAAAATACCCATGAAAAATTTAATTGGACTAGCTACTGATAATGCATCTGTAATGAAAGGTGGTAAGGGAGGGGTGAAACAGAAATTTAAAGAAGTAAATAAAAATATGTTCTATTTAGGTTGCACTTGCCATCTTTTGAATTTGTGCTCATCTGCTGCTTCTAAAGAATTGCCATTGAAGCTGGAGAAATTTGTACGAAATATTTTTTCATTTTTTTCACATAGTTCGAAACGCAACAATGATTTTAAAAATTTTCAAGAATTGTTTGGAACTATGGCCCATCAAATTCTGGGTGCATGTGCAACACGCTGGCTTTCCTTAGAAGCAGCAGTTGAGCGTATTGAAGAGCAATGGCAGCTTTTAAAACATTATTTTATAACAACAAAACATTAAACAAATCTTGCATATTTTTTGGTTTTAAAACTTTTTTTAAATAAAATTAATAATTTAATAAAATTAATAATCTTAATAAAAAGTACATATTTCAAGGTACTTTCATACATTTGCTACATGAGCACATTACATGTTTTTTAAGGAAACTTTACAAAATTTTATAAAAATAGAAAATATAAGTTTATTTTCTAGTTATAAAAACAGAGAACTCTATTTACCTCTTTCCCCAATGTTTTTCGGAATACAATTTGAAGAGTTTATAAATGATAACCTTCAAAAATTAGATGTTTTCAGATTTGATTTTTCTAGGTCCGATTTAAAATTACTGCAATATTTTGACGCAAGACAAATTCAAAAAGGTGACATGCCTAGTATTGTTCCACTCTTAAAAGCGATTCCATTTCACGAAGTCTCCAAGGAATTATTAAATAATGAATGGAGATCACTAATGATACATAAAACAAAAAAAAAAATAACTTGCCATTTCAGCCCTTGAAAGGACTTTGACCTAGCTTCTTCTGATCAATTGTGTTGTGCGTGTTATTAAGTTTGTACACACTTGATCGAGAACCGGACCTACATGCTTAACGCCGACTCCGAACGGCGATGAACAGAATGTTCTCGTTCTCAAGAAGCTTTACATGGCATTTTGATTACTCTCTGAGGTTTGCCATTGTCTGCAGAGAGGTGGCGGCCGTACAGAAAAATTATTTTAATTGAAATAATTTTCTGTCGCTGCTGGGGTTCGAACCTGGGTCTCCAAAGTTCTTTGACATAGCGGCCACGCACTTTAACCAACTACGCCACGGACGCCACTAATGATATATAATAAGGAAAAATAGAGGAAATTTTTAGACATAACTTCGTAAAAGGTTGGATGCTTTTAGGTTTGGAACAACACATCTACCAAGAGTCGATGTTTACACAACTAAGCCAATATATGTGCTGCTAAGCAGTTCTTCCACATAGTAGTGCGGCTGCGAGAGAGCTTTTTCAGTAATGAACTTTATAAAATAAAAAAAATAGAAATCGTTTACAAGTAAATACTCTTAATAACCTCATTTTTACAAAAAAAATGTGTAGTAGTGAGATATACACTCCAACACTTGAATTGATTAAATATTATAACCAATATAAGTTTAAAGATGGAAAGTTTGTTCCTATAACAAAAAGTATTATCTAAAATATCACAAAGTTGTTATCTTAATTGAAGCCCACTGTTTTGGCGAAAAATGAATTGTTTTTGTTATGTTTATTGTTTATTTTTGATATTTTCTCAAACTTTATTATTAAACTGAATGTAAAATGCAATACTATCAGGCCCGTAGACAAGGGGGGGTTTTTAGGGTTAAAACCCCCACCTTATGGTCCAAAAAGTATAAAAAAATAATATAGCGAAATACAGCGAAAACATCAACAAGCTTAATGGCATTATTTTATAAATCACCGTGATGAAACGCAACGCTAACGCGGCGCATCACTTTGATTTAAAATTTGCATTTTATTAATCACTACGTTATTGCGTTAGCTATGTTACGTTACCACGGTGAACTGTCAGCCAACAGCAGTTTAGGGTTGTCACATGTGAAATAAAACTAGCATCATTATTGCAAATCTTTGAAATATTTAAGACTCACCAAATCTGAAATTGTTGGCAACCATATCAGCTGTTCTCTTCAGCTTCATTAAATTGAAATTGCAATATAAACGCCAAACACTGTCGTACCATTTGGTACCTGCGGTACTTTTTTTATTTCTTTTAGCAACATTTCGAACTGTTGGTTCGTTGTTGCTGTCTTTAACCTATATTCAAACGATGTATGTAAACATTTAAGAATATATGAGTAAAACAAAAAGTTATTACCTTTCAATTCCAACTTATTCGTTCTAACGGCAGCTCAAGAGCAAATGATGAAAGTGACAGTTCAAGTGAACGAATTTCAAGTGCAGCATTTTATAAAATGCTAGCTTTGTACTGTTTTCACTACGCTTTTGCGTAACTCAACGCTGAAGATCACGGCGTGAAGCGTTGCGTTTTATAAATTGCGAATTTCAACAACGTAGCGTGAAGTGATGTGCAGGGATTTGTAAAATGATGCTATTAGTGTCGAAAAAAGTTCGATTGAACTTTGTCTACCACCAGCAATTTAAGAATTTATTGCGTTAACAGGTGTTACGTGAAAGTGGTGAAATTTTGATTGAGTTTCGTTAGATAAGTTTAAGAGTTTCTATTGTTAATTTAACTGTGCCAAAGCTGCAAAAATGAGTCTACTTAATTGGCTGCAGAAACCAGAAGTAAAAAAGGCTGGAACGGTGGAAAGTAAGTGCTTGATTTAAATGATTTTTTTTCCTTTATCAATGCGTAAATGTGTTAAAAAGTTGCCGAATATTTCTGAATGTTTGAAAGCTGTTTTTTTTTTAGCGTGTTTGTATTTATTGAATATTAATGGATTAACTTTTTGCTTGATGCGGAACCGACAAAATCCGAATAATATTATATTTCATCTGTATTGCAGAAAACGTTCAAGAAACTTTGGAATCTGAAAAGTCTTCAGAACTTCCTTTGTAACCTGCAATTGTAGAAAGCTTTAATGTTAACTGCTATGTGGAAAGCGGTATACAAGTTGCGGTATTAATATATGTGGAGTATATCAATGTCCATATAACGATATTTCCAAGTTGATGAGCAATATTTCCGATTCGAACCGCCATGAAAGTTTTCAAAGCATTTATGTGCCTCTACCAAATTTTAATTTTCCTGTCAACGGTTCTCGCAAACTCCGATTTAAGCATTCTTGGTTGAACCGTTGCCATTGGTTGGCTTACTCCAAATTGGAAAATGCATTGGAAATACTCCAAAATGGAAAAAATTTACCGAATGATAATAAAAACTTTTTAAATAAAATTTTCTAACTATCATTGTGGCCTTTACGAAAAACCGGAAATACAAGAAAATGTCGTTATTCTAATCGTGGTTATTTTTATATAGAATTTTAAACCGATATAAGTTTGCAAGTAAATTATTAAAATAATAATTTAAGATGCTTAATTATCGTCATTTTAGAACTTTGTCTTAAAAATTTTATTTTTTTAAGCGTCTTTCTGTATTCCAAAATGACAGTGCAACGATAAGCAAGACATAAGCCGAAACACATAGAGCTCAACAAACGACAGTTTTGAAATTTTGGAACACACGTTTTTTATGTAAATGGGTGTGCATCCTTAAGCATACATAGGGATTGCAGTGTCAGAGCGGACGCTGTGTTATTAGAAATAAAAAAATAAAAAACAAATAAGAAGACTTAATATAAATATATAAAATAAACAAAAATAAAAAATTAATTTTTTTTTTATGTATTTGGTGTACAAAAAAGTTTTAAAGTGTTTTTTTTCAAGTTTGTCGCTTTATTGTTATTACAACGTCGTCTCATGTAAACACGAACTTCAAGAACAATCGATTATTCCTGCACATCTCTGGTGGATATACATTTTAATTTCAACACGTTTTTCTTAACAGATACATACCTTTTCCTTAATACTAATTTTATTCAACTTATTTAAAGAAATAAGAACCAAAGTAAGACTTATTTTGATATATATATAATGAAATGTAATCTTTGTTTTCTTAAATATAGTTTTTAAAAGCATCTACAACGTTGCTCGCCAATAAAAACGTTTTGCTAGGTGGGCGAATAAGATCGCTGTTGGAATTGGTTTCTAACATTTCTTTTAAAAATTTGAGGCTGAATTTGTCGTGTGGAAAGGAAAACATGAGCGAAGAATCAGACGTAATAACTGAATGTGGAATCTGCGCCAAATCCGATAAGGGTGCAATGGTTCAATGTGACGACTGCGACAAGTGGTTTCATTTCAACTGCGCCAAGGTTTTGCCCGGCATTGAGAACAACGACTGGGTGTGCAGTGAATGTGCCAAAAATACAACAACTGTCAACATTGGAACCCAAGAACAAGGTGGCACGACAGGACAGAAAAATCAAATTACGGACTTCGCTTCAAGTGTAGGTCAAGGTTTCTCGGAAAATTCAGGCAAGTACACTGCTGTTGAAACAAATGGGGTAGAACTGGAGCTCTCACTATTAGAAGAGGAGAGACAAGCGAGCTTACTCTTTATTCAAAGAAAATATAAAATTTTGCAAAAGCACCATGCTGCGACGCTTAAGGGCGACAAAGGTAGTTTATCTGTGCAAAATAAAGTAGCGCATTCTTCGACAAATGCAACAATTTACAACCCGCAAGAGTTCTGTCCAAGGCAAGTATGTAGCACTTTTACTTACGATGGTGCGCAAATAAATAAAATGTTCCAAAGAAATGGAGAGAGCGCGCAGGGTAATACACGGGTGAGTTTTGAGAACGAATACTTCAGGCAGGGATATAGTGATAGAGGTTTGAGTGGGTTTCACGGCACCTTAGGTACTGGTGGCGGATATAATGGCTATCAACAAGGCGGTCACTTTGGCGAAAATATGCAATCTTCGAATTTAGTACCGAAGCCTGAGCAGCTACAAGCAAGGCACGCTGTGCCAAAGGAGCTGCCAACATTTAGTGGCAAGCCAGAAGAGTGGCCAATCTTTATTAGCAGCTATGATAATTCAACGCGAGTTTGTGGCTTCAGTAATGACGAAAACCTGCTTCGGCTGCAACGCGCTTTGAGAGGCAAAGCCCTCGAATATGTTTGTAACCAGCTACTAATTCCGTCATTGGTGCCAGAAGTTATTTCAACTTTACGCATGGTATTTGGCAGACCTGAGTACATAATAAACAGTTTGCTTGAACAGATTCGTTCATCACCTGGCGTAAATGCCAACAAACTCGATACGCTCATTCACTTTTCACTACAGGTAAGAAACTTAACGGCGACTATGGAAGCGGCAGAGCTGCTTTCGCACATAAACAATCCTATACTTTTACAGGATTTAATTAATAAGCTGCCGCCTCAGTTACGCCTTGATTGGGCGCTGTTTTCAAAGCGTATCAATGGCCCCAATCTGATGGACTACGGTAAATGGTTATACAACTTGGCCCAGGCAGCTAGCTCTGTGGCTACAATGCCCTCAATAATGAACCAACAAGACGAAAGGCGGAAGACACATCGTGTTGGCTTTCATGAAGAAAACTCATTAAATGATTTTACTATGGAGAAGACAAACTTACAAGAAATGCACAAATGCTCAGTGTGCGCTCAAGATCATTTTATAGCAATTTGTAGTCAGTTTAAAGCTATGTCATACAATGAAAAATGGAAAGTTGTTCATCGCATGAAGCTGTGTCGTTCATGCCTCAAACCACATAATCCCAAATTTTGCAAAGAGCGCCAGAAATGTGGCATGAATAGATGCACTATGAAGCATCATTCCTTGCTCCACAAACCAGAGGCCATCAAAGGCAGCGCTTTCGAGCAGAATATTGTAGCAATACACCACTTGAAAACTTCAAATGTTTTGTATCGAGTTTTGCCAATAACAATTTATAGCCAACAAGCAGCTGTTAATGTGTTTGCTCTTTTGGATGACGGGTCCGGCCCTACAATTATTGAACAAAATATTGTGCAGCAGCTACAATTGAAAGGCGAGAAATCCGAGCTATGTTTACGTTGGACAGATGGCTCCATTCGAGTTGAAAAAGACTCAACTGTCGTTAATCTGCAAGTCTCAGCCATGGGTAAAAATAAAAAATTTACATTACGCGACGTGCGCACAGTAACAAAGCTAGACCTTCCTCCACAATCGCTTATGATGCAAGAGCTTTCCAAAACGTATAGTCACCTTAGAGGTTTGCCAGTACAGTCGTATGAAAATGCAGTACCTCAACTGATAATTGGATTAAACAACAAACACGTAGCTATGCCCATGAAGTTCAGAGAGGGTAAAATAGATGAACCTGCTGCTACGAAAACTCGCTTAGGGTGGACAGTTTATGGCGTTTTAGAAAGTGTATATCATAGGTTCTTACATAATCTCCAGCTTCACATCTGTGAATGTGACAACGACATGGCTCTTCAGAAACTTATGATAGAAAATATGAAACTTGAAAGTTCAGGCATAACCGATAAAGCACTAGAACAAGAAAAATCAAAGTATAATGAGAAGCTCGAAAATTGCATCAAACGCACTGGTAATCATTTCACTACCAAGTTACTTTGTCGCTCAAACAATATATCTCTACCAGACAACTTTGGACAAGGCATGATTCGACTGATTTGCTTTGAAAAAAAACTGAATAAAGATCAAGATTTGAAAAACCGTGTCAACGTCCTAATAAAGAGTATGGAAGATAAAAAGTACATACGAAAGCTCAGCCCGCAAGAATGCATGGAGCAATATAAACGCAAGTGGTATCTACCCATCTTTACTGTTTACAATCCAAATAAGCCAAATAAAACTCGAGTGGTATGGGACGCAGCTGCATCATATAATGGAATTTCACTTAATAGTTGCCTTGAGAGGGGCCCAGACCTGCTGCGCCCACTTTTATATGTGCTCTTCAATTTTAGAATTGGCAAAATAGGCATATGTGGTGATATTTGTGAAATGTTTCACAGGATCAGTGTATTCGAAGAAGACCAACAATCGCAGCGTTTCTTATGGCGGAACGGTGAGACGGATCGACCACCAGATACGTATGTACTACAAGTAATGTCATTTGGCGCAAGTTGTTCACCTTCGATCGCTCAATATGTTCGAAATAAAAATGCGCAAGAATTCGGTGAAGAGTTTCCAAGAGCTGCCAAGTCAATAACAGAAAGGCATTACGTAGACGACATGCTTGACAGTGCTGATACAGTACATGAAGCCATTCAATTGATTAAAGATGTAACTGAAGTTCATAAGCGTGGAAATTTTTTTATCAGGGGTTGGTTGTCTAACTCCACACATGTAACTGAGGTTGTAGGAGAATCATGCTTAGAGAAAAATTTCTGCAATGCTGGAAAAACAGTCGATCACGTCGTTGAACCAGACAAAGTTCTAGGACTATGGTGGCAAACAAGAAATGACGTGTTTACGTTCAATACAAAGTTTACCAAGGCCAGCAAAGAAATTTTATGCAGTGAAAAGATACCAACAAAAAGGGAACTTCTTCGCCTGCTTATGTCAATTTACGATCCATTGGGATTCCTGGCCTTTTACACTATTCGTGTACGAATATTGCTTCAAAATATTTGGAGAAGTGGTACAGATTGGGACGATGAAATCCCTTCCGAATTCGTAAACGCCTGGCAGCAATGGCTTTCACTTTTCAGGCAGGTCAGCGAGGTCCAAGTTCCTAGATGTTATTTTGACAACATAAAACCAGAAGATTGTAAAATCGAACTACACGTATTTGTCGATGCAAGCGAATGCGCTTGCGCTGCGGTAGCCTATTTCAGGATCGAAAATGCCAGCAAAGTTCACATTGCTCTAGTAAGCTCAAAGACAAAAGTTGCACCTTTGCGTCCACTTTCGATACCACGATTGGAGCTAATCGCAGCCGTACTCGGATCACGTCTTTCTAAAGCTATCATTAGTGGGCACGATTTGAAAATTCATGACTCGCATTACTATACCGATTCGAAAACCGTACTTACATGGCTGCGATCAGATCCTCTTAAATACAAACAATTTGTAATGTTCAGAATTGCTGAGGTTCAAGAAAATACAGATATAACGAAATGGCAGTACGTACCGTCGAAACAAAATGTCGCTGACGCAGCCACTAAGTGGAAAAGTACAAACGAGTTCGGCCCTTCAAATACTTGGTTTTCTGGACCAGAATTTCTACTCCTGCCAAAGGAACAGCGTCCCAAGCACGAAATACCTGCAGAGGAAGGCAATGAACTATACTACGAGGCAAAGCTCGAGCCACAATTTGTAGCCGTCCAGGTAGAGGCTCTTTCAATAGTGGACCCAAGTCGATTTTCAAAATGGGAACGTCTCGAACGATGTATGGCTTATGTTAAACGTTTCATTGATAACTGCAAGCAAACAATTCGCAAAAATAGACAACTCGAAGCAGCTCCCAAAAACTCCCCAAACCTTTCTGCCGATGATCTGCTCTGGAGCCAACACTTCCTCTATCGCCTAGCCCAAGCCGAAACCTATAAACCAGAGATAGAAAGCCTAAAAGAAAACTCGCAATACCTTTTGCCTAAGACAAGCCCTCTAAAGAAGCTGTCGCCATTCATTGATGAATTCGGACTTTTGCGACTACGTGGCCGCCTAGAAAACGCCCCCGTACAAGACTCGGCGAAGAACCCAATAATTTTGCCAAAAGATCATTATGTTACTCATCTTTTAATTAACTGGTATCATCGAAAGTATAGACACGTTCATCATGACACCGTCGTTAACGAAATATTTCAGATGTTTCATATTCCAAGCTTGAGAAGAATTCTTAGATCAGTTCGTCAAAATTGCCAGTATTGCAAAGTGCGAAGCGCAAATCCCACTCCACCAGAAATGGGACAGTTACCTGTAGCTCGTTTATCACCATATATGCGCCCATTTTCTCATGTTGGCATCGACTTTTTTGGTCCGTTCCTTATAACCCTTGGAAGGCGCCTAGAAAAAAGATATGGCGCTCTCTTTACCTGCATGACTTGTCGCGCAATTCACCTTGAAATAGCGCACACTCTCACAATGAACTCATGTGTGATGGCAATTAGAAATTTTATTTCAAGAAGAGGCCCTCCAGCACACATTTATAGTGACAACGGCACAAATCTAGTTGCAGCAGAAAAGGAACTGCGAGAAGCACACCGGCAGCTAGACTTCAACGCTTTACAAGCACAATTCGTTAGCGCTTATACAAAATGGACTTTCATACCACCAGCAAGCCCGCACATGGGTGGTACGTGGGAGCGCTTAATTCGTTCCGTAAAAAATGTATTATACCAGATTGTGACGCCACAAACAAAACTGTCAGATGAAAAATTATATAATCTTTTTCTTGAGGTTGAGAGCATTGTAAATAGTCGTCCGCTTACATATTTATCGTTAGACACAGCCGAGAATGAAGCTTTAACTCCAAATCATTTTTTACTGGGAAGTTCCAATGGAAAACAACCCCTAGGCGAATTTTCCGCAACAGACCAATACGTAAAAAGCTCCTGGCGACACTCCCAGTTTCTTGCTGATAAATTTTGGAAGAGATGGGTTGCAGAGATACTGCCGACATTAACTAGACGAACAAAATGGCATGATAAGACCAAAACGATAGCGAAAGGTGACGTAGTCATAATAATAGACCCAAACTCACCTCGCTACTCGTGGCCTAAAGGAATCATAACTTCAACTTATCCTGGCAAGGACGGTCAGGTACGAAGCGCAACTATTCGCACTGCCACCGGAGAGTATCACCGTCCAGCTACTAAAATAGCTGTTTTAGATGTAAAATCCGAGAAGACGACGATGCCCTTGTAAGGTATTGACTCGCACGCATCGTCATACCGAGGGGGAGGATATTACAACGTCGTCTCATGTAAACACGAACTTCAAGAACAATCGATTATTCCTGCACATCTCTGGTGGATATACATTTTAATTTCAACACGTTTTTCTTAACAGATACATACCTTTTCCTTAATACTAATTTTATTCAACTTATTTAAAGAAATAAGAACCAAAGTAAGACTTATTTTGATATATATATAATGAAATGTAATCTTTGTTTTCTTAAATATAGTTTTTAAAAGCATCTACAACGTTGCTCGCCAATAAAAACGTTTTCCTAGGTGGGCGAATAAGATCGCTGTTGGAATTGGTTTCTAACAATTGTGAAAAATTTGTTACAAATTCATTTTTCAAAGTATTGTCCATTTCTAGCCACTGATTTTTCCCATCTTACTGGTTATTATATAAAAAATACCTTTTCAATTATCGATATCATAAACTATCGATATTTTTGTTTAATCCAAACCCCCCTTAGGTAAATCCTGGCTACGGGCCTGAATATTATATATAATTATTTTTTTCACTAGTCAACATTTCATTAAAAATGATTGATAACTTAAAATGTACCTTCAATAATATTATAAAATGCAATGCCTCTGTTATTGGCATCTTCTATTTTTATTTCAATAAAACTTAAAATTTTAAAAATACTGGATTTTTAAAATTATGTATATGTGTACATACAAATAAGGATTTTGAATGGTTTTCTTAGGGAGAAAAAAATTTACCACTTTTTTTAGACTTATGGTATCATTTTATAAATTCCTGCACATCACTTCGCGCTGCGTTTCACGCCGTGATCTTCAGCGTTGAGTAACGCAATAGCGTAGTGGAAACAGTACATATTTCGCATTTTATAAAACGCAGCACTTGAAATTCCATCACTTGAACTTTCACTTTCATCACTTGCTCTTGAGCTGCCGTTAGAATGAATAAGTTGGAATTGAAAGGTAATAACTTTTTGTTTCACTCATATATTCGTAAATGTTTAAATATTTCGTTTGAATATAGGTTAAAGACAGCAACAACGAACCAACAGTTCGAAATGTTGCTAAAAGAAATAAAAAAATTATTGCAGGTAGCAAATGGTACGCCAGTGTTTGGCGTTTATATTGCAATTTCAATTTAATGATGGCTGAAGAAAACAGCTGATATGGTTGCCAACAAGTCAGAACTTGGTGAATCTTAAATTTTTCAAAGATTTGCCATAATTATGCTAGTTTTATTTTACATGTGACAACCCTAAACTGCTGTTGACTGACAGTTCACCGTGGTAACGTAACATAACTAACGCAATAACGTAGTGATTAATAAAATGCAAATTAGTAGTGAGGCTATAGGAGTTCTAACAAACTTTTTTGGTTGTTGTCTTGGCTAAATGAGGTTGTTGTCTTGGCTAACTACTTTTAAATGATTTGTGGGTCACCCTGTTCTGGAAAAATGCGCCGCGCCTCTGGTGGGGGTAAATAAGTCAAGGCACAAACCAGATTGCTCAGGCGCAAGGTTGATTCGGATGTTTTATAAAGCATATCTAGCCCCAGTAAGCCGAGCCCCAGTAAGCCGAGACACATGTTTCTGAGCAAAGTAAGCTGAGGCGTAAGACAAATTACTCAAGCGCAAGGTTGATTCGGATGTTTTATAAAGCAAAGATTAATCTGGCCCCAGTAAGCCGAGACACATAAATAAGTCGAGGCACAAACCAAATTGCTTAGGCGCAAGGTTGATTCTGATGTTTTATCCGAAACACATGTTTCTGAGTAAAGTAAGCTGAGGCATAAGACAAGACCACGTTCAATGCTATGCTGATATTAATAAAAACAAAGCAAGTTAATTTAAATGTGAATACTTCTTTATTAATGCATATAATTTTTAGCTATTTTATAAATGAAAAATATAAAAGTGTTATTTTCATAGCCCGGGATTGAACTCGGGCCGCAAGCATTCGAATTGAATGCCTTAACACTGTGCTATTTCATCTCATGCTTCTTAGTGAACAAAATGTAGATAAAAACATGAAAATTTTATCACCCTGAATTTGACCACATCTTCCCAAATGAATTTTTATATATTTTAATTGTTTACGTTCCGTGCTTAATCTATTGAGAGGCACGTTGTGTTTTGTTCTTCTAGCGGAATTAACCTTGAACTTGAGAATGTAGACTCTGCTCTTGACCACGCTCAATACTATGATGATGTGAATAAAAACAAAACGAGTTGATTTGAATGTGAATATTTCTTTATTAATGCATATAAATTTTAGCTATTTTATATATGGAAAAAAAAATGTTCTTATTATAAGTTATTAAATAATTCTTCTGATTTCGCTTGTAAGAGGCGTGTATACGATTAAACGATCGTGAATTACTAAGCAGTATGCTGATGTTTTATCTGGAATCTCTTTGTTTGCTTCGGTATCAAATTCAATTCGCACATCAATAGGTCCAACTTTAAATGCCTCATTTTGATGGGTAACATCAACAACAATAAGCGGTGCAAAAGCCTTATATCCGACAACATCTAGCAATGGTTGAGCTTCACGCATATAATAACTTCGTTGGAATTTCGCATACATGTCATATAATACAGCGTATTGACCCATTTCAAAGCGATTATTTAAATCATCATAGGGATAGGAGTCAGAATTTAGATATACTTTTAAGTTAGATATATTAGAATGATCGAATGTATTTCCTTCGTTTTTCTTTTTTTCTGTTTGTAAGCCGATTATAAGAAATCGTGGTCTCTCATTTTGTGGAGCAAGTTTCACATTCCATAAAATCTTTGTAGCATTCTTTGGCAGCATAGGATTTATATGACAATCCCAACTTCGAAATGACATTAAAATAGGATTTTCATTGTTAATTATCTTATACATTTCCAATTTTGCAAAGTCCGATAGCTGTATATGAGGCATTTTCCATATTATATCTAATATTGTAAAGTTTAACTTATGTGTTATATTTATAGGATGAAATGATCTATCAGCAGTTGAAGAACGTTGAAGGATAAGTTCATGCTTCGAATTTAATATTATTTTATTATAATCTTCAGCAAAACCCAGTAATATTTTCAGTGGTACACAGCAACTAAAATGCAACACAGCAACTAAATTTTTTTCCAATGTAAACCTTTCATCGGGAGACCAACCTGCGTTCTTTAATGTGTCGCTTTCAAATTTATTCAATGATACAAAATTCTTCATGGTAGATGAAATTCCGAGATTGCGTGTGCGATCAACTTCAAAGCCATTAATTTCATAACGAATTTCATCAAACAAATATGAACCAAAATTATTTTTAAATTTCACATCTGCTGACACATATTTTTCTTAATCCGGTTTTACTATATAGCCGTGAATGTAAATCATACTCTCGCTTGGTAAGACAATGAGATCTTGATTTTGAATCGGTATACGAATTTCATCATTATTGTTAAAGGATTTCAAATATGGTGAGTAACTATGGTATTCCTTTTTTATAATACTCTCATCATACATTGGTTCTTGAAGAACATTTAATATTTCATTCATTATTGAAGATTAAACCCTAAGGATCTTAGATATTCTATATTTTTTGTATATGCTCGATCGAGTATTGCTGTAGGACTAAATTGAAATCCTTTTTGAATTATTCTTTTATTATCCTTAGTGTATATGATCATTATTTTTATTCAGGCTTAAAGTGAAGCCTGACTGAAATTTTTTCGCCTCGAAAGTTTATAAGCTCACCGTCTTGATTTAAGACTCTTATCGTTATGTTGTTTATTTCTTGACAGTTGGCAGGTAAATAAATAACATTTCCAGGTTTCTCATTTATTTTATATCCAGGCGAGACATCGAGAGGAAATTCATGAATAGTATGAACTGAAGTGTTATTAATATATGATCCGGTTGTAAAGTTGCATTCAATGCGAATTAACATTGGTGATATTCAGAGGTAAATCAGATACAAATCTTCTCTCCTCATCAGGTTGGTCCGAATTTACAATTTCTGGTAACTCTAACACTTGTAGAGAACCATCAGATCCAAGTTTTTTAGGTATATTATATTCAACCAAATTAACTAACAACTTTCTTTTACTAAATCCAAGTAACGGTCCTATACTGTTTGGTTGTGAAAAATCGATGTCTGCTAAAGATGTAATTTCAGTTTTAAGGGTGTCTTTTATGCTGGACTCCAGAAAGAAAGCAATATCTTCAAGCTCATATGAGCCACCTGGTAATGTTATATTGTGGGGTATAGAATTAAATGCTACAAAATCAACAAGTCCGCAAACGTATTTAGTCGTTAGTTCGATTGGAGGAAAATATTTCGCAATCAAATTTGAGGAGGTTCCGCTAAGAGAGATTGTAATTGACATTATGAGGATTCGTTTTGAACTAACGATCAATACGTGTATCAATACATTAAGAATGAAATTGTTACTAAAATTGTTTAAGATTGCATGTTTTCTTTATTTATATTAAAATTTATAAAATTTCTTAAGAGTAATACATTTTTTAGCACATATATAAGATTTCCTATGATAATTACAAGCATTTATTGATTTATCATTTTGATATAAAGTTTTTATGTTTGGACAATTTAAATCGTCCAAATTATAAGTTATAATTTCATCATTAAACAAATCTTTAATCCACTTCATTTTTTCCAATCCTTTAATATAACAAATAAAGTTCTTATCTCTGACATATGTAACATAATATTCTATAATATTTGTTAAAGTTGAATCGCCATCTTCCCATTTTAATCCATGATGATGGTTATAAAGCCAATTATATGAAATTTTTTCTTTTGATGTCAGCATAGAATATTGAAATGGAGGTTTAATAAGAAATGTTTGAACCTGTGAGTCATCGTCTACTGCAATACTCAGTTCTTTTGGAATAAATTTATTGTTTAAATAAAAACCTTGTACATCTATTACGAGTATTTTCTCCTCAGACATTGTTCATGCTTTTACGCCTACGATTAGTGTAAGAATGACGATAAAATTTGTTTTTATATATTGTAATAAAAGTTCATTATATTCAAAGCTTGATTCCATATCTGATCAATAAACAAGCATTCACAAGTATCAGGACCACAAGTTGCTTCATCCATTGACCACACACAATTTGAATAATGATTTCCGAATTTCGATTTTTTAATCTTATAAAAGACATAATCATAAAAATGAGTTTTTATTTTCTCAAAATTATCTCATGCTCTCGCCATAAAATATTGCCTTCATTTAAAAAGTCATTCGATATTTTCAGTCGCAACTCGTTATTCATTTTATATTAATTGAAGCTTCTAAACGCATTAACTATCATTAATTATCAAAAACTTAGACAGCAAATTATATTTGATAACATTAGGTGATTTAGGCTATTTCCATTTCCAGGGCATGTTTATAATCTTGAATGTTGATTAATGTTATATCTGAGCGGAAAGTAGTATCATCCTCATATTTAATCGACGTTTCGAGTAATTGCTATCATATGTACAGCGGATTCTCAATTTTATATCATCTTTGTATTGAAGTTGAAAATGCCTATAAAATGGTTGTGAACTCTCAATAATTCCAGCAATATTTTTCTCCTTTTTAATTAAGTCTTGCCTAAATGATTCTATGGCCTCGTCCACAGTAAACGATTGATCAATAGATGACTGAGGATCCCCCTCTCCATTCGATTGAATTTCTGCTTCTGTTGATGTCTCAGCGTTTCCGTTTGAATCTTTATTAAACTTTAAAAATTTGAAATTAAGCTTTATGCTCACACTATCATTATTAGGCTATTTTATTGCAAATTCAGTATTTTTCAATTCATTTTCACTCAAGTCAATAGGTACTGTAGCTGAAAAGACATGTACAATACAAAAATATGTAAGCAATATGATGAAAATATTCTTCATCTTTCTTATTAGATGTCCTCCTTTGACAACGATTTATTTTGAACTAATGTGAAAAGAATTGTTGTTGATATTTATAAGATTTTCTTTAATAATCCTCTTCATTTTGTTCAAATGAGCTGTCAAATGCGTTGACATCTACTTTAACCTCTTTATCTACGTCAATCAAATTTGTTTTTTTAATAGGGGTATTTGTTTGATTTTTGTATGGTAGATAAGTTCCAGCCTTACTATAATGCATTTTATCCTTCGGGAAAAGTTCTATATCACGGAAAACACATGAAGGTTTGTATGAGTATACATTTATGTCTTTATGTCCACCCTCATAGACTGTTCCAACTAACGATATCATACCACCAGTGACCTCAATTTTTATATGCTGATTGTGACTAAATTCAAATATTGGAAGATTTGCTGGCATTTGTTGACCCCAATTAAGAGAAAAAAATTTGTGTTCGAGCCCCTCCTTCTACAGTTAGGAACACCTGTAGTATAATTTCCAAAACAACAGCATTTATAATTTGATGTATATTTTTTGAAGGCTTTGACCCAATTTATGTATTTATTACGTAATTTATGGACGGGACCGGATAGTGGAATAGGCCTGCAGGGGATACCACTTTAAAAAAAACGCGCCGCGATATTTATCTCAATAGATGGTGTGGAAACAATATCCCAATACTCAATATTTTACACACACACAGACACACACACACACATATACGTAGGTATAATATATATATATATATATATATATATATATATATATATATACATACGTACATATATAAACACTTTTATACTTGAATATATTGCGCTGTCTAATGCAAACGTTGGTTCAATCATGTGAAAATGCAAAAATTGAGATATTTTCAAAACGAAATCAGCTAGGATTTTAATTCAAAGTGATATTTCATCAGAAAAACATTACAAACACTTGGAGACATTCAGTTTACGTTGCCATTTTAGGTCAACTTGAAGTTGCTTCAGGAGCAGTGTGAGAATAGAACGCGTGGATACAAGATATGGGGAAAGTATTAGATGTTTTGCAAATAAGGAATATCACATTTATTTACCAAAAAGATTTCTGATTATCACTAAGAATCAGATGGATTATTTAAATGAAACTCCGCACAATCTAATGAAAGTCAAAGACCTGCATGGTGCATTTTCTCTAATTCTTAAAAAGAAGAAGAAGAAGGAGGATGGGAATATATTCTACAACAATTTATTTGAAAGCTCTGAAGAAGAAAATGATGATGATGATGATGATGAATGTCTTGTAGAAAAACAAAAAAATATATTTTAAGGAATCATTTTTGAAAAAGTTTGTAAAATAAAATTCAAGTAAAAGTCAATATATATTGTTATTAAGAAATAAAATTTTTTTTTTATTTATTTATTAAGTATATATTTATACAAACAAGTACATTGCTATTGCAAACCATCTTTTTTAATCCAAGAATTATGCTCATTGGAAAATCCTAGCCATTTGACGTAGACTTGCTGCCCCTTTGTTTTAATAACCTTTTCAACCAAGTAAGTATTTGGAAAACTTGTCTTCAATACTTCGTGTTCATAAAACCCACCAACAATCGGATTACCTTGATAGTCTTCAAGTAAATATGTAACAGGGTTTGTGTTTTGTATTGTGCGAATTTTAAAAATTTCAGTTGTCCAATTTGGAGTATATCCTTTTGCAAAAATGTGCTTATATTTACTTATTCGAATGTGATCTCCAACCTTAAGTTTGCCATATTTAAAAACTTTTGGATGATTATAAAATTGTTTTAGAATGGAACGTTAATTTCCTGTGTTAACAGACTTTGGCATCATTCCAATGGTTCTATGCTTTTTACTATTGTATTGGTTTATTAAATCCTTGCATATATTTATCCACTGATAATTTCCTTGTAAGCTAAACTTTTTCCACATCATTCCTTTTAGAGTTCTATTAAATCGTTCTACAATAGATGCTTTCATAATGCTATATGTAGAATAGTGGTTGATTTTGTATTTTCTCATCAGGTTTTGAAATGTTTTATTATAAAACTCTTTGCCATTATCTGTTTGCAAGTTTTTTGGTATTCTCTTTAGCAATAAAATAGATTTCATAGCATTGGTAATATCTTCACTGCCTTTAGATTTTACTGGAACAGCCCATGCAAACTTTGAAAATGTATCTATTACTGTTAAAATAAAACGATAACTTTTGTTATTTTTTGAATAGTACCCATTTCAACAAGATCGGCTTGCCAAAGATCGTCTATCCCCTTGGTCACCACTCGCCGTCTTATGAAATTTCTGCGTGCCTGCTTATGGAGCTCCTGTACCACTGCTTGTCTGTTCATTTCTAGTGCTTGCCGCGGTTTTCACTCGTTTAAGAGCTCCAACCACCCCATCTCTAGCTTCTACCTTAGACCACGCTCGTTTTAAAGCTTCTGCTGGGGAATTTCTTTCAACACGATTTATTTTTTCATCAAAAAATTCGTAATGATCTTTTATTTTTCTTAATAGTCGTTGTTCGACTGCCTCAATTTCGGGTGTAAGCGATGTCTTTATCTCATCTAGTGATTTGTTGGTATTACCTTGATCTCGTTTTAATTTGCTTAGAAGTGCTTCCAAATCTACAAGTTATTCTGTAAGCGATACGTTTTGTTGTTGTATTAACTCGTTTAAACCATCCTCCACATCTTTAATTCCTCCCATGTACAATGTATCCAATTGCTTCTTTATTTCTCCAAAATAACTTTTCATATAAATTTTATTCACTGCATCGTTTTCTAATACAGGGCTAGCAATATTTTTTATTCTCCGTAAGTTAAAATTGAAATGCCGATCGCTATCCAAATGAATCTTGTTGTGTGGGTTTTGATATATTTCAGAGCTAGTCATATAATGACCAAACTTATCGATAGGCATTTTGTAAATATTGATTGTGTGATATTTTGTGGACTATTTATACAATAATCTTTGCTTCTCTCAATTCCTCTATAATTGAGACTATTTCATTATTATGATTTGAGTGACCAGCTGTTGTTGATGAAATCAATAGACGCAATCCATCAACCAATTCATTAGGATCATCCCAATACACATAATTGGGCTTTTTTTTATTAAACTTCATTAAACCTTTACCTTTATGTACTTTATGTTCCTTGAATAGTTTTTTATTTATCGTCGTATATTTTTTTGAACGATTTCCTTTAATTTGTTGTCATATCTAAAATTTGTTTATAAGTGTTTAAATCTGCTTCATTAAAATTCTTTGGATCCTTGTAAACTAATAGTTCATATAAACCCGTTGTGAACGGCCATTTCGAATTACCTATAGTAATATTGGATGAATTAAAAGTGATAGGTTCATTACCTAGTCTCCATGTATAATTTTTATCCTTATGAGGACCGTAGGTTTTATCAAATTTATTTATATTAACTTTCGATAAATCATATTGAATACTTTGATTGGAATGTATTGCAACGGTGTCATCACCATCATCATTATCAACATTGTCATCATCATCATCACTATCATTAATATCAGCATTATTATCATCATCACATGATTTAAATGCAGATGAACTTTTTTCGGTTTCCTTGTTATCAAAGCTTGAAGAAAACTTATTGTTACTCTTTTTATATAGGGTACTGGTGGTAACTTCACTTTCTTCAGGATTATATTAAAAAGATTCATCTGATAACTTTTCACGTTTTGTATGATTTTCAGTTTTTTTAATTATTTCTTTTAATGGTTTCGATATTGGTTTAAAAGTCTTTTCTAAAAGTTCATCATTTGCAACTTCTCCCAGTTGAATGCTTTTAAATTTCTTTTTCAAAATATTTCGTGTTTTAATAAGATTTTTAATTAGTTTTTTATTCATATTGATAGGTGTTAATATAAACAGGGTAAACAGGTTAGTTTAGCAGTAAGCGGTTTTATAGAACAGATCAGTTTAGTAGCAGTTCTTATACTGATTTTTAAAATAGCTATACTATTTCTTTTATAGGTTTATAAATACATCGAAACCTTTTCTGTATCGACCATTATTCATAGGATCATCTTTATTAAGAACTAGAAAACCATATTTTTCTTTCCAACACTCAACACATAAGTTATGGAATGTTTTTAAAGACATACCAGAACCTACGTGATCATTGTAAATATGTTTAATATTCATTTCATCCTGTTTAAACATTATAATCATATTTGAATTATCACGAATCAAGTGCTTTGGTATATGAGTATAAGTTTGGCATAAATAAAAACTGTCAACGTCTTTATGACGACCCATGCAGAAGTAAGAACGTACATGATTTTGTTTCTCACAAGCAATATCATCGAATATAAATATGGAATTTGGTTTAACTTCATCTGGGGAAAGAACATCGTCATTATTGGAAAATGATGAAAACTGTATCTCCTTAACAGGTTTAACTAGTCTATCTAAATACTTATATTTCGGTTGCTGTGTTGACTTTGAGTATAGGTAAATATTTTGAAATTTCAATCCATTGGGGCTTTCAATAAGGCTGATCATCACATTTGTTTTTTAACAATTTGATGGACCGACAATAAGAGCTCGAATAGAGTTCGGTTGTAATGAACTATGTCGTATTCTATTTGATGTATTTAACTTTAAATCAATATTATTTACGTTAATTGATTTATGTTGTTTTAAGAATCGCATTATGAATATCACTAACGTTATCATTTATAAACACATTCTTTTATAGGTCTTCAATTACTTTACTTTCAACCTTTAATCGGAAAAGTATTAATATCAATTACAATGATTTATAAAAAGATAATCCCATCGTAACCCATCCTTCATTGGATAAGGTATTCTAAATAATATAATCAATAAACTCCCAATTGAACTTCATTTACCAGGTTATCAATTTTGTGGGCCTGGTACAAAGTTAAAGAAACGTTTGGCAAGAGGTGATAAAGGACTCAATCCTTAAGATGCTGCTTGCAGACAACACGATGTAATATACTCGAAGAATAAAATTTTAGAAGAAAGACATATTGCTGATAGAGACTTGGCTGAGAAAGCTTGGCAAAGAGTCAACGCAAGTGATAGTAGTCTTGCAGAAAAATCAAACGCTTGGCTTGTTACTAACATAATGAAAGCCAAAACGAAATTTGGTATGGGTAACGTGAATAGTAAAACAAAGAGATATCAAGTAAATGGTCATGAACTATTTAAGCATGCTTTGAAAAATGCAAGAAGGAATATAAAGAAAACTAAAAACTTGAATGATGCCCTAGAGATTTCACGAAAAGTTGTAAATAATATTTTTAAAGGGAAAAAAGCTCTAATAAAACCACCGAGAGTAATACCATTACCTAAGTCAGGAGGTTTTCTTCCACTTGCACCTATATTCGCAGCACTTGGTGCACTTGGTGGTCTAACCGGCGGGGTTGCAGGCGTTACAAAAGCAATAAATGCTGTAAAAAATGGAAAGGATCAGCTGTCTGAAGCAAAACGACATAATAGCAAAATGGAAGCTATTGCAATGGGAAAAGGAATGTTCTTAAAACCATATAAAAAAGGATTTGGACTATACTTGAAACAAAAAAAATTTTTTATGAAGCTGCCAAAGAGAGCCCTTTCCGATGTAGACTTGAGCAAATATGCTGCACATATTCCAAATTTTAGAGGAGTGTTTATGTGTGACACTCTCCCAAATAAACCATTTAAAAAGGAATGTGGAATAATCAATCTGGACACATCAAAGGGTCCTGGAACACATTGGGTAGCATACTGGAAAATTCACAATGCAATCGAATATTTTGACAGCTTTGGAAATTTGCAGCCGCCAAAGCAAATTATAAAATATTTGGGGGAAAAAATTAGTTATAATTATGTTAGATATCAACAATTTAATACAATTAATTGCGGTCATTTATGCTTAAAATTCTTATTTTCAATGTTCAAATAAAAAAAAATAAAAAAAATTTAAATAAAGAACAATTTGTTTCATTTTAGATTACATGAAAAATATGTAACCGCAAGACAAGTAAAAACCAAATAGTTTAATTTATTATGAGATATGGACAGCAAGTTTTACGTTCGTTAAAACCGCATTTATAGTACCGTTTTTTTTTTTTTTTTAGTTGAAATGTTTAGATAAGTGTTTCACACGCTCAACGCATTTAATATTTCCATTAAACTTTTTTACAGTTTGTGGTCTACCAAGTGATATCGCTAAAACTTAAACTAAGAATTCAGCAGAATTTAATGGTATAAATATGCCGACTTTTCAAATAAAGTAATTAGTAAAGCCAAAACATGAACTTCAACAACTTGAAAACCATCTTCGCCAGCAAAAACAAGGAGCAGAAGCCAGGGGCTGGTATAAATGCCCTCACCCCTGACAAAAAATATCGAGTGGTGACTACAAAAAAAATTACTACGAAATATGGAGTAAAGACGGCAGTCGAGCTGAAAGAAATGCTGTTATTCCTCCCCACACGGTTCAGCTCTTTGACGGAGTCAGAAATTGCGGAAATGAACAAAAGGCAATTAGCCATTTCGATGAACAGCAGATTCCAAGTGGAGTTGAGCGAAGCTGATAACCTCAGTGAAAGCAGCGGAGAGGAGGAGGACATTGTGAATATTCCGCAAAGTGTTAAATCCTATTACTTTAGCAAGTAGTAGGATTTGCACTACAAAGTTTTTTACTAAATATAAACTCTGTTTTGTTTTTTTTTTTAATTTTTTTCAATATTTAATAAAAATAAACAAAAAAAAAACATATACATTTTATCTTTATATTTTATCTAAATTTTTGATACAAAAATTATCTCATAGTAAACTGGGAGTGATTGTTACGTTTTTCTCTGATGAAGCATCGTAATGACCCCAAGGCAGTGTTGAAAAACTATTAGACATCAAGTATCTTTTATTGTCAAATGGGCTTAGCGTGATTTTTTTTTGGGATGTGTTGAACAATATATGTTTCTCGGACCTTATTGTGTTTTGTGTATGAGAGCACTCCACATTTTTTTCAAGACAATTTTTGTAGTCCTTGAATATTATTTCTCTACTTAGCACAGCCGACTTGACTCCTTTTGCTTTTTTGGTTATTTGATGTTGATTGTCATCTTTTAGTACGCGTAAAGCATACATTTTAGCGCGTAATGCAACAAACTCCAACATAATTTGGCCATTATTTTCGTCTTTCATAAGTCCTAGATTTTTCTTGTTGACTTGCATTAAATTAAATGGATTGCTTGCAGAATAACCAGATGTGTCGAATCGGTGTAAATGTTGACTCATATCGTTGTAAACATCATTGGTTTTTATTTCGTATATGAGTGAATCAGTATCGGTATAACAAAGCGCACAATTACACAGTGCGACACGAAAAAATAACTTCAAATATCTCAATGGTTTATAATAGTGGATGGTCTATATATTATGCCCTCGTACTCAGTTTCATCGGATTAGGTCAAATAAGAGAGAAATTCAAGGTCAAACTTCACTTTTAAGTCACAAATTTTTTCTTATAACTCTTAAATTAAATTAAAATTCTATGTAGTAACTGCATCTAAATATTTGCAATGGATGATTCTTTACATTTTAAGACGATTTTTTGCTCAAAAAGTTACGTAAGGGGTTTAATATTTTCTTCGAAAACAGGACTTTTTAAAAAAAAAATAAAATTTTCAATAGTTCAGTTACTATGTATTTGTCTTCAAAAACAATCAGATTTTGCTGAATTTTTGCATACACCTTAAGTAAAATAAAATAACCCACCTGTGAAAAGATCACAACCATTACATGTGTGCATCCAAAGATATTCGGATTCAAAGATTACCAACGGTGGTAACTTCGTTAATGTAAGCCCTAGCGCAAAATCATTCAAATGAAACTTATAGACCCAACAATTTTCTTTAAAACTGTCCTAAACATTTTAACCGAAAGAGTTACCGTTTTAAAGATATGCGCGTAAATGTGTAATTACAACATATATGAAAAATATATGAACTTGAGAAGAAATAGAAATGAAAAAAAATTTTTATTTTAACCGTTTTAATTTTTCATATATGTTGTAATTACACATTTACGCGCATATCTTTAAAACGGTAACTCTTTCGGTTAAAATGTTAAGGACAGTTTTAAAGAAAATTGTTGGGTCTATAAGTTTCATTTGAATGATTTTGCGCTAGGGCTTACATTAACGAAGTTACCACCGTTGGTAATCTTTGAATCCGAATATCTTTGGATGCACACATGTAATGGTTGTGATCTTTTCACAGGTGGGTTATTTTATTTTACTTAAGGTGTATGCAAAAATTCAGCAAAATCTGATTGTTTTTGAAGACAAATACATAGTAACTGAACTATTGAAAATTTTATTTTTTTTTTAAAAAGCCCTGTTTTCGAAGAAAATATTAAACCCCTTACGTAACTTTTTGAGCAAAAAATGGTCTTAAAATGTAAAGAATCATCCATTGCAAATATTTAGATGCAGTTACTACATAGAATTTGAATTTAGTTTAAGAGTTATAAGAAAAAATTTGTGACTTAAAGGTGAAGTTTGACCTTGAATTTATCTCTTATTTGACCTAATCCGATAAAACTGAGTATGAGGGCATAATATATAGACCATCCACTATTAGAAACCATTTAGATATTTGAGGTTATTCCAATTGACCCTTAAATTGTCGCACAGTGTTATCAGCATATATGTGTTTCATGTATTTATAATGAAATTCATATAGCAATGTTTTGGAGATATCTAATATGGCCATTCCAATATAAATAGGTTTGTCGAATATTACTTCTGTTTTCAGAAGTTCAATAGCAGCCAAATTATCGTCAAATATTGAGCGGCTGTGAAAATTTGGTTTGGATATTAAGTCTTCAGCTCCAAAACGTCCTTGCCAGCGTGTTACAAGTTTGATATCGCGTCGAAGTCGAACATTCTACATTGTTTTTCCAAAAACCGCATTACACATTAGTTTGAACAAATTTTTTTCGAATTCATTTTTAGCCTTTTGTCTTAAACTGGTATTTAATTCAATATACGGTTTCATCCAATCAGTTTGAGATAATTTCAAAGCACGATAAATTTTTGTCACTTTTACCCCTTCATTTAAATATTCCTTTAAATTACAATAATGAACAACATATTTGCTTTTATTATACAAAGTTGCCAGCAGTCTTGCCCCTTTGCAACCTGGTGGAGTTGTTTTTTCTGGAGCGAAAGGTAATTCTTTATGCTTATCGTGTAAAGAAGTAGGATATTCCATATCAACCTCCAAAATGTATCCTGAATGTATCAAATGTATCAAATGTAACTGAGAATCATCAGGAATATCAAAGTTTAAATTATTGGTATCTTCGACCCACTGAAGATTACTGTATGGTAAGTACTGAGTCATAGCCCATGAATACATTGCATTAATGTCGTAATACAAAAGATATGTCGAAGCCTGGTTAGGATCGTAATCTGGCATGTATTTGTTGTTTGCCTTTGTTTATCTTTTGGAACACTGTGTGAGGCCTCCACGAATTCCATTTTCTATAAACATGATCACATCAACATCTTGCACGAGTTCAATTTCTACCCCCGTATATTTCAGCATCGCATCCCAAGCAAGTCCAGGTGCAGTGTAATAATGTGCTGGATCGAGATTGTAATTAGTAATACAGCCTTCTCTGAAATTTTCAAACACATCTGCAAGTAGCAACACATCAGTTTTCAAATAAAGATCGCTGTATTCACCAAGAGTTTTTATATCAAATTTTAACCAAACTGTTTGAGCATGTTCGTAGTCTTCAGAACTAATATGGCATTTTCCTAAGGAACTATAAAACTTTTCTATTCCTGGCAATTGGGTTTCTACTAAATTTGACCAATTTGATATATATTCGTATGGGAACACTCCTTTCCTCTTAAGTAACTTCAACTTGTCATCGCTTATGTTTAGAAACTGTGAATCTATAGTTTTTTTTTCAGTTAGATAGGATGCTAATTTATCAAGTGATGCGGCCATGAAACGGAATGAGTCAATAAACTTGAATTTTATATCGCAGTCTTGTATGTATTTGATCATAGAAATATAACTTTCTGTGTTATAAGGTATTATTTTTAAATGTCCGGGGATTCTATTTGATATATCTTTTATCAACAAATGAGCATCATATCCACTGAGATTGTGTATGACGATAGGGACTGTTTTACTGTCTTTGTAATTAATATTACATCCCTGATGTGCAGGTCCTCTGTATTTGCCCGTTAGATGGCAATGATCTTTAACTTTAACATCTGATTCGTTAAACTGTATGTTACAGATATAATAATTGGGCGCAGATATAAAGCTCCTCATTTGCTCTACTGTGAGTTTTTCCATAGGTTTTATATATTTCAAAATACATTCCACTGTACTTGCTATGGTTTGAAGTTCCTTAGCAAACCATTGCGGACAACTTAAACCTCTATAGCTCTTATAATATGTGAAGTTATCATCATACGAGCATTTCAGAAAATATCCCACGCTGTGAGCCTCATGCTGCATATAGTGCTCTCCATTTCCTTTTTTTATAGATACAGGCTTCAAAATGCATTCAAAATCTGTATAAATAACAAATGGAACTCGCTCTTTATTTTTGAAATTTCCAAATTTCACACTTTTTTGAGGTGGAAAAGTTACTTTATACTCGTTGCGTTTCCCGCATTCCTTAATATGAATTTGCAATTTCTCATCTGAATAAAAGTAATAAAGGCATCGATCGCAAAGGTATTTGACTCCATGCCGCAATGATAACTGACTTGATACGAGTCGCGAAATATGTTTGATCCAGACATAATGATATTGTATTACTTGGTCTTTTTCAACTTCTTCGTTGTAAATATTTTGTATCAACAATAAATTTACATGTTTTTCACGTTTATTTTCAGTTAACCTAGTTGGTAGAATCTTGTATGTGTCTTTCTTTTCCTTGCTAAGTTCGTACACGTTGATGCTTATGTCATTTAAAATTTCAAACTTTTTTATGTCTAACCTGTTAACTGGAAACGTAATGCCTTTAAATCTCAAAATGGTAGAATAATGTGGATATTTTGAAACGCGACCAGGATTTGTATTAGCAGGGAATAATGCAGAAACAATAGCCCATGCAAAGCAAGCATTATCATTATTTTTAACGTTGACGCAAGCTCTCTTCTTTGCAATATATTGAGGCAATTCTAAAAATGATTTACCATTCATAGGTGCATATTCATTTATGTTAATTGTAAGATTAACAATTTCTTTTAGCGCCCAGCCACTATCCCTTTCTTGGAAATCATCAAGTTTTTTTAGAATTTTGTTTTTGACGTTTTCTTCAAACCAATCACTTAGATTGGTGTCCAATGATATTACAGCATTTTTTGTATGCAAATTTTTTATTTCCTCTATTTCTTCCTCCGCGGAAAATTTTACAAAATTTGCAAAAAAGACTGTGTTCACCTTTACAAATATGTGCTGTGTCAAAATGCTGCTTATTTTCTGCTTGAACGTGTCTTCACAATCTTTAAGGAAATTTATAGGGTCCTTATGAGCTAGGTTTACTATTGCTCCAGTTCTTAATCTAACAAGAAAAAACATATTTTAAAGATTTAATTGACAGTAAGTATTGTGTAAACTTAAAGAATATTTAAATCGAATTTACCTTCCACAGAAAGCTGATTCAACATCTTCCCATTTGACGCTAATCGGCGACCAGTTATTGCGATGCTTTAATTGCATCCGATATCCCTGCACCAGACCGATGGCATATGTTATCTTTTGTTTCTCGCCAATGTTTCTCGCTTTCTTCAAAAAGCAATCACGTAGAACACCCAATGCTTTGGAGCACTCTTTCACCCCCTCCGGAATCAGCTCAACATCATTTTTTTCTCTCACAAATGCTGACTTCGCATTCTTTACGAGGGTGTTTACTAGTCCTTCCATATTTTTTGTTTTGTTTTTTTTTTGCTATTTTTAGTTGCACGTTTTAAAATGAACTGAATAACTTGAAAAATAAACCAAGCATTTATAACAAAACATATTGCGAACATGCAACCACCAAAACAATTAACAAACAATTATGTCAAGATATCAAAATTTTAAATACAATCAATTGCGGTCACTTGTGTTTAAAATTTTTGCTTTTAACGTAAACAATTAAAATATATAAAAATTCATTTGGGAAAATGTGGTCAAATTCAGGGTGATAAAATTTTCACAGCATTTTTATTCTTTTTTTTTTTGTGGTTTTTCAACTGATATTGAAAATGAAATAAATTTTGTATGCCAACAAAAACCAACAAATAACACATTTTATACGCAGTTTTTCAGAGTTTAGAGTTGTGGAGAACATGTTTTTATCTACATTTTGTTCACTAAGAAGCATGAGATGAAATAGCACAGTGTTAAGGCATTCAATTCGAATGCTTGCGGCCCGAGTTCAATCCCGGGCTATGAAAATAACACTTTTATATTTTTCATTTATAAAATAGCTAAAAATTATATGCATTAATAAAGAAGTATTCACATTTAAATTAACTTGCTTTGTTTTTATTAATATCAGCATAGCATTGAACGTGGTCTTGTCTTATGCCTCAGCTTACTTTACTCAGAAACATGTGTTTCGGATAAAACATCAGAATCAACCTTGCGCCTGAGCAATTTGGTTTGTGCCTCGACTTATTTATGTGTCTCGGCTTACTGGGGCCAGATTAATCTTTGCTTTATAAAACATCCGAATCAACCTTGCGCTTGAGTAATTTGTCTTACGCCTCAGCTTACTTTGCTCAGAAACATGTGTCTCGGCTTACTGGGGCTCGGCTTACTGGGGCCAGATATGCTTTATAAAACATCCGAATCAACCTTGCGCCTGAGCAATCTGGTTTGTGCCTTGACTTATTTACCCCCACCAGAGGCGCGGCGCATTTTTCCAGAACAGGGTGACCCACAAATCATTTAAAAGCATTTAGCCAAGACAACAACCTCATTTAGCCAAGACAACAACCAAAAAGTGTGTTAGAACTCCCATAGCCTCACTACTCAAATTTTAAATCCAAGTGATGCGCCGCGTTAGCGTTGCGTTTCATCACGGTGATTTATAAAATGATGCCATTAATCCACCACTATTTAAGATTTTCAAGTGACAACACTGGTCATATATGTAATACAGGGCTGCAACAGATTAAAAGCGGTAGAAACCTAGATTCTAAAGTTTTTCAGCCAAAGCCGAACATTTGAATTATGGCATAGGTAATTATGGCCCATTCCAAGCTTGGATTCGTTGCTTTGAGTTTGTGTTGCATCTTTCCTACAAACTTCCTATAAAAAAATGGCAAGCCCGAGGTCAACATGATAAGAAATCGTTGCAGAAAGAAAGGCGATGCCTCAAAAAGAGTTTTGGTAAAAAATGGGGCTTATGCAGATGAAGCTTCAAGCCCAAAGCAAATGGCAGAAGAGGTAATACTAATGGCAACACAGCCAGGAGAGCGTTTTCTCGCACCGAGTTACTAGCTTCAATAACAGGCATAAATTTAAATTTATTGAAGCATTTACATATCATTTTAATAACACTTTCCGCCTAGTTTGAGGTTGATATTGTATTAAAACAAGTGAATTTTTTTTTAAAACTATAAATGGTATTGCATGTCAGCTACACTACACAAATTATTGGAGCATTTTCCAACTATAGTTCTCTTATTTTTAAACAAAGTCTAATCTGTACCTAATAAAATTAAATTATACATAATAAAAAAATCTTAAACAAAAAATAGATGATAAATAAATAATACATAATACAAAAAATCCGAAAAAAACAATACAAAAAAAATCGAAAAACAAAAATATATAAAATACAAAAACAATAAACGATAATGAAAAACAAAAATTATTATTAAATAATACACTTAAGAATATTATGCACCAGATAATTTTATATCTGATAAAGAAAATATTGAATATATATATATATATATATATTAAGGCGTGATGAAATATATGGGATGAGATTTTTGCTACGAAGCGGGACTGAGACACTGAAAACTTACAGCATTTTAAGCAACATGGCCGAATGATTCTGCTCTCCGACGAATTTCGAACCGCCAACTTTTCAAAAATAGCTTTTGATATGAATGCGTTTAAGAAATATTGGTTCAAGAGTGTTTTTTGTTCATAAAAGGTGAACTATTGCTCTAGATCAATGCTGGATTGTGATAAGAAGATACCATTAAAACAAAAGTTTGCAAGAGACCCAGTTTCGAACCCCAGCAGCGACAGAAAATTATTTCAATTAAAATAATTTTTCTGTACGGCCGCCACCTCTCTGTAGACAATGGCAAACCTCAGAGAGTAATCAAAATGCCATGTAAAGCTACTTGAGAATAAGAACATTTCGTTCATCGCCGTTCGGAGTCGGCGTTAAGCCTGTAGGTCCATTTCTCGGTCAATAGTGTACAAACTTAATAACACGCACAACACAATTGATCCTAAGAAGCTAGGTCAAAGTCCTTTCAATTGCTGAAATGGCCAGTTATTTATTTATTTATTTTTTTATTTTTTTTATGCCAACGACTCAACACAAATTCGAGATAAATATATCAGTCGTGTTGGTTTAATGTTATTCTTAAAATTTATGTAGTGTTTGTGAAATATCCATCGAGTGGTTGTGTGATGGCAGCCGTGTTTTCAAAATGAATCGTGTCACCCCACAAACTCCGTTTTAATGTGTATTTAGTGTTTTTGTGTGTGTTTAATGCGTTTTTATTGGGTTTTTGACATTTTTCTATTCATTGCAACAAATGCGACCAGCCATTTCTCTTAAAGTCCGTCAACATGGGCAACCGTAGCTACTAGACCTGTTGAAACTGCGACTCTGACCTCGATATTAGCGATGAATAATAAATTTGGATTCGATGACTTTTATTCAATATTTTAGTTTCTTAAAAATGGGGCCATTAAACCGATTTATGCGTGAAAACGGAAAAATTCCTTTAGTGAAACGTTTCACTCCACCATTTTTCATACATCGAAAAACGAACATTTTCAAAGTATCCCCATCATTTTTTGCCGAAACCACGTATGTTCAAATCCGAGAGCATAGAAATTAAGAAGAATGTACATTCTTGCGATTTAAATCAAAAACAATTAAAAAATTATAATTTTTGGGGGTGCTGTAAGCCATCAAAAAGAAGAGAAATGCTTCACCCCACAGCCCCATATTTAGTCGTGAAAATCTGAGCTATTATACTTTACTAATATTTTTTGCTTTCACTTGCGAGCTGCCAACACCGCGAAAAATTTCTTTGTTTCTAGAAAGTTTGAAGTTGAAAATTACATATATTTTTGATTTGTGGTATAACAAAAAAGATATGGATGATATTTGTCGAAAGCAAGATTTCATATGCAATTAGCCAAGATGAGAAACTTACAATATACAACAGAATTAATAAAAACTTTTCAACAAAAAAAAAACCGACTTCAAAATCACTACAAAGTAAAAATAATTTCAAATAACTTTTCCCATTCATTCCTTGGTCATATTTTAAAAGTTATTTATATGTATTATAATATTGGAAATCTTATCATTTTCATTTTTTCTATTTTGTTTTATTATCATCAATATATTAATTGCTTTATGTTCATAAAAGCTTTGAAGTCGGCGCTTATCTTACTATGTCGAAATCTTTTTATTTTAATTTTTCTAATTTGTTTTATTATCATAAAAATATTAATAACTTTATAAATATAAAAGCTTTTTAGCGATTTTTTTCTTTCAGTTGGCAATTGTTGAGTACGCTGAATGTAGCCAATGTGTTCCATGCATTATTTGTGCAGCTGTTACACACTATGTCATATTCAATATGAGCTTTACAAGCTCACTCAAACCAGTGTAGTGAGAATTTTAATGTGAACAAAGCTTTTAAAATTACTACAGTGTCACCAAGGCACCAAATAGTGCACGGATGGTAAAAGGTCATGATTGTGTGTCAAAGATGAGCGCCGACTTCAAAGCTTTTATGTTCATAAAGCAATTAATATATTGATTATAATAAAACAAAATAGAAAAAATGAAAATGATAAGATTTTCACGCCATCTTAGGTCTCCACGCCATCTTAGGTGTACCATCAGTTAAACTAACTGAACCCTAAAATGAAAGTGTGGAAAAAAGGGAGGAGCTAAACAGCCAAAAACTCTGCCAAAAACAAATTCCGGGTAACTTTCTCGGCATATTGGCAGTATATGTAGAACCTAAGTAGCTTGAGTGGATCACAGTGTAAAGTCATACAAAGGCTACTGATGAGTTGGTGTAGCGGCCAATGAAACAGTCTGTATAGTCAAGCTGTGTGATTTGCTCTATACAGAGCCGTTGTTGTTGTTGTTGGTTGTTGCCTTCTTTGTTCTTCATGTTGTCTTGTTGACAACATGCTTGGCCTAGAGCTCGAAAAACTTGTTTTCAATTTTATGTAATAGTATTCTTGAGGAAAATTTCAAACATGAAACTTTGTTCTTAAAAAATTTGTTTTATCAATTCCTGAAAGTTTGTTGGGTATTTTTCATTTCTGTTTCTTTACAATTTTAAGTGCCACGCCCTTTCTCTAATCCCAACCACTTTATTTACTGTACCTTATACTGATTCTACCTAGCCCTGTGCCAAATTTCAGTTTCCAAGTATCAATATTAACCGTAACATAGTATTTTTCTTAAAGTGCCACACCCTGTGTACAATCCCGCTCACTTTTTTAATGATTCTACCTATCCACCTACCTGCATACCAAATATTAGTACGCTAGTGTCAATATTAACTAAGATATAGTATTTTATAATATTGAGACGCCCCTTTGTTGAATAACGCCCACGTTTTTGGCCGTGATTTTATGTAACTGTACCTACCCATGTACTAAATTTCAGCACCCTAGTGGCAATATTATTCCATATGTAGTGTGTTTCTAATATTGTCACACCCATTTGTCGAATAACGCCCACTTTCTTTACAGTAATTTTTAAAAATTGTATCTACCCCTGTACTTAATTTCAGTACCCTAGTGTCAATACTATTCGAGATACAGTGTTTTTCCAATATTGCCACACCCCTTTGTCAAATAACGCCCACTTTATTGACTGTAATTTGTAATAACTATGCCTACCCATGGACTATAAATTTCAGCACCCTAGTGTCAATATTATTCGACACATAGTGTGTTTATAATATTGCCACACCCCTTTGTCAAATAACGCCCACTTTATTGATCGTAATTTGTTATAATTGTGCATACCCCAGTATTTTGACTGTAAATTTCAGTACCCTAGTGTCAATATTAACTGAAATACAGTGTTTTTTATATTGACACACCCCTTTGTCGAATATCGCCCGGAGGTTAAAAAAGGACCTATAAAAAGTATCTATCTGTTGACAAAAAATTACGGAAATCGGGCAAATGCTTTAGGAGTTATCGATGTACAAGTCGTAAAAAGTTGCAAAAAACAAAAAAAAAATGTTTAACAATTGAATTAAAACAAAAGAAACATAAAATAAAGTGTGATTAAAGAAGTGAATAAAATAAAGATTTGTTTTAATTAAAAAAAAAAAAAAAATAAACAACAATCTTAACTAGAATTAAAGTAAAAAAAAAAAACTATGTGCATAAAAGGTGACATTAAGGTGACACAAAGTTCGTATTAGGGTTAGTAATTCTCACTACTCATTTACGATATCAGATCGCCAAAAGTCTCCACTAATCTATAAAAAAAAAAAAAAAAAATAAATAACTGGACATTTCAGCCCTTGAAAGGACTTTGACCTAGCTTCTTATGATCAATTGTGTTGTGCGTGTTATTAAGTTTGTACACAATTGACCGAGAAATGGACCTACAGGCTTAACGCCGACTCCGAACGGCGATGAACGGAATGTTCTTATTCTCAAGAAGCTTTACATGGCATTTGTATTACTCTCTGAGGTTTGCCATTGTCTGCAGAGAGGTGGCGGCCGTACAGAAAAATTATTTTATTCAAATAATTTTCTGTCGCTGCTGGGGTTCGAACCTGGGTCTCCAAAGTTCTTTGACATAGCGGCCACGCACTTTAACCAACTACGCCACGGTCGCCAACTCTCCACTAATCTATTTAGTTATAATTGCGCTCGTTGTTCTTGCGATCATTTCGCTGGATGCATTAATTTTTCTATTTCGGACAACAGTACACAATTTTGCGTTCTCTCCAAAGATCAGCAAATTTGTTTAGAAATTTTGTCATTCTATCGCATAAAGTGGTTTTCTTACAAAACTTAAAAAAAAAAGAGGCTATGTGCATGTGTGACACAAAGGTCGTATTAAGGTTAGTAATTTTCAGTACTCATTTACGATATCAGATCGCGAAAAGTCTCCACTAATCTATTGAGTTATAATTGCGCTCGTTGTTCTTGCGATCATTTCGCTTGATGCATTCATTTTTTTTTCTATTTCTCTCCAAAGATCAGCAAATTTGTTTAGGAATTTTGTCATGCTATTGTATCCAGTGGTGGTCTTACAAAATTTATAAAAACGAAAAAATAAAAAGAGAAAGAAATATACCAACATTAATTTTATTTCATTTTGGAAAAAAAAAATAAAAATAAGATATATTTACAAAAACAAAAAAAAATATTAAATTTTGTGTACATACTTATATACACATATACATACCAATATTTATAAAAAAAAAAAACAAAAAAAAAGATATATACTAAAATAAATCTTACATCTCAATCATACTATAAACATTTCTTATAATTTTTTTTTATAGTTTCGCAACCATACTTATAAAATAGTCCATATTAAACAAGCAATTTTTTTATACAGCTGTTGATCTGTACATAAAGCTTTGCTTAAGTTAATCATTGTCCACGGTGATGTGTTCAATTTTGTTTTCCAGTGGCGGTTTTGCATGTTTTTATTTAATTTTTTTTCCTAATTTAAAATTTCTGTGTGTAAAATATTTATTAAAGACAGTTTCCGTTTCGATTAAAAATACCATTCATTAAACCAAAAAAAGAAAAAAAAATTCAAATTTTGAAATATTGTCATAAAATAAATAAAAGTCGTGTGTTTGTTGCTCATAGAATTTAATATAGGCTTTCAGGCACACTCTCTTTGAAATAAGCCCAGTGACAGTTTTATAATTAAAAATTTTATTTATATTAAAAAACAACAAAAACAACAATAAAATAAAAACAAAACTATTTTATCTCAAATAGAAAGCAGCATTGACAGCTGAAATTATCATATATTATTTTTCCATACATATACTTACAAATAAAAGACAAACTCTATTGCTTTTTATTAATAAATTCCTATAATTTTATTTCAACTAAAGCCTTTTTTCCCTACAAAACAATTTTATGCTATATGCTATTTTTCTTTGCTGTGTTAGTAAAACAAGTTTGTTCATTAATCGGTAGTAGATTTTTCAAATTCTTAGTGGTGTTGGTGAAACAAGTGTATCTAACGACTATCAAAGCTGAGCGTTTATACGCGTTTCCGGTTTTTTGCTTCTTGGCTGTTCATTGATTGTGTATTTTTTTACACAGTTGAACAAAGTTTAACATTTTAATTCTTTGATTTTTTTTTTCAATTGAGTTTCAACGGAAATTTACACTTTTCTTCTGGGTTTTTTTTTTAAAGATTTCAATTCGTTCTCCAAGCAATTTTTATTTTCTATTGGTTAACATTTCCGAGTTATTTCTATTTTTTTTCTTCCATCCTTGCGGCCACTCTGTGCTTACATTGTTTCGCTTTAAATAATTAGGTTAACTTATCGAACTAATACTCTTTAAAATGGATTCTCTTGATAAATTTATCTATCTGACCGACAGTCTGAGGGAGTTTGAAGCTGACTTCAACGATAATACGATAACTAATTATTCAACACATTCGCTAGAGGTTCACCGGGATGAGATGAAATCGATGTGGCAATGCGTTAAAGCCTCATACGAGGCATGTCTACACGAACTTTCAAAAGCAAAGAAAGAACCTGACGTGGATCTAGAAACTCTGAAGAATCGCTATCAGACGTCATATTCAACATATGTACGCTGCATAGCTCGGATAGGCGAGTATATCCAAGAGCTATCGCTTGCAGCTATTCCAACAACGATGCATCCAAGAAGTCACGACTCCGCCAGCCACTCTATACACTCACCAGATTGTGACATAGAAGTTTTCAATGGGAACTATCTATTCTGGCCATCGTTTCGTGACATGTTCACGGCGATTTATATTAATAATTCTAGATTGAGTCCAGTTGAGAAACTTTTTCATCTTAACCAAAAAACACGAGGTGAGGCTCGTGACATTGTAAAAAAATCTCCACTTACAAATGATGGTTTTTCAACTGCGTGGCAAAATCTTAAGGATCGCTTCGAAAACAAACGAATCCTTGTCAACAGTCAGCTTCGTATCCTTTTTAACCTTGAAATTGTTTCTGCTGAATCCGGAAGATTAATAAAACAACTTCAACGTGACATTAATGGTTGCATTTCCGCTCTCAAGATGTATGATATAAAAATTAATAACTGGGATTCAATTTTCATATTTCTTTGTTCCACTCGCTTGCCTGAAGCAACGCTCGCTCTCTGGGAACAATCACTCAAGAGTAAAACAGAGATTCCTAAATGGGAAGATTTAGATTCCTTTCTAACAAGTCGGTATCAGACACTTGAGACCGTTTCAGATATTAAATCTTCAGTTAATTCAAAGTCTGTTACTCAGAAAACTTCAAATATTCCCAATCGCACTTCACCAAGGAAAGTTAACACGTATCATTCGAACATTTCTAACACCACATCGTGTAAACTCTGTCCTAATCAGCAGTATATCATTCGACAATGTCCAAAGTTTTTAGATATGAATCCAGTTGATAGAATGGCAGTAATCAAGAAACATGGTCTCTGTATTAATTGTTTTGCAAAGGCTCATGCTCTTAAAGATTGTAAAAGCACGTTCAATTGCTTCACATGTCACAAGCGACATAATACTCTGTTGCATAGAGATATGTCCAATTCCAATTCCAATTCCAATGCTCTTTCCAATTCGTATGCTAACTACAATTCTAATTCGAATGCTAGGTCCAATGCTAATTCTAATTCTAATGCTAATTCCAAATTTAACTCCAATTCTAATTTTACAACTATTGCTCCACTTACTTCCACGGCTAATTTATTCAGGCCTAGAACAGAACAGATGAAAATACAGTCCACTGAAGATTCCGCTTCATTTAATACCATCCAAAATTGTTTCGCATCCAGTTCAAAAAGTATTCTCTTGGGTACAGCAGTGGTTCGAATATGCCACTTAGGTATAACTTATTCTGTACGTGCACTTATTGACTCTGGATCCGAAGGCACTTTCATTTCTGAAAGACTCCTAAACTTTCTAAAACTTCCTTGTCGTGCAGTTCAAGCTAAAATATCAGGCTTGAATAATGCAATTTCCGCAAAAGCACAAAAGCTTTGCTCCTTCGTGCTTAGCTCACCACTAAATTCTAATATATGTATCGAAGCTTCAGCACTTGTCCTACCTCATCTCACTGGAAATCTGCCAACTTGCTCCATTGACTCAGCGTTTTTTTTATAATCTTCCAAATATAAAACTTGCAGACGTTGAATTATTCAAGAGTTTTCACGTAGATCTCTTAATTGGCGGAGACTTACTTCCTTCTATTTTGCTTGACGGTATAAAACGCAATGTTTGCGGTTCGTTACTTGCTCAAGAAACCATCTTCGGATGGATACTAACTGGTCCAGTGAAAAATAGGGTAGAATCCAATTCAAAAACTTTGGTATCATTTTTCAATGAAGTATCCATTGACCAAGAGATTCTTCGTTTTTGGGAGGTGGAGGATGTCCCCAGAAAGCCTCTAGTAACACATTCCGATCGTGTTTGTGACGAATATTACGTTCGCACCACGAGACGTAACGAAGATGGTCGATACATCGTATCTCTTCCATTTAAAGATTTTCCTGAAAAGATTCAGCTTGCTAATTCACGTGCTATAGCTTGCGCTCAATTCCAAAGAAATGAACCACGAATTAGCAAAAATCCAGAGCTGAAGACTCAATAGGATGAAGTTAAAAAAGAATATTTCCATTCGGGTCATATGAAAAAGGTTCCCATGCCAAAGTTCACAAGTTTTCCAAAGCATTATTACTTACCACATCACGCGGTTATTTAACCTGAAAGTAAGACAACAAAGCTCCGTGTTGTCTTTAATGCTTCCTGTCCTTCGTCTAACTGTAAGAGTCTTAATGACATTTTGCATACGGGCCCGGTACTACAATCCGATTTGACACTCTTTATACTAAAATGGCGTTTTTACCTATATGTTTTCAACAGTGATATTCAAAAGATGTACCGTCAAATTCTCGTGGATTCCAACCACACTCCTTTTCAAAGAATACTCTTTCGAGAATCTCCAACAGAAGAAATTTAAGATTACGAGTTAACCACAGTTACCTTCGGAGTCAATTGTGCTCCATATTTGGCTATCCGAACGCTTTTTCAGTTAGATGTTGATGTTGAGACATCATATCTGCTGGCTAGTACTATTTTGCGTTCTTCCATGTATGTCGATGATGTTCTCGGTGGTAGCCATG
This sequence comes from Pherbina coryleti, assembly GCA_943735915.1. Classification (NCBI taxonomy): domain Eukaryota; kingdom Metazoa; phylum Arthropoda; class Insecta; order Diptera; family Sciomyzidae; genus Pherbina; species Pherbina coryleti. The sequence continues at coordinate 104,165,225 of OX030948.1, read as the reverse complement.
ATATTCCCACTGCAATCAAAGCCAGAGATGAAGTCATTTCGGCCCTTGACTCAGCAGGGTTCTCCCTACGTAAATGGACTTCTAACTCAAAATATGTTCTTGAAGGACTTTCACGTGAACATCTCTTAAATGAAGATTTTCTATTGTTCACTGATAGCAGCAATGCAAAGACATTAGGTATACGGTGGAATGCTCATTCCGACAAGTTTTATTTCGTTACAGGACCTGTTGGTCAAAAAACAAACATCACAAAACGCGAAGTACTTTCCCAGATTTCAAAGCTCTTCGACCCTGCTGGTTGGTTAGCTCCTTGCATTGTTCTTACTAAGATATTAATGCAACAGATTTGGCTAGAAAAAATAAGCTGGGATGAAAATTTGCCGTTAAAATGTCTTGAATCCTGGCACTCATTTGTAGCAAGCTACCCATATATAAACCAAATTCAAATTCCAAGATGGGTCACATATTCTCCAGAATATGATATTCAATTTCACGGGTTTTGTGATGCGTCCGAAAAAGCTTACGCTGCAACAATCTATGTCAGAGTCGATTCCACGTTAGGTCCTATCTCAACACATCTGTTGACTTCCAAAACTAAAGTTGCTCCTATCAAAACGATTTCTATACCAAAACTTGAGTTATGAGGGGCATTACTTTTGGCTGACATGGTTGACTCTTTGATTCCACAACTGAATATTGAGAAGCACAAACTGTTCTTATGGACAGATTCCACTATTGTGCTGGCATGGCTAAGAAAACCACCATGCTCATGGAAAACATTTGTTGCGAACCGAGTGTCCAAAATCATAGAATCTGTTGGTTGTGATAACTGGTTTCATGTAGATACCCATTCCAACCCAGCAGACTTAGCAAGTCGTGGTCTTTTACCGCAAGAACTTCTTGGTAATGACTTATGGTGGCATGGGCCTCATTGGCTTAGAGGTCCACCTGAACATTGGCCAAGACTCGCACTAGATGAGACTAATGAAACACAGCTTGAAAAGAAACATATTAAATACAATTTTACATTTTTTCAAAACTTTGAGGACATTCTTGAGCGTTTTTCATCATTTTCAAAGGCAGTTCGAGTCATTGCATACATATTCAGATTTTTCCATCGCTCGCACCCAACATATCGTTGTAAAAATTCAGAATCATCGATTACTGTAACAAGCTCTGAAGTACGTCATGTAAAAAATCGTTTGATAATGCTCTGCCAAAAGGTGGGATATGCGAACGAATATCGTGCATTATCAGAAAAGGACGAAATTCTTTCATCTAGTAGTCTACTTAATCTCAATCCTTTTCTAGATGATTCAGGCATTTTAAGAGTATGTGGTAGACTTGTAGTTTCAGCTGTCATGTCGTATGATGAACGACATCCTATAATACTTCCCTACAACTGCCAGTTTTCACGTCTTCTCATTCGACTTACTCATGAGATTTCATTGCATGGAGGCAATCAACTTGTCCTTCGTTTAATCCGCCTACAATTTTGGATTCCTAAGGTTAAAACCTTATGTAAACAACAATTTTCAATTGCAAAACGTGTGTAATATTCAAACAACGTCTGCGCACCCAGTTAATGAGGGCACTACCCCCTGAGCGCACGACATTCACGAGACCATTTGCACACACCGGTCTCGACTTCGCAGGTCCTTTTGATATAAAGAACTATACAGGCCGAGCCTGTCTCATAACGAAAGGGGTTTTTTTTTTAACGAGGAGTAAAAGCATCGAAAGCCTTAGTCAGTGCGAGACTTTAACCCGCTAAATATCTCCTCAGTCGAAACGGTTGGATCCTCCAGGAACCACCGTTAGGTATTTTGTCTGGAGGCCGTCAAAGCATTACTTACTCAATCGTCAGTTATTGATCATCAGATCGTCGGTCCGGTTGTCCGTCATCAGTAAAGAGGGAACTGCCGTTGCGCCTGCGTTGCGTAGGTTCGTGCGCTCGTTGTGTCGTACCCGTTCAATTCGGCGAAGCTCAATCATAATTTTTGCAGCTGCTGCCTGAAACGCTTCCCATTTCTGCAGTGTGTCGCACATGTGATCCACAATATTCCCTAAGGTAGGAGCCACACCAAAAGCTTCCGCTATTTCAGCTCGTTCTACGATGAAGCGCGGACAACTGAATAAAATATGCCCAGCATCTTCAATCTCCTCAGGACAGTCTGTGCAGAATGGGTCGTCTTCATGTTTAAAACGGTGAAGGTACTGCTTGAAGCAGCCATGTCCGCTAATAAGCTGTGTGACGTAGTAGTCCACTTCACCATGTTTGCGGCTAGCCCATTTGTCCACATCAGGGATAAGAGCAAATGTCCATCTCCCCTTTTGTGATTGCTCCCAGCGACGTTGCCAAGACTCGATAGTGCACCGTCTCTCGTCAGCCTTTGATGAGTTTGCGCCAGCTTGAAAGGAGCGCTGAAGTTCGCACGCCAGTATGTCTATCGGCGGCATTGCCGCTATCAGTCCGATTGCTTCGTCTGATACCGTGCGAAATGCGCTAGCAACCCTCAATGCACTATGGCAATATGTGGCCCGAATACCCGATATGTACGACGCTTTGTGAGTGGCATCCGCCCACACTGGTGCTGCGTAGAGAATGATGGAACTTGTGACTCTAGCTAGGAGTTTCCGTCTGCTGGATCTTGGTCCACCGATGTTCGCCATGATGCGCGATAGTGCACCGTTCACCTTCGACGCCTTTTCGCTAATTGCTTGTAAGTGGTCCTTAAAGGACATACGAGTGTCAATGAGCACACCGAGATAGCGCAAGGATGGTAGTGAGGTTATGATATGCTCTTCTGCGCTAAGGGTAATGCTTTCGCGTACTTTACGAGAGCTAAGAAGAACCACCTTCTTTTGAGAACAAGAACATTCCGTTCATCGCCGTTCGGAGTCGGCGTTAAGCCTGTAGGTCCGGTTCTCGGTCAATTGTGTACAAACTTAATAACACGCACAACACAATTGATCATAAGAAGCTAGGTCAAAGTCCTTTGAAGGGCTGTAATGGCCAGTTATTTATTTTTTTTTTTAAGAAGAACCACCTCGGTTTTTTTCGCTGCCAACTCTAGATCAACACTTCGCAGCCACGTTGTTACATTGGATATCGCTTCACTGCATGATGCTTCAAGCGTATGAAGGTGTTTTGCCACAGATACCAAAGCAATGTCATCCGCGTAACCGATTAAAGTGGTATTCGCAGGGAGATCAATGCCAAAAACGACATCATACATGACGTTCCATAAAGTTGGCCCCAGCACTGAGCCTTGTGGAACACCTCTAGAGACTTTGTAATGCTTTACACCATCGTCAGTGTCGTAAAGCAGCCATCTGTCTTGGAGATAATTGGCGATAATTCGCTGTAGATACCCTGGTGTGCCGAACATGCCTAGAGCTTGCAGTATTTGCGTCCAGCTCGCTGAGTTGAAAGCATTTTTGACGTCGAGAGTTACCACTGCGCAGTACTGCTTATCGCCACCCTTCCATCTTACACCATTTGTCGCGTCGCGGGCAATTTTCATCACTGCTTGGATAGCGTCGACGGTAGATTTTCCTCGACGAAAGCCGAATTGCTTCACGGATAGGCCACCTGGTCCTTCCAGGGTATCTTGGAGTCTTCTTACGATGATGCTCTCGAGTACTTTTCCCAGTGAGTCGAGCATACATAGGGGTCTGTATGCTGAGGGCTGATCGGGGAGTTTTCCTGGTTTGAGAAGCAATACCAACCTTTGGTATTTCCAGCAAGACGGAAAAATTCCTTCCTGAAAACAGGCGGTGTACATTTTGGCAAACAGGCCGGGATCTGCTCGTATGGCAGTTTTCATTGCCACGTTTGGGATACCGTCCAACCCAGGTGTCTTGATGTCGGAGAATTTTCCCAACGTCATGAGTACTTCATCAGCCGTCACTGAAGGGATGTCACCTATGTCACTTGATATGCTATATGGATGCATTTGGTATCCCTGTGGAGGGAAAAGTGTAGAGACCACGTTGTTCATCAGAGCAGGATCCGAAGGCTGTGGGGCTCTAGGTTCTCGCAGTCTGGCTATAACTATCTTATACGCCTTGCCGCAGGAGTCAAAATCCGCGGTGTCCCGTAGTTTTTGAAGCATGACCCTTTGCTGGCTCGGATCGTCTTCTTAAGCTGCAGACGGCACGCTTTAAGATCATCATGTAGCGATTGCCAATTCGGGCGATTTCGCGCACGACGTGCTCTTCTGCGAGCTTCGATGCAGCGCCTTCTACACTCGGCAATTCCTTCGTTCCACTAGTATGCTGGCTTTCTGGATGGTGCTCGTCTCCTTCTTGGCATTGCTGCGTCGCATGCAGTGCTCAGTCGCTGTTTGATGTTTGCCACCATTATTGAAGCTCTGTTGTTCATAATTTCTCCTTCGTCCCATAAAAGCCGGAACACTTCAGCATCGAAGGCATGTTGCTTCCAGCCCTGTGTTTGTGCAATGCCAATTTTTTGTCGACGACTTATGTGTTCCAGTTCGATGACGATTGCACGGTGATCACTATGTGTATACATCGACGCTCCATGCTGTGTTACACGCAAGGGAATTGTGTGCAAAGGTAAGATCTACTGCCGACTGCCTCGTACCTGCCTCAAATGTGTGGTGACCATTATTAAGAAGCTCGACGTCTAGTGTTGCAAGACATTCCATCAACGCCATGCCCCTGCGATTTGTGATCCTACTGCCACATCTTGTTGACCATGTATTAAAATCACCAGCAATCATTATGGGAGACTTTCCCCGAGCCTCCGTAACAAGTTTGTTTATCATCCGCTCAAACTGGTTTATGTCCATATGAGGTGGCGCATAGCATGAAAAGAAATAGATTCCCTCGAACTTCACCCAGGTGAATCCCGTATAGGCCACTGGAGCTTTGCTTTGGTATGCCCTGCCACTAGGTGTCCATATTGCTGCTTTGCCTGTTGCGTCTGTCATCCACTTGGAGCCAATCATATTATGATGCTGCTCACTCAATAGGGCAAGATCGAAGTTTCTCTCGAAGACCGCCTGTATCAGTAAGTCCTGTGCTGGGATACAGTGATTTAAGTTGAGTTGGACGATTCTCATAGTTGCCTTTTCTTTACCGCCTTCTGATGTTCTGGGCAACGGGTGCTGCCAGCGGCATGGTCACCTTGGCAAAGTGCGCAGTTTTGTTTATTGGTGCACGTTGCCGCCACATGTCCACCTTCTCCGCACTTTCGTGCAGCCCCTAGCAACATGGTTGTATTTCCAACACCTGAAACATCTCTTCGGTGAAGTGCTTTCTCGTACTCTGCAGGATACCCAACCAATACGTATCCGCTGCACTTTTAGGACCTTAACTGCATCTTCGACCGGTAGGATACGCTGTTTGTGTGCCTCGACGTTCTCTTTGGAGATTCTTATCGATCCCTCTTTCGGGCGCCGTATCTCGCACTGCGTATGAAGTGCGTCCCATACCTCGGTTTTAGTTGTAACCTCATCCAGGTCCCTCAACTGGATAACGATGGAGTGGGTTTTCATCGACACTTTGGCAGAGTCACCTAGCACGTTCTCTACTGCTGATTTGTACGATCCGGTGTTTTGCTCCGGTGCACGCTTGAGTTCCAGCAGAAGCTCATTCCTCGCGGTGCGTCGGATTGAACTTACATTCTCTCCTAGAGACTTTAGCTCATCGTAATGCCAGCGTACGTCTGGTTTCCATTCGCCGATATGATCAGTGCGTTAGGCTTGGCTTTAACCCTCTTCAGGTGCCTCTCCTTTCTTTTTGGGTGAACTTTTGACCACTCCTGTTTCTGCTTAGGCAATGCTGGTAGTGTTACGTTGTTGCCTTTTGTTCGTGCCCCGGGATCTTTAACCTTTGATTTGGTTTTATCTGCTGCTCCAGTATTGGAAGGCACCTCAGCTTCTTGCGCTTGCATCTCCTTTCTGTTTGCAGACAGTATTGCTGCATATGAGCGCTTTTTCTGGGGAATTTCTATCTCAGAGTCTGGTTTCCTCTTCTGAGAAGCCCCTGTTTGCAGCCACGGTGAAGTTTGTGAGGCGTTATTCCGCCTGATCACCTCTTTAGCAACTTCGTCATGCTGTTCTATGGCCGTTAACTCGTAGAGCGCCTTGATGCTCTCAATTGTGTCTCGCATTGGCTGATGGATTGAGCGCCTTTTCCCATCTTCCAACATTTCCACAAGCGTTCTTATGTGCTCTCCGAGTTTACAGAAAGACGTGGAATTCCGACTTTTGCTGCTTTCAGCCACTGTTGGTGTTGTGGTGTGACTGTTTGAGTCTGCATTTCCAATCCTTTGTTGAAGTTTTACTGGGGATCTCGCAACTTCTGACCTTATTTCGAAAGGATTACTTGAACCCGGGCCGCCTCTCTCCGTGTTGACAGGTAGATTTCTTGTAGCTATATATGCTGCAGCGGCCAAGTTAGCCACCGCCACAGCATTTTGGTCATTGGATGACGACGACTGGGAGCCCGCTTGCTCACTCCCTAAAGCCGCCGGTACTGGGGATCCGACTCCCTGCACCGTAAGGTTTTTTCTTACACAACCTATCATTTTGGTTTTATTTTTCAGGGTCTCCTTCCCATAGCATTTTATACCTTCTGCCAGGTTGGTTTTTTTGTGTAAGGGTGTCCTTCCCTTTATAAACTGCCGCCCCTCTGGAGTCGGACGCAGACCAAGGAGCCGCCCAATCTGGGACAGACGCTCTTGGATTTGATGGTTCTGTTTGGTCCGCGGGTGGTATTTTATTTCCCACCTACCCTGCATGACTGCCGAGCTTTCCCCTATTCGCCACCTGGGGACGCGCACTGTAGGGATGCAGAACCCCCCTAGTGCATAACGAAAGGGTATGTCTGCGTATTTGTTTGCTTTGCCACAAAGGCCATCCACCTAGAAGCTACAAGTACCCTGTCCACACCTGCATTCTTAGCAGCATTCAATCGTTTTGTTTCGAGGCGAGGTTGTCCATTACATCTGTATTCTGACAATGGGAAAACCTTTGTCGGTGCTTCAAAAGAACTAACACGTGACTTTATTCAGTCTTCTCACGGCGCGTTATGTTCTAGTTTTAATCATCAAAACGTATCATGGCACTTCATTCCACCTGGCTCTCCCCATATGGGAGCCCTTTGGGAGGCCGGCGTCTAAAGTTTTAAAACGCATTTTCGAAAAGTTGCCGGCTCCTTTAAGTACACGTTTGAAGAATTTTCCACTCTGTTGTCAAGAATTGAAGCATGTCTTAACTCGCGTCCGATTTCTCCTTTGTCAGCAGATCCTAATGATGTTTGTGCACTTACTCTTGGTCACTTTCTCATAGGTGGGCCGCTGTTAGCTCCATTAGAACCGCAAATAAATGAAGCAATTTCAATTATAAATCGTTGGCAGCGACTCAAGGCTCTACAACAACATTTTTGTTCTAGATGGAAGAACGAATACCTGAAGGAACTACATAAACGCAACAAATGGAAAAAACCTCAAGAAAATCTTAAAGTAAATTCCATGGTTGTAATTCGCGAAGAAAATTTACCTCCAAATGAATGGCGTCTAGGTCGAGTCAAGAAAGTTTATTTAGGCAATGATAAGCGTGTACGAGTCGTTGACATTCAAACAGAACGAGGAACAATCACTCGTCCAATTGTGAAACTTGTTGTCCTTCCATCCTCCCAATAACAAAGCAATACGCTCGTACAATACAATAATAAAATTTCATTTCTGTCCTTCCATTTTATTTGTTAATCTTTTCAGCTTAACAATGACCGGAAACAAAAAACAAAACAAACAAACCAACCAACGCTCGACAATTCATCGTTTCAAGTCTGGGTCATTCCAATGTCGGCTCTGCAAACGTTACCATGCTCTAAGACTCTGCAAGCAGTTTTTAAATATGAATACTGAGCAGCGTTTGCGAGTCGTGTTGATTCATAAATACTGTTCCAATTGCTTAGCCCACGAGCATTCTCAAGGCATATGCATCAGCAAAACGGGGTGTCATTATTGCAAGGACAATCACCATAGTCTACTTCATCTCCATCACCACAACTTACTCAAGTGACATTAAAATCCCTTATTGCTCAGCACGTTATTAATCTTCTTCCAACCGCGCTAGTAAAGCCCCATCTAACCGGAACATTCCATTTTGCTCGACTTCTTGTTGATTCGTGCGCAGCTGTTAGTCGCATCTCCAGCTCCTTAGTTAAGCAGCTTAAAATCCCTACAACGAATATTGGCGAAGAACAAGTCTGCACAGTGGTGATACGCGCTCATTCAGACGATAATGTAAAGATGGAAGTAACGGCTAGGGTTGACAATCGAATCAATATGAAAACTCCGTCCAAGTCTCTCGACGCATCCTATAAAGAAAAATTTTCCAACATGGTTTTGGCTGATCCAAGTTTTTACAAATCTGCACCCATATCCTTAGTACTTGGCGCAGACGTTTACCAAAGAGTCATCCAATTTGGGGTAATGCCTAGCAGTGGTGGGCTTCCAGTTGCCCAAAATACAGTTTTTGGGTTGATTTTATCCGGTACTTGCGCCATATAAACATATAGACGACATATAAAGAGGCACTTGTCATGAACATATACATATTTATATATATATTTTTTTTAATGATCAAGAATTAGTGTTAATTATGTATAAATTGATGAAATGCAAACATACACTGAATTTAATTTATAATTATTTACTTATATGTTCCTTACAATTTAAGAATACATTATTTCTAATTTAAGTAATATTATGTACTGTTGAATTTAATATCCAAAATAAAAATATTTGATTTCATATACATATACTTATCAAGTTAATTATAATTGCAGTGATACTGCAAGGCGGGCGGCGATGTTAGTGTGGAAACGCTTTCATTATATAAAAACATAGAATGTAAAAGAATGAAAGAAAAACCTCTATTACATCTTTTGCTTGTGTTCCTATAATTCCGCTATAAGGTATTTTTTAAATTTCCTAACTTCCGCCAAAAGAGACCTCTGGCACTCTTTTTACCTTCTTTTTGGCTGCACATCACGGGTAAAAATTGTTCCACAACTCTAATTTGCCATACATACAGATATTTCAATTATTGATGCAATAAAGAAAACCCGTATTCCAACATATCTAAATCGTTGTGTTTTCATTAATTCTCCTTATTAATTTTTCCTAATTTCTTCTTTTACGGCAAATCTTAAACTCTACTGAGTTAAAAGATTTGCTCTTCTAGAGTACTCCAATTTATCAACGGCTCTTTTTTTGTTGAAGGTAAACAGATCCAATCATAAAGCATTCACTCATATTAAACACAAGAAAAAAAAATGCGTCTTAACAGGTTAACTGTCCAAGGTATAGACTGAGGATTGACTCACACGTCCATTGCTTTTTTTTCAAAATCGCTGTATTAGGAGTTCACATTAATAACTACATGTTTTAAAATAAAGGGTGTTTTTTTTAACAGCCCATATGTGGGCTGTGGACTCCTGGTGCTTTCCGTTCACAGCCCACATATGGGCTGTGGACAGTTAACCTGTTAAGACCACAGAGTACGTCTACAAAATGCGAGTAGTGTTTGAAGCTTATTGTCGAACACAATCCCAGTTGTCATTAAATGACATTTTAATGGTTAGATCGACGATTCAAGAAGAATTGTTTTCAACTCTTTGGTGTTCTCTTTGGTGTTCCCAACATTCCTAATGAAAACCTAAAAAAAAAATAAATAACTGGCAATTTCAGCCCTTTAAAGGACTTTGACCTAGCTTCTTATGATCAATTGTGTTGTGCGTGTTATTAAGTTTGTACACAATTGACCGAGAACCGGACCTACATGCTTAACGCCGACTCCGAACGGCGATGAACGGAATGTTCTCGTTCTCAAGAAGCTTTACATGGCAATTTGATTACTCTCTGAGGTTTGCCATTGTCTGCAGAGAGGTGGCGGCCGTACAGAAAAATTATTTTATTTCAAATAATTTTCTGTCGCTGCTGGGGTTCGAACCTGGGTCTTTTAAAAATATATATCTTGGGAACCAGATGTCTCAGATAGTTAAGCAGCATACCGAAATGTTCGTATTCAAATGAGCTGCAATTTAATACATTGCAATCACGTCACTTCAATTATTTGGATGCTATGCGGCAAAAATCGATTTTTTGCGTTTACAAAAGGTCACGGAGGTGGTCCGGTATGGGTGAAAAAAAAAAATAGTATCCACATTTTTTTCATCCATTTGCAAGTTTTTATCACTAAGGAACTTTGATGAGGAAAAAAGAGAAGGTGTTATTCCATAATATACATTAAGGCGCCTCACCAAAAAAAGTTGTCCGGGCCCTCCCCCCCCCCTCAAAATAAACTTTGGTCTATGTTATGATGGTTCCCCAAATATTGCGGCTCTAACGATAGCCGTCAGCTAGCTAGAATGGTTCGAAAAAACCTCTAAAAATCGCGTAATGTATGGATAACTTTTTTGCCATGATATTTTTAATACGAAAAATTGTCATTAATAGTTTAAATCAAAAAATTATAGAGTTCTGCATCAAAAATTTTGGAAAATTTTACGATATTTGAAGATATTTACTTTTTTGCAGTGATTTTTTATATGTATTTTTTTTTTGCAATTTTCATTAAAATATGTGTAACTCCTCCATCTTTTGCCTGATTTTCAATTCCGAGGTATCATTGGAAAGGTGCTGACTGCTGCTTTTCATTCTTGTCACTAATTTACCCTTATAGGCCTTTTTATGAGGTCGGATATTAGCCAGATTTACTAAATTTGTTAAAATTCAAGAGTAAACTAATTTAAATCATATAGATAAAGATATGAGCTTCGAATGAATTTTTAACCTCAAGGGCTACCTCTGACCGAGGGCTTATGTATTTTATTGGCTGTGATTTGTATTTTTAATATGAAATCGAAAAAAATAGGTCTCAATTATGTAAACCTCTTAATTAAGGCATTACTAACAACCTGTCAAGAGTTCTCTACGATACAATGTGCGCACTAGAAGATATTCGGGTTCAAAATTCACCGAAACCGCTCATTTGCCAATATCTCCGCTTCTCTTTGTCGGACAGAAAATATGCTTACGACAAAATTGTGTACAGATAATTTCTCTTCAAAAATGCACTTAACAGTTTTAACGTAAAAGTAGCAGTTCCCACGCTTTAAGGTGAAAAACAAATGTGCGTTTCTATTATAGTGTGCAATTTTTTTGATGTCATCATTTTGGAACTCAGTTTTATTAATCTCTCGGGAAAGTATTTGCCAAAACAAGAAATTATGTAACATAAGAGACTTACGATGTCATCCATGTTTTGGCTCAAAGTGGATTCTGAGCACTTTTTCGAAAATTTGGCATGGCTGTTTCGCGGTTAATCATAGGAAATATTGTGTTGGTGTCTTAAGCAAAATTGTAGATATTAAATTAGAAAAAAAAAAAAATGCAAAACAAACTTTCCCGAAAAAACTCCTTTTTTTCCATTTTACACCTTTTTGGTCCATAACTCGGCTACACATTCACAAATATGTTTTTTTTTATTTTTTACTTTGTTTCTATTCAAACAAATGTTTTTCAATTCATTTTATAGCTTTCATGCAAAGAAAATATGAGTTTATGTTTGTTATGTATGTATGGAAAATATTTTAATTGTTGACATCCTTTGCACTTGACGCATGTGGTTCTGATAATCTCATATTCATGTGGTTGTAAATGATCATATTCATCTGAATCTGAGTTAGATACTGGATTCATTTGAATGTCTTCTTCTGTGTGTCTTTCATATCTAGTGGTATTATCCGGGTCTTCTGTGCTTTCGTCTTCATCTTCATAACTGCTTAATTTCCTTGACCACGAACATACTTCTGCAAGCAGTGCATCCAGTTTTTCCCCTTGAATCGCGTTTCCATTGGCTTGTTTATCTGGTGGAATCGCTTTCCTTGTTCGTCCGATTCTTGGGAAATTGTCGCAAAAAGGTATCAAAGCGAAAATGTAATTTTAACGTTTTGGATACATTAATTTTATCGAAATAATACAATAGATTATTGTCACTTTTCTTTATATCGTCCCGCTGTACCCGATTTTTCCCTAATTCCCTAATTTCCCGATTCCTCGATGACATCTTTTAGAGCAATCCAGGCATTCTGGTGATTGTTTTTCAGTAAGTTTGGGAAGGCTTCGCTTTTCATTTATTTTCGTATATCTGGTCCATTGAGTATACCTGTTTTCGATTATTTACACAAAAAATGTATAAGCAATAGGAATAGAGCGAAGTTAAACAAATATAAACATAAAAACATTTAAATATACAATAATTAATATAATACGTGACTTGCCTTTCAAAAAGCTATTGAGGGTTTTTTTATATTTTTTTGCATGCCTTTAAGAAGGTAGCGGAACACAATCCCGCTGGCAAGTGTGAGCACTTGCTATAAAATGAATTAAAAAACATTTGTTTCAATAGAAATTGAGTGCAAAATAAAAAAAAATAAACATATTTGTGGATGTGTAGCCGAGTTATTGGCCAAAAAATGTGTAAAATGGTGAAAAAAGGATATTTTTACGATTTTGGGGCACAATATCCATTTTTTTCGGATAAGTTTGCATTTTTTTTCCATAATTAAATATCTAAAACTTTGCTCAAGACACCAAAACAATGTTTCCTACTATAAACCGCGAAACAGCCATGTCAAAATATGGAAAAAGTGCTCAGAATCCACTTTGAGCCAAAAAATTAAGGGCACATATAGGTTACAAATTTTAAAAAAAAAATTTTTTTCGGGAATTTTTTTTCATAGAAAGAAAAAGATATGGTTTTCAAATTTTGCACATATATTTATTAACATTTAAAGAATAAAAAAAAATTTTTCAGAATTTTGCAGCGGTTTTTGACGTTAATTGATTTTTTTTTTTAAAAATGCCAAAAAAATTGACGGTGTGCAGGATATCACCAGTCTGGAACATCTGAGGAAAAAATAAAAAAAAAACAAATTAATCCCTGTTTAAGTGGCCACCGCCACTTTGAAAACGATATCTTTATTCTTTCTATGAAAAAATTTCCGGAAAAAAAATGTTTTTTTAAATTTGTAACCTATATGTCCCCTTAAGACATCGTAAAGTTCTCATTTTCATGTAAGTAGGCAAAAGTAATCCTACTAGATGCAGAATTTCTAGTTTTGCCAAGTACTTTCACGAGAGATTTACAAACCTGAGTTCCAAAATTATGAGTTCTACTGTGTTATATACAATTAGAGAAAAAAAAAACTGCTCTTAGTATAAAATTTCCATTTTGTGCTGTTCAAACGACATATCTAGCCTTATAGCGTGGGAACTGTTGTTACTTTTACGTTAAAACTTAAAGTGAAAGAGAATTATCTGATCTACAATTGCGTCGTAAGCACATGATCGACAAAGAGAAGCGAAGATATTATCTTCTTTCAAATATTTTCTAGCGCATTCATGGAATCCCAGGGAACTCTTGAAATCCATAAACCCTCAGGCAAAGTCAAAAGTTATGTCGCAGAAAAAAACTAAAGATGTAGACAATATTTTTTCGATGAGGACTTTTTAAAAATGCATAAAGTCTGTGAAAAGTTTTTGGCTATACAATTCGTTAAACTCTAATACTTATATATGTATATACTAGCCTTTCCCGGTGCGCGTTGCTGCACCCTGCAACTATATGGGAACATAATAGGTGTATTCAAAACTTTTTTTATCGTGGCTGTGGCACGCTGAACTTCACCGTTCCATGTTCTTAATGTAACTGCTCTTACAATACCATCTCTTCCCGGGTGTATTTGGATGATACGGCGTAGCTTCCACTAAAGCGGTGATATATTTTGTTCTTGCAGGATGACAACATCACCAATGGAAACGTATTCCCTTTCGTTGGGGCGAGCTTGCAAGCTCTGCAAGTATTCCTTGTGCCAACGGTCGCAGAATTGTTGGAAATACCACTGCATTTGTTGATAGCGCTGCAGGCTGTTGACAGTGGTAGCGATTTTCACATCTGGCTCAGGAATACCATTAAGTGCAGTTCTGATTATAAAGTGGCCAGGAGTCAAAGCGGATATATCATTTGGATATTCTGGAACTGCCGTGATTAGCCTAGAATTAAGAACAGATTCAATTCGAATTATTTAAGTATTTAATTCAGGAAATGTCAAAGTAGAACTATCTAAAACTCGTTTTTGATGGAACTTAAAGGATTTGACTGCTGCCTCCCACAGCCTCCCGGGGAGGTATATTTTTCACTGTATTTGTAACACTGTATTTGTTTTTTCAAATAATACCGTTTTGGGCACATGCGTTTTTAATATCATCCTGTATTTGTTGTTTTCGGAACATTTCGCATAAAATTGTAATACAGCATTGTCGCTGTATATAACCTCAGAGCAACCGCGGCGCTCGATAAACCGCTTAAGAGTGTTGAGAAAGCTTATGTTACTAAAATCTTCTACAAGTTCAAGATGAATCACTTTGGTTATAAAAGCATACGAAGACTGTTGGAGAAGTGCCGCGACGACGAAAATTAATTAAAAAGTGCCCTCAGCTGATTTTCAATGTTTGTGCTCTGGAACATCGAACGCAGTTATGAACGACGGAACGAGCAATCATCTTTCTATGGATCGGCCAAAATGTTGACGAACAAAACTGTTTGTGGTCCAGCTTGGTAATTAATAATGTGAAGATGAGTAAGAAGAGTCCGGGTGAAAATATGACATTTTAGTAGTTATATTGGATGTTTATAATTATAATCCAAAGATAAGTGTCGTAGTCGCCCGCCTAAACGCATTATACCGCTCTTATCAACAAATGGAGCCAACGAATAAATGCTACTTTTCTTGGAAAGCTTGCTTTCATTTCTAATTGCTGTCATCTCTCTGCAAATTGACTTTGTTGTATCGACATGGCGATAGCGAGCAGAGCGTGACGACGCTCATCGGCACTCTGAGAACCAGAAACACGATTTATTTTATTTTTTGTTCCGCAGTTAAATTTGAAACGCAGTATGTAAGCAACAACATTAAGCAGCTTCCGATAGCTTTTATAATAGGACCGTTTTACCACATATTTGATTTGATTAAAGATGTAGGGAGAGCGCCGCGTGGTAAAATATCGGCTGAGTTAAACTCAGAGGGTACGTGTCGCCACTGAAACAACTCGCTACCTTCTTCTATGACTGCTACTCGGTTCGCGATGAACGTTTGCCAATTACACGTTTTTTTCTCCGATCCAATTCAAAACTATAGTTGAGTCCAATATGTTAAGTGATATTCTGAAATTCAATAAAGCTGAATATGTTTATTATGCGTTGGACTAGATGCGCCATGATTCTAGTTTTGTTTTTTTTTCAATGGTGCTACGCGAGTCAATGTGTGCAAAGTCACAGTAATTTTACACTTCAAACACTTGTCTCTCAAATTCGAATCGTTGAGGGTGTCCAATTGACCTCGCCAACTAACCCAATGGCAGTGATACTTTTATGGCATCATTTTATAAATCACCGTGATGAAACGCAACGCTAACGCGGCGCATCACTTGGATTTCAAATATGCATTTTATTAATCACTACGTTATTGCGTTAGCTGTGTTACGTTACCACGGTGAACTGACAGTTAACAACATTTAGGGTTGTCACATGTAAATAAAACTAGCATAATTATGGCAAATCTTTGAAAAATTTAAGATTCACGAAGTTTTAACTTGTTGGCAACCATATCAGCTGTTCTCTTCAGCCATCATTTAATTGAAATCTATACTATTATATAAAAGAAGACTCACGTATGTTCGGCTGCGAAAAGCTTGAGAATGGCAGGCGCTGTTTCAAAAATTCTTTTTCTCTAGGATAGCTATGGTGCCCAGTTGGGACATGGGATATATAAATTTAATAGCCATTGTTTAAATAATTAATTAAAATTCAAAGAGAATAACCATACAATTTCTTTATTCTTATTCTCAGAGAGAAAAAAAATTTTCTCATTAAAGCTCTGTGCATCTCAAAAAAAGGTTGTGCCCAAAGCTAATAAGGAAGAACATATGTATATGTAATACTTCTGTATTCCAACTCTGAAATCGAAGAGAGACAGCCATAACAACATAAGATGTTGCTGTTTGTGTTAGTATATTTGAATATATGAAAATTACTACACAAAAAATAAAAAGTCAACCCGTCACAGGGGCGGTTGTTATGAAAACATTTTCCCCAAACATATAAGAAAACAAATCATATTTGTTTTTCCTAAATCACAGGTACGCACCATTATAAAACAATTATAAGAACGCCTGAAATATGATTAAATTTAAACAAACAAAATTTTAATCAAAAAATTCAAACAACAAAAATTTCAAATAAAAATTATTGACCGCTCCTGAGTTTTTTTTTTTAAATTTAATTTTCTCTATATATTTTCTCGCTCATATAACTATATATCAGCACTCTAATGTTGACGAATATATGAGATAGAACAATATGTCAAAATCGCTGTGAGAAAAAAGCTCTATTTTCAAACTCTTTTTGAGCAACATATATAAAAGTCAACAACCCAGCGGGAAAATGAGAATTGATTCAAAAAAAAAAAATCGTAAATGGAATAGATTCTCTTGCTTACATTTTAGAACGTATTCCAAAGAATATATAAATTAAAGCAAAACATATGAATTGGAATATATCAATCAAAAGTTTATATCAACCAATATATCAACGAATATATCAACCAAACAAATTTTGGCATAAGTGAGAAAAGCAACAGTCTGTTTTGATTTGTTTTCTCATTTCCGAAAATGAATACTTTTTATTTAAAAGAATGCATTTAAAAAGTGAATAACAGAATCGATTTCTGTAGCTATTCATATGGAAGCGAGAAAAGAATGTACTACTATTTGTAGGACGTCAGCGTCCCACCGGCAAAATGAAAATGGATTCTAGAAACAAAAATCATAAATAGAATGAATTCTATTGCTAACATTTTAGAATGTATTCCAAAGAATATATACATTTATAGCAAAACCTATGAATTGGAATCTATCAAGCAAAAGTTTACTGATTCGTTTTTATTCCAGCCATAATCGATTACGACCCATATAATTATTTTTAATATATAAAATGTTTTTAGATTCCTTGCTTGCTTTTTTGATAAGTGAAAAACGAACTGATTCTAAAACAAATTCTGGTACAGGTAGACCTCGCTTAACACGTGCTTCTTATAACACGGCCTCGCTCTAACACGGTTTACGTTTTGTGATCATTTTTCGTTTAACACGCTAAATGGCCTCGTTCTAACACGGTTCCGGAAATTTTTTTTTTTTTTTTTTTTTAAGTCAAAAAATATTTGGACTTGTTGTGTGTGCATTAAAGTACATGTATTAAAAAAAAAAACCTTCATATTTTAACTGATATTTTTTAGTTCTAAGTCGAAATTTGAACGCCATCTACTGCTAAATGGTATAACATATTTTGCTGGAGTAGAAGCAGACCTCTTTTACCGACAAACATTATGAATTCATATAAGACTCGTAGGTCATAATATGAAATGTTATGAGAGAGAGCGAGAAGAAATGGGTTACATAATTGTTGAATTGTTCAATGCAGCTTTTTATACATCGTTTGTGTTTGAATATGCAATGATATCAGGAATTCCCCGAATTAAGTCTAGCAACGCGATGTTACAAACAAGATCTACTGCAGGAAACCGAATTAGAAGATTCCGATTTAATTCAAATCATATCGCAAAGTCCTAATAAGCAAAATTCTGATAACAGCGACACTGAAGACGATAGCGAAACTCATGAATTAACGGTTAAGGATCTTCAAAAGGGAATGAGTCTAGCCAAAAACTTGGAGTCGTTTTTTTTAAATGCCGATCCTTCTGCTGAAAGGCGATTAAAGTTTAAAAGAGAACTTGAAAATTGTATGTTACCATACAAACAAATTTATAAAAAACTGTCAAACAAACAGTCAAAACTAACAGATTTTTTTAAAAAACAGCCCCAAATGGATGCACCTCAAAAGCGCGCACGATTGACCATAAGCAGCGATGAAGAACAGATTTGAATAGCATGATTGTATTTTGATAAATTTTGAATCCTTTAGTTACTTTATTTTTTTAAGTTTGTTATTTTTTTTAACTATACAAACAAGTAAACTTTTGATTGAAAATCAATTTTTGTTTATTTTTTAAGTTATAACTACAATTAAAATTAATAGAGTAAAAAAAACGGCTTTTGATGTATTTTTTGATATCCTGGAACGGAACCCTACTTTTTGTACTGGTTTCTTGTTTCACTTAACACGGTTTCGTTTAACACGGTATTATACGGGAACGTAACCCCCGTGTTAAGCGAGGTCTACCTGTATAAGTGAGAAAATCATCAGTCTGTTTTGATTTGTTTTCTTATTTCCCAAAGTTAATAAATTTTATTTAAAATAATCATATATGTAATACTTCTATATTGGCAGTACACTGTACTGTGAATGTACCCGAAATTGTGGCGTCCGTGGCGTAGTTGGCTAAAAGTCCGTGGCCTCTATGTCAACGAACCTGGATACCCGGGTTCGAATCCCTGCAGCGACAAAAAATTATTTGAATTAAAATGATTTTTCTGTACGGCCGCCACCTCTCTGCAGACAATGGCAAACCTCAGAGAGTAATCAAAATGCCATGCAAAGCTAATTGAGAATAAGAACATTCCGTTCATCACCGTTCGGAGTCGGCGTTAAACATGTAGGTCCTGTTCTCGGTCAATTGTGTACAAACTTAATAACACGCACAACACAATTGATCATAAGAAGATAGGTCAAAGTCCTTTCAATGGCTACAATGACCAGTTATTTATTTATTTTTGGTTTTTTTTTATGTACTCGAAATTTAATTTTATAACAAAAAAACTCAGGAGTGGTGCTTTCATTGTCAAAAATTTCATTTAAAATTTCTGTTGTTTCAATTTTTATGATTTAAATTTTGTTTGCTTGAATTTTTCTTTTTAAATTTTTATCATATTTCACGCGTTGGTCTTATAATTGTTTTATAATGGTGCGTACCTATGATTTATGCAAAACAAATATGTATGCTTTGTTTTGTTTTATGTTTGGGTAGACATTTTTCTTAATAACCGCCCCGTTGCCGTATAGTAGTAGTATATTCAAATATACTAATACAAACAACAAAAGTAGGCTATCTCTCTTTGATTACGTAGTTGAAACTCATTAAAAATTTAGTTTGTTGCCAATATTGAAGTATTACATACATGGTTTAATAAATAAGGTTGTCGCATGGGTGAGAGCGAGTTCCAATAAATGTCGAATCGAAGTTGACAACTCATACAAAATCTGAATGCGTAAATTGATAACATGCAAAGCCGATGAAGTTGTTGTTGTAGCTTTTCATTGATTTTAACAATTATGTGTACTGAGAAGAGAGTACGATCAGCCACGAGACAACCTAATTTATTCAACCATGATTACATATATGAAAAGAGTCTATTTAAAAAGTGAAAAAACCACAAGAAAGAAAAAAAGACAGCAACATGTATTGAGTGCGGTACCAATGCTGCCACCTTTTTGAATGTAAAAATACTGCCACTTTTATAAAAGCATTGACAAAAATTCCGTGTCGATGTTTTGTTGAAATGTTTTGATGAAATTTATCAGCTTAAACGAAAGATATATTTTATTTTAAAATAACAATTCTCTAAGGCCGTCATATATTTTTCTTACCTCTGAGCTGATATTTTTACGTATAAACGAGATTTTTATATATAAGGTATTTACAGATCCCTTCTAAAGTTGATATATAGTAACTTTAAAACGATACTTCAATCAAATTGTGAGAACCCCTACACGTAGTTCATTCTAAAATTGGCACGCCTTTTGAAAAGATAAGCTTTCTTTAATTTATTGATTTTTCAATAAAATAAAAATAACAAGAGAAGCTTTCTTTGATTTATTGATTTTTCAATAAAATAAAAATACCTTTCAGAAATGCCAGTTTGCTACGAAAAACAAACATGTTGGAAAGCAAGGCAATTTTACCAGTTTGAGTTATCTCTTTTTTACATGCAAAACAAAATCAAAAATAGTTACCACATGGCAAAATGTTTTAGAGTTAACAGACGGCGTAGTTAACACACCAGATAAAACAAAACTGTGAGTACCCCAATAGTCACAGCGCTAGGAAAAGTGAACCAATGCATGAAAAAAAATGATCAGGAAGATACAGAAAGTTTATTACTTTAGTTATTTTTTATTACATTAGTTAGCTGGTTACTTTATTCGGATGGAACTACTAAGTCGCTCCAACACAAATATACAATTTTACCGAAATTCAAACGGCTGTATTCATAAAAAAATATGAGCCTCTTACAAAGCCTTCATAAGAAAAAAATCGAAAAAAAATTTAAAAACATTTTTCATGTTGAACGTTTCAACAGCTTTCAAAAGCTCTTTTAAATGCTTGATAAATAAGAGAATTTTAAAAATGGTTGAAACCTTCAATAAAGCCTCGATAAAGCATTTTAAAAATTTGTTTGTTCTCATCTAAGCACAAAAAATATTGTCAAAATGTATCAAATTATTTCAAAATGTATCAAAAACAAACAAAATGTCAAAAAGTGTTTGAAAATGTTTGTTTATAAATTAGAGGATTATTAAATATGGTTGAAATTTAAATTTTTTTTTAAGGTTTATAACACACCTCTCATAAAGCAGTTTTTTAATTATTTGCTCTCATTTGAGCACAAATATTGTCAAAAATAATTAAAATTCTTCAAAATATTTCAAACATTTGGAAAATATGTCAAGAAAATTCAAAATATTTAAAAAATTTCCAAAAACAGAAAATAAAAACAAGAAAATTTGTCAAAGATTTCAAAATATTTATAAAAAAAAATATAATAAAATGACAATTATTTCAGTGCAGATGGCTTAGAAAAACTATTGATTTTTAAATACCAAAATCTTGACGAAATTGCGACAAATAAATAACAAGTCACTGAATTTATCTAATACACAAACCATTTTTTCCACTCTTCCCACTTCAATATGAATACGGCTATTAAATTTTAAGATTTAAAGTTTTTAATGATATTGAAAACAATTTTTTCGAGCTCTAGGCCAAGCATGTTGTCAACAAGACAACATGAAGAACAAAGAAGGCAACAACCAACAACAACAACAACGGCTCTGTATAGAGCAAATCACACAGCTTGACTATACAGACTGTTTCATTGGCCGCTACACCAACTCATCAGTAGCCTTTGTATGACTTTACACTGTGATCCACTCAAGCTACTTAGGTTCTACATATACTGCCAATATGCCGAGAAAGTTACCCGGAATTTGTTTTTGGCAGAGAACGCTGGAATTTTTGTAACTGAGTTCTTATCTACTTTTTGATGCATACTGTACTAAGGTTAACAACCTAGATCGTAACATACTTTTAGGCATAGCCTTAATTCATGTGCATCTTCGAAATTCGATCACAGCGGTTTACTGCTATCAGAGCATATTGAAGTTGTTGTTATTTTTGCTGTTTAGCTCCTCCATTTTTCCACACTTTCATTTTAGGGTTCAGTTAGTTTAACTGATGGTACACCTAAGATGGCGTGGAGACCATTTTTTTGTAATGAAAGACTTTGTTGTTTTTTATGTGATAAACACACAACCAATCATTTATCTTAACATTTTTATGGGCGTGCTCTCCCAGAATATTTAATATTAATATTTTGTATACGGCCTCTAATTATTTATATTGAAAACAATTTTTTCGAGCTCTAGGCCAAGCATGTTGGTTGTTGTTGTTGTTGGTTGTTGCCTTCTTTGTTCTTCATGTTGTCTTGTTGACAACATGCTTGGCCTAGAGCTCGAAAAAATTGTTTTCAATATAAATAATTAGAGGCCGTATACAAAATATTGTTTTTAATGATATTTAATATTTTATCGCCGGCGAAGCAGCGGGTATTTGCTAGTTTTAATATAAACGCCAAACACTGTCGTACCATTTGCTACCTGCAATAATTTTTTTATTTCTTTTAGCAACATTTTGACTTGTTGGTTCGTTGTTGCTGCCTTTAATCTATATTTAAACGAAATATTTAAACATTTAAGAATAAATTGTTTTTTATAAATTGTTTTATAAATTGCGAATTTCAACAACGCAGCGTGAAGTGATGTGCAGGGATTTATAAAATGATGCTATTAAAGTAAGGCTTCATCCCAGCTTAAATGAGGGCGCTACAATTGTTGTATGAAAACTTTTGCTAGTTCTATTTATAAAACCAAGAGAGTAAAAACCTGAGCTATTTTAGAAATAACGGTGCACTTTGTAATTTTTGTTTCAATTATAGAATATTTCTATTATATACTAGCCTTTTCCCGGCGCGCGTTGCTGCACCCTGCAACTATATGGGAACATAATAGGTGTATTCAAAACCTTTCTTAAACTCATAGTTTGACACCACTGTTATTTTCCACTGACCGTTACAGTTTCCCAGAAGCAGGAGATCACCAAATAGTAACTCCATTTTGAGTTTGTATGTAAGTACTGCTACTTTTACTTTCAAAGCTATTCGATAATACAAATTGTATGGGCTTATATAATTATATAATGCCCATCCCAGTTTTCTAGTAGATGGACATTACCCAGTTTTAGTACAGTTGCCGACAGTGAGCATACAAACTAAATTACCAAAATGTAGCCAAATTGGCGAAATCCGTAGGAAATATAGCAGTTTTATTGATTTATAGGCGGTAAAAGGGGGTGTGACGTGTGACAGAAATTTAAGCTATCTCGTACTTGAAAAAAATGTACTGCCAAAATGCAGCTCTATCGGCTCAGTCATTTTGAAGTTTCCAGCCATCACACAGACAGCGATTTGCTTTTTGTATATATATTTTTGATAAAGATTATTGGCTATAACTTTTGATAATTTTTAATTCTAAAGATAATTTTTTCTAATAAATTAATTTTTACCTTTTTTGTTTTTTCAAAAATATAAAAACACAATATTGAAAAAAACATTTGGTTCGAAAAACTGGCGAACCTTGCTTTTTGAATCAGAAAAATGGGTTTTAAATTTTGCGTAAAATTGTAACAATTTTTGCCTATAAATGTTATAGCTATTAAATAGAGTTGAAAATTAGCGAATTTGAGGTTTTTTTTTGAGGAAAACTCTAATATTTCAGACCTTTTTTGAAAAAAATATATAAAAGATATATACTGAACTAACGTTATTCTTGCAATAAGGTTTTCATAGTACTTTGATGAAGCTATAAGACAAAAACAAATTTAACGAAATGTATAAAAAAGCAGCGGAGATTTTTGAATCGAAATTCACAAAATTAAGTTTTTAATTGTTTTTTTCTCATTTTTGAGCAACGATGTTGCATTATATATATGGTTGTAGTAACATTTTTCATAGTTTCATGTTTTTGATATGAAAATAACGGACATTTTTTGAATTGTACTTAATTTAAAAAGTATTTTGTATTTTGTAAATATTTGCATATGTAACCTAAGAAAACCACTAAAAATATGCGGTTTTGTAAAAATTTGCACTATAGCACTATCTGGTGTCCAAGGTGGGATCAAAGAAGATAGTGCTGAAAAACTCATCGTGCCTGAAAACCCGTATGTACCAATTTTCATTCTAATCGCATGAGCGGTTTGGGAGTTTTAGGTGGTTTTGCAAAAAATTTGTACTACAGCGCACTCTGTTATACAAGTTGGGTAAAAAAAGATAGCAGAAAAACACTCAACGTATATGAAAACTACTATATAACAATGTTCATCCCAATCTCATGAGCGGTTTGTGATTTTTAGGCAGTTTTGTACAAAATATGTGCTACAGCGCCCTCTGGTGTTCAGGGTGGATAAAAATTGATAGCCCACAAACACGCACCGTATCAAAAACTTCTATACACAAATTTTCATGCCAATCGGATGAATAGTTAAAGAGTCTATTGCATAGTTACACACAAAAACTTCTTTTTTATATATATAGATATAAAAAAGTGGGCGTGGTCAATTTTTCTTCAGTAAAAACTTGAAATGGATTACTACGAACATATACAACATAAATTAGCCAAATGGGTGTAGCCGTTTTCCGACTTTAGATACATGAAAAAAAGTGGGCATAAAAGTGGGCGTGGTCAATTTTTCTATCCGTAAAAACCTTAGTTGGGCTATTACGAACATTACAAAAAAAAAATTATCCAAATCGGTCCAGCCGTTCTCAACTGATACAATTACCAACGAACGACATTTGATTTTTATTTATATAGATTAACCAGTGGCGTTCCTAGGCTTGGTGACACCCGGGTCGGATACTCATGGTGTCACCCCTATGAAAAATTTCGAAATGCAAAAAGAAACCAATTCGATGAGATCAAATGTTATTATTATTATCTTTATATTTTCCGAAAAAAAACAAACAGCATATGACAAACAATAAGAATTTGTTAAAAACAGAACGAAAATATTACATTTTCAGGTGTCTACATTTATTTGTTTGTTTGCTAAGCCTTTTAGGCTATATAGCATTTTAAAATTACAATTCATAATCCAATAATACTAATACTAATAATAATACTAATATATAGAGTTCAAGTTCGTTCTAAATGAAGATACAAAACCAAAGTAAAATAAGTTCAGTTGTAATGTAATGTAAATTAAAACATGAACGTTTCAAAGTATACAGAGTTATAGATAACATGAGTAAAGGTATTATAAAGCAAAAAATACATTAATAATAAATCTTCAAGAGGGTCCAAGGCGGTGGTATCGAGAATGAAAATATGTATAAAATAAATATATTGTTCTGTCCTTGAAGCCAATAAAGTCTTGGCTTAGCAAGTTGGTAATCCGACGAATTGGGTCGTATTAACCACACCAATTTTCTTGTGGAAAAGAAAATGGTTGCGAACGCAGGCACTAAGACAAACTAGGTCTCATTGGCCACTCATATTAATATACATATAACACCTCTATAAATATGGCACAAAGTATCAGAGTGTGAGATCTAGAAAAGTGGTAGGTATCAAGGCAAACAAGACCCGGTACGCCATACTGATAGTATATATACAATATTATTCATTCTGTGATTCTAAAGCCGATGAAGTCTTGACTCATCTTTTATTTATCACACCGAGTTCCTAGTAAGCTAAGACAAAGGTAACGAACGCAGGCACATAGACAAACTTGGTCTAATAAGCCACTTATATTAATATATATACTATGCAGATCGTTCTCTCATTCATCCAACAGTAAAAATGCCGTATCCTTGGAAGAGTATGTTGAGAATCAGTGGCGGTGCATCCAACAGTAAAAGTGCCGTATCCTTGGAAGAGTATGCTGAGAATCAGTGGCGGTGCTGCAGATAATCTATTATTTTAAGTTTAATTGAGTAATATATATATAATATATATATATAATATATAATAATGTAATATAATATTTTTTTTTAATATAATATAATATAATATAATTTGAGATCCACAATATGCGGAAATCTGAAAACAATCAAAAAATAACAATTATGTATCATAAACTTTGCTGAAGACAAAAGCGCCCCATAAGTGCATTAAAGAGTAAAAAAATAATGCGCCCCTGAAGCAGTGTTTGCGTTTTGACAACTGTGGTCGCATCAAATTGGCGAACAATTTTTTTTTTTACTGAGAAGGCTGTTTACAAGCGAACGCTCATAAATGACGAACGCTCATAAATGTCAAAAAACACACTCTGTCTCGCTCGCTCAATTTACGAATCGGCCACAGTTCACGTACACTGTATGTGTAGACAACACCACTTCCTTATATTTTAGTTCTTTGCATTAAGCATGATTCTACGATTTCTCAGAGAAGGTAGGTTAACAAGCTTTAATCGATATTCATAGGGTGGTAAGTGAATGTTAGTATGACAATATATATTGCGTAAACAAAACAAAAGAAATTGTTTCTGAACTGATTCTATATCGTCAACATAACACCCATATCTAGGACACCAGACAATTGACGCATACTCAAGTATGGGCCTTACAAGCGAAGTGAATAATGTTTTAGTAATGAAAGGATCATTAAACTCTTTTGACCATTGTTTAATAAACCCTAAAGTACTGTTTGCTCTGCTTATAGCTTTATTAATATGAATGTGAAAGCGAAGTTTTGGGTCCATAGTTACTCCAAGATCGTCACATATATTATATAAATATATGCTTTATTATTTATATAATAAAGAAAATAATTACAATTTATTATGTTTAATAAATAAATGCTTCTGCATATCTAACCAGCGTAGAAGTTATATTATTTATGTAATAAATAAACATCCGTGTTATATGTTCTATTACATTGCTGAAGTTTAACAAAAACAATAACAAACGAAAAAAACTAAAGCAACTGATATCTATTTATATACACAGAAATTTACATACATATAAACAACAGCAGCATCAACAAAAAACGTACAAATTCACATACATGTAAACAAAAGCAACAGCATCAACAACAACACAAGCAGGTACTGAAAAATATTCTCTTCAAACAAAGCAACAACCGTAACCAGTAGCAGCCACTGATGTTATGAATGATTTATCTTGTAAAAAAGTCAAAATTAAATTACATTCAATACAAAATATTTTCATGAAACAACAAATCCCATGCAAACGTGTCTTTACTACTGCAACTCAACAATGCTTATATATTTAGCTAACTCAATGAAAATACAACCCTGCGCTATCGGCAAATGTCAAACGCGCGACCAAGTTGAACACTTCTCAACTTTTTTCAGCAGCTCGCGCTTTGATCGTACTTTACCCCTTCTTACGAGATTCGACGATATTTACGATACAAAGTACGATCAAAGCTAGAGGTCGAATTATGGATTGCTTCATAACAACTCGTTGTTTCTACTTTAGCTGTCAAAGCGCGACCGACCTAACGCGCCTTTGCGATTTGGGTATAATGGTTTTGGAAAACCGAGAAGAGTTAGTTTTAAAATGAAGAGCTTATGATTTACAACGTCAAAAGCTTTACTGAAGTCAGTATAGATAACATCTGTTTGTAGACCTTTTCCAAAATTCTCAATAGTCTTTGATGTGAATTCTAGAAGGTTAGTAACAGTAGATTTTCTAGATAAGAATCCATGTTGGAATGGGGACATTAAAGATTTCACGCTATGTGATAACTGTGAGGTTACAATAGCTTCAAAAAGTTTAGGTAGGGCGCTAAGCTTTGCAATTCCGCGATAGTTATCTATTAAAGATCTATTGCCGGATTTATGCAGCGGAATAATAAAAGATAATTTCCAAGCCAGTGGAAAATAGCAAAATTGCAAAGACGCTGTAAAAAGCAAAGTAATGTGAATTACAAGTTCTTCACTGCAATATTTCAAAACACATGAAGGTATGTTATCAGGACCGCTTTTATAAGATGTTTTGAGGTTTTTTAAGTAGGTTAATACTGTATCAACATTAATTATTGGGGAGCAAATGTCACCAGGTTGCACATTATAAGGGTAACTAAAATTATCGTAAGAAGCAGATGAATAAGTGGTCTTAAAGAAATCTGCAAAAAGACTACAGATAGTAGAATCAACATCTCATTCAAATGTTTTATATTTCATAAAAGATGGATATGAATTTATCTTACGTTTAGTATAAACAAAGTTCCAAAAAGATTTTGCATCAGATTTTATGTTTAATTTAACTTTTGTTAAATATATATTATAGGATTGCCTGCATAATTGCCGGTAGTTATATTTAGTTAAGGTATAAGAAGCAAAATCACAAATCGTCGTTCGCAAATTATTGTGTTCTATATGACAAAAATGTTTTTTTGGTAAATCAAGTTTAAAGTTTAGTAAAAAACTGAACCGAAAAATCTGCCGCGATTTTCTTACCAATGAAAGTTCAAGAGTTTGTGGTTTTTTCTGTCAAAAAAAATTGTCATCTTTGGAAGCGTTTTGTAGAGTAAGATGCGTTTAAAAAAAAATAATTTGTTCTATATGCACTTATTTACGAAACTATTGTTGTTTTATAGCATATAGAACAAAATGTAATATGTATTGGAGAAATGAAAAGCAATGTGATTACACTCAATAAAAACTTTATTTCATATATTATAATATTAACTTAATTTTAAACTTAACCTTATACATATATTCTTATGAGTCCACTTAAATCAATACCTGTTAATTTCTAAAAAGGTAAGTTTCGACTACAAAATCAAGTAAAAAATTAACCAAATTCATTTGACTTCGATTCCACGAAGTTCATGCTTGATTTACGGAGATTTTTTTATTGAAGCAAGTTTGTTAAAAAGACGAAGACAAAAAATTTTACCTATATTTTAACTTGTATTAAACAAATTATTAAGGGTATTCACGGGTTGATGCGGAACACAGTTGCGACGATGCGAAAATGCAAGATTGCGAATTTTTGCTTCATTCCAACAACAAACACATTAGAAGTAATTTTGCAACTCTTCTTGAATTACGCACTGCTCAAACCTATTGCGAAAGCGCACAAACAGTGATGCGAAACAGCTGATTAAAGTTATGGGTGTTTTCAAGCATAGTTGCCATCTGGGTAAACCTTGAAAAAGGCTAAGTTTTTACGTTGATTCAAATAAGTAAAGTTACAATATTGATGTTCACGCGTTAATGCGAAAAATATGTGCATTTTCGCATTCTTGCAACTCGCATCAACCCGTGAATACCCCTATTGCAGTATGCCACTGCATCAAGTAATAAAAAGTTGTATAAACTTTTCACATCATTTACTTTCTCCAATGATATCTTCTTATCTATTGCTTATCCATTCTTATTCTTAGTATTAAGTTTTTTTTAAACGTTGTTGTAAAATTTAACTTCTAACCTTATGTTATTTATGATGGGTATTTTCTTCTTTTTTGTTTCATTTGTTTCATCAGTTTTACCAACTGCAATCCAAAGCGGGATTTTATCTTTTTTCATTTCATTTGCCAAGTGCAATGTGAAGCTAAGAAAAAAACCAGAAAAAAAACAAAAAAAGAAGCAAAATACAAAGACCTCCAAATAATAACTTTAATAACTTTATTTAGACTTGCATATAGAACAAAATAAAAAAATATTTTTTTTACTTAGTATTTTTGCTTCGTTTTTGTTCTATATGCACGATTTTTTGCATATAGAACACAATAGGTTACGAAGCTTGTCACAACAGTGTTGTATAGCACAAAGTCGATGTCTCATATTTCGAAAACTATAAAAGATAAAAGCAAACTGATGACACAGATCGATAGATCTCGAAAAATTTGCCTATATACCAGTCTTATCTCAATTTTTTCAATTTTGTGATATAGAACACAATAATTTACGAACGACGAAATGTTATGAGTTTTTTGATACTTTTTATAATATTTCCATTTTTCGTTTCTCAGCTTTCTCAGTTCTTTGGTAAACCAAACGGGACCAGATATTAAAGAGGATTTTCTCTGTGGCACGGAAGTTAAAAAACAATTATTAAGAGTACTGTTAAAGGCAAATACAGCAGAGTCAAGCGTTTGTGGCAATATTCTTGTGTTATTAATATTAAGTACAGATGACCATTTGATAATTGACAAATTATTTCTCAAAATTACATAATTCGTTCTTTTAAAGTTAAACTCTAAGGCAGGATTTTGAATACGGTTTGATATAGATTGTTTAGGAAAATTCGGTGTGATTTCGATAGTTGGATGGTGTGCGTCTTCAGAAAACACAAGTGGATCAGACCTATTAACTGAAATAATATTACTATCATCAAAATAAATAAGGTCTAACAAACGGTTGTTTCTATTATAGCGGCAGTTAATTTGAAAAAGCCCCTGGCTCGAAAGCTCATTTAAAAATGAGTTATCGGATGAACACTCTGAAGATGGCAAGAGCACTGTAAGGCTGAAGTTGTGAGCAAATTTTATAAATCGACGCCAAATGTTTCCCATACACTTCAACACTAGAAAGTGGAGGTATATATGAACATGTGACATAAATTCTCAAAGTACCAAACTTTACAAGAACACAGCAAAATTCAATATCTAAAGACTCAGATATTAATATTTCTTGTGAAAAGTGAGAAGATTTAACGGCAATTAACACGCCACCACCATTGCAAAAATTACCAGCAATAGAGTTTGTATCTTTGCGGTATATATTAAAATTGTTAGACAGAATTTCAGTATTTAAAGTACTAGGTTTAAGCCACGTCTCACTGATAGCAATAATGTCAAAATGAATATTATGGCTTAAAATGTGTAAGTCTGTAAGTTTAGTATTTAAACCACGAACGTTCTGATATAAGGCTAGGAACTGAAGGCAACAATCTAGTTTTTTGGGTTCACGCTGTGAACAGGTAAGATAGCCAGTGAAGTTTGAGGCGGTGATTTTTGAATAAATTCATGCACCAAAGTATTTTCCGGCCAAAAACCTTGATCCAGAACATTATTGAAGATATCACTAGGCAAAGTAATTTTAAAAGAATAAGCGCTGATAAGAGAATCTCAGTTTGTGAACCGAAATCTTCTTATTAAAAAGGTTTAACTTAGAGTTTGCCTAAGATATGTAAGAGTTTAAATTTAGATATGTAGGCATAAGGTAAAAAAGAAAACTTATTAACTTTCACAGTCTTAAAAACCGACGGAACAAAAACATTACATTTTCAGGTACATATTTGTATATGTAGGTATAAGGTTAAACAAAGAAATCCTATTAATGGCGTTGTCTTAAAAACTAACTGTTTTTAAGACTTTGTCTTAAAATAGCAAGTTCGGAAAACCTTGCCTGTCCCATGGAAGACCTTAAATAAGTCTTAATTAATTTTAGCTTTGAAAAACTCCTTTCGCATGAAGCTACTCATACACAAATTGTTAGAAATAATTTTAATGTGACAAAATGGGACATACATTTTGTAACGCAATGTATTTGTACCTTTTTCTTTTTGTTTGTAAAATAAAAAAAAAATATCAAAATGGTGTCACCCCTAAAATGGTGGTACTCAGGGCGGAACGCCCCTCCCCCCGCCCCCTTAGAACGCCTCTGATATTAACATTATATATCGTTATGTATATCGATATATATATATATATATATATTTACATATATTAACATTTGTATTTCTGAAATCATGATCTTTTTTTTTAGGAAAGTCTTTGGCTGTCTACACACCCCCAAGTCGGATAACTAATTGTGAGATACTACCGAACGGAAATTTTGTTGTGCTTACTCTTCAGGACTTTACTAATATTTTAACTTTGACATTAAATAATTACTCTGAAGTCCTTCATGATAACATAAAGCCATATAGAAATAAAAATATTAATGTATAGTGTTGAAATAAAATTTATATCATAAGCATTTATCATTTTTATACATGATTTTATCAGTTTTCTCATATACATATAGCATAAGAGAAAGCCTAACCTGGTTTTTTAATTTCGTTATTGTTTGTTTCGCAATAAACTGGAAATAACATTATTTATGAGGGTTCTGAAAACAAAAGGTGCAAAAGAAAACCTCGTTAACAAAAAAAAATGTACACTGTTTCAAATCAATAAAGCGTTTGATTCAGAATTTATTGTTTAATAAACTCTTTTAGTGAAATATATCAAATGCAGCTCATAAAAGATGTATTAAAGGTCAGTTTCCGCGTTTCAACCCTTTGACGGCCGTTCCAGAACTGTTGGGAAATTTGCGAATCTGACACCCGATTCGTATTCAGCGACTCCAAATTACTAACAAAAGTGTCGCGAAGAATTAGTTTTTTTATATTCAAAGGTGTGAAAAATTATGGGACCTATATGTTCCAATGGTCGTCAATGGTAAAAATGAATGCGAATATTTTCTCTCGTTCGTAGTACGAGAACGAAAAGTTTTAGGGCAATTTTGATTTACTTAATGAGAATTCGTTGTTTTTAATCTATTTTGAAAGTTAACTATATTTCTAAATTAGTTCAAAATTTCCTTAAACAATCCTAACAAAATCGAATATTTGGCCTTCTTTATTTGGTACGGCGTACAGTGGTTTAATCCAATACAAAGTTTAGAAAAAAATAGAAGGATTCGTCGCAGAGCAATAAAATTTGGTACATAAGTTGGAATTACCTCTATTTTAAAAATTTTTGAAATCCACAAACACGCCTACCTCTCATATAACACAAAATTTTAAAAAGTTATATTTTTTTCGTATTGAAGTTATATCAAAACAACTCACTCAAGGATCTGAAATATATATGTCAAAATTGCCACGCCCACCTCCCATACTTTTTATGCGATATTTGCACAGCATTAAGATGGAGTAGTCGTATACCAATAAAATTTGGTATATACATAAGTTGAAATGAACTACATATATAAAAGCACTTACAAAAAATTTTGCAAATCCGCCTACAAACACGCCTATTTGTCCGTCTACAAACACGCCTATAATATTTTTCTTTTTATTGAAGCTATATCAAAACAACTCAATGAAGAATATAAAATATATGAATATACTTAAAAAAAATTACCACGCCCACCTCCCATACAAAATTAGCATAGCATCTAAAACTCAGGAATGACTCGTCGTAGTTCGATTAAATTTTGTATATAAGTTGCAATTAGCCCTATTAGGCACATGTTAAAATATTTTTTATTGAACCTATAAATTACTAAAGCTATGAAATTATTCCTCCTTGAAATGCTAAGTGCCCTTAAACTAAATCATGACCACATTTTTTCAAAACTTCACGTCAAACATTATAGAAATTATTTTAAAAACAATTTCTTTTAATTCAATAATAAATCCAATTTATCATCGTGAATATCTAATAATACATCTTTTGGATTAGTTCCATACTTATTAATAAATGGGTCGGTACAAGCCATAAGAAGGTTCATTACATCTTCATTTGTGGATTTTCTACTGCATTTCCTTGAGTGGCTAAGACGATATTGACGAGAGTCTTTCATTCGAACCTCCTGTGCTTCCTCTGTAAGCATTCCTATTGGAAGAACTGCAGATGATATGATTGAACCATCATGCAATAAAACTTTATGTACAGTAACTGGCATATTATACCAATTATTTAATTTCACATATAATTCTGCAGTTTCCATACTACAACTGATGCACAATTATTTAAAGTGCCTAGTATAATTTTAAATCGATGGATTAAGTGAAGATCGACACCTACAATATCCACTGTGACATCAGGGTACTGAAAAAATCTTCCAGCAGTGTTGCCATCATTCGTTGTCCCGGTTCCTGAATAATAAAATAATATAATTATATAAAAAAATAAAGAAGTAGCCCATCATACCCTGCCTAACAACGTCAGGTGGGTTCAATACCTGGCGTGTAGCCCATCATACCCTGCCTAACAACGTCAGGTGGGTTCAATACCTGGCGAGTAAGCAATTTTTATTTAATTTTAATTTAATTTCAATTTATTAAGTATAAAACGTTAGCATATAAGAATTATTTAATTAAAGAAATACATATTTTTTTCTTATTATATAACATTTTGGAATTTCCTTTATAATAAAAATAAGAATTAAACAAGAAGAAAACAAAAATATTACATATTCTTTATGACAATGTGTGCAGTATGCATATGGGTATAAATATGCATTCACTCTTTTGTTCGTTAAAACCAGGTTAGCATCTATTAGCAGCCAATTTTTTTCTTAAATGCTTACTAAAAGCCTACAGTTTAAGATTTTTATAGTTAGAAACCGTCGATAAGTGGCGATAACTTAGTTCTGGTCCACCAAACTTTGGAATCTGAGAAAAAACATGGTCTTAATGAAATTATTAAAAAAAAAACACAATAATAAAAAAATATATATGTCATTAAAAAATTAATTTGAGATACATCACAATATTGTATATAAAAAGATTTAAGTGAATACAAGCAATGAACGGCTTAAAATCATGGCTGTTTTTTAGAGGAAAAATTTTAACGACATTCACTGCTCGTCCACAAAAATTCAGAAGACTTATCTTAGTTTTTTTTTTTAAAATATGTTATTGAATGTTATTTCTAAACTTAAAGTAAAAAAAAACGAATAAAAATTACAACATGAAAACATTATTTAATTCCACTTTGAAACCATTGTGCGGCGTAATGCGTAAAGCATCCAATGAAAGGTTAAAAAAATAACCATTCAATGGTGGTACTTTAACCTCTTTACGACTATTTGTTAGAGATATTCACAAAATAGGTTAAATTTTTCAAAAAATCGGATCTTGCATGCGTTGCCATACATTACTCTGTAATAAATAAAGATGGCCAGATATTAGATTTGTTGGGATTTTTAAACCAATTTTTTTTTATATTTTAGAAATATCTCTTTGAATCGTGGATAGGTCAAAGTACCACAATTGGAAAGAAAATAAAAATGTTTTTGATTTTGTTATTTTATTGCAGTCTTATAGTACGTTTACATACGAGATTAAAACAAACAAGATTAAGAAAATCCCCTTTTGTAATCTTTACTGTTTACACTAGTGGGACAAATATTAATTTTGACATTTCGTTACTTTGTTTTGTTTTAGGTTATTTACCTTCAATAAATTCGTTTTTAGCCAGTTTCTTTCAATAAAGCAGTTAAAACATTAATATGTCTGCAATGATTTCTTCATCAGATTGTATTGAATGAATATGAATTAATAATTCAATTGCTTAATTTTATAACAAATGTGAATGCAAAAAAAAGCCATTCTAAAGCAATTAAAAAGGAAACGACATGCACACTTAGCAAATATACTAGCTGCGCTAAATAAGAGAAATGCATTGTATCTTTCAAAAATGAAGCAGAAAATACCCAAGAGATTGAGGATTGTTGTAAGAAATGTTATTATTATTATGGAGTGCTATTAAAGTTTTAATTTTAGGAAAGATATGGAACGTTCTGGGAAGAAGATGTCCCTCGAAATGATGCAGCTTTTTTTAAGGAAAGTTTTAGAATGGACTGAAGTTTCTTTGATGTGTATTTGTATTTGTATTTATTTATTTCTTTTGAATAACCAGCACAACAAAGTTAATTAACCTTTTATGACAGTACTGGCAGCATAGAAGTACAAAGCATTTATAACATTTATAGATTAAACTTACATACATAATAATAAAACTTAAAACTAGTGAATTTAAGACATCTTGAAAATAGTAATATCTTAAAAGAGAAGAATTGTTCGAACAACATAAATTTTCAAGTTAACATTGAATTGATACAGGGATCCTTAACTATTTATAACTACGCTCATTACAACGAAGAGAAATGCAAAGCTAATTTATTTTTAAATTGCACAGCGTTATTGGTAAATCTTAGAGTATTAGGAAGAGCGTTCCAAAGACGAACAGAGTAAACAAAGAATTGCCTTTCAGAGGTTAAGCAAGAATGACGTGATGAGTTAATCTTATTCGTGCGACTAGACCGGGAAAAGTTTAACCTGGTGAACAAATATTTCGGTTCAGTAGTGTTGATTATCGTATATAGCAACAGGAGTGTACGGAAATCTAGCAAATTATTCCAGGTCATGCCATAGATTTTCTTAGCATATTGAGAGACATGATCTCTTCTTTTTAACCCATATACGTACCGAGCAATATTATTGAAGTTTACTTGAGTTGTCACAGTTAGCAAACACTTCACAGCCATAGAGCATTGTTGGTATAATATAGGTTTTTGCCAGCAACATTCTTATATGTAAAGGTGTAAAATATTTGGTTGTCCATAATACACGTAGCATGCTGTAGATCTTCCCGACAGTAATATTAACATGATTGTGCCAAGTCAGCGTTCTAATAAAGGTTACCGCTAGGTTTTTTGCAGTGTCGACTAAATCTATACTGCAACCGTTTAACACAAGGCGAGGAACATTTGAGATATCAATGATTTTTTTTGAGATCACTAGACATTTCGACTTTTGAGGATTAAGGCCTAAACCGTTTTTTTGTGCGCAATCAAAGATATTTTCAAGAACAGTATTTAGATTAGTGATGCGGTCTAGTAATTTTTCATGCTTGCAACTCACATATACTTGGACATCGTCCGCGTACATGTGAACCATACAATCTTTAAGAACACTCGGAAGGTCATTGATGTACATTGAAAAAAATAGAGGTCCCAACACTGACCCTTGAGGTACACCTCTTTTAATAGGGAGAAAAACTGATGCGACATTGTTTGCAGAAACTGCTTGCGACCTATTCGAGAGATATGACGCAATGAGGTTCACAGCACTTGATGAAAAATTGAACATTTTGGAAAGCTTTGTCAGTAAAATGTGATGGTCGACAGTGTCGAAGGCTTTTGAATGAACTAAAATTCAATGAATTTTCCAGTAGAACTAAAAAACCCACCTCATTATTGTCCAAACCCACACGCAAGTCTTCAGTCACATCAAGGAGAGCAGTTATACAGCTATGCTTGGTCCTAAATCCTGATTGTCTGTTAGTTATAAGGTCATATTTGAGAAGGTGTCTGTTAATTTGCTGACTTAATAATGACTCCAATGCTTTGGATATGAACGAAAGGATTGCGATTGGACGATACTCATTCAGCGATTTTGGCACAGGGATGATTTTTGCTTTTTTTCCATTCCTCCGGGTAGACTGATTTGTTGAGCACGGTATTAAAAACATGAGTTAGAAAAGGGAGTATTTTCGGAAGCAGGATTTTAAAGAAAACTGGATTAATTTCATCATATCCAACAGCATTTGATCTGATTGATAGGAAACTTTTTAAAACATCATCTTGACTGATACAAGAAAAACTGAAGCTACAACTGGGGTCAAATGCGCTAATAATGCTTAGATAGACGTTGTGAGTGACTTCACCCATTGAAATATTGACAAATTTTTTATTTAAATCCTCAGCATCTACCATATCACAAGAACTAGTGTTTTTTTTTACAAAGACCAATATTGCGTATCTCTCGACACTTTTGCTAACTACCCACTGCAAATTAACGAACATAATGATTGCTTTTTGCAGCTTTTACCTCCCTTGTAACTTTCGATCGCAGGATTTTGAATTAGCACACCAAACAGTCAGTTTTTGTGGATGTAATGGCGTCTCAATGATCTCATGTGGATTCTCTTCACTCCAAATGCGGCAATTTTGCTTGTTGACGTAGCCATTCAACCAAAAATGAGCCTCATCACTGAACAAAATTTTGCGATGTAAACTTCGCGAACTGAACCATTATTTTCTAAATAAATTTGCACGATTTGCAAGCGTTGTTCTTTTGTCAACCTGTTCATGATGAAATGGCAAACCAAACTGAACATAAATGACATTAGAGTTGCCAGATTTGACCACAAAATGCCAGTTTTATCTCTATTCGAAAAACAAACCCCTAAAAAAACACCCTGTATAAGGTTGAGGTTTTGAACCGTTTCCACCGATTGTATGCACTATTGCGCTGCAAAATAAGATTCTCAATTGTCTTGCAAAACCAAGGCCGTTGATTTTGTCTAGTTTTTTTGCACTTTAGAGGAACAAATTCGCTAAAGAGCTTGTTGACGTTACTTTTGAGAAATGGACTGAGCCCATTTCGTAAATCAGTTCCCAGTTCACATTACGTACAGCAGTTTCAAGGCGTTCATAATTAATGTTTTTAAAGTCGCGGAAGCTAAAGCAATGGTCCTTATCAGTGAACTGGAAATCATAGGTAAGGAAAATCAGATCATGCTTTGAGAAGTTAGGAACAGAAATTTGATCATAAAGAAGAATTTTTATTTCACTGTTCACAAAGAAAAGGTCCAGCAAGGAATTATTGGTTTTGTTGAAATGAGTAGCCATTAATTTGACGGCTAATCTGAGCGGCGGGCTCCCCCTGCCTTTAAAGGGTTGTGCGTTGGGTTTGAAGCCCACCACGTAAAAAAACAAAAATTCAATGAAACGCATAAGAAATAAGAGAAAAATCATCCCCAAATCTGATGACAACTATCGCAAACGAAAAACTGACAATGATTTACGGATATGCACTTGGAATGTCCGAGCCCTTAATTGGGATGGTGCCTCTATCCAACTGATAGATATCTTAGAAAGATACAAAGCTGATATCACTTCAATCCAAGAAATGCGATGGAAGGGACAGGGTTGCTCACGGCAAGCATCCTGTGATATCTACTACAGCGGCCATGCGGAGAAGCACGAATTTGGATGCGGATTCTTGGTTGGCAAGAGACTACGGCATCATGTCCTGCGATTCACAACTGTGAACGAACGACTTGCCATAATCCGTGTCAAGGCAAGATTCTTCAATATAAGCCTGATTTGTGCGCACGCTCCGACAGAAGAGAAGGACGATGAGATCAAAGACAGCTTCTACGAGTGCCTTGATGAGGCCTATGAGCGCAGCCCCCACCACGACATAAAAATCGTGCTTGGTGACTTCAACGCCAAGGTGGGAAAAGAAAATATCTTTGGTCCAACAGTCGGAAAGTTCAGCCTCCACGACAATACCTCCGATAACGGAATGAGGCTGATTGACTTTGCCGCAGCGCGAAACATGGTCGTAAGTAGCACTAGATTCAAGCATCTCGATATTCATAAAGCAACTTGGCTGTCTCCTGATCAAAAGACGCGTAACCAAATTGATCACGTTTTGATCGACGGAAGGCACTCTTCCACTGTTTTAGATATACGCATGATCCGTGGTGCCAATATAGACTCGGATCATTATCTTGTCGCAGCCAAGATCCGTACACGTCTGTGCGCAAAGAAGAATGCGCGCAATCCAGCACGGAGAAAGCTAGACGTCGAAAAGCTGCAATCCAAACAAACAGCCGAAGACTTCACTACTCGACTCTCACTCCTCCGATGGACGATATATGCGCGAAGTGGAATCACATTTCCCACTTTATGCGTACGGCTGCCGAAGAGTTGGTTGGCTATCACTGCCCTCGCCGAAACCAGTGGCACGACCAGGAGTGTCACGACGCCACTGGAAAAAAGACGCCACCTACAAAGCCACCCTGCAGTCGGTGGTAACGCGTGCTGCTAAAGAGCGATACAAAGAGAAGAGGAGGGAAGAGAGACGCATTTTCAGGCGAAAGAAAAGGTAAGCAGAAATGCGTGAGTGCGAGAAAATTGAGATGTTTGGTGACAGGAATGAGGTCCGAAAATTTTTCGAAAAAATAAGACGCCTGGCTGATGGTTTCAAGTCCGGGGCCTCTTCCTGCAAGGATCAAAATGGGAATCTAGTGACAGATATCCAGAGTACACTGATGATGTGGAGGGAACACTTCTCTAGACTTCTGAATGGTGACGACGACAACAATCCCGCCAATAGAGATGATATCCCGGAAACCCCAATTGTGGACGACAGCGTTGAAGTTCCGCTGCCCGACCATAGTGAAGTCTTGAAAGCTATAGCTCGGCTTAAAAACAACAAAGCCGCAGGAGCCGATGGCTTACCGGCTGAGCTCTTCAAGAATGGAGGCGAAGCTCTATTTAAATGCATTCATGAGCTTCTATGCAGAATATGGTCGGAAGAATGCATTCCAAACGATTGGAACCTCAGTGTGCTCTGACCAATCCACAAGAAAGGCGATCCCACAATTTGCGCCAACTACCGTGGGATAAGCCTTCTGAATATCGCATATAAGGTCCTGTCGAGCGTACTATGTGAAAGACTGAAGCCCATCGTAAACCAGCTGATTGGACCTTATCAGTGTGGCTTCAGACCTGGCAAATCCACCATAGACCAGATATTTACGCTACGACAAATCTTGGAGAAGACCCTAGAAAAACAAATCGACACACACCATCACACACACCATGGCACAATAGGCATCACAAGATGCCGCAGTGCCAGAGCTGAATTAGCTCGCCACACACCATCTTTTTGTCGATTACAAAGCCGCCTTCGACAGTCCAATAAGGAATCATCTATATTTCACCATGTCTGAATTTGGTATTCCTGCAAAGCTCATCCGCCTTTGCAGAATGACACTGAGCAACACCAGCAGCACACTTAAAATCGGGAAGGATTTTAACTGTTTAAAGATAACTGTTTAACTCACTCCTCCATTCGATACCAAACGAGGTTTCAGACAAGGTGATTCCTTATCGTGCAACTTTTTCAACCTAATGATGGAGAAGATCATCCGAGCTGCTGATTTGAGACGCAGTGGTACGATATTCTACAAAAGTATTATGCTGCTGGCGTATGCTGATGATATCAATATCATTGGCCATAATACGCGCGAAGTCAGTGCAGCATTCTCCAGGTTAGCGAAAGAGTCGAGTCGAATGGGTCTTGTAGTGAACGCAGATAAGACGAAATACCTAGTGTCAACAAATAAACAGTCCCAGCGTCTTGGAAACCACGTCACTGTTGACAATATCTCCTTCGAGGTTGTTAAGGACTTCGTCTACCTGGGATCCAGCGTAAACTCTTTCAACGATGTCAGTATTGAGATAAAGCGAAGGATAACTCTTGCCAACAGGTGTAACTTTGGGCTGAGTAGGCAATTGAGAAGCAGAGCCCTCTTTCGACGAACAAAACTCACGCTCTATAAGTCACTTATCATGCCCGTCCTATTATATGCAAACCTGGACATTGAGCAGTTCTGATGAAAAGACTTTGGGAGCCTTCGAA
This sequence comes from Pherbina coryleti, assembly GCA_943735915.1. Lineage (NCBI taxonomy): Eukaryota > Metazoa > Arthropoda > Insecta > Diptera > Sciomyzidae > Pherbina > Pherbina coryleti. Next base: position 104,124,634 of record OX030948.1, on the reverse strand, counting down.
AGAAAGATCCTTCGTAAGATCTTCGGTCCAATCTGTGTCAATGGTGAGTACCGAATTCGATGGAACCACGAGCTGTATGAGCTGTACGCTGACATCGACATAGTTAAGCGTATTAAAATCGAGCGGCTCCGCTGGCTATGTCATGTTGAGCGAATAGAAAACGACGCTCCAGCGAAAAAAATATTCGATTCGGTGCCCGGTGGTGGTCAACGCAGAAGAGGACGCCCACATCTTCGTTGGAAGGATCAGGTGTTGGATAACCTGACTACACTTGGTGTTTCCAACTGGGGCCAGCAAGCGCAGAACAGAAATGGCTGGCGCAATTTCTTATACGAGGCCAAAACCGACTTACGGTTGTAAGCGCCAGATAAGTAAGTAAGTAAGAAATGAGTAGGCATAGTTTTATTTACTGGGACAAGTCCTAAGCTTTGCATATCTTGCATAAAATTGCTTTCAGCTAGCAGATTACTGTTAAAATCACCGCCTATTATTTGAGATTATTTTGAGATTATTTGAGAAAAAGGTAGAGCAATATCCTCCAAAATGCTTAAGAAAGGTGAACAAGTTACATGACAATTTGGCCGGTAGACGCACCCAACAAGCAGGTTTTCATCACCATTGGTAACCACAACAAATATATACTCAATAAGGCTGTCCAGTAATGATTTGCAAAGTATCCTACAAGCGATACTTTCCTTCACATATATCGCCACTCCGACTGCATGGCCAACCCTGTCCGCACGATATATTTTAAAACTATTTATTGAAAACAAACCCCCCGGCATTTCGTTGTTGAGCCAAGTTTCACTTACGCAAATTGCATCCATACTAGAACCTTAGTTGCAATATCGAAGTAAGACCTTCGGCTGAAGATGCTGTCGATTACTTTAATTATAAGGGATGGTATTCCATTGTGTTACTGGCGCTTGTTGATAACAGGTGAACTTTAAATAAAATTTTAAAATATAAAATGTTTAAAGTTTTCATTTAGATATAGATTCTTATAAACCAACGTTGGAGCTCCAGGGCGTTGCAACGACTCCCAAATTTTTGAGCAATCAACTTTAAAAAAGAACACTAAAAACCCTCTTCTCAAGCAAAATGCCAAACAAATAAATGGAGTAAAGGTTCCCGTAATAATATTTGGCGATTCTGCTTTTCGCTTTACGGATTCTTTAATGAAGCCCTATCCATTTTGTACTGCTGCCGAAGAAAAGGAAAAAGTATTTAAGTATAGATTGTCCAAAGCACGAAGAGTTGTAGAGAATGCTTTCGGGCTTTTAAAAGCTCGTTTTAGGCGAGTTGGAAAAGGCATAGACGACAACATTAAAAATGCAACATCAATTATTAAATGCTGTTGTGTCTTGCACAATTTTGTAAACGAACGCAACGACAAAATTAATGAGAAGTGGATTCAAAACCATCAGCATTTTGAAAACCATCAGCATTTTGAAAACCAAAGTTGGAGATTTCAACCTGAATTTACGAATAATTTCACTGATCACAATCCTAAAGCAGAGGAAATTCGAAACGCAATCGCTGTGTATTTTGGTTTGTTTATTTATTTTTTTTTTTCACTATAAGCTTGCAGAAATTTTTCAAATATATCATTTCTTCGCTTTTCCACCTCAAGCATTTCTTTTTGGATTTGAATGGCCTCCTTGTCACATTCCTTAATCCCCTCAAATCCATCTGCTACTACTTTATTGCATTTCTTGATTTCTTCAAGGAAAACTTCTGGCTCACAGCAGGAAAAAGATTCCTCATTGCTGCTCTCATTTTGCAGTAACGACGAGTGCAAATCTGGCGTGAAGATCACTTCATCATCGAGGTACTCCGCATTGTCACTTTCTGTCGCAACATTTAATGGAACTGAAAATAAATTTAAGAACAACATTATAATATTTTTTAACAATAAAAATATTTCACTACATTCAAACTTGAGCTTTCTTCGGTCAGGGTCTCCAAGTTGAAGCTTTTGTTAGCTCCCAGAATGCTGTGGACCCTATCAAACCACATGTTGACGGTGATCCACCTGATGGGCCAGTTTTTTTTTTTCTTCTCTGTAAATAGAAAATAAATATACGTAAATAACTTGTAGGCACATCTCTTTACTGATAACTCACCCGTACTTGTTTGTCAAATTATGAATTTTAATTTTAACTTCAGCTCCTTGGAGGACAAAGCCCCTTTCTTGGAGCTCGGTGGCAATTTCTTGGTGAATGTGGCTGTTTCTCTTGTTGCCTCTGAATTGGGGCATTTTATCCTCCCAAAGTTGAAGCAAAATTCCTTCGCTGCATCGGTCCCAAGTAAAACGTGATTTGCGTTTTGGTTTGGACCTTCAATTAGAAAAATGTAAATAATACTTTTAAAATAAATAGCTATGTTCTATATGAATTTTATCATTCAACAAATAATACTTACGTTGTTGCTTCAGCCATATTTATTAAAATTTGACATTTCACTTTATTCCTACTTGCAGTGTTGCAGCAGTGATGCAGATTTCAAATTAAGAAATTCCCAATATATTCAGAGTTGCAAATTTTTTTTTTAGATTATAAAGTAGATTAATTTTTAATCTACTTCAGAACGAGATTAAATTTTGTATGGCTAATCTCGTAACAATCAACAAGATTAGCGAGTTAATTAGGCTTAATCTCGATTTAATCTCGATATGTAAACGTACTATTACTATGAACACGATCACAAATCAAAAACCAAATTCTATGATACTTGCGTCTTTTCTGCGATCGTTTTGATTTGAGTGAGAGTAATGCGCCCATCTCTACGTTGAATATTGATTCATTTTCTTTTTCTAATTTAGAATTCTGCAAGCAACTAGCTACTCAAATGATCGATTCGTTCACCAACCGCAAGAGACCACCTCATGAAGTTTTAAGACAGGGACCTCGAAGCAACACAAAGAAGAACCAATGCAATTTATTCCTTTTGCAAAAAACCATTTTGCTTCACCAATCATAAAAAATTAAATTTTAATGTATTGATCAAAAATGCAAACAAATTTATTTTTATTTCAAATAAATCTACTCTTCAACAAAATTAAATATGTCATGGATTTTTACAGGTGACGACCATTGGGACATAGAGGTCCCGTCAGATTTGATTGTGGCGTGGTGGACTATATTTTTTTGTTATTTTTTTTTTTTTTTTTTTTTGTTAGAAAGTGGAAGGTTGCCCAAAACTTCTTCATAAATGTTGTACCTGTAGCTCCTTCCCACCTCCAAAATATTGCAGCATAAAGAAGGGCAAGAAAAAGTATAGATTTTTGGGCTTTGGAGTAAAGGCAAAGGGAGTAATCTACCCTTGAAAATAAAGTACTTTATGTAATATAATGACGAAACCTGTTGTTCAGTTAAAGTTGCTTTATTGACTGTCTCAATGATCTTAAAATCTAACATTATATTTTTCTTAAATAGAGAGAGAGAAGGACCAGTTAAATTTGTTTGATCCTGAGCAACAGGGTGTTGCTACAATATGTAACTTATATCTTTCTACACTTTATGAAAGCCAAGTTCATCCCCTTTTGAATAATAACATATAAAAAAATTGATTGCATAGTTCTCCAGGAAAAATTGAAAAGTAAAAGGGTCACCAGTGTCGCAGTGGTCGTCAAAGGACTTAATTTTAAATGTTGTTTGTAAGCTCTATTGCAAATATGTTCGGGGCTGTTATAAAAATCAAACTACTTTTGCTATTTGTCAGAATTGCAAACAAATTCTGATTTCATTTGGTATCATAAAATCGTATTGGTGATGCTCTTTTCTCATATAAACAAAAGCAATGTTCGAATCAGCTGTTTTGCACATGTTGTCTGTGTATATGGAGATATTATCTAGCTTTAGTTCACAATTTTGTTAAATTGAAGTGTTTTTTGTGTTTATATAAAATAAAATGCAATAAATAATCGCAAAATGAATTCAGCTGTTCTGACTTTTTTATTAATAAAAGAAGGGAGCTCAGAAAACTTGAAGAGAAGAATTTTGAGAGATTGCAGCAATCCACTTGAGCTACCTTAGGCGACGTGTACTTTTATTTTACTGTGAAGTTCTATATATTTATAGCAATTTTGTAGATTTATAGCACATTACCGTCTAAACAAAGAGGATTTCCGTATGGTACTGCTTTATCCATTAAATCGTAATTTTCACTTTCTTAGATTCCATATCTAGTCCAGCTAACAGCCACGTTGTAGTTTTTTGCGAAAGGATCCTATCAGAGATTTGTCGGAAAAGCCTCTAGCATAATTCTAAATAGAAATACAGTGTCAATAATTTTGGGTGATGTACTAAAAGTTATGGAGCAACGCATTGCTTCTCAGTGGATGCAAATTGTCATGGCTCACAACGAAAATGAATCATTAACATCCTTATGTGGTGGTCCTGCACTATTAAGGGGCTCAGCTTATGTTTGATAAAGGAAATTCACAGCTGGTTAACCCACTTGGTAAAGTTCTAGACCAGAGGTATGGAACCGTTTTACCCTGAGAGGCCACATTTAAAATAGAAGTAACAAAGGAGGCCACAAAAGTTTTAATACCGAAAAATATAACTTTTGTAAAGTTATTGCTGTTCAATTAAATTTTTTTTTTTATTTTAAATTCAGTTTTTCAAAAATAAAAATATTGACAATAAAGAGATGACAAAGTGCTCATACATGTTATTTTATTATAAATTTATGAAATATTTTTATTTTTTTGAATATATTTGAATAATCGCCGAGGCCACATGAAAAATTCAAAAAGGCCACAGGTTCCCCACCTCTGCTCCTAACAATGCACTATAGTCCAGCTGACACATTTTATTGGCAGTAAATTAAAAACAATAATTGTTAAAGTTTGTTATAAAAAAATTATTAAAGCTTAACAGAAATGGTCTAAACATAATAAATGTGTAGGTAATTATACATTTTTTTAAATGTGGCAACGTTTTCCAATTATGACGCCGAATTAAAAAGGAGAAGGTTCTCAAGTTCCTTGGTTTCTATTTTTTAAACCACTTGAAAAAGGAGGAGGTAGGAAGAATTATTACAAATAAAGTTCAAGAAATTGGAAAGAATTCGACAAAAGGGCGTAGCAATATTAGAAAAACACTGTATCCCGAATTATGATGACACTAGGGTACTGACATTTTGTACAGGGGTAGGCACAATTATTACAAATTTCGGTCAAGAAAGTGGGCGTCATATATTGTCATTTATATTCGGCAAATAATATTGAGTAAGTCACAATTGTTACAAATTACAATATTAGGTGCGTTTTTTTGGCATAATTATAGCCGCTTAGCTCATAGTCGCCGATAGAAACACTATTGCCAGATCAAGAAAATGATAGTCTACGTAATTAATTGGCATCACTTTTTGAAAAACAACCATGTTTATGTCACATAAAATAAAAAAAATAATAAAAAATAAAAAACAATAAAATTAATAATGTTCAATATTTGACAGTAACACGCAATGCTGCCAAGCTCTGAAGAAAAAAGTTAAGCGAAATATTAAGCGCCGATGAGCGTTTTTTTGGACAAGCGTATATAGCGATGCCAAAAAAACACACCTATTATAAAATCCCTTTATCTCGAAAAATATCGATACTAGGGTATGAAATTCGTTACAAGAATGGGAAGAATTATTACAAAACACGATGAAGAAAGTGGGCGGAATTCGACAAAGGGCGTGACACTGTCAGATAAATACTGTATCTGAGTTAATATTGAAACTAGGGTACTAATATTAGGTACGCGGCTAGGTGGGTAGGTAGAATCATTACAAAAGTGAGCGAGATTATACACCCCGTGCCAATTAAAACGCATCACTGCGTAGATTTTATAATTTTCTAGTTTTTGGCATTGGTATTCCCAAAATTTTCATAAATCTAATTAATTCTTGCTTACTTACTTACTTATCTGGCGCTTACAACCGAAGGTCGGTTTTGGCCTCGTATAAGAAATTGCGCCAGCCATTTCTGTTTTGCGCTTGCTGGCGCCAGTTGGAAACACCAAGTGTAGTCAGGTTACCCAACACCTGATCCTTCCAACGAAGATGTGGGCGTCCTCTTCTGCGTTGACCACCACCGGGCACCGAATCGAATATTTTTTTCGCTGAAGCGTCGTTTTCCATTCGCTCAACATGACCTAGCCAGCGGAGCCGCTCGATTTTAATACGCTTAACTATGTCGATGTCAGCGTACAGCTCATACAACTCCTGGTTCCATTGAGTTCGGTACTCGCCATTGACGCAGATTGGACCGAAGATCTTACGAAGGATCTTTCTCTCGAACGCTCCCAAAGTCTTTTCATCAGAACTGCTCAACGTCCAGGTTTGTGCTGCATATATTAGGACGGGCATGATAAGTGACTTATAGAGCGTGAGTTTTGTTCGTCGAGAGAGGGCTCTGCTTCTCAATTGCCTACTCAGCCCAAAGTTACACCTGTTGGCAAGAGTTATCCTTCGCTTTATCTCAATACTGACATCGTTGAAAGAGTTTACGCTGGATCCCAGGTAGACGAAGTCCTTAAAACCTCGAAGGAGATGTTGTCAACAGTGAAGCAGTTTCCAAGACGCTGGGACTGTTTATTTGTTGACACTAGGTATTTCGTCTTATCTGCGTTCACTACAAAACCCATTCGACTCGACTCTTTCGCTAACCTGGAGAATGCTGTGACTTCGCTCGTATTATGGCCAATGATATCGATATCATCAGCATACGCCAGCAGTATAATACTTAATACTTAATATCGTGCCACTGCGTCTCAAATCAGCAGCTCGGATGATCTTCTCCATCATTAGGTTGAAAAAGTCGCACGATAAGGAATCATCTTGTCTGAAACTTCGTTTGGTATCGAATGGAGGAGTGAGGTTCTTCCCAATTTTAACTGTGCTGCTGGTGTTGCTCAGTGTCATTCTGCAAAGGTGGATGAGCTTTGCAGGAATACCAAATTCAGACATGGTGGAATATGGATGATTCCTTATTGGACTGTCGAAGCCGGCTTTGTTATCGACAAAAAGATAGTGTATGTCGATTTGTTTTTCTAGGGTCTTCTCCAAGATTTGTCGTAGCGTAAATATCTGGTCTATGGTGGATTTGCCAGGTCTGAAGCCACACTGATAAGGTCCAATCAGCTGGTTTACGATGGGCTTCAGTCTTTCACATAGTACGCTCGACAGGACCTTATATGCGATATTAAGAAGGCTTATCCCACGGTAGTTGGCGCTAATTGTGAGATCGCCTTTCTTGTGAATTGTGCAGAGCACACTGAGGTTCCAATCGTTTGGAATGCATTTTTCCGACCATATTCTGCATAAAAGCTCATGAATGCATTTAAATAGCCTCAAATCGCTTCAATTCTCAATTCTTGAAGAGCTCAGCAGGTAAGCCATTGGCTCCTGCGGCTTTGTTGTTTTTAAGCCGAGCTATAGCTTTCAAGACTTCACTGTGGTCGGGTAGCGGAACTTTAACGCTGTCGTCCACAATTGGGGATTCCGGGATATCATCTCTATTGGCGGGATTGTTGTCGTCGTCACCACTCAGAAGCCTAGAGAAATGTTCCCTCCACATCATCAGTGTACTCTGGATATCTGTCACTAGATTCCCATTTTGTTCCTTGCAGGGAGAGGCCCCGGTCTTAAAACCATCGGCCAGGTGTCTTATTTTTTCGAAAAATTTTCGGGCCTCATTCCTGTCACCATACATCTCAATTTTCTCGCACTCACGCATTTCTGCTTCCCTTTTCTTTCGCCTGAAAATGCGTCTCTCTTCCCTCCTCTTCTCTTTGTATCGCTCTTTAGCAGCACGCGTTACCACCGACTGCAGGGTGGCTTTGTAGGTGGCGTCTTTTTCTGCAGTGGCGTCGTGACACTCCTGGTCAATCAGCCTCATTCCGTTATCGGAGGTATTGTCGTGGAGGCTGAACTTTCCAACTGTTGGACCAAAGATATTTTCTTTTCCCACCATGGCGTTGAAGTCACCAAGCACGATTTTTATGTCGTGGTGGGGGCTGCGCTCATAGGCCTCTTAAAGGCACTCGTAGAAGCTGTCTTTGGTCTCATCGTCCTTATCTTCTGTTGGAGCGTGCGCACAAATTAGGCTTATGTTAAAGAATCTTGCCTTGACACGGATTATGGCAAGTCGTTCGTTCACAGGTATGAATCGCAGGACATGATGTTGTAGTCTCTTGCCAACCACAAATCCGCATCCAAATTCATGCTTCTCCGCATGGCCGCTGTAGTAGATATCACAGGATGCTTGCCGTGAGCAACCCTGTCCCTTCCATCGCATTTCTTGGATTGCAGTGATATCAGCTTTGTATCTTTCTAAGATATCTATCAATTGGATAGAGGCACCATCCCAATTAAGGGTTCGGACGTTCCAAGTGCATATCCGTAAATCATTGTCTGTTTTTCATTTGCAGTAGTCGTCATCAGATTTGGGGATCATTTTTATCTTTTTTCGTCTCGTTTTCATTGAAATGTTTTTCTACGTGGTGGGCTTCAAACCCAACGCACAACCCTTTAAAGGCAGGTAGCCCGCCGCTCAGATTAGCCGTTAAACTAACGGTTGCCAGTTTACCGTTTCTAGACACCACGCAGAGGTTTGAGTCGACTTGAGACGAGTTCGAGATTAATAATGCTGGCCTCACCAGGTTGAGGCAGTCAGACACGGTGCCATGTGAAGATCGCCCCCTTGACCTTCACGCGTTGCCTTGTGAGGATCGTCCTCCTTATTCTTGCTTATTATTTATTTATTGAAGGTATTTGCATCCAGTTTTTATTAAGCATTTTTTATTTTATTTGTTTTAAGGCGCAAACAGTAATTATTTGTTAAAATGGTTTTAAGTGAAAAAGTTAAAGGCAGTATTCTAGCTTTAAGCAAACAAAAATTTTCTACCAGAAAAATTACGTAACAAGTTGGGTGCAACCAAAGCAAAAATTGTCGTTTTTTAAAAAATTTTCTTCGACGGGCTCTACAGAGAGGGGAGGATCCGGAAGGCCGAAAAAAACAACGGTAAGGCAAGATTGGCTTTTGGAACTGATGAGTCTCCAAAATCGGTTCCATGCTGCTAGGGAATTGAGAAGGGGCTTTGAGGAAGCACATTCAGTGAAAATAAGCACTCGCACTGTAGCCCGACGACTCACACAAATGGGTTTAAAAGCATATCGACCTTCTAAAAAACCTCTTCTGTCAACTTCAATGAAGAAAAAAAAAGACTTCTTTGGGCAAAAAATCACCGATCATGGACCGATGATTTTGTATTTGTATCTGTATTTATTGGACTTAAGAATTAGAACAGTAAGATCAATAAAGTTCTTTTAGCGTACAACAATTTAAAAACAGAATTTAAAGACATAATATTCAACAAGATGATGATTGGAAAAAAGTGATATTTTCAGATGAGTCCAAATTCAATTTAATTGGACCCGATGGTAGGTCCGTAGTGCGCAGGCGAACACACGAATGATACTCCGATCATTGCATACTACCAACTGTCAGACATTCACCATATGTAATGGTCTGGGGATGCATAACATTCTACGGTGTTGGACAAATTTAATTGATCAGTGGTTCCGTAAATGCTGAAAAATATTCAGAAATAATATCCGAACTTCTTATCCCAACCATTGAATAGTTATTTTGTCATATCCCAGATGCAGTGTTCCAGGATGATTCTGCTCCATGCCATCGAGCACGTTCGGTATGTAATTATAGTTTATCAATGAAAATTTAAACTTTTATATTAACTTTAATATTTATTTATTACCATAGGTATTGAAATTAAAGGAAGAACTTGACATAAAATCTCTTAGTTGGCCTGCAAATAGCCCAGACCTAAACATAATTGAAAACTTATGGTCAATGATGGGCCGTGAAATCAAGGAAAAATCACCTAAAAATGTAGCAGAGCTTAAGAAAATAATAGAGGAAGTCTGGACTCACAATCAATACATGCTAAATTATCTCACCTTGCCGAGAAGAATACAAGCGGTCATAACAGCAAGAGGAGGCCCAATAAAATATTAGGCTAAGAAATAATACTAAACTAATTATTAACGATCAATTTTTAATCTTAATATTTGAATTCGGCCTTTCATTATTTATATTGAAAACAACTTTTTTGAGGTCTAGACCAATCATATTGACACCAAGACAACATGAAGAACAAAGAAGGCAACAACCAACAACAACAACAACGGCTCTGTATAGAGCAAATCACACAGCTTGACTATACAGACTGTTTCATTGGCCGCTACACCAACTCATCAGTAGCCTTTGTATGACTTTACACTGTTATCCACTCAAGCTACTTAGGTTCAACAAAGGTAAAATGCTCCCTTGCGGAACACCAGATGTTGCTTAAAGAGGGTATGATTTTACGCTATCAAAAGCAACAAAAAGCTTTGTCGATTTTGTAGATACGAAGTAAGCCATTTCAAAAAATTTGAATGAATCCCTAACAACTGACATTTTTTAATTAAAATGTTATGGGATATTTTATCGAACTCCTTTGATAAGTCGGTATATATAACATCAATTGACAACCTTGCTGAAATGATGATAAACAGTATTCAGAAAATAACATTAGATTGGAAGTAGTAGACCGGCCCTTAACGAAACCATGCTGATACGACGAAATTATATTTTTCACCGCGAAAAAGAGCTTATCTTTTACAATGTACTCAAAAAGGTTCGGAATAACATTTAATTTAGAAATAGGCCTGTAATTGGCTACATTATTTTTGCAACCAGATTTATAAATAGGTGTTATAAAACCCACTTTTCAGCAATCGAGAAGCACACCAGATCGCAACCAGTTATTAAAGATAATTTTTAACGGCTAAAGTATGTTCTTCGCACAATTTTTTATTAAAAATTGAAAAAAAAATATGTGCAAATTTAAAAAAATCATCAATTTCTTCCTTTTTGTTTCTTTTATAATTCTTAAAAAACATATTTTTTAAGAATTATATTGTGAGCTTAATGCCAAAAACTTCATGAAGCAACAGGTTGCTACAACTTCCTTCGTTCCTTCCTTCCTTCTTCCTTTTTGTTTTGTTATCTATTCAATATTCAAATTCAATGAAAATTTTTAAAACAGACCTAATTTGAAAAACTTATTCTTTTAAGTTATATAATCTTCTAGAAATTGAAACTTCGGCCTAGATTGATTGAAAACTTTTAAAAATACCTAACGTATAGAAAAAATAACACATTTTTAGGTTTTTAAGGATTTACATATAGTAACTGTTGTATAGTAACTGTTGTACATATAGTAACTGATTGGCTATCACCGCCCTCGCCGAAACCAGTGGCACGACCAAGAGTGTCGCGACGCCACTGCAGAAAAAGATGCCACCTACAAAACCACCCTGCAGTCGGTTGTGACGCGTGCTGCTAAGGAGCGATACAAAGAGAAGAGGAGGGAAGAGAGACGCATTTTCAGGCGAAAGAAAAGGGAAGCGGAAATGCATGAGTGCGAGAAAATTGAGATGCATGGTGACAGGAATGAGGTACGAAAATTTTTCGCAAAAATAAGACGCCTGGCCGATGGTTTCAAGACCGGGGCCTCTTCCTGCAAGGATCAAAATGGGAATCTAGTGACAGATATCCAGAGTACACTGATGATGTGGAGGGAACACTTCTCTAGGCTTCTGAATGGTGACGACGACAACAATCCCGCCAATAGAGATGATATCCCGGAAACCCCAATTGTGGACGACAGCGTTGAAGTTCCGCTACCCGACCATAGTGAAGTCTTGAAAGCTATAGCTCGGCTTAAAAACAACAAAGCCGCAGGAGCCGGTGGCTTACCTGCTGAGCTCTTCAAGAATGGAGGCGAGGCTCTATTTAAATGCATTCATGAGCTTCTATGCAGAATATGGTCGGAAGAATGCATTCCAAACGATTGGAACCTCAGTGTGCTCTGCCCACTCCACAAGAAAGGCGATCCCACAATTTGCGCCAACTACCGTGGTGTAGTGCACATGTGGCTAGCACTAACCTACCTCAACAATAACATAAACACACAACGCTACAAACGCTCTACGTTGGTCTCACCGCATACCTGCAGCGAAACCAAAGCATGAAGCGCAAGCAGTGACAAACTCAAGTGCTACTAGCGGCATGATTCATGTTATACATTGTGAAAGCAAATCGCTGCCAAAAGTAAGTCGTTGGAGTTTGTAACCTGTAAGTGGGTTGTGATGGATATTATTACAAACAGATGTGTAAGTAAGTAAAAAGTAATAGTAAGCAGATGTGTAATAATTGTATTTAGATTTCATGACTTTTAATTGTATATGTGTAAGAACTAATTTAGAATAAATATTATTTTGAGTGAAAAGAAAATATTGTCACTTTTCACTCAATATTTTTATTATAAAAACCCGAGTTGGGGTTAAATAAAACCAGTCTTAGAATCAAATAAAAAAAAGAAGTCTTTTCTATTAACTCAAATCAAGCCTTGTGGCTTATTCAATATTTGACTATATTGAAACACTGCCTTGTGGCAGAGTATGAAATAAAGCCTTGCGGCTGAGATTGAAAGACCTTGTGGCCTATAATCCCCTTTGTCCTTAGATAGGGAAGTTAGGGAAGTAACAACCTTTATATGGCGATCCTGCGGACCGATTCCTGGAGAAGTTAAGATCCTGCAAAGCGAATCCTGGAGAAGTTAAGATCCTGCAAACCAAATCCCGGAGAAGTTAAGATCCTGTGGACCGAATCCTCGAAGTTAAGGTACGTCATAATACAGCAATCTGAATGTCGGAAGAGTTCGACAAAATATTCCAGAAGTGCGTTGAACAGGCAGCCGGAATACGTAAAAACAAAAAAAGCAGTGGAAAGATACGTACCCCTTCCCGTAGCTGCCCAGCAACAAGTAGCAACAATACCACAATACAAGGCGACACCAATACCTGGACCCAAGAAGCTTACTATCGAGGAATACAACAGACGTACAGCAGCAAAGAAGCAACAACAGGAAAAACAGATCCAGAAGAAGACAAGAGCTGGGAGACATGTTTGGCAAAGGAAGGAACTAAACAATATATATAGACTAATAACCTTATCAAAGGGAAAAGAAAGAGTTGAATTTTTAAGACAACTCAAAGACTTAAAATTTAAAATAAAAAATAAAATATATTAAAAAATGACAGAATACAAGCATTGTTTTATTTGTGAAGCAAAGATCAACACTAAATACATAAATGATCATTTAAAATTGCACAAACAAATTTTTGTAAAAATAAATAAAATTTTGAACAAAATCAATAAAAATTAAAGAAAACAAAATTTTGAACTATTCAATTCATGACTTAAGATGTCCCACAGTTATATGTAAATATCACAAATTTAAAAGAAACAATGGTTGCTCTAGGACAGGAAACAAAAATAACAGAGAATATTTCTTTTAATGGAAATATTTCTAACAAACAAGAAATGTATTTAGACATCTTTGTCGCCATAGGTTTAATTGCATTATTAATATATGTACTAAAAAAAGTCAATGAACATTACAAAAAATATGTAATAAAAAGAATTGCAAGTGCTAATATTTAAAAAATTTTATGGATAAATTAAAAGAAGCACTAAAGAAATTAAAACATAGTATAACAAAAGTTCCAACAAGAAAATTCAAAAAAGAAACTTTACAAGATAAGCAAAATTAATGTAATATATTAGAAAATCAATTAAAAACTTTTATAAATTGTACGCAACCAGACCATAAAAATATAATAGATTGTAAAGCATTAATAAAAACTATAAATAAATTAATTCAACACAGATTAACTTTGTATGACACGGATGATGAAAAAGATAGCAGCAGAAGTAGATGGTAACACAAATGCAAACTATAATGTAATGACATTCAGAAATAGGAATGATTATAATAATAGAAATGGAAACTATAATAGGAATAGAAATATTCAAAATGATAACAATAATAACTTTAGGAATTATAATAATAGAAATAGTGACGGTTCTAGAAATAACAATAGCAACAGGAATAGCAATAACAATAACAATGGCTATAGGAATTACAATAATAATATAGCTAGCAATAATAATAACTTTAATAATAATAGAAACCGTCAAAACTCGGGAAACGTATCAATCCCCGGCAACCGGAGTTAACGCATCCTAAAAAAAGCAATAAATATAGAATTAGCTGTGTTAGTAATAATTTTAATACTAACATCATAGAAGTAAAAATAGGAGATAGGATTAACTTAGTAACCTTACTTATTGATACAGGTGCGGACATATCAATAATAAAAAAATGAGAAAACTAATGAAAATGATATAAAATCGTCAAATCAAATCCAAATCACAGGTATTGCAAGCAGTCCATTAACCATTCAACAACAAACAAATATAAAAATAAAACTCAACGATGGAGAGATTTCACACAAATTTTATGTCATACAAGAAGATATTGACATAAATGCAGTTGGAATACTTGGAAGAGATTTCTTAATGATATATAATTGTAAAATAGATTACGAAACATGTGTTTTATCCATACACACCAAAGAAAACCAAGAAGATATTCCAATGTACATGACATTGCCAGTAACAATATCAAATATTAATATACCAAGAAGAAGTGAACTAATAACAAATATAAATGTAGACCTGGAGGAAGACAGTATAGTACATGCATCAGAAATAAGAAAAGGAATATTTATAGCAAATACAATCATACCAGCAGATGGACTCAAGCACGTGAAAATACTGAATACAACCAATAATGATATTTATTTGGATAATTGTGATTTAAATATAGAACCACTGAAGAATTTTAAACTACATCGGTTTAGAACAAAGTGATGAGAATCTTGAAATACACATAGATGGGAAAGATGAAAAAGCTAAACAAGAAGTAATTAATTTATGTCACAAATACAGAAACGTTTTCCATAATGAAGGAGATATACTAACAACAAACAATTTTTATAAACAGCAGATAGACTTAATTGACAACTCACCTGTTTATATAAAGAACTACAGACTTCCGCAAACACAACTTCAAGAAATAGAAGATCACGTACAAAAGCTACTAGAAGAAGATATCAAGTCAAGTCAATTTATTGAGACTTTCTTTCGTTTCTTTTACAATAAACTTATGTACATTTCATACATACAATGAAAAGTTCAATTACATGACAAAACTTAAAGCTATTGTTGTGTTGCTCTAATGGAATAAAAGGATAAAAGCTACTTGCTTAAGAATGATTTAGATAATACATGAGGTAGAACAGTGTTGCTCCCGGCACTAGTCAATTGCATAGGGACGTTTTGTCCCAGCAAAAAAAAAAAAAAAAAAAAAATTTAAACATTAACAATACAAAAATACACTTAAGACTACACTTAAACTAAATACAAACACAAGGAATTCAGGTGATGCAACAATAAGAACAGCAATATTAATAAAAAAGGATAATTAGCCTCTGTGTGTGTCAGGTACAGATTTTGCAAAAAATTCAGGTAGCAGAGGGGTGTCAAAATTCAAATCAGTGTCAATATCTTCATTTATAATCCCAATTGGAGATAAGTACAGGTAGACCTCGCTTAACACGGGGGTTACGTTCCCGTATAATACCGTGTTAAACGAAACCGTGTTAAGTGAAACAAGAAACCAGTACAAAAAGTAGGGTTCCGTTCCAGGATATCAAAAAATACATCAAAAGCCGTTTTTTTTACTCTTTATTAATTTTAATTGTAGTTATAACTTAAAAAATAAACAAAAATTGATTTTCAATCAAAAGTTTACTTGTTCGTATAGTTAAAAAAAATAACAAACTTAAAAAAATAAAGTAACTAAAGGAATTCAAAATTTATCAAAATACAATCATGCTATTCAAATCTGTTCTTCATCGCTGCTTATGGTCAATCGTGCGCGCTTTTGAGGTGCATCCATTTGGGGCTGTTTTTTAAAAAAATCTGTTAGTTTTGACTGTTTGTTTGACAGTTTATTATAAATTTGTTTGTATGGTAACATACAATTTTCAAGTTCTCTTTTAAACTTTAATCGCCTTTCAGCAGAAAAAAAAAAAAATTTCCGGAACCGTGTTAGAACGAGGCCATTTAGCGTGTTAAACGAAAAATGATCACAAAACGTCAACCGTGTTAGAGCGAGGCCGTGTTATAAGAAGCACGTGTTAAGCGAGGTCTACCTGTAGTTAATAGAGGACCAGCTAAAGTGCCGTTGGAACTCAAAGATTTATTTTAAAAGCACATTTTCATGAGAAGAAACTCTGTAGATAAATTTTTTTTGCAATGATAACGCATAGCGACAGATAGGATTTATCCCCTCTTTTTTGTAAATAAATTTATTAGAGTAGCGCTTAGGTAGAGATTCGAAATTCCTGTCTACGCAACGTCTCAAGACTCTACGCTCAAGTAACTCCAATTCCTTGGCGACTATCGGTGAGATTGAAAACCATATAGGGAAAGCATAGAGCAGCACAGAACGAATGCTGACCTTAAAAATTAAGAGCTTAGAATTTTGACTCAAGTAATTATTGTTAAACAGCTTTGAGAACATGCTAATTAATTTATTGGCTTTGTTTACATTCGATCTTGCATGCTTATTGAATTTGAGCAATTTATTAAAAACAATACCAAGATATTTGATGTTGTCTTTAAAACTATTTCAGAATCGTTAAGGACAAGCTTCAGTCTTTTGCTTTCAGGCACAACCGTTCTGCCACATTTACCTGATGCGTTCCTAATGCGAATCGCCTCAGACTTGGAAACATTGATCTTAATGCCCCAGTTAACATAATAATCATTAATAGTTTTAAGGTGTCTCTGAACAATGTTTAAGGCCAGAGTTGGAGACTCATGGTGAGCGTATATAAAACAATCGTTAGCATATAAGATGCCCCTTGAACCAGGCACCTCGTGTGGAAATCACAAAGAAAGATGTTAAAAAAGTGAGGCGCTAAAACAGAACCCTGAGGAACTCCACTATTGACCGTACTAAGCTCAGAAATTTCGCTACCGATTTGGATACAAAATTTTCGATTGTGGAAAAAACTAAAAAATATCTTAAGGAGAAAGGGGTCAAAGCCAAGGATAATAAGTTTATGAAGGATACCAACATGAAAAGCTCTGTCGAAAGCCTTTTCGATATCTAATGAGATTGCTACAGTACAAGTTTTTTTCCGTAAATTTCGGATGACGTCGTCATGAAACTTCAGTAGAGCATGAACTGTAGAATGCCTTTTTTTAAAGCCGAACTGATAAGGCGAAATATAATCATCTCCTAGATTCATTTCCATTTTTATTTTTAAAATCAACTCAAAAATTTTTCCAAGATTTGATAACATAGAGATTGGGGGAAAGTCGTTTACATCAACACTATCTTGTTTTTTCTTAATCGGAATTATGTTAGCGATTTTCCAGATACTTTGAAAATAGCCATTATTTAAGCAATTATTAAAAATTATAGTTAAAAAATCGATGGCTAAAGGAGGAAGTCTTTTAAAAATAAAATTTGAAATTTTGTCTAAGCCTGACGACTTTTTGTTATTTAACTTTTTGATAATTCCTTTAACAGTATTGGGATTTACAAAATGGAAACCGTATAAAGCATTGAAATCATCGCGAAAGATGAGAATTGACGAAGGCAACCTAGATGCACTGGCTGCAACTGATTCTTTTAATTCTATCAGATCAGGTCTGTAAGGAACATTCTCCGAATAGACTTTAACGTAATGCTGTCGGAACGCCTCCAGCATCTCACTTTCTTCAATTAAAATCGTGCCATTACTGGAAATTCTTGAGCAGGCAGAGTTTTTCTTGTGACTGACGATGTTGAAAATTTTCTTGTAAGCAGAAGGCCCTGGCCTTATCAGCTCCAATTTTCTTCCAAACTCTCTGGCTTGCTCCCATTTGACCTGCTCCTTAATAATTATCGTCAGCAATTGAATCTGTTTCGAAAGTAATTATAAATAATTATAATTAGATCTATTCGCGTATCTGTGAAATAATTTTTTTAAGTCTTTTTGCCAAGCATGTTTTATTTTGAACAATTTTTTAATGTTTTCTGAGACAAAGATCTTATTCTCCTTGAGTGAGATGTTTTCCGAATGAGAGGCAGACATAGATTCAACAGCGGCGCAGAAATGATCAATACATGTATCGATCTCAGCATTCTTAAGGATTCTCTTGCATGGAGGAAAGCCCACCATTGCGAAGCTTCCAAATCATTACAAAAATTTTTCCAGTTTGTTTTTTTGAAAGAAGTGAAAAAACGCTGGTTTTTTATAAGAAAATCAAAGTCAGACAGAACAATTTGAAGAAGAAGATATCATTGAACCATCATTCAGCCCATACAATTCTCCACTTTTAGTTGTACCAAAAAAATCAACAGATGGAACAGCAAAATGGAGACTGGTAGTAGACTTTAGGGCACTAAACAAAAAAATAATTAATGATAAATTCCCACTGACAAGACTAGAAGATGTACTAGATAAGCTCGGAAATGCGAAATATTTTTCCACGTTGGATATGACAAGTTCTTTTCATCAGATACCACTCATCAAAAATTCAAGAAATATGACAGCATTTTCAACAAATTCAGGGCACTATTATTTCAAGCGCTTACCATTTGGATTAAAAATAGCAACAAATAGTTTTCAACGCATGCTTTCAATCGCATTAAGTGGACTTCAAGAATCAGCATTTCTCTATGTAGATGACATCATTGTTTTTGGATCAAACCTGAGACATCATAACAAAAACTTGGAAAGAGTATTACAAAAATTACAAAGGTACAATTTAAAACTAAACCTCAAGAAATGTGAATTTTTAAAGACATAAGTTGTATACATAGAACACCTGATAACGTCCAAAGGAATAACAACTGATCCAGCTAAACACAAAACCATAAGGGATTACCCAAAACCAAACAATGCTGATGATACCAGAAGATTTGTAGCATTCTGCAATTACTACAGAAAATTTATTCCAGATTTTGCAGAAATTGCAAGACCACTAAATCAGTTGCTAAAGAAAGGACAGATTTTTAATTAGACAGAAACATGTGAAGCAGCATTCAACAAGCCAAGAGAAAAGCTAATATCTCCACAAATATTAGCATATCCAGATTTTGATAAACCTTTTATACTGACAACAGATGCATCAAAATTTGCTTTAGGAGCAGTACTATCTCAAGGTGAACCAGGACACGACAGACCAATTGCCTATGCCAGCAAAACATTAAATAAACATGAAGTAAATAAGGCAATAATAGAAAAGGAGCTATTAGGAATTCACTGGGGAATCAATTACTTCAGACCATATCTCTATGGAAGAAAGTTCACGGTATACACAGACCATAGACCATTAGTAAGTCTGTTCACACATAAGAATCCATCATCAAAATTAACACGAGTACGACTGGACTTGATGGATTATGACTTTGATATAATTTTTAAACAAGGCAAGATGAATATTAACGCGGATGCACTATCTAGAATAAAATTAGATAGCGAACAATTAAAAAATATGATACCTAAAGAAGCAAATATACAAGTATTAACACGGGCGGCACATAAAAAATTTAACAAGCATGCATGTACAAATAAAAGAATAACCGGTGATAAAAATAAGAACAATGCGCAAATGAGTAACCTGAATAATAATGATAGATCTCAGCAAGTGAAGAGTCATGAACTTCATATATGGGAAGCTACATCATTTTCAGAAGTAAGACGTCTAAAAAATTTAAAATTTATATATAATGAAAAGGCCAAAAATATGAATAATAATGGAGCAAACAACGTTCTTGAGGTGCATAACGAAAAATCTTTACCAGAGTTAAAATTGGTTCAGAGGAAGTTTACATCAAAAACACAAGAACAAAAAGATAATATAATTATAGCTCAAAATAAAGTTCATGCAATACTTAACGAAAAATCTTTACCAGAGGTAAAATTGGTTCTGAAGAAGTTAGTATCAAAAGCAAACGAACAGAATATAGAAATATTAGCGCTAGGAAAGAATGATATCATATTGAATATAATAAAGGTGCACCAATTGAAAAGAATATTTAATGAGATACAAAAAGATACAAAGGAGAAATTAAAAATTATATTGTATCAGCCCCCGAAACAAATAACAAATAAAGCTGAGCAGCTGCAGCTAATTAAAGAAAATCACGACTCAATATTAGGAGGACATATAGGTATTAAAAGATGCATCGCGAAATTAAAACAAAAATATATATGGAAAAATTTATCAAAAATGGTTAAAAACTACATAAACAATTGTAATTTATGTAATGAAGTAAAAATAACAAAATATACTAAGGAGAAAATGTGTGTGACGAATACACCAACAACATCATTTGAAACAGTAACAATGGACACAGTTGGACCAATGAGACCCTCTAATGGATACCGTTATATTCTAACAATACAATGTGAATTGACAAAATATTTAGTTGCAATTCCTTTAGAAGACAAAACAGCGATTCCTGTCGCAAAAGCTATTGTAGAAAAATTTATTCTTAAACATGGATGTTTTAAAATACTAAAAACAGATAAAGGAACAGAATTTACAAATGAATTACTACAAAACATATGTAAAGAATTAAATATAGAAAAAAGAACGTCAACACCATATCACCATGAAACTGTCGGAACAGTTGAAAGAAATCATAGGGTATTGGATGAATATTTAAGAGGAATGCAAGAGAATGATAACTGGTCAACTTTACTACCGTACTACACATATTGTTACAACACAACGCCACACTCAACAACAACATATTCTCCATTTGAATTAGTATATGGAAAAATTTGCACGCTGCCTGGTGAGATTTGGAACAACAACAAAAAATTATATAACTTAAAAGATTATTTGACAGAATTAAAGATTAAACTAAAGTACGCACATAACAAAGCTAAAGAATATTTAGAGAAACATAAAATAGATATATCAAATAAAGAAAATAAGGCAACAAAACACAAATTTAATGTAGGAGATCTAGTATATTTAAAAGTTGGAAATAAGAAAAAGTTTGATAGACCATTTAAGGGACCATATGAAATAATTGAAAGAAAAGGTCCAAATAGTGTAATAAAATTAGATAACAAAACATCTGAAGTTCATAATAATAACATAGTATTGTCAAGAACATTAAGTTAAAATAAACATAATAATCAATGTTTAAATATAAGAATTAAAAAAAAAAATACTTACTATTCACATCTAGAAAGAAATAATTAAAATCACCTTCAAAATAATCTTTATTCATATTCAAGAATTATAAATAAACATTATTCCTTTTCAAAAGGGGAAGGATGTAGTGCACATATGGCTAGCACTAACCTACCTCAACAATAACATAAACACACAACGCTACAAACGCTCTACGTTGGTCTCACTGCATACCTGCAGCGAAACCAAAGCATGAAGCGCAAGCAGTGACAAACTCAAGTGCTACTAGCGGCATGATTCATGTTATACATTGTGAAAGCAAATCGCTGCCAAAAGTAAGTCGTTGGAGTTTGTAACCTGTAAGTGGGTTGTGATGGATATTATTACAAACAGATGTGTAAGTAAGTAAAAAGTAATAGTAAGCAGATGTGTAATAATTGTATTTAGATTTCATGACTTTGAATTGTATATGTGTAAGGACTTATTTAGAATAAATATTATTTTGAGTGAAAAGAAAATATTGTCACTTTTCACTCAATATTTTTATTATAAAAACCCGAGTTGGGGTTAAATAAAACCAGTCTTAGAATCATATAAAAAGCAGTGGAAAGATACGTACCCCTTCCCGTAGCTGCCCAGCAACAAGTAGCAACAATACCACAATACAAGGCGACACCAATACCTGGACCCAAGAAGCTTACTATCGAGGAATACAACAGACGTACAGCAGCAAAGAAGCAACAACAGGAAAAACAGATCCAGAAGAAGACAAGAGCTGGGAGCCATGTTCGGCAAAGTAAGGAACTAAACAATATATATAGACTAATAACCTTATCAAAGGGAAAAGAAAGAGTTGAATTTTTAAGACAACTCAAAGACTTAAAATTTAAAATAAAAAATAAAATAAATTAAAAAATGACAGAATACAAGCATTGTTTTATTTGTGAAGCAAAGATCAACACTAAATACATAAATGATCATCTAAAATTGCACAAACAAATTTTTGTAAAAATAAATAAAATTTTGAACAAAATCAATAAAAATTAAAGAAAACAAAATTTTGAACTATTCAATTCATGACTTAAGATGTCCCACAGTTATATGTAAATATCACAAATTTAAAAGAAACAATGGTTGCTCGAGGACAGGAAACAAAAATAACAGAGAATATTTCTTTTAATGGAAATATTTCTAACAAACAAGAAATGTATTTAGACATCTTTGTAGCCATAGGTTAAATTGCATTATTAATATATGTACTAAAAAAAGTCAATGAGTATTACAAAAAATATGTAATAAAGAGAATTGCAAGTGCTAATATTTAAAAAATTTTATGGATAAATTAAAAGAAGCACTAAAGAAATTAAAACATAGTATAACAAAAGTTCCAACAAAAAAATTCAAAAAAGAAACTTTACAAGATAAGCAAAAAGAATGTAATATATTAGAAAATCAATTAAAAACTTTTATAAATTGTACGCAACCAGACCATAAAAATATAATAGATTGTAAAGCATTAATAAAAACTATAAATAAATTAATTCAACACAGATTAACTTTGTATGACACGGATGATGAAAAAGATAGCAGCAGAAGTAGATGGTAACACAAATGCTAACTATAATGTAATGACATTCAGAAATAGGAATGATTATAATAATAGAAATGGAAACTATAATAGGAATAGAAATATTCAAAATGATAACAATAATAACTTTAGGAATTATAATAATAGAAATAGTGACGGTTCTAGAAATAACAATAGCAACAGGAATAGCAATAACAATAACAATGGCTATAGGAATTACAATAATAATATAGCTAGCAATAATAATAACTTTAATAATAATAGAAACCGTCAAAACTCGGGAAACGTATCAATCCCCGGCAACCGGAGTTAACGCATCCTAAAAAAAGCAATAAATATAGAATTAGCTGTGTTAGTAATAATTTTAATACTAATATCATAGAAGTAAAAATAGGAGATAGGATTAACTTAGTAACCTTACTTATTGATACAGGTGCGGACATATCAATAATAAAAAAATGAGAAAACTAATGAAAATGATATAAAATCGTCAAATCAAATCCAAATCACAGGTATTGCAAGCAGACCATTAACCATTCAACAACAAACAAATATAAAAATAAAACTCAACGATGGAGAGATTTCACACAAATTTTATGTCATACAAGAAGATATTGACATAAATGCAGTTGGAATACTTGGAAGAGATTTCTTAATGAAATATAATTGTAAAATAGATTACGAAACATGTGTTTTATCCATACACACCAAAGAAAACCAAGAAGATATTCCAATGTACATGACATTGCCAGTAACAATATCAAATATTAATATACCAAGAAGAATTGAACTAATAACAAATATAAATGTAGACCTGGAGGAAGACAGTATAGTACATGCATCAGAAATAAGAAAAGGAATATTTATAGCAAATACAATCATACCAGCAGATGGACTCAAGCACGTGAAAATACTGAATACAACCAATAATGATATTTATTTGGATAATTGTGATTTAAATATAGAACCACTGAAGAATTTTAAACTACATCGGTTTAGAACAAAGTGATGAGAATCTTGAAATACACATAAATGGGAAAGATGAAAAAGCTAAACAAGAAGTAATTAATTTATGTCACAAATACAGAAACGTTTTCCATAATGAAGGAGATATACTAACAACAAACAATTTTTATAAACAGCAGATAGACTTAATTGACAACTAACCTGTTTATATAAAGAACTACAGACTTCCGCAAACACAACTTCAAGAAATAGAAGATCACGTACAAAAGCTACTAGAAGAAGATATCAAGTCATATCCCGAACATAATACGCGCGACGAACGGCGAGCAACACGTCTCCAATCTGTCGTTGTAGAGAAAAAAGTCGTTGTAGCGACTTGATTATAATACACGCGACACCAGCAAACTTCAGCAGCATGTATAGTACACAAAAAACAATGGCTGTTTTCAGCCGACTCAACAGTTGCCGTTTAGAATAACAACACAATCAGAGCTGAAAAAGAAATCCATTCAATTTAATTTTATTTTCAAAAAGTTGAATGAATGAATAACGAAATTAGAATCTATTCAATGAATGCAAAATTCATTTATGAATAAAAATGTTATTTCACATTCAAATTAAAAAAATTTATTAATTATTCGTTACATTTATATCAATTAATGAATAAAAAATCAATAATAACTAAGAAATTAGTAATAAATAACAAATGAATAATGAAGAACAAATGAACAATGAACAAAAAAATTAATAACGATTAAAATATAATTATATTAAAAAACAATTGCAAATTCTAAAAATCTTTTTGAATTGCAGTCTTTGTGTATAGTTTTCATATGAATGAAAAATTGAAGAATTGACAACAAAAATGATTTATTGAAATGAATAATTAATCAAGTTTTTAAAATTAAATGTGAATTAAAATTTTATTTATAAATCAATTTTGCATTAATTTATGGATTTTTATGTCGTTATTCAGTTGTACTTATTCTGAATATGAATGCAGACTCAACAATTCTGAATAGAGTTCAAACAAAACATCCCTCACTACCATCGCTAACATAAATTTCACAACAGTTTAGTTTGCTGCATACGACCAGTAATAACCAATGTAAACAATGGCGGAAACTTGCTTTTGCTGCCTGTCAAATTAAAATTAAATTGAAGCCGACGGCAGTGTCGCGCGACAATGTTGAGCGACAAGTCTCCAAAATACGTCCCATAAGAAATACATGTAAAAAAAAAGTGACAATTGGCGCTGCCGCTCGTCGCGCGTATTGTGTTCGGGCTATCAAGTCAATTTATTGAGACTTTCTTTCGTTTCTTTTACAATAAACTTATGTACATTTCATACATACAATGAAAAGTTCAATTACATGACAAAACTTAAAGCTATTGTTGTGTTGCTCTAATGGAATAAAAGGATAAAAGCTACTTGCTTAAGAAGGATTTAGATAATACATGAGGTAGAATTGTTTTGCTGATAATACAGTGTTTGCTCCCGGCACTAGTCAATTGCATAGGGACGTTTTGTCCCAACAAAAAAAAAAAAAAATTTAAACATTAACAATACAAAAATACACTTAAGACTACACTAAAACTAAATACAAACACAAGGAATTCAGGTGATGCAACAATAAGAACACCAATATTAATAAAAAAGGATAATTAGCCTCTGTGTGTGTCAGGTACAGATTTTGCAAAAAATTCAGGTAGCAGAGGGGTGTCAAAATTCAAATCAGTGTCAATATCTTCATTTATAATTCCAATTGGAGATAAGTAGTTAATAGAGGACCAGCTAAAGTGCCGTTGGAACTCAAAGATTTATTTTAAAAGCACATTTTCATGAGAAGAAACTCTGTAGATAAATTTTTTTTGCAATGATAACGCATAGCGACAGATAGGATTTATCCCCGCTTTTTTGTAAATAAATTTATTAGAGTAGCGCTTAGGTAGAGATTCGAAATTCCTGTCTACGCAACGTCTCAAGACTCTACGCTCAAGTAACTCCAATTCCTTGGCGACTATCGGTGAGATTGAAAACCATATAGGGAAAGCATAGAGCAGCACAAAACGAATGCTGACCTTAAAAATTAAGAGCTTAAAATTTTGACTCAAGTAATTATTGTTCAACAGCTTTGAGAACATGCTAATTAATTTATTGGCTTTGTTTATATTCGATCTTGCATGCTTATTGAATTTGAGCAATTTATTAAAAACAATACCAAGATATTTGATGTTGTCTTTAAAAACTATTTCAGAATCGTTAAGGACAAGCTTCAGTCTTTTGCTTTCAGGCACAACCGTTCTGCCACATTTACCTGATGCGTTCCTAATGCGAATCGCCTCTGACTTGGAAACATTGATCTTAATGCTCCAGTTAACATAATAATCATTAATAGTTTTAAGGTGTCTCTGAACAATGTTTAAAGCCAGAGTTGGAGACTCATGGTGAGCATATATAAGACAATCGTTAGCATATAAGATGCCCCTTGAACCAGGCACCTCGTGTGGAAATCACAAAGAAAGATGTTAAAAAAGTGAGGCGCTAAAACAGAACCCTGAGGAACTCCGCTATTGACCGTACTAAGCTCAGAAATTTCGCTACCGATTTGGATACAAAATTTTCGATTGTGGAAAAAACTAAAAAATATCTTAAGGAGAAAGGGGTCAAAGCCAAGGATAATAAGTTTATGAAGGATACCAACATGAAAAGCTCTGTCGAAAGCCTTTTCGATATCTAATGAGATTGCTACAGTACAAGTTTTTTTCCGTAAATTTCGGATGACGTCGTCATGAAACTTCAGTAGAGCATGAACTGTAGAATGCCTTTTTTTAAAGCCGAACTGATAAGGCGAAATATAATCATCTCCTAGATTCATTTCCATTTTTATTTTTAAAATCAACTCGAAAATTTTTCCAAGATTTGATAACATAGAGATTGGGGGAAAGTCGTTTACATCAACACTATCTTGTTTTTTCTTAATCGGAATTATGTTAGCGATTTTCCAGATACTTTGAAAATAGCCATTATTTAAGCAATTATTAAAAATTATAGTTAAAAAATCGATGGCTAAAGGAGGAAGTCTTTTAAAAATAAAATTTGAAATTTTGTCTAAGCCTGACGACTTTTTGTTATTTAACTTTTTGATAATTCCTTTAACAGTATTGGGATTTACAAAATGGAAACCGTATAAAGCATTGAAATCATCGCGAAAGATGAGAATTGACGAAGGCAACCTAGATGCACTGGCTGCAACTGATTCTTTTAATTCTATCAGATCAGGTCTGTAAGGAACATTCTCCGAATAGACTTTAACGTAATGCTGTCGGAACGCCTCCAGCATCTCACTTTCTTCAATTAAAATCGTGCCATTACTGGAAATTCTTGAGCAGGCAGAGTTTTTCTTGTGACTGACGATGTTGAAAATTTTCTTGTAAGCAGAAGGCCCTGGCCTTATCAACTCCAATTTTCTTCCAAACTCTCTGGCTTGCTCCCATTTGACCTGCTCCTTAATAAATATCGTCAGCAATTGAATCTGTTTCGAAAGTAATTATAAATAATTATAATTAGATCTATTCGCGTATCTGTGAAATAATTTTTTTAAGTCTTTTTGCCAAGCATGTTTTATTTTGAACAATTTTTTAATGTTTTCTGAGACAAAGATCTTATTCTCCTTGAGTGAGATTTTTTCCGAATGAGAGGCAGACACAGATTCAACAGCGGCGCAGAAATGATCAATACATGTATCGATCTCAGCATTCTTAAGGATTCTCTTGCATGGAGGAAAGCCCACCATTAGCGAAGCTTCCAAATCATTACAAAAATTTTTCCAGTTTGTTTTTTTGAAAGAAGTGAAAAAACGCTGGTTTTTTATAAGAAAATTAAAGTCAGACAGAACAATTTGAAGAAGAAGATATCATTGAACCATCATTTAGCCCATACAATTCTCCACTTTTAGTTGTACCAAAAAAATCAACAGATGGAACAGCAAAATGGAGACTGGTAGTAGACTTTAGGGCACTAAACAAAAAAATAATTAATGATAAATTCCCACTGACAAGACTAGAAGATGTACTAGATAAGCTCGGAAATGCGAAATATTTTTCCACGTTGGATATGACAAGTTCTTTTCATCAGATACCACTCATCAAAAATTCAAGAAATATGACAGCATTTCCAACAAATTCAGGGCACTATTATTTCAAGCGCTTACCATTCGGATTAAAAATAGCAACAAATAGTTTTCAACGCATGCTTTCAATCGCATTAAGTGGACTTCAAGAATCAGCATTTCTCTATGTAGATGACATCATTGTTTTTGGAGCAAACCTGAGACATCATAACAAAAACTTGGAAAGAGCATTACAAAAATTACAAAGGTACAATTTAAAACTAAACCTCAAGAAATGTGAATTTTTAAAGACAGAAGTTGTATACTTAGGACACCTGATAACGTCCAAAGGAATAACAACTGATCCAGCTAAACACAAAACCATAAGGGATTACCCAAAACCAAACAATGCTGATGATACCAGAAGATTTGTAGCATTCTGCAATTACTACAGAAAATTTATTCCAGATTTTGCAGAAATTGCAAGACCACTAAATCAGTTGCTAAAGAAAGGACAGATTTTTAATTGGACAGAAACATGTGAAGCAGCATTCAACAAGCTAAGAGAAAAGCTAATATCTCCACAAATATTAGCATATCCAGATTTTGATAAACCTTTTATACTGACAACAGATGCATCAAAATTTGCTTTAGGAGCAGTACTATCTCAAGGTGAACCAGGATACGACAGACCAATTGCCTATGCCAGCAAAACATTAAATAAACATGAAGTAAATAAGGCAATAATAGAAAAGGAGCTATTAGGAATTCACTGGGGAATCAATTACTTCAGACCATATCTCTATGGAAGAAAGTTCATGGTATACACAGACCATAGACCATTAGTAAGTCTGTTCACACATAAGAATCCATCATCAAAATTAACACGAGTTCGACTGGACTTGATGGATTATGACTTTGATATAATTTTTAAACAAGGCAAGATGAATACTAACGCGGATGCACTATCTAGAATAAAATTAGATAGCGAACAATTAAAAAATATGGTACCTAAAGAAGCAAATATACAAGTATTAACACGGGCGGCACATAAAAAATTTAACAAGCATGCATGTACAAATAAAAGAATAACCGGTGATAAAAATAAGAACAATGCGCAAATGAGTAACCTGAATAATAATGATAGATCTCAGCAAGTGAAGAGTCATGAACTTCATATATGGGAAGCTACATCATTTTCAGAAGTAAGACGTCTAAAAAATTTAAAATTTATATATAATGAAAAGGCCAAAAATATAAACAATAATGGAGCAAACAACGTTCTTGAGGTGCATAACGAAAAATCTTTACCAGAGTTAAAATTGGTTCAGAGGAAGTTTACATCAAAAACACAAGAACAAAAAGATAATATAATTATAGCTCAAAATAAAGTTCATGCAATACTTAACGAAAAATCTTTACCAGAGGTAAAATTGGTTCTGAAGAAGTTAGTATCAAAAGCAAACGAACAGAATATAGAAATATTAGCGCTAGGAAAGAATGATATCATATTGAATATAATAAAGGTGCACCAATTGAAAAGAATATTTAATGAGATACAAAAAGATACAAAGGAGAAATTAAAAATTATATTGTATCAGCCCCCGAAACAAATAACAAATAAAGCTGAGCAGCTGCAGCTAATTAAAGAAAATCACGACTCAGTATTAGGAGGACATATAGGTATTAAAAGATGCATCGCGAAATTAAAACAAAAATATATATGGAAAAATTTATCAAAAATGGTTAAAAACTACATAAACAATTGTAATTTATGTAATGAAGTAAAAATAACAAAATATACTAAGGAGAAAATGTGTGTGACGAATACACCAACAACATCATTTGAAACAGTAACAATGGACACAGTTGGACCAATGAGACCCTCTAATGGATACCGTTATATTCTAACAATACAATGTGAATTGACAAAATATTTAGTTGTAATTCCTTTAGAAGACAAAACAGCGATTCCTGTCGCAAAAGCTATTGTAGAAAAATTTATTCTTAAACATGGATGTTTTAAAATACTAAAAACAGATAAAGGAACAGAATTTACAAATGAATTACTACAAAACATATGTAAAGAATTAAATATAGAAAAAAGAACGTCAACACCATATCACCATGAAACTGTCGGAACAGTTGAAAAAAATCATAGGGTATTGAATGAATATTTAAGAGGAATGCAAGAGAATGATAACTGGTCAACTTTACTACCGTACTACACATATTGTTACAACACAACGCCACACTCAACAACAACATATTCTCCATTTGAATTAGTATATGGAAAAATTTGCACGCTGCCTGGTGAGATTTGGAACAACAACAAAAAATTATATAACTTAAAAGATTATTTGACAGAATTAAAGATTAAACTAAAGTACGCACATAACAAAGCTAAAGAATATTTAGAGAAACATAAAATAGATATATCAAATAAAGAAAATAAGGCAACAAAACACAAATTTAATGTAGGAGATCTAGTATATTTAAAAGTTGGAAATAAGAAAAAGTTTGATAGACCATTTAAGGGACCATATGAAATAATTGAAAGAAAAGGTCCAAATAGTGTAATAAAATTAGATAACAAAACATCTGAAGTTCATAATAATAACATAGTATTGTCAAGAACATTAAGTTAAAATAAACATAATAATCAATGTTTAAATATAAGAATTAAAAAAAAAAATACTTACTATTCACATCTAGAAAGAAATAATTAAAATCACCTTCAAAATAATCTTTATTCATATTCAAGAATTATAAATAAACATTATTCCTTTTCAAAAGGGGAAGGATGTAGTGCACATATGGCTAGCACTAACCTACCTCAACAATAACATAAACACACAACGCTACAAACGCTCTACGTTGGTCTCACTGCATACCTGCAGCGAAACCAAAGCATGAAGCGCAAGCAGTGACAAACTCAAGTGCTACTAGCGGCATGATTCATGTTATACATTGTGAAAGCAAATCGCTGCCAAAAGTAAGTCGTTGGAGTTTGTAACCTGTAAGTGGGTTGTGATGGATATTATTACAAACAGATGTGTAAGTAAGTAAAAAGTAATAGTAAGCAGATGTGTAATAATTGTATTTAGATTTCATGACTTTTAATTGTATATGTGTAAGGACTTATTTAGAATAAATATTATTTTGAGTGAAAAGAAAATATTGTCACTTTTCACTCAATATTTTTATTATAAAAACCCGAGTTGGGGTTAAATAAAACCAGTCTTAGAATCATATAAAAAGCAGTGGAAAGATACGTACCCCTTCCCGTAGCTGCCCAGCAACAAGTAGCAACAATACCACAATACAAGGCGACACCAATACCTGGACCCAAGAAGCTTACTATCGAGGAATACAACAGACGTACAGCAGCAAAGAAGCAACAACAGGAAAAACAGATCCAGAAGAAGACAAGAGCTGGGAGCCATGTTCGGCAAAGGAAGGAACTAAACAATATATATAGACTAATAACCTTATCAAAGGGAAAAGAAAGAGTTGAATTTTTAAGACAACTCAAAGACTTAAAATTTAAAATAAAAAATAAAATAAATTAAAAAATGACAGAATACAAGCATTGTTTTATTTGTGAAGCAAAGATCAACACTAAATACATAAATGATCATTTAAAATTGCACAAACAAATTTTTGTAAAATTAAATAAAATTTTGAACAAAATCAATAAAAATTAAAGAAAACAAAATTTTGAACTATTCAATTCATGACTTAAGATGTCCCACAGTTATATGTAAATATCACAAATTTAAAAGAAACAATGGTTGCTCGAGGACAGGAAACAAAAATAACAGAGAATATTTCTTTTAATGGAAATATTTCTAACAAACAAGAAATGTATTTAGACATCTTTGTAGCCATAGGTTTAATTGCATTATTAATATATGTACTAAAAAAAGTCAATGAGTATTACAAAAAATATGTAATAAAGAGAATTGCAAGTGCTAATATTTAAAAAATTTTATGGATAAATTAAAAGAAGCACTAAAGAAATTAAAACATAGTATAACAAAAGTTCCACCAAAAAAATTCAAAAAAGAAACTTTACAAGATAAGCAAAAAGAATGTAATATATTAGAAAATCAATTAAAAACTTTTATAAATTGTACGCAACCAGACCATAAAAATATAATAGATTGTAAAGCATTAATAAAAACTATAAATAAATTAATTCAACACAGATTAACTTTGTATGACACGGATGATGAAAAAGATAGCAGCAGAAGTAGATGGTAACACAAATGCAAACTATAATGTAATGACATTCAGAAATAGGAATGATTATAATAATAGAAATGGAAACTTTAATAGGAATAGAAATATTCAAAATGATAACAATAATAACTTTAGGAATTATAATAATAGAAATAGTGACGGTTCTAGAAATAACAATAGCAACAGGAATAGCAATAACAATAACAATGGCTATAGGAATTACAATAATAATATAGCTAGCAATAATAATAACTTTAATAATAATAGAAACCGTCAAAACTCGGGAAACGTATCAATCCCCGGCAACCGGAGTTAACGCATCCTAAAAAAAGCAATAAATATAGAATTAGCTGTGTTAGTAATAATTTTAATACTAATATCATAGAAGTAAAAATAGGAGATAGGATTAACTTAGTAACCTTACTTATTGATACAGGTGCGGACATATCAATAATAAAAAAATGAGAAAACTAATGAAAATGATATAAAATCGTCAAATCAAATCCAAATCAC
The DNA here is from genome assembly GCA_943735915.1 of Pherbina coryleti. Classification (NCBI taxonomy): domain Eukaryota; kingdom Metazoa; phylum Arthropoda; class Insecta; order Diptera; family Sciomyzidae; genus Pherbina; species Pherbina coryleti. The sequence goes on along the minus strand of OX030948.1, from coordinate 104,092,026 downwards.
AGGTATTGCAAGCAGACCATTAACCATTCAACAACAAACAAATATAAAAATAAAACTCAACGATGGAGAGATTTCACACAAATTTTATGTCATACAAGAAGATATTGACATAAATGCAGTTGGAATACTTGGAAGAGATTTCTTAATGAAATATAATTGTAAAATAGATTACGAAACATGTGTTTTATCCATACACACCAAAGAAAACCAAGAAGATATTCCAATGTACATGACATTGCCAGTAACAATATCAAATATTAATATACCAAGAAGAATTGAACTAATAACAAATATAAATGTAGACCTGGAGGAAGACAGTATAGTACATGCATCAGAAATAAGAAAAGGAATATTTATAGCAAATACAATCATACCAGCAGATGGACTCAAGCACGTGAAAATACTGAATACAACCAATAATGATATTTATTTGGATAATTGTGATTTAAATATAGAACCACTGAAGAATTTTAAACTACATCGGTTTAGAACAAAGTGATGAGAATCTTGAAATACACATAAATGGGAAAGATGAAAAAGCTAAACAAGAAGTAATTAATTTATGTCACAAATACAGAAACGTTTTCCATAATGAAGGAGATATACTAACAACAAACAATTTTTATAAACAGCAGATAGACTTAATTGACAACTAACCTGTTTATATAAAGAACTACAGACTTCCGCAAACACAACTTCAAGAAATAGAAGATCACGTACAAAAGCTACTAGAAGAAGATATCAAGTCATATCCCGAACATAATACGCGCGACGAACGGCGAGCAACACGTCTCCAATCTGTCGTTGTAGAGAAATGTTGAGCGACTTGATTATAATACACGCGACACCAGCAAACTTCAGCAGCATGTATAGTACACAAAAAACAATGGCTGTTTTCAGCCGACTCAACAGTTGCCGTTTAGAATAACAACACAATCAGAGCTGAAAAAGAAATCCATTCAATTTAATTTTATTTCAAAAAGTTGAATGAATGAATAACGAAATTAGAATCTATTCAATGAATGCAAAATTCATTTATGAATAAAAATGTTATTTCACATTCAAATTAAAAAAATTTATTAATTATTCGTTACATTTATATCAATTAATGAATAAAAAATCAATAATAACTAAGAAATTAGTAATAAATAACAAATGAATAATGAAGAACAAATGAACAATGAACAAAAAAATTAATAACGATTAAAATAAAATTATATTAAAAAACAATTGCAAATTCTAAAAATCTTTTTGAATTGCAGTCTTTGTGTATAGTTTTCATATGAATGAAAAATTGAAGAATTGACAACAAAAATGATTTATTGAAATGAATAATTAATCAAGTTTTTAAAATTAAATGTGAATTAAAATTTTATTTATAAATCAATTTTGCATTAATTTATGGATTTTTATGTCGTTATTCAGTTGTACTTATTCTGAATATGAATGCAGACTCAACAATTCTGAATAGAGTTCAAACAAAACATCCCTCACTACCATCACTAACATAAATTTCACAACAGTTTAGTTTGCTCCATACGACCAGTAATAACCAATGTAAACAATGGCGGAAACTTGCTTTTGCTGCCTGTCAAATTAAAATTAAATTGAAGCCGACGGCAGTGTCGCGCGACAATGTTGAGCGACAAGTCTCCAAAATACGTCCCATAAGAAATACATGTAAAAAAAAAGTGACAATTGGCGCTGCCGCTCGTCGCGCGTATTGTGTTCGGGCTATCAAGTCAATTTATTGAGACTTTCTTTCGTTTCTTTTACAATAAACTTATGTACATTTCATACATACAATGAAAAGTTCAATTACATGACAAAACTTAAAGCTATTGTTGTGTTGCTCTAATGGAATAAAAGGATAAAAGCTACTTGCTTAAGAAGGATTTAGATAATACATGAGGTAGAATTGTTTTGCTGATAATACAGTGTTTGCTCCCGGCACTAGTCAATTGCATAGGGACGTTTTGTCCCAACAAAAAAAAAAAAAAATTTAAACATTAACAATACAAAAATACACTTAAGACTACACTAAAACTAAATACAAACACAAGGAATTCAGGTGATGCAACAATCAGAACAGCAATATTAATAAAAAAGGATAATTAGCCTCTGTGTGTGTCAGGTACAGATTTTGCAAAAAATTCAGGTAGCAGAGGGGTGTCAAAATTCAAATCAGTGTCAATATCTTCATTTATAATTCCAATTGGAGATAAGTAGTTAATAGAGGACCAGCTAAAGTGCCGTTGGAACTCAAACATTTATTTTAAAAGCACATTTTCATGAGAAGAAACTCTGTAGATAAATTTTTTTTGCAATGATAACGCATAGCGACAGATAGGATTTATCCCCGCTTTTTTGTAAATAAATTTATTAGAGTAGCGCTTAGGTAGAGATTCGAAATTCCTGTCTACGCAACGTCTCAAGACTCTACGCTCAAGTAACTCCAATTCCTTGGCGACTATCGGTGAGATTGAAAACCATATAGGGAAAGCATAGAGCAGCACAAAACGAATACTGACCTTAAAAATTAAGAGCTTAAAATTTTGACTCAAGTAATTATTGTTCAACAGCTTTGAGAACATGCTAATTAATTTATTGGCTTTGTTTATATTCGATCTTGCATGCTTATTGAATTTGAGCAATTTATTAAAAACAATACCAAGATATTTGATGTTGTCTTTAAAAACTATTTCAGAATCGTTAAGGACAAGCTTCAGTCTTTTGCTTTCAGGCACAACCGTTCTGCCACATTTACCTGATGCGTTCCTAATGCGAATCGCCTCAGACTTGGAAACATTGATCTTAATGCCCCAGTTAACATAATAATCATTAATAGTTTTAAGGTGTCTCTGAACAATGTTTAAAGCCAGAGTTGGAGACTCATGGTGAGCATATATAAGACAATCGTTAGCATATAAGATGCCCCTTGAACCAGGCACCTCGTGTGGAAATCACAAAGAAAGATGTTAAAAAAGTGAGGCGCTAAAACAGAACCCTGAGGAACTCCGCTATTGACCGTACTAAGCTCAGAAATTTCGCTACCGATTTGGATACAAAATTTTCGATTGTGGAAAAAAACTAAAAAATATCTTAAGGAGAAAGGGGTCAAAGCCAAGGATAATAAGTTTATGAAGGATACCAACATGAAAAGCTCTGTCGAAAGCCTTTTCGATATCTAATGAGATTGCTACAGTACAAGTCTTTTTCCGTAAATTTCGGATGACGTCGTCATGAAACTTCAGTAGAGCATGAACTGTAGAATGCCTTTTTTTAAAGCCGAACTGATAAGGCGAAATATAATCATCTCCTAGATTCATTTCCATTTTTATTTTTAAAATCAACTCGAAAATTTTTCCAAGATTTGATAACATAGAGATTGGGGGAAAGTCGTTTACATCAACACTATCTTGTTTTTTCTTAATCGGAATTATGTTAGCGATTTTCCAGATACTTTGAAAATAGCCATTATTTAAGCAATTATTAAAAATTATAGTTAAAAAATCTATGGCTAAAGGAGGAAGTCTTTTAAAAATAAAATTTGAAATTTAGTCTAAGCCTGACGACTTTTTGTTATTTAACTTTTTGATAATTCCTTTAACAGTATTGGGATTTACAAAATGGAAACCGTATAAAGCATTGAAATCATCGCGAAAGATGAGAATTGACGAAGGCAACCTAGATGCACTGGCTGCAACTGATTCTTTTAATTCTATCAGATCAGGTCTGTAAGGAACATTCTCCGAATAGACTTTAACGTAATGCTGTCGGAACGCCTCCAGCATCTCACTTTCTTCAATTAAGATCGTGCCATTACTGGAAATTCTTGAGCAGGCAGAGTTTTTCTTGTGACTGACGATGTTGAAAATTTTCTTGTAAGCAGAAGGCCCTGGCCTTATCAGCTCCAATTTTCTTCCAAACTCTCTGGCTTGCTCCCATTTGACCTGCTCCTTAATAATTATCGTCAGCAATTGAATCTGTTTCGAAAGTAATTATAAATAATTATAATTAGATCTATTCGCGTATCTGTGAAATAATTTTTTTAAGTCTTTTTGCCAAGCATGTTTTATTTTGAACAATTTTTTAATGTTTTCTGAGACAAAGATCTTATTCTCCTTGAGTGAGATTTTTTCCGAATGAGAGGCAGACACAGATTCAACAGCGGCGCAGAAATGATCAATACATGTATCGATCTCAGCATTCTTAAGGATTCTGTTGCATGGAGGAAAGCCCACCATTAGCGAAGCTTCCAAATCATTACAAAAATTTTTCCAGTTTGTTTTTTTGAAAGAAGTGAAAAAACGCTGGTTTTTTATAAGAAAATTAAAGTCAGACAGAACAATTTGAAGAAGAAGATATCATTGAACCATCATTTAGCCCATACAATTCTCCACTTTTAGTTGTACCAAAAAAATCAACAGATGGAACAGCAAAATGGAGACTGGTAGTAGACTTTAGGGCACTAAACAAAAAAATAATTAATGATAAATTCCCACTGACAAGACTAGAAGATGTACTAGATAAGCTCGGAAATGCGAAATATTTTTCCACGTTGGATATGACAAGTTCTTTTCATCAGATACCACTCATCAAAAATTCAAGAAATATGACAGCATTTTCAACAAATTCAGGGCACTATTATTTCAAGCGCTTACCATTCGGATTAAAAATAGCAACAAATAGTTTTCAACGCATGCTTTCAATCGCATTAAGTGGACTTCAAGAATCAGCATTTCTCTATGTAGATGACATCATTGTTTTTGGAGCAAACCTGAGACATCATAACAAAAACTTGGAAAGAGCATTACAAAAATTACAAAGGTACAATTTAAAACTAAACCTCAAGAAATGTGAATTTTTAAAGACAGAAGTTGTATACTTAGGACACCTGATAACGTCCAAAGGAATAACAACTGATCCAGCTAAACACAAAACCATAAGGGATTACCCAAAACCAAACAATGCTGATGATACCAGAAGATTTGTAGCATTCTGCAATTACTACAGAAAATTTATTCCAGATTTTGCAGAAATTGCAAGACCACTAAATCAGTTGCTAAAGAAAGGACAGATTTTTAATTGGACAGAAACATGTGAAGCAGCATTCAACAAGCTAAGAGAAAAGCTAATATCTCCACAAATATTAGCATATCCAGATTTTGATAAACCTTTTATACTGACAACAGATGCATCAAAATTTGCTTTAGGAGCAGTACTATCTCAAGGTGAACCAGGATACGACAGACCAATTGCCTATGCCAGCAAAACATTAAATAAACATGAAGTAAATAAGGCAATAATAGAAAAGGAGCTATTAGGAATTCACTGGGGAATCAATTACTTCAGACCATATCTCTATGGAAGAAAGTTCATGGTATACACAGACCATAGACCATTAGTAAGTCTGTTCACACATAAGAATCCATCATCAAAATTAACACGAGTTCGACTGGACTTGATGGATTATGACTTTGATATAATTTTTAAACAAGGCAAGATGAATACTAACGCGGATGCACTATCTAGAATAAAATTAGATAGCGAACAATTAAAAAATATGATACCTAAAGAAGCAAATATACAAGTATTAACACGGGCGGCACATAAAAAATTTAACAAGCATGCATGTACAAATAAAAGAATAACCGGTGATAAAAATAAGAACAATGCGCAAATGAGTAACCTGAATAATAATGATAGATCTCAGCAAGTGAAGAGTCATGAACTTCATATATGGGAAGCTACATCATTTTCAGAAGTAAGACGTCTAAAAAATTTAAAATTTATATATAATGAAAAGGCCAAAAATATGAACAATAATGGAGCAAACAACGTTCTTGAGGTGCATAACGAAAAATCTTTACCAGAGTTAAAATTGGTTCAGAGGAAGTTTACATCAAAAACACAAGAACAAAAAGATAATATAATTATAGCTCAAAATAAAGTTCATGCAATACTTAACGAAAAATCTTTACCAGAGGTAAAATTGGTTCTGAAGAAGTTAGTATCAAAAGCAAACGAACAGAATATAGAAATATTAGCGCTAGGAAAGAATGATATCATATTGAATATAATAAAGGTGCACCAATTGAAAAGAATATTTAATGAGATACAAAAAGATACAAAGGAGAAATTAAAAATTATATTGTATCAGCCCCCGAAACAAATAACAAATAAAGCTGAGCAGCTGCAGCTAATTAAAGAAAATCACGACTCAATATTAGGAGGACATATAGGTATTAAAAGATGCATCGCGAAATTAAAACAAAAATATATATGGAAAAATTTATCAAAAATGGTTAAAAACTACATAAACAATTGTAATTTATGTAATGAAGTAAAAATAACAAAATATACTAAGGAGAAAATGTGTGTGACGAATACACCAACAACATCATTTGAAACAGTAACAATGGACACAGTTGGACCAATGAGACCCTCTAATGGACACCGTTATATTCTAACAATACAATGTGAATTGACAAAATATTTAGTTGCAATTCCTTTAGAAGACAAAACAGCGATTCCTGTCGCAAAAGCTATTGTAGAAAAATTTATTCTTAAACATGGATGTTTTAAAATACTAAAAACAGATAAAGGAACAGAATTTACAAATGAATTACTACAAAACATATGTAAAGAATTAAATATAGAAAAAAGAACGTCAACACCATATCACCATGAAACTGTCGGAACAGTTGAAAGAAATCATAGGGTATTGAATGAATATTTAAGAGGAATGCAAGAGAATGATAACTGGTCAACTTTACTACCGTACTACACATATTGTTACAACACAACGCCACACTCAACAACAACATATTCTCCATTTGAATTAGTATATGGAAAAATTTGCACGCTGCCTGGTGAGATTTGGAACAACAACAAAAAATTATATAACTTAAAAGATTATTTGACAGAATTAAAGATTAAACTAAAGTACGCACATAACAAAGCTAAAGAATATTTAGAGAAACATAAAATAGATATATCAAATAAAGAAAATAAGGCAACAAAACACAAATTTAATGTAGGAGATCTAGTATATTTAAAAGTTGGAAATAAGAAAAAGTTTGATAGACCATTTAAGGGACCATATGAAATAATTGAAAGAAAAGGTCCAAATAGTGTAATAAAATTAGATAACAAAACATCTGAAGTTCATAATAATAACATAGTATTGTCAAGAACATTAAGTTAAAATAAACATAATAATCAATGTTTAAATATAAGAATTAAAAAAAAAAATACTTACTATTCACATCTAGAAAGAAATAATTAAAATCACCTTCAAAATAATCTTTATTCATATTCAAGAATTATAAATAAACATTATTCCTTTTCAAAAGGGGAAGGATGTAGTGCACATATGGCTAGCACTAACCTACCTCAACAATAACATAAACACACAACGCTACAAACGCTCTACGTTGGTCTCACTGCATACCTGCAGCGAAACCAAAGCATGAAGCGCAAGCAGTGACAAACTCAAGTGCTACTAGCGGCATGATTCATGTTATACATTGTGAAAGCAAATCGCTGCCAAAAGTAAGTCGTTGGAGTTTGTAACCTGTAAGTGGGTTGTGATGGATATTATTACAAACAGATGTGTAAGTAAGTAAAAAGTAATAGTAAGCAGATGTGTAATAATTGTATTTAGATTTCATGACTTTTAATTGTATATGTGTAAGGACTTATTTAGAATAAATATTATTTTGAGTGAAAAGAAAATATTGTCACTTTTCACTCAATATTTTTATTATAAAAACCCGAGTTGGGGTTAAATAAAACCAGTCTTAGAATCATATAAAAAGCAGTGGAAAGATACGTACCCCTTCCCGTAGCTGCCCAGCAACAAGTAGCAACAATACCACAATACAAGGCGACACCAATACCTGGACCCAAGAAGCTTACTATCGAGGAATACAACAGACGTACAGCAGCAAAGAAGCAACAACAGGAAAAACAGATCCAGAAGAAGACAAGAGCTGGGAGCCATGTTCGGCAAAGGAAGGAACTAAACAATATATATAGACTAATAACCTTATCAAAGGGAAAAGAAAGAGTTGAATTTTTAAGACAACTCAAAGACTTAAAATTTAAAATAAAAAATAAAATAAATTAAAAAATGACAGAATACAAGCATTGTTTTATTTGTGAAGCAAAGATCAACACTAAATACATAAATGATCATTTAAAATTGCACAAACAAATTTTTGTAAAAATAAATAAAATTTTGAACAAAATCAATAAAAATTAAAGAAAACAAAATTTTGAACTATTCAATTCATGACTTAAGATGTCCCACAGTTATATGTAAATATCACAAATTTAAAAGAAACAATGGTTGCTCGAGGACAGGAAACAAAAATAACAGAGAATATTTCTTTTAATGGAAATATTTCTAACAAACAAGAAATGTATTTAGACATCTTTGTAGCCATAGGTTTAATTGCATTATTAATATATGTACTAAAAAAAGTCAATGAGTATTACAAAAAATATGTAATAAAGAGAATTGCAAGTGCTAATATTTAAAAAATTTTATGGATAAATTAAAAGAAGCACTAAAGAAATTAAAACATAGTATAACAAAAGTTCCAACAAAAAAATTCAAAAAAGAAACTTTACAAGATAAGCAAAAAGAATGTAATATATTAGAAAATCAATTAAAAACTTTTATAAATTGTACGCAACCAGACCATAAAAATATAATAGATTGTAAAGCATTAATAAAAACTATAAATAAATTAATTCAACACAGATTAACTTTGTATGACACGGATGATGAAAAAGATAGCAGCAGAAGTAGATGGTAACACAAATGCAAACTATAATGTAATGACATTCAGAAATAGGAATGATTATAATAATAGAAATGGAAACTATAATAGGAATAGAAATATTCAAAATGATAACAATAATAACTTTAGGAATTATAATAATAGAAATAGTGACGGTTCTAGAAATAACAATAGCAACAGGAATAGCAATAACAATAACAATGGCTATAGGAATTACAATAATAATATAGCTAGCAATAATAATAACTTTAATAATAATAGAAACCGTCAAAACTCGGGAAACGTATCAATCCCCGGCAACCGGAGTTAACGCATCCTAAAAAAAGCAATAAATATAGAATTAGCTGTGTTAGTAATAATTTTAATACTAATATCATAGAAGTAAAAATAGGAGATAGGATTAACTTAGTAACCTTACTTATTGATACAGGTGCGGACATATCAATAATAAAAAAATGAGAAAACTAATGAAAATGATATAAAATCGTCAAATCAAATCCAAATCACAGGTATTGCAAGCAGACCATTAACCATTCAACAACAAACAAATATAAAAATAAAACTCAACGATGGAGAGATTTCACACAAATTTTATGTCATACAAGAAGATATTGACATAAATGCAGTTGGAATACTTGGAAGAGATTTCTTAATGAAATATAATTGTAAAATAGATTACGAAACATGTGTTTTATCCATACACACCAAAGAAAACCAAGAAGATATTCCAATGTACATGACATTGCCAGTAACAATATCAAATATTAATATACCAAGAAGAATTGAACTAATAACAAATATAAATGTAGACCTGGAGGAAGACAGTATAGTACATGCATCAGAAATAAGAAAAGGAATATTTATAGCAAATACAATCATACCAGCAGATGGACTCAAGCACGTGAAAATACTGAATACAACCAATAATGATATTTATTTGGATAATTGTGATTTAAATATAGAACCACTGAAGAATTTTAAACTACATCGGTTTAGAACAAAGTGATGAGAATCTTGAAATACACATAGATGGGAAAGATGAAAAAGCTAAACAAGAAGTAATTAATTTATGTCACAAATACAGAAACGTTTTCCATAATGAAGGAGATATACTAACAACAAACAATTTTTATAAACAGCAGATAGACTTAATTGACAACTAACCTGTTTATATAAAGAACTACAGACTTCCGCAAACACAACTTCAAGAAATAGAAGATCACGTACAAAAGCTACTAGAAGAAGATATCAAGTCATATCCCGAACATAATACGCGCGACGAACGGCGAGCAACACGTCTCCAATCTGTCGTTGTAGAGAAATGTTGAGCGACTTGATTATAATACACGCGACACCAGCAAACTTCAGCAGCATGTATAGTACACAAAAAACAATGGCTGTTTTCAGCCGACTCAACAGTTGCCGTTTAGAATAACAACACAATCAGAGCTGAAAAAGAAATCCATTCAATTTAATTTTATTTTCAAAAAGTTGAATGAATGAATAACGAAATTAGAATCTATTCAATGAATGCAAAATTCATTTATGAATAAAAATGTTATTTCACATTCAAATTAAAAAAATTTATTAATTATTCGTTACATTTATATCAATTAATGAATAAAAAATCAATAATAACTAAGAAATTAGTAATAAATAACAAATGAATAATGAAGAACAAATGAACAATGAACAAAAAAATTAATAACGATTAAAATAAAATTATATTAAAAAACAATTGCAAATTCTAAAAATCTTTTTGAATTGCAGTCTTTGTGTATAGTTTTCATATGAATGAAAAATTGAAGAATTGACAACAAAAATGATTTATTGAAATGAATAATTAATCAAGTTTTTAAAATTAAATGTGAATTAAAATTTTATTTATAAATCAATTTTGCATTAATTTATGGATTTTTATGTCGTTATTCAGTTGTACTTATTCTGAATATGAATGCAGACTCAACAATTCTGAATAGAGTTCAAACAAAACATCCCTCACTACCATCGCTAACATAAATTTCACAACAGTTTAGTTTGCTGCATACGACCAGTAATAACCAATGTAAACAATGGCGGAAACTTGCTTTTGCTGCCTGTCAAATTAAAATTAAATTGAAGCCGACGGCAGTGTCGCGCGACAATGTTGAGCGACAAGTCTCCAAAATACGTCCCATAAGAAATACATGTAAAAAAAAAGTGACAATTGGCGCTGCCGCTCGTCGCGCGTATTGTGTTCGGGCTATCAAGTCAATTTATTGAGACTTTCTTTCGTTTCTTTTACAATAAACTTATGTACATTTCATACATACAATGAAAAGTTCAATTACATGACAAAACTTAAAGCTATTGTTGTGTTGCTCTAATGGAATAAAAGGATAAAAGCTACTTGCTTAAGAAGGATTTAGATAATACATGAGGTAGAATTGTTTTGCTGATAATACAGTGTTTGCTCCCGGCACTAGTCAATTGCATAGGGACGTTTTGTCCCAACAAAAAAAAAAAAAAATTTAAACATTAACAATACAAAAATACACTTAAGACTACACTAAAACTAAATACAAACACAAGGAATTCAGGTGATGCAACAATAAGAACAGCAATATTAATAAAAAAGGATAATTAGCCTCTGTGTGTGTCAGGTACAGATTTTGCAAAAAATTCAGGTAGCAGAGGGGTGTCAAAATTCAAATCAGTGTCAATATCTTCATTTATAATTCCAATTGGAGATAAGTAGTTAATAGAGGACCAGCTAAAGTGCCGTTGGAACTCAAACATTTATTTTAAAAGCACATTTTCATGAGAAGAAACTCTGTAGATAAATTTTTTTTGCAATGATAACGCATAGCGACAGATAGGATTTATCCCCGCTTTTTTGTAAATAAATTTATTAGAGTAGCGCTTAGGTAGAGATTCGAAATTCCTGTCTACGCAACGTCTCAAGACTCTACGCTCAAGTAACTCCAATTCCTTGGCGACTATCGGTGAGATTGAAAACCATATAGGGAAAGCATAGAGCAGCACAAAACGAATACTGACCTTAAAAATTAAGAGCTTAAAATTTTGACTCAAGTAATTATTGTTCAACAGCTTTGAGAACATGCTAATTAATTTATTGGCTTTGTTTATATTCGATCTTGCATGCTTATTGAATTTGAGCAATTTATTAAAAACAATACCAAGATATTTGATGTTGTCTTTAAAAACTATTTCAGAATCGTTAAGGACAAGCTTCAGTCTTTTGCTTTCAGGCACAACCGTTCTGCCACATTTACCTGATGCGTTCCTAATGCGAATCGCCTCAGACTTGGAAACATTGATCTTAATGCCCCAGTTAACATAATAATCATTAATAGTTTTAAGGTGTCTCTGAACAATGTTTAAAGCCAGAGTTGGAGACTCATGGTGAGCATATATAAGACAATCGTTAGCATATAAGATGCCCCTTGAACCAGGCACCTCGTGTGGAAATCACAAAGAAAGATGTTAAAAAAGTGAGGCGCTAAAACAGAACCCTGAGGAACTCCGCTATTGACCGTACTAAGCTCAGAAATTTCGCTACCGATTTGGATACAAAATTTTCGATTGTGGAAAAAACTAAAAAATATCTTAAGGAGAAAGGGGTCAAAGCCAAGGATAATAAGTTTATGAAGGATACCAACATGAAAAGCTCTGTCGAAAGCCTTTTCGATATCTAATGAGATTGCTACAGTACAAGTTTTTTTCCGTAAATTTCGGATGACGTCGTCATGAAACTTCAGTAGAGCATGAACTGTAGAATGCCTTTTTTTAAAGCCGAACTGATAAGGCGAAATATAATCATCTCCTAGATTCATTTCCATTTTTATTTTTAAAATCAACTCGAAAATTTTTCCAAGATTTGATAACATAGAGATTGGGGGAAAGTCGTTTACATCAACACTATCTTGTTTTTTCTTAATCGGAATTATGTTAGCGATTTTCCAGATACTTTGAAAATAGCCATTATTTAAGCAATTATTAAAAATTATAGTTAAAAAATCGATGGCTAAAGGAGGAAGTCTTTTAAAAATAAAATTTGAAATTTTGTCTAAGCCTGACGACTTTTTGTTATTTAACTTTTTGATAATTCCTTTAACAGTATTGGGATTTACAAAATGGAAACCGTATAAAGCATTGAAATCATCGCGAAAGATGAGAATTGACGAAGGCAACCTAGATGCACTGGCTGCACTGATTCTTTTAATTCTATCAGATCAGGTCTGTAAGGAACATTCTCCGAATAGACTTTAACGTAATGCTGTCGGAACGCCTCCAGCATCTCACTTTCTTCAATTAAGATCGTGCCATTACTGGAAATTCTTGAGCAGGCAGAGTTTTTCTTGTGACTGACGATGTTGAAAATTTTCTTGTAAGCAGAAGGCCCTGGCCTTATCAGCTCCAATTTTCTTCCAAACTCTCTGGCTTGCTCCCATTTGACCTGCTCCTTAATAATTATCGTCAGCAATTGAATCTGTTTCGAAAGTAATTATAAATAATTATAATTAGATCTATTCGCGTATCTGTGAAATAATTTTTTTAAGTCTTTTTGCCAAGCATGTTTTATTTTGAACAATTTTTTAATGTTTTCTGAGACAAAGATCTTATTCTCCTTGAGTGAGATTTTTTCCGAATGAGAGGCAGACACAGATTCAACAGCGGCGCAGAAATGATCAATACATGTATCGATCTCAGCATTCTTAAGGATTCTCTTGCATGGAGGAAAGCCCACCATTAGCGAAGCTTCCAAATCATTACAAAAATTTTTCCAGTTTGTTTTTTTGAAAGAAGTGAAAAAACGCTGGTTTTTTATAAGAAAATTAAAGTCAGACAGAACAATTTGAAGAAGAAGATATCATTGAACCATCATTTAGCCCATACAATTCTCCACTTTTAGTTGTACCAAAAAAATCAACAGATGGAACAGCAAAATGGAGACTGGTAGTAGACTTTAGGGCACTAAACAAAAAAATAATTAATGATAAATTCCCACTGACAAGACTAGAAGATGTACTAGATAAGCTCGGAAATGCGAAATATTTTTCCACGTTGGATATGACAAGTTCTTTTCATCAGATACCACTCATCAAAAATTCAAGAAATATGACAGCATTTTCAACAAATTCAGGGCACTATTATTTCAAGCGCTTACCATTCGGATTAAAAATAGCAACAAATAGTTTTCAACGCATGCTTTCAATCGCATTAAGTGGACTTCAAGAATCAGCATTTCTCTATGTAGATGACATCATTGTTTTTGGAGCAAACCTGAGACATCATAACAAAAACTTGGAAAGAGCATTACAAAAATTACAAAGGTACAATTTAAAACTAAACCTCAAGAAATGTGAATTTTTAAAGACAGAAGTTGTATACTTAGGACACCTGATAACGTCCAAAGGAATAACAACTGATCCAGCTAAACACAAAACCATAAGGGATTACCCAAAACCAAACAATGCTGATGATACCAGAAGATTTGTAGCATTCTGCAATTACTACAGAAAATTTATTCCAGATTTTGCAGAAATTGCAAGACCACTAAATCAGTTGCTAAAGAAAGGACAGATTTTTAATTGGACAGAAACATGTGAAGCAGCATTCAACAAGCTAAGAGAAAAGCTAATATCTCCACAAATATTAGCATATCCAGATTTTGATAAACCTTTTATACTGACAACAGATGCATCAAAATTTGCTTTAGGAGCAGTACTATCTCAAGGTGAACCAGGATACGACAGACCAATTGCCTATGCCAGCAAAACATTAAATAAACATGAAGTAAATAAGGCAATAATAGAAAAGGAGCTATTAGAAATTCACTGGGGAATCAATTACTTCAGACCATATCTCTATGGAAGAAAGTTCATGGTATACACAGACCATAGACCATTAGTAAGTCTGTTCACACATAAGAATCCATCATCAAAATTAACACGAGTACGACTGGACTTGATGGATTATGACTTTGATATAATTTTTAAACAAGGCAAGATGAATACTAACGCGGATGCACTATCTAGAATAAAATTAGATAGCGAACAATTAAAAAATATGATACCTAAAGAAGCAAATATACAAGTATTAACACGGGCGGCACATAAAAAATTTAACAAGCATGCATGTACAAATAAAAGAATAACCGGTGATAAAAATAAGAACAATGCGCAAATGAGTAACCTGAATAATAATGATAGATCTCAGCAAGTGAAGAGTCATGAACTTCATATATGGGAAGCTACATCATTTTCAGAAGTAAGACGTCTAAAAAATTTAAAATTTATATATAATGAAAAGGCCAAAAATATGAATAATAATGGAGCAAACAACGTTCTTGAGGTGCATAACGAAAAATCTTTACCAGAGTTAAAATTGGTTCAGAGGAAGTTTACATCAAAAACACAAGAACAAAAAGATAATATAATTATAGCTCAAAATAAAGTTCATGCAATACTTAACGAAAAATCTTTACCAGAGGTAAAATTGGTTCTGAAGAAGTTAGTATCAAAAGCAAACGAACAGAATATAGAAATATTAGCGCTAGGAAAGAATGATATCATATTGAATATAATAAAGGTGCACCAATTGAAAAGAATATTTAATGAGATACAAAAAGATACAAAGGAGAAATTAAAAATTATATTGTATCAGCCCCCGAAACAAATAACAAATAAAGCTGAGCAGCTGCAGCTAATTAAAGAAAATCACGACTCAATATTAGGAGGACATATAGGTATTAAAAGATGCATCGCGAAATTAAAACAAAAATATATATGGAAAAATTTATCAAAAATGGTTAAAAACTACATAAACAATTGTAATTTATGTAATGAAGTAAAAATAACAAAATATACTAAGGAGAAAATGTGTGTGACGAATACACCAACAACATCATTTGAAACAGTAACAATGGACACAGTTGGACCAATGAGACCCTCTAATGGATACCGTTATATTCTAACAATACAATGTGAATTGACAAAATATTTAGTTGCAATTCCTTTAGAAGACAAAACAGCGATTCCTGTCGCAAAAGCTATTGTAGAAAAATTTATTCTTAAACATGGATGTTTTAAAATACTAAAAACAGATAAAGGAACAGAATTTACAAATGAATTACTACAAAACATATGTAAAGAATTAAATATAGAAAAAAGAACGTCAACACCATATCACCATGAAACTGTCGGAACAGTTGAAAGAAATCATAGGGTATTGAATGAATATTTAAGAGGAATGCAAGAGAATGATAACTGGTCAACTTTACTACCGTACTACACATATTGTTACAACACAACGCCACACTCAACAACAACATATTCTCCATTTGAATTAGTATATGGAAAAATTTGCACGCTGCCTGGTGAGATTTGGAACAACAACAAAAAATTATATAACTTAGAAGATTGTTTGACAGAATTAAAGATTAAACTAAAGTACGCACATAACAAAGCTAAAGAATATTTAGAGAAACATAAAATAGATATATCAAATAAAGAAAATAAGGCAACAAAACACAAATTTAATGTAGGAGATGTAGTATATTTAAAAGTAGGAAATAAGAAAAAGTTTGATAGACCATTTAAGGGACCATATGAAATAATTGAAAGGAAAGGTCCAAATAGTGTAATAAAATTAGATAACAAAACATCTTGTAGGATCAGAAGCTTTTTTCTGACCGCAATAAAACTAGCACGAAAAAGCTAACCTTTGTGTTTATATTAGAGTGAACACGTTTCTTCAAGTTAGAGGCCAATCCAAGACTAAAATATATTTCAATATTCAATATGTACAAAAGAGAGATTCAATGAAGTTACAAAGTAATGAGAGCGTAATTTAAAGTGAACAAAAAGAAAATGCAAAAACTGTCAAAGCATTAGGGTGGTCCTTATTTGGTGACCCAACATCCCGGCCCCGTTGAAAGGACAAACTTTCAAACAGTTACAATGGCAAGCTTATGAATGGGGCGCCGAATAACTCCTCTGTTTGTGCGAACATCAACGACCCTGACACGAGCATCCTTTCCAGGCATGCAATTGACAACACGGCCTAATTGCCAGCGCTGTGGAGGGACGTTGTCCTCATGAATAATCACCATCGTACCACTCTCAAGATTAGGCTGGTCCTTCGTCCATTTTGTGCGCATTTGTAGCTCATTTATGTAGTCGTGGAGCCATCGTTTCCAAAAAAGTTGCTTTATGCCGCTTACACGAGCCCATTTTTCAAGATGGTCGATGTCATCTGGTGCAGAACGCTCTGGCAGAGATTTCAGAGAACTACCGACGAGAAAGTGGCCTGGAGTCAATGCTTCGTAGTCGCTCGGATCTGATGAGAGAGGTGATATGGGGCGAGAGTTGAGGATTGCTTCGATTTCGATTAAAACAGTTGACAATTCTTCGTATGTGAGTCTGGCGTTCATCAAACTTCTATTGAGATGACCCTTGGCGGATTTAACGGCGGCCTCCCAAAGGCCACCAAAGTGAGGAGCCCTAGGTGGAATAAAATGAAAATTTACAAATTCATTAGAGCAATACTTGACTATCGAATCTTGAATTTCTTTTTTGAAGAAGAAATCCTTGAGTTCAGCTAGCTTGTTGCAAGCGCCAACAAAATTTGTTGCGTTGTCACAGTAGATGTCGGAGGGTAAGCCTCTTCTGCCAATCATTCGCTTGAGCGACGCTAAAAATGCGTCGGTGGACAAATCAGAGACGACTTCGATATGGACTGCCTTCGTAGCTAAGCAAATGAAGATGGCGACGTATGTTTTGTAAGGTGTTTTGCCTCTGATGCGAAGATAGGTATTGAATGGACCGCAAAAGTCCATGCCACAACGAGCGAAAGGACGTGATGGTGTGAGCCGCTCCACGGGCAGATTTCCCATCATATGCTGTAACAGCCTTGGCTTGTAACGAACACAGTGGGTGCAGCTTCTTACGACACGCCGAGCTAAATCGCGAGCGTTCACTATCCAATATTCGAGTCTGATGAGAGCAACTAGCGCCTTGGCACCTGCGTGATAATTTTTGAGGTGCAAATATCGAACGTACTTTTTGACGAAATCCGATTTACTGGGGAGCAAAATAGGGTGTTTGTGACCTTCTGGGAGGTTTGATAGTTCCAGCCTTCCGCCGACTTTAAGCAGGGTAAAACCACCAGTGTCTTCAAGGAACGGATTTAAAAATTTAAGCGCGCCACTTGTTATTGAGTTATTCTTCAACGACTGAATGTCTTCGAAAAAATGCTGTTGTTGTATGTTCCATACGATACTCCATAAAGCATGTTGCAATTCTTGGGGGGAAAGGGAAGCTGTTTCAAAGTCGCCATGTAGATTTTTATCGAGTCTTCGATAGAAACGAAAAACTAATGCGATGACACGCACGCAGCGCATGTGAGAGCTGTATTTGTTAATGATATCAATGATATAATTGTTTGGGGTTGTTACCTTGAATGTTGATTTCCGTTTCTCATTATTAACTTCATTCATGTCTATATTATCACATTTGTTAGTGGGCCAATTGTGTATGTCTTCGACGAGAAACGAAGGGCCTGAGTACCATATAGAGGCACAAAGATTTTGTATGGTGCTACCTCTAGAAACGATGTCTGCTGGGTTGTGACTAGTTGGTACATGTCTCCAGTGTGCATCAGCTGTTAAGGTTTGTATTTCCGCTACTCGATTTCCGACGAAAGTCGATAACGTAGCGGAGTGTGTCTTGAGCCAGTGCAGAACAATCTGAGAGTCGGACCAAAGATATGCATCGAAATTGTAGTTATGAAAGATTATTTTTATTTTATCGTAGAGTCGTGCAAGAAGAAGCGCGCCGCAAAGTTCAAGTTTTGGTAGTGATTGTTTTTTTGTGGGAGCGACTCGAGACTTAGCCGTGAGAAGGCGAACACAAACGTTGCCAGAGGTGTCGACTACGCGAATGTAGATAGTGCAACCGTATGCGCGAATTGAAGAATCACAAAATCCGTGAAGATGGATTGACTGAGCGTTCGAGGATAGGCAATATCTTGGTACAGATATCAAATTGAGTGACGACAAATCATGTAGAAAATTTGCCCACGCCGAGTGCAGATTCTGCGGGACCGACTCATCCCAGTCCAATTTTAATAGCCAAAGCTCTTGTAGAATTATTTTAGCAGTAATAATTATCGGTGCTAAGAGCCCTAATGGATCAAACAATGACGAAGCAATCGATAAGATGGAGCGTTTTGTAACTCGGCTCGCGGCATTTTGCATGGGCTGAAATGAAAAGAGGAGGTTGTCTTTATTTTGATCCCATCTTAGACCTAAAGCGCTGGTAATTGATGAATCATCGAGATTTATATTTTTTATGGTTTTGTCGTCTCTGAAATCTTTGTGATTCGAGTGCCACTTTGCTAACTCAAAACATCCACGTTTTAAAAGCTCCGTCAACTCGTGCTGAATGCGGGATAGTTCTGCGCTAGAATCTGCACCACATAACAAGTCATCTACATAAAACGATGTTTTGACAACGCGAGCGCCAACTTCGTAGCTCGAGGCATATTGCTCCGCCAAATAGATGAGACTTCGCACTGCTAGATAAGGCGCTGCTGCCATTCCATATGTCACAGTGTTGAGCTGATATGTACAAACTTCTTTTTCTGGTGAGTCTCTCCACAAAATATATTGAAATTTACGATCTTGTGGCTCAACGAGCACTTGCCTGTACATTTTTACAATATCAGCTGTGAGTGCATAACGAAAGAGACGAAAACGCAAAAGTAAAATTAACAATTCATTTTGAAGATTTGGGCCAACCATTTGAATGTCATTAAGAGATTTTTGCGAAGTTGTACGGCTTGATGCGTCAAAGACCACTCTCAATTTAGTTGAAGTGCTGGTTGGCTTCAAAACATAATGGTGTGGTATGTAATAATGTGGTTAATTTAAATTTGGACTACTCACCATACTCATATGACCTAAGTTTTTATACTCTTCCATAAACGCGACATATTGTGCCTTGAGGTCAGGCAAGCGTGCTAAACGACGCTCTTGTGCGACAAATCGTTGCATAGCTGTAGTGTACGATTTACCAAGGCAAGTCGGATCATCTTTCAAAGGCAATTTCACAACTATCCTACCTTCGGCGTTTCTTGAGACTGTTTCAGTGTACACAAGCTCACAACGCTGTTGCTCACAAGTCCACACCTCCGCAGCTGCTGTAACTTCTTCGATCGTCCAAAAGCGTTCAAGTTTTTCGTTCAATGATTCATCACTTGCGAGCATAAATGTTGATAGTTGTGCAGTTTGGGACCTCTGGTATCTGCCTGAGACCACCCAACCAAGCGTTGTTTTTTGTAAAAGAGGTAGATTTTCTCCAAGCCTAATTTGACCGACAGAAAGAATGCTGAAGAAACTCTCTGTGCCTAAAAGCAGATCGATGCGTTTAGATTTGTAGAATTGTTCATCAGCAAGTACAACGTTAGGCGGCAAATTCCAAGTTGAGACATCGATTTCTGTTTCTGGTTGATATGCAATATGTGACGTAACACAAAATGAGAGCGGAAGTTCAAAACCATTAACACGAGATTTTATGGTGGTCGAAGTCTTGTATTTTATGTTTGTAGATGAAGTTCCAATACTGTGGATGGAAATATTCTGCTTGTCTCTTGATAGCTGCAATTTCTGAGAAAATTCATCAGTTATTAAATTTACCTGAGAACAAGAGTCTAGAAGCGCACGGCCTGTCTTGAAACAACCAGAAGCATCACGAACTAAAACTATAGCAGTAGCGAGAATGACACTATCGACTGAAGAAGTGTCAATATGTGTATGTACGGCTGCTTCTCTTGATGTCAACGGCGGTGACGATGACACTGCTGGTGCTGGATTATTCAAGCTCAAAGAATCTGATGCAGAATTTTCGGGGTCATTCGAGTTGTTATATCGGTGTTAAAGACTATGATGGAGGAGAGAGCACACCTTACAGCGATGCGAAGATGGACAATTTGATAGGCGATGGCCCGTTGAAAGGCAATTAATACATAGAGCCAATTTCTTAACATTATCGAAACGTTGAAAGGCGCTAAGAGATTTAAAACGATCACATTTATTTATTTTGTGATTTCTACTAGCACACAATGGGCACAATGACTTCGTACAAGCGAATGAAAAGCTCTTTTGCTGATCTTTACTAGGTTGTTTTTTACTACTTTTATCAACTTTGCGAGGCTCAGCAAAGGAAGAATGAGTACTATCAAGCGATTCGAGATATTGACACAATGTCTCTCTAAAAGTTTCATACAGCTATCCCAAGTTGGTAAGTGAGCGAAATCAAGCGACTGCTTCCACTTATTTCTTGCTTCTTCATCAGCCCTTTGTAAGACAAGGGATATGAGCATACCTTCCAAAATTTCCTTTTCAGTGCCAAGCGACCGAAGAGAGCCGTAAAGAGCTGCAGCGTTGTCGACGAGGCTTCGTAAATTAGCAGCGTGTGATTTCGAAACAGCAGACAAATCAAAAAGCGATGTAATATTTTCGAGGAAAATGAGGGTTGTGTTATCATACCTCTCCTGCAACCGCTCCAAGGCCTTATGGTAGTTTTCACTTGTTATTTGAAAAGCTTGAATAGTTTCCAGCGCTGGGCCAGAGAGGCAAGAGCGAAGATGATTGAATTTATCTATGTTAGAAAAACCCATTTGCCTATGAACCATTTGATTAAAAGAGGCGATGAAATTTTTATATTCCGCGTTTTTTATTGCCGCTAAAAGAAGGCAACTTCAATTTAGGCAATTTCGAGTGAAAAACTGGTAACAAATTAGAGCTGTCGGTGTCTTCCAATGTACTATTATGATCATCACTAAATTGCGCTTGAATCGCAACCTTTGTGGTGATGTAAAGCTCTTCTAGTTCAGAGCGGGAAGAATCCTTTGGTTCGAGTTTTTCGATGCTGGTTTGTAAAGAGAGCAGTTGTTTGAAGTAGGATTCAACAATGCCTAAGCGACATTTGAGTTCAATAATTGTCAAGGCCTTCCCTTCCCCCCTTGCGCTGCTCTCAACCATATTTTTAATGCGAGTGATACTCTTTTTCGTATTTGCTCGCTGCTGTTTAAGCTCTTCAACAGATTCAGCCATGTTCCAAGACAAAGTTCCTTATGTTGTAACAGGTTACAACGTTCCAATCCAAAAATTCCAAAGCAAAAGCGAAAGCAACGAGTGACTGACAATGCTGCAACAACGACAGCAGCGATACGATTTTTATTTTTTATTTGCGTGAGCGTGTTGGTTCGTTGGTTTGCTCGTGATTGATTGAACTTGTCCAACAGTTGAGAAGTCACTATTGAACGCGAGAAATGCAGGCTGCAAAATACCAATTGTTGAGAGTAACGAAGACGAAGCTGTTAACGATTTTAACAGTGGCGTTGACGATGAATGAGGCAACGGCGAGAGGCGTCGATACAAGCAGTGAAATCGAAGATGTTAGAAGTATGACGATGCGTAGAGCGGCAACCAACACAATTGATGAAGTTGCAGTATGTTTGATGCTAGAAGTTCTGCATGTTTGATGCTAGAAGCGTTGCATGTTTGATGCTAGAAGCGTTGCATGTTTGATTTTAGAAGCGAACATGTTTTTGACGATAGATTCGAAAATTCTAGAAGCTTTGCATGTGGGTACAGTTAACCAAAATTTAATTTATTGTATATGCAAAATTGATTGATACTTCTTCAACATGACGTTTTCTGTCCAAAGCATGTATTCAAGCTTCCTTCGACGAACTGATGAGTCCAGGGCTAACCTCTTTGCGTTGAAACTTTTTTATTATTTAGATTTATGGAAATGTAATTAAACTCGTGCCCCACGTTGGGCGCCAAAATGTAGGATCAGAAGCTTTTTTCTGACCGCAATAAAACTAGCACGAAAAAGCTAACCTTTGTGTTTATATTAGAGTGAACACGTTTCTTCAAGTTAGAGGCCAATCCAAGACTAAAATATATTTCAATATTCAATATGTACAAAAGAGAGATTCAATGAAGTTACAAAGTAATGAGAGCGTAATTTAAAGTGAACAAAAAGAAAATGCAAAAACTGTCAAAGCATTAGGGTGGTCCTTATTTGGTGACCCAACACATCTGAAGTTCATAATAATAACATAGTATTGTCAAGAACATTAAGTTAAAATAAACATAATAATCAATGTGTAAATATAAGAATTAAAAAAAAAATACTTACTATTCACATCTAGAAAGAAATAATTAAAATCACCTTCAAAATAATCTTTATTCATATTCAAGAATTATAAATAAACATTATTCCTTTTCAAAAGGGGAAGGATGTAGTGCACATGTGGCTAGCACTAACCTACCTCAACAATAACATAAACACACAACGCTACAAACGCTCTACGTTGGTCTCACTGCATACCTGCAGCGAAACCAAAGCATGAAGCGCAAGCAGTGACAAACTCAAGTGCTACTAGCGGCATGATTCATGTTATACATTGTGAAAGCAAATCGCTGCCAAAAGTAAGTCGTTGGAGTTTGTAACCTGTAAGTGGGTTGTGATGGATATTATTACAAACAGATGTGTAAGTAAGTAAAAAGTAATAGTAAGCAGATGTGTAATAATTGTATTTAGATTTCATGACATTTAATTGTATATGTGTAAGAACTTATTTAGAATAAATATTATTTTGAGTGAAAAGAAAATATTGTCACTTTTCACTCAATATTTTTATTATAAAAACCCGAGTTGGGGTTAAATAAAACCAGTCTTAGAATCACATAAAAAAAAGAAGTCTTTTCTATTAACTCAAATCAAGCCTTGTGGCTTATTCAATATTTGACTATATTGAAACACTGCCTTGTGGCAGAGTATGAAATAAGGCCTTGCGGCTGAGATTGAAAGGCCTTGTGGCCAATAATCCCCTTTGTCCTTAGATAGGGAAGTTAGGGAAGTAACAACCTTTATAGTGGGATACGCCTTCTGAATATCGCATATAAGGTCCTGTCGAGCGTACTATGTGAAAGACTGAAGCCCATCGTAAACCAGCTGATTGGACCTTATCACTGTGGCTTCAGACCTGGCAAATCCACCATAGACCAGATATTTACGCTACGACGAATCTTGGAGAAGACCCTAGAAAAACAAATCGACAAACACCATCTTTTTGTCGATTACAAAGCCGCCTTCGCCAGTCCAATAAGGAATCATCTATATTTCACCATGTCTGAATTTGGTATTCCTGCAAAGCTCATCCGCCTTTGCAGAATGCCACTGAGCAACACCAGCAGCACAGTTAAAATCGGGAAGGATTTTAACTGTTTAAGGATAACTGTTTAACTCACTCCTCCATTCGATACCAAACGAGGTTTTAGACAAGGTGATTCCTTATCGTGCAACTTTTTCAACCTAATGATGGAGAAGATCATCCGAGCTGCTGATTTGAGACGCAGTGGTACGATATTCTACAAAAGTATTATGCTGCTGGCGTATGCTGATGATATCGATATCATTGGCCATAATACGCGCGAAGTCAGTGCAGCATTCTCCAGGTTAGCGAAAGAGTCGAGTCGAATGGGTCTTGTAGTGAACGCAGATAAGACGAAATACCTAGTGTCAACAAATAAACAGTCCCAGCGTCGTGGAAACCACGTCACTGTTGACAACATCTCCTTCGGGGTTGTTAAGGACTTCGTCTACCTGGGATCCAGCGTAAACTCTTTCAACGATGTCAGTATTGAGATAAAGCGAAGGATAACTCTTGCCAACAGGTGTTACTTTGGGCTGAGTAGGCAATTGAGAAGCAGAGCCCTCTCTCGACGAACAAAACTCACGCTCTATAAGTCACTTATCATGCCCGTCCTATTATATGCAGCACAAACCTGGACGTTGAGCAGTTCTGATGAAAAGACTTTGGGAGCCTTCGAAAGAAAGATCCTTCGTAAGATTTTCGGTCCAATCTGTGTCAATGGTGAGTACCGAATTCGATGGAACCACGAGCTGTATGAGCTGTACGCTGACATCGACATAGTTAAGCGTATTAAAATCGAGCGGCTCCGCTGGCTAGGTCATGTTGAGCGAATGGAAAACGACGCTCCAGCGAAAAAATATTCGATTCGGTGCCCGGTGGTGGTCAACGCAGAAGAGGACGCCCACATCTTCGTTGGAAGGATCAGGTGTTGGATAACCTGACTACACTTGGTGTTTCCAACTGGCGCCAGCAAGCGCAAAACAGAAATGGCTGGCGCAATTTCTTATACGAGGCCAAAACCGACCTTCGGTTGTAAGCGCCAGATAAGTAAGTAAGTAAGTACACATGGCAATCAATGTTTATAACAGTTTAGTCATAAGAATTACAGTTTGTACTCGTTATGCTTTCTCTCCACTGTAACAACCATCTTGATTATATCGGCCATTAAATAAAGAAACGTCATACATTAATCATGGTGTCAGATGTGTAAAAAGTCAAACAAAATTTTAAAAGTGCCCTTTAGTCAAATATTTCAAATTTTATTGAATATTTCATAAACAGATACAGACATATAGTCAGTGTTGCCATATTTTTTTTTAAAAAACTTTAATTTCCAGAAGAAAAAAAACTTGTTTTTTGTGAAATTACTTTATATTAAAAATTAACTAAAACATGTATTTTTAAAATGTGTGCTTTGAAATTTTTGGCAATTCGCTTTGTTGTCCCGTTATTTTGGCCACTTCATTTCTCAAGAAAAATAATTTAAAAAGGAATGCCAAAAATTTACCGCTAAGACTCGACGAAGGGAAACCGAGACAAAAGAACGGAAACAATGACAGCAATAATAATAGGAGTGTTCACATTGTCAAAATTTTCATCAAATTGTTGGTCAAACAGTTTGACCACGCAAGTGTTCACATTCTTAAATTTTTCGTCAAATTTCATTATTTGCTTGCTCATCGAAGTGAAAACGTTACCATGACGGAACGATTTTTATTAATATTTTATTGAAACATACGAACCAAACGAAGCAAACAAACTCTGAATGTGTCCAAAAATGTTTTAAAATTTTGTTCTAGATACATTCTTCTGTTATTATCATGTTTACGCGATGTGTTCACGTTGAAATCTTTTTTTAACTGGCAAAATTTGTACTATAAAATTTGACGAGTGTCCACATTGTCAAATTTCTCGTCAAACTGTTGGTCAAACAACAGAAAAATCAAAATATTTCGATTTTCGTCAAACGATTTGACAAACTGTTTGATGAGTATTCAGACATCAAATTATCATAAAATTGTCGTCAAATCCCATATATATTTTTTGTTGTCAAACTGTTTGACCAATAATTTGATGAATGGAAACACTCCTAATAGCAACAGCGCTGCCATATAAATAAACTTTGAAAAGGTGTGAAAATCAGTACTAGCAGCTTCAAATGATACTTATGTTTTTGTAGTAATATACAATTTAATTTATCTATTTGATTCATAAAGCTAC
Organism: Pherbina coryleti; assembly: GCA_943735915.1. Classification (NCBI taxonomy): domain Eukaryota; kingdom Metazoa; phylum Arthropoda; class Insecta; order Diptera; family Sciomyzidae; genus Pherbina; species Pherbina coryleti. Next base: position 104,065,756 of record OX030948.1, on the reverse strand, counting down.
AATAGAAATCATCGTTTTAATCGTAAAAACTTGAAAAACTGGGTAAAATAAAATAAAACTTTATTTTTTAGGGAAAAACTTGAAAACTTTCTACCCTCTCAAAAACTGGCAAAACAAGTTTTATCTGCACACATGGCAACACTTCTTATAGGGCAATGGCTAACGAAACATCGCAAAGCATTAATTATTACACCATTGCAAGTGGTCAAATTGAACAATTTAATTTTCGAGAAGCCAATTTGGCTACATCGTGGAAAAAATGGAAAAATCGTTTTTTGCTATTTTTAAGAGCTTTGTGCTTAGATGAACAAAGTGACTAGAGAAAAGTTGCGTTATTACTTCATCATTTGGGTGCTGATGGCATCGAAATCTTTAATTCTTTTGATGCAGACGTGGATAAAATCTCTTTCAAAGATTTGTTATTAAAATTCGATACATATTTTATTCCAAAAACAAATATTGCGATGGAACGTCACAAATTTTTCATGCGAAGGCAAAACGATGGCGAATCAATCGACGAATATATTACAGCTCTAAAAATGTTGAGCCATTCGCGTGAATTTTATAAACTTCGCGATGATTTAGTGCGTGACATCTTTGTCTGTGTACTGTCTAGCAATCTCATCAACATCAAAGAAAGATTGCTAAATGAAGGTAATATCAAATTAGATAAAGTGGTAGAAATAGTTAAAAACCATATTTTGGCTAAGGAGAATTCAATGGAATTAAATACAGCATCAATCATTAGTTTGCAAAAGTTCGCTTGCAAAAATAGCAGGTCGTATCAACGTCAAATACAAAACCAAACGGCAAATGAAATGTGCAGTCGTTGTGGTGGAATACACAAAAACCGTTGTCCTGCGTTTGGAGTCACATGTCATAAATGCAAAGAAGTAACCATTTGACAAAAATGTATTTTTCGCAACAACAAAATCATCAGCGACAAAAGTATAACGGAACGCAACAAAGCAAATATGTCAAGATCATCAATGAAGAAGAAGAAGAAGAAAAAAGCGAAGATTTATCTCTGGTAAATAATAAATATCAACAACAATTTTTCAGCCGTTACATTGCAGCGTGTTCAAAAATTAAACAGCCAGTACAACAACAATAACAAGCAGGTAGCAGAATTGAAAGACAGCAATAGGCAGCATTTCTATTTGAGAGCATCAAGTACAAGCAAATCAGCAAATGATAGCAACAACAAAGTGGTCAACAACAACAGCAAGGAAATTCTTATGTGCAGTACTAATAATTAAAATTATTGGTATATTAAGGTAACAGTAAGTGAATATTTTATAAAATTGCAAGTCGATACTGGAGCGCAAGCAAATATACTGCCTATTAAAACTATGAATGCTATTAATTTACAAAATAATATAATAACAACGTATACAAATATTTTAACATTTACAGGAGAAAAATTGCCAGTTATGGGTACGATTAAGTTAAAATTTTTATTTAAAAACAAAAACTACATCGACGGTCCCTACGAAGACTATCTCTTCTTTAGACGCGATCAAGAAAATCCTTTTTTTTTAAACTGCGGCGAAGAAAATCTCTTTTCAGAATGTGACGTTAACAACGCTGTATTTTTTAAGAAGTGGGAACAATTTTTCTGAAAAAAATTATGTTTTCAAATAATTATTTCTATTTATAATTTCATCTTTATAATTCCTTACAGTACTCTATAAAATAATTTTTAATAACAAATAATATAACATAATGATATACTTCATATGATTGTTTCGAAATTTTACATAAAAACTTTTTAAAAAAAGCAATGAAAATTTTCAAATTTTCTAACATGCTGTCAACACGTAAAAAGTAAGCATAAAATAAAAAGATTTTTTTCGCCGCATTTTGATAAAAGTGATTTTTTCCGCCGCATTTTGAAAAAAGATATTTTCTTCTTCAACGTAAGCACCGTCGATTTGTGAATTTTATGAATTGTAAAGATAAATTCACGTCGATATGTAAACTATGAAGATGTGTTCACGGGTTTAGGCAGTGGTTTCTGGATGATGCCACTGGATGAATTTTCATCGAAGTTGTGCACATTTAACACTCCTTTCGGGCGATATAGATATTTATGCCTTTTGGCATAAATGCTGCGCCTGAAATATTTCATGCAGGAATGGTTAGGTTATTTGGTGATATTCCATGTCTTATTGTTTATATAAATGATTTTTTTAATTTTCGCATCCTCGATTGAAGACCATGACAAAATTTTGTCTGAAGTATTAGATAGAGCAAGGGCGGTTGGATGAAAGTTTAACTAGTCTAAGTCGAAAATAGCTCAAACAGAAGTGAAATTTATAGGACATATTATCTACGAGAATGGAATTAAACCGGATAAAGATAAAATTAAGGCGATAATAGAACTACCAAAGCCTAATTCCTACCTAAAACCTAAAAAGTTGAATTGCAAAGATTCTTAGGAATGATAAACTATTTAGGCTCGTTTTTAGAAAATTTGTCGTCAAAAAATAAAAATCTTCGAGATTTGCTGAAAAAGGAACAGTTTGACATTGGGATCCTGTTCATGATGAAGAATTTGAAAATTTGAATAAAGAAATCTAAATATGCAGTCGGTGCTACATTTATGCACAATCGCCAACCAATTGCTTACGCGTCAGCGTAGCTAACTAACGCACAACAAAACTATGCTCAAATCGAGAAAGAACTTTTTGCCATATTATTCGGGTGTACCCGCTTTCATCAATTTACTTATGGCAATAATTTCTTGGTGGAAACGGACCATAAACCGTTGGTTTCGTTATTTCAAAAATCTTTGTACAAAATTCCTGCTAGGTTGCAACATTTAATGCTTCGATTGCAAGCTTATGATTTAACAGTCATCTATAAGCCTGGAAAGGAAACGTATATTGCTGATACATTGTCAAGGGTGGCATTACGTGGCAATGCTCTTGTTGAAATAGATAATGACATTTCGTTTCATTGTAACTTGTTGTTGTCAGAACTGGAAATTTCTCGAGATTCATTAATTGAAATAAAGCTAGCACTTCAATCTGACAAAATTTTGCGAAAAGCAATTAATTATATTAATAATGGTTGGCCAAAACATAAAAAACTTGTTGACCGTTCTGTAATGTCATATTTTCAAATAAAAAACGAATTACATTTAATAGAAGGTATTTTGTTAAAAAACAATAGGATTATAGTTCCTAGTTGTTTACGTCGGAATGTGCTTAATAATTTGCATGAAGGTCATATGGGCATTGCGATATGTCAAAATTTGGCGAGAAATTCGGTTTACTGGCCAAACACTAATAACGATATATTAAATTTAGTTTCGCCATGCGAACTGTGTCTTAAATATCAAAGTGCTAATCCCAAGTGCTAAAGTACTTAGTCGTGGATTACTATTTCAAATTTATAGAAATAAGCCTTTTAAATATGGGTTCCACAAGCAACCAAGTTGTGACAAGTTTAAAATCTATTTTTGCCAGACATGGCATCCCTCTAAAACCCATTACAGACAATGGTCCACCTTTTAATTCTAAGGACTTCAAAGAATTTTGTATTTTATGGGATGTTAAACACATAACATCTAGTCCTTACCTGCAGATCAAACGGATTAGCCGAGCGATCTATACAAACAATTAAAAAACTTTTGAGTAAGTGTCGTGATGATAACAAAGATCATTACACAGCTTTGCTTCATTATCGGGCAACTCCAAAAGATAATATGCCGAGTCCAGCTGAATTGTTATTTTCAAGAAAACTTAGGACAAAAACTCCGTCTATTACTGATAATTTCAAGCCTTCGTTGATTAACAACAAAAAGTATTTGGAACAAGTTATAGATAAGAATAAAAAGTCAGCACAGAATTATAACAAAAATGTTAGTAATTTAAAACCATTTCAGGAAGGAGAAAATATAATGTATAAAAGAAATCCTGATTCAGTTTGGTATCCCGGCACTGTCGTAAGAAAATGTGTAGAACCGCGGTCATTTTTGGTTCAAGGCTCAGATGGAACTCTTTATCGCAGAAATCGTGAACATATTTTAAAAAAGAATGACAACATTAGAGAAGAATTACAGCAGGAAGCTGCTACAAGTCAAAGTGAAAAAGAACTAATTTCTGTCCCAGCAGCGACAGAAAATTATTTGAATTAAAATGATTTTTCTGTACGGCCGCCACCTCTCTGCAGACAATGGCAAACCTCAGAGAGTAATAAAAATGCCATGTAAAGCTTCTTGAGAATAAGAACATTTCGTTCATCGCCGTTCGGAGTCGGCGTTAAGCCTGTAGGTACATTTCTCGGTCAATTGTGTACAAACTTTATAACACGCACAACACAATCGATCATAAGAAGCTAGGTCAAAGTCCTTTCAAGGGCTGAAATGACCAGTTATTTATTTATTTTTTTTTTTTAATTTTTCTGTACGGCCGCCACCTCTCTGCAGACAATGGCAAACCTCAGAGAGTAATCAAAATGCCATGTAAAGCTTCTTGAGAATAAGAACATTCCGTTCATCGCCATTCGGAGTCGGCGTTAAGCCTGTAGGTCCATTTCTCTGTCAATTGTGTACAAACTTAATAACACGCACAACACAACTGATCATAAGAAGCTAGGTCAAAGTCCTTTCAAGGACTTGTTGGGTTTAACGTCCGTGGCCTCCGTGCTTTCCGCAAGGAGAAGAGAGACCAAAGACGGGAGAGTAAGTGAAAATGCGTTTTAGTTTTAAGTTTTTGATGTAATTGTTTATTATATTATTAAGGCCCGCTGTCCAGGCAAGGCTGCGACCTTAGTAATGGTTTTTTAATTGATTTATTAATTATTAAGGCCCGCTGTCTAGGCGAGGCTGCGACCTTAATAATGGTTTTTTAGTTTGTAGTTTTAGTTCTACAGCTGCTGCTTGCTCTCTGATCTTTTCTACGCCGGTCACCGGCTTTTAAAGGCAAAATACTCACTTTCCAAGGAGGTTCCTTTCTTCCAGAAAACTCCCACAATTCCCATAATTTCCAATAAGTGGAAATTATGTATCGATTCTACCCAATCAAAACATTACATGTCATACATAAAATCTTTGCATTCATTTACATATTACTTCCCCTTTCGCGATAAGCGATCACGTACGTCTTACATGTTGCGTAGCTGCAGGCATTGCACTTTGCGAGCAGCGCAGCAACTAGGGTAGGTAAATGATCGCTATTATGCTGACCGTGCAAGCTAATGCCGATGCACCCAAACAGTTCATTGCTTTGCTTTTTGTTGTCGCCGACGTTGTAGTCGGAAACACTTGACAACTAAAAACAAGCAATGGTTTTGTTTATTTTGGTAATTTTAAGCGTGCGCTAAAATTAGGTCAGTTTTTCATGAACGCCAGCAATTCGAGTCACTGCACTTGAATTGGGTCTTGGTCGTTCATGGAAATAATAGTCATAAATTTTGCCAGCAAATGCCGAGGCAATATTTATTGATATTTATGTATGAGTTTTAAAGAGAATCGATTGAAGATTCTGGCTTTGTGTGAGGTCGGGCTGTACAAAGTGTACAGGGTAATGTTGTGCGGGTCACAACATCCCTCCGCCCTTATAAAAGAAAATTTTTCTCCTCGAAGAGGTTGAAAAATTTTCTGTCGCGTTCCTGACCGGTGAGCAGAAATGAGCACAGAGCATTTACATTTTTTTTTTTTTTCTTATGTGAAAATGTATAGATTTTTTTTCTTTAAAAAAAATAATTTGCATAAGTATATTGTACCTAATATAAGAATATAAATTTAATATATATTAATACATACATTTTTTTTTTGAAGAATAATAAATAAGTATTGTTTTTTTTTAATCTTTTTATTTTGTGTTGTTTGTAAATTTTTCATTAAATTTCTTTAGTAATTGTTTGGTGAGTTTAAATGTACATATTATAATTTTACAACATATAGTGTTTGTTTTGTTTTGTTTTTCTTTTTAATTATATGTATATAAAAGTGTTAAATATATATATTTTTTTTTTTTTTTCTTGAAAGTTTCTGCTGAATTGAAATGCCCCTTTATTAGATTTTAAGTATAGATATTGGTTTTTTTTTTTATATAAAAAATTGGGTGAGAAAGCAAAACGAAATCCAGTGGATCTACAAAAGAATTCGGTTAACGACTAGAAAAGAAAACGATATTTTTTTTTTTGAAAAAATAGAGTGAGTGCCTTGGAAATAAGAACATTTGTTGTATTTTATATATTTTTTTTTTTTATTTTTATTTATTTGTTGAAATTTATACAAATTTTGCAACAACATTTTGTTTGTTGCGTTTCCAAAATTGTCGTAGAAAATTATGCTAGGTGTATTGATGTAAAGTGTTTGCCATGTTTTCAGTTATATAAAAGTGTTTTGTGTATGTGTGTTATTTGTGTTTTTAATTACTTTGACTTTGTTGTAAATGTTGTGTTTAAATGGACCACCAAATGTTGTTTTTTAATCAGAAAAAAGTTTTAAATTATTATTATGTATGACTTTAATTTTGTTACGCATTTTTATGGCAGTGTTTTCGGGTGATACTATTTTAATTACTTCGTATGGACCTTCCCATAGAGATGAAAATTTATTCTTCCTGGTTTGGTTTCTAATCAAAACTTTTTCACCTACATACGTTAAATGTTTTCGGTTTCGCACCTTTGTCATAATATTCCTTTGACTTTTCCTTTTTTTCTTTTAAAGTCTGTCCAGCGATTTTAAATCCATGTTGCAATCGTGCTTTTAATTCGTAAGCGTAATTTTCATAGTTATAATTTATGGATGGATCTTTTTGTAAGTTGGAAGGAATCTTGGCCGGAAATCCGTAAAGTAATTCGTGAGGGGTGTAGTTTGTACTACTGTGTGGTGTGTTATTGAAAACAAATATCGCATAGGGAATCCAGTCGTCCCAAGTGAGTGGATCATTATTTACATAATGTCGAAGGTATTCCGCTAGCGTGCGGTGGCTTCGCTCAAGTGCTCCATTTGTTTGTGGGTGGTATGGTGTAGTTTGTAGTTTTTTGATCTTTAATAGCTTACATACTTCTTTAAACAATTCACTGAGAAAATTAGTGCCTTGATCGGTTAATAGTGAGTCTGGAAATCCGAATCGACAGAGTATTTGTTCTACAAAAGCTCTTGCAACTGTGATTGCTTCTGCATTTTCCAAAGGTATAGCTTCAGTGAATTTTGTAAGATCATCTTGAAAAGTTAAAATATATTTGTTATTTTGGTACGTTACTGGAAGAGGACCGACTATGTCTAATGCTACTCGTTCGAAAGGTGAAGAGCTCGTTGTTGTAATTTTCATTGGTACTTTTGGTGATTTGTTGAGTTTATTCTTTTAACATGATTCGCACTTTTGAATAAAATTTTGTACATCTTTTTTCATTGTAGACCAGTAATAATTTGTTTTTAATCTTTTCAAGGTTCGATTTATACCCTGGTGTCCTCCGAATGGTGACTTATGGTATTGTGCTAGAACTGTTTCGATTTCGTTCGTGTTTTCCAAGATTGTTTATATGTAAATTAATTTCCATGTTAAAATATTTCCGTAAGCATTGTCTTGAATTCTTCTTTAAATTGGGAGTTAAATTTGGGAATTGCTATTGCGATGGATTTTTGATCCTGTGTACAATTCTCGTTTTTGATTTTTTGTAGTATTTCTTTTGCCATTTCTCGGTCTTTAGTAGTTCTGAAGGGTAAAGGTAAAGTTGTTACGTATAATTTACAATAATTTTCTAGCGTATATATTTCATTTTCTCCCATGAGAGGTTTGATAAATATTGGGATCTTTTTCTTTATAAGATTTTCTTCTGGTGATTCTGTTAGAGGTAGCAATAATAATTTTATTTTTATTCCTTTATTGGCGTAAATTTGTTCTGTGATTTCTATTATTTTAAATATTTTTTCATTCCTTATATTTTTGGGCTGTTTTGCTTCTGTTTGAAAACTCTCATTGTTTATTTGCTCGCTTGCCATTTGTCGTGTCATGACTAAAACCTTGTTTTTTATTTCTGTAATATTTTTGTCTTTAGTGATGCGACTAAGTGCGTCAGCATTTGTATTGTTTTTCCCTGCTTTATACTTGATCGTGTATTCATATTCTGATAGAAGGATTCGCCATCTAGCCAATCTTGACATTGGATCTTTTAGCTTCATTAGCCACTCGAGCGGCTTGTGATCAGTGTAGATCGTGAACTTTTTACCATAAATATAAGGTCGAAATTGTTTTACGGCGAAGACAATAGCTAGCAATTCTTTTTTGGCTTGTCTTTTCCAATTATACCTTGGGATAAGACTGCGCCAAGTCCTGCATCACTCGCATCTGTTGTGATTATAAATTCTTCACTGAAATTTGGATAGGCTAAAATGGGGGGACTTATTAGTTTATCTTTTAATTTTGTAAATGCTTCATCGCAGAATGCATCCCAACTGAATTTTACATCTTTTTTCAGCAATTTTGTGAGTGGTGTGGCTATACTGGAAAAGTTTTCTATAAATCTTCTCTAATATCCCGTGAATCCAAGGAATGATTTAATTCCTTTCGTATTTTTTGGAGTTGGATATGTTTTTACTACTTTAATTTTCTCAGGGTCAGGTTTTATACCGTTTTCAGAAATGATATGTCCTAAATAATTGAGCTCTTGTTTAAGAAAATTACATTTATCGGGTTGGAGTTTGAGATTATGATGACGCAATCGGTCAAATATTTTAATTATTTTTTGGTTGTGGTCTTTTAAGTCGTAGCCGTACACAATGTCATCTACATAAACAAAGCATTTAAAGCCTTGTAAGCCCATGAGTACGTTATTCATTAATCTTTGAAAAATAGCGGGGGCGTTTTTCAACCCAAATGGCATCCTCTTATATTCGTAGTGTCCAAAAGGTGTGCTAAAAGCTGTTTTACATTTGTCAGATTCTTTAACGGGAATCTGGTGAAATCCTTTGGCTAAATCTAATGTGCTAAAATATTTTGCTCTTCCCAACTGGTCAAGTATGTCAGTTATGTTGGGCAAAGGGTATGCGTCCCCAACGGTTAGGTCGTTTAATTTTCTAAAGTCTACTACGACTCTCCAGAGTTTGTGACCTTCGGAGTCTGCCTTCTTTGGAACAAGTAATAGTGGCAAGTTCCATGGTCTTGAGCTTAGTCGAATGACGTTGTCTTCTAGCATTTCATTAACCTGTTTATGAATTTCATTTCTTTGGCTTTCAGGAAGTCTGTATGGCCTAACAAATAAAGGAGGTTTGTTTGCTTCTGTAATAATTTCATGGTCTGCTGTCTCAGTACAAGTAAGGTGGTCTCCCTCAAAATAAAATAAATCGTTGTAGTTTCTACAAATCTCTAAAATTGATTTCTTTTCTTCTTTATTACAATGCGTTAAGTCTATATTTGTTTCTACTTTGTTTAATCTACCCTTCACTAAATCTTTTGTTTTATCTAGTTTGATTTCGTTGAAGTTTTCTATTTTTTCCCACTCATATTGAATTTTATTTAAATTGATTTTTTTGATTTCTTCTGTTGTGTTCATAAAAAGAACTTTTACTTTATTTTTGATTGGGCGTACCAGGGTTCTCGTCAAATATACTCCTGGGTTTATTTGTTTCTTGTGGATCACTGCGTCTTTTGTATAAGCAAAAGGGATCTCGACAAGTTGTTTGCATCGAGGTTGCAAGGTTATGGATTGTAGCCCGTAGACATCAGGTTGAGTTGACTCAATCCTGTTTTGATAAATCCTTTCATTATCCAAAAATAATGCCTTGGTTTCCTCTTTATTTGCCTTCACTTTATTTGTAATGATTTTATTATCACTTTGAGGTGACAATGTGATGGATTGCGGCCCGTAGACATAAGGTTGAGGATTCTCAATATGACTTATGCCATTCGGCGCATACTCCTGATCCTGTTTCCTATTTTCACAATTCCCTTTGTTACCCGTAGGCAACACATTGTTTTCCTTTTCAGTGTTTTTATAATCATTTTGAATATGTGGTTTTATAATTTTATTTTTACTTACTGCCGCGTTTGAGCAGTCTACTGGTATTTCCAGTTGTTTATTCTTGAAATCAATTTTACAGTTAAAAGTGGTAAGAAAGTCGCTTCCTAAGATTCTGTCGTAGGTTAAGTTAATATTTTTATTTAAAATATGAAAGTTGTGACTCAGTGTTATTATTTGGTCATAAAAAGGGACATTAATCGTTTTTATTTGCTCCCCTAGAGTTTGCATTGCCTGAAATGGTTGAGACCGTATGTTTACTTTTTTTATAAATTGTGCGCTGAGGTTCAGTGTCTTTTAATAGGCTAATTTGCGCGCCCGTGTCTAGTAATAATGAAGTTATATTTTTATCTGAAGGTTCTAGTTTAATGCAAAGCGCTGGCTCTTCGTATTTTTTGCAAAAAGGTATTTTTATAGAGTAATTTAATTTCGTGCTTGGTGCACATCGGCTTTTACTTGCATCCGGGGAGAAGTGCCGCTGGTTTCTTCCCGAGCTATTCCGTTTCCCGATGAGTTGTTAGTATGATGCGTTTGATTGGGATGGCTGTATTCGCCTCTGAAAGGGTTGTATTATGCGTTTGGGTCATCATTAACTCTTCGGTTCTGAAAATTTTCGGCGCTTCGCAGTCGAGATCTACACTCTTGGTACGTGTGATTTGGCCGTTTGCAGTATGTACAGAATATCGGTTGTACTTCTTTTTTTATATTTGGCTGTCTGTTTAAATTGTTATTAAAGCGGGTGGAAAAATTATTATTGTTTTTCTGATAGCATGTCTCTTGAGTATGCCCTAATTTCTTACAGTATTGGCATGTAGATTTAAACGTTGAGGTTTGGTATTGCGACGTTTTTTCAAGCCGTATTGAATGTTCTTCAGCATATGCAATGGCATTCTTCAAGTCTCGCTCATTGTGAGCTTTAAGAATTAATCTGAAATTATGATTCCGCAAACCATCCTCGAATACCTGTAGTGCCAATCGATCATTTTCTTGTTTTAAATAAGCCCTAACTGATTCGTCGCTAGTGCTTGAAAATGTAGCAGAATTTAACGAATGTAATAATTTTCCTACTCGTTCACCAAATTCTTTTATTTTTTCTTGTGATTGTTGCTTAGCAGTTAAAAGTTCATTCTGGGCGGAAGTTCTCGACTTTTCCTCCTTGAACTCCATCTCCAAATCTCGTACCAAATCATTCCATTTAGTAAAAGATTTGAATTGGATGAGTTCAAAGGCCGAACCCTCCAATCAAGTCTTCACTACCTCTAGAATAAAAGTGTGTTCCGCTTCAGTTTTAGCAGACGAAAACAGAATATTGCCGCATGCTATAAATTTATTGAGTTCGGCTGGATTGCCGTTAAATACCGGTACGATATTATAAATATCGTTTAAAGTAAATTTCAGATCCATTTCAAGATCGTTATCTTCAATGGTTTCAAGACAAAACGAGTTTTCGAAAAATGGTAGATTAGCAAAGAGCTGAACTACCTCAGCTGCGCGCTGACGAGTACGAATTTTGAAGAAAAATGTATGCAAAAACTTTCAAGTATTACTAAAAATATTATGTTTTTTTTTTTTTTTTTTATAAATAAATTTCTCTTATAAATTTTCTTCTCTTTTGAATGCTTAATAAGTTGTAAAATTTGTGTATGTGTGCTAACTCTCTTTTTTTTTAGATTTGGTGGTAAAAAGAGTGTAGATAATATAAAAATAATATAATGTTTTTGCTTACTGAAAAAAAATGTGTGTTTTCCTTTTTGCTCAATGCTGGATGTTGAAGCCGATGTTGTTGAAACTGCTATAGTTGCCGATATTCAGTCGATGATACTGTTGATCAATTGTTTCGTCTTTCTTGTTGAATTTAGTTTGATGTGGTTGTTGTCGTCTTTCTTGTTGAATTTAGTTTGCTGTTGAAGTATTTTGTTACTGATGTTCTTGTTGTTGAAGGTGCGGTTGAAGCTGTTCTTGATGTTGTCGATGTTGTTGTTGTTGTTGTTGTTGTTGTTGTTGTTGCCAGGAGGCTCTAGGCCCTAAAGCTGGTTATCCTGGGCTTCTTGATGGGCCAGGAGACTTCACGTCTTAAAGCTGGTTAGCCTGGACTTATTATTATTTTTTTTTTTTTTGCACTGTTCCGATGTTATAGCCTCGGGACGCTTTTTTTTCACTAACTTTTTTTTCACTTTTCACTATTAAATTTTCACTGCCGCTGTTTAGCCTTGGCACGCTTTTTCACTTTTAAGCTGTTATATTTTCTTTTTTTTTTTTTTTTTTTTTTTTTAACCCGTCGAAGCCTCGGTACGCTTTAAAAATTTTTGTTTTTAAAATTGTATTTGTTAAAGATTTTTTTTCTGTTATTAAAGGATGGTTTTTCCTTTTTGTTGGTTTAAGGGATGTAGCGTATCCCACCGCTGCCACCAAATGTTGGGTTTAACGTCCGTGGCCTCCGTGCTTTCCGCAAGGAGAGGGGAGACCAAAGACGGGAGAGTAAGTGAAAATGCGTTTTAGTTTTAAGTTTTAGATGTAATTGTTTATTATATTATTAAGGCCCGCTGTCTAGGCGAGGCTACTAATGGTTTCTTAGTTTGTAGTTTTAGTTCTACAGCTGCTGCTTGCTCTCTGATCTTTTCTACGCCGGTCACCGGCTTTTAAAGGCAAAATCCTCACTTTCCAAGGAGGTTCCTTTCTTCCAGAAACTCCCACAATTCCCATAATTTCCAATAAGTGGAAATTATGTATCGATTCTACCCAATCAAAACATTACATGTCATACATAAAATCTTTGCATTCATTTACATATTACTTCCCCTTTCGCGATACGCGATCACGTACGTCTTACATGTTGCGTAGCTGCAGGCATTGCACTTTGCGAGCAGCGCAGCAACTAGGGTAGGTAAATGATCGCTATTATGCTGACCGTGCAAGCTAATGCCGATGCACCCAAACAGTTCATTGCTTTGCTTTTTGTTGTCGCCGACGTTGTAGTCGGAAACACTTGACAACTAAAAACAAGCAATGGTTTTGTTTATTTTGGTAATTTTAAGCGTGCGCTAAAATTAGGTCAGTTTTTCATGAACGCCAGCAATTCGAGTCACTGCACTTGAATTGGGTCTTGGTCGTTCATGGAAATAATAGTCATAAATTTTGCCAGCAAATGCCGAGGCAATATTTATTGATATTTATGTATGAGTTTTAAAGAGAATCGATTGAAGATTCTGGCTTTGTGTGAGGTCGGGCTGTACAAAGTGTACAGGGTAATGTTGTGCGGGTCACAACAGGCTGAAATGGCCAGTTATTTATTTTTTTTTTTTACAAGAAACGGTTGCAGAGTTATAGCTCCGCAGAGATTAAATTTATAAAGATTTGAATTTAAAAAAAAAAAAAAATAAAACAAAAAATAATATTTATGGTGAATTACTATATATATATATATGTCTATATAAAATATGGAATTTAATTACTATTATCTATATAATTTATGGAATTTATAATTAACGAAATTTAATGTAATTACTTTAAAAAAAAAGACACCACAACCCCCCAGCTCATCATCGTCGCTTGCATTCATGAACAAAAAATATTTAAACACTTTGTACCAACAACAAAAAAGGCCATCACCACCACCTACTCTTCTTTTTCGCCATGCAGTCAACAACAAGAACAAACGTCTTCGCTTTGTCTGCATCATTGTTACAACAACAATAGCAACATACATCAATTCTTCGTCTTCGATTTGAAGCCCGTTCAAACCTAACAGGTCATATTCGGCAATTTCGTAGACCCAACTACCAGCCCTTTATCCAATATGGCAGCACCACATACACTGAAATGATCGATTGGGCCAACTTTCAGATCACTGATCCACCATGTCTTCAGTTTATTACTCAAGAGCAATTGACTGATCTAAAGTACTTGGACGTCATTATTAAAATACCTGGTGAGCATTAAGCAGACATTTTTTTTATGAAATAAATTATTAAATTTGACGTCATATATTAAATCGTTTTTATCATATTATATGTTTTTCACAGATTATCCTTGTCACTCGCAAAACACCGAGCGTTACGTCCAAATTGTGCAAAAGTCGGCAACAGCAGTCACTGACGAAAATCGTTTGGGGCACATTTTCGCGAAGTTTGACTTCTTTCCCGTATAGATTTAGAAAATTAATAAAAATTCGAGTATAAGTGACGAACATTTCGGAAGTATTATTTTTGGGATAGAATTGTTTGGAACTGCTTCAAAAATGAATTTAATGGATATCATTTGTTTCCATGGTCTTAATGATTTTTGTGAGCTTTAATTATTTGCTCTTTTAAAATTTTGTTAACATAGTAGCAACTGAGATAAGGTGGGTGATAACTTAAAAAACAAGATTCGCGAAAAAAATTGCAAAAAAGCAATAAACACATATATGAAAAATTTTTAGGATCGAACAAGAAACACAGAAGATATAACGAAAACAAGAAAAAAGCACCATAGGGACCATTTATAAAAAAAAATTATTTTATTAAATTATTATTTTTGAAAATGTCTTTTAAATATCTAATGATTGAGGCGGGGTCAAAATGGGTTTACTTTTTTTCCGTACAAGGTGATACGGTTGTGGTTGTTCACGTATTTAGTTGTGGTGGTTCACAGTTGTGGTGGTTCACCAATTTAGTTGCAGTGGTTCACAGATCATTTTATATTTCGTAACAATATATTTTTTATTTTCAAATTTCAAAGAACAAAATTTTATATTTTTAAGACAACATTTTAGGCAACAATTCGAATCGTATTTTTATAACTACTGAAAATATTTTTTGATAGTTTTTTTGATAACAATTTTTTGATAACTTATTTTTAAATAAATTTTAAAAACAAGTGTATAAAGTGTAAGTGTATTTTATATGTGTGTGATTGTGAGAGCACCACATTATCCCCCCCCCCCCCCCATAGAATTTAATTGAGTTGGCCAAGAGATTAAAATGTACCTTTTTTTGTGTGGGTCTGCGTGAGGAGGATAGCGTCTCTGTAGTGTCTCTGTCCACGAATGTCGGTTTGACTCTGTCGATGTGAACTGTAACTGTGTTATTATTTTTAAGAATTGTAAAATTTTTGTGTGTTCTGTCGAGTACTTTGAACGGTCCTTCGTATGGATTCTGTAGTGGACGTCGTATTGTGTCATTTCGTACGAATACGTATTTACAACTCTTCAAGGCTTGTGGTAAGTATTGACCAGCATTTGTATTATGATGTGAAATGTTTGAATCGTTATTTTGAACGTTTTGTTTGAGTTTCGCTAATGTTTCTGATGCATTAAGAGATTGGTAATTCTGAACTACTAATTGTCTAGGTAGCTTTAAATTTTGACCGAAAAGCATTTCAGCCGGGGACGCTTTGATGTCTTCTTTGACTGTGGATCTTATACCCAAAAGAATCTGAGGAATCTCTGTGTACCAATTAGTTTGGTTATTACTAGCCATTATTGACGCTTTTAACTGTCTGTGAAATCTTTCGATCATCCAGTTTGATTGTGGATGGTACGATGAAGTAAAAATGTGGTGAGAACCGATGTCTTTAATAAATTGTTTAAATGTGTTAGACGTGAACTGTGTCCCTCGGTCAGAAATGATTTCAACTGGCACGCCAAATCGTGAAATGAATTCTCTATGGAATGTGTCGATTATTGTTGTGGTCTCTATGTTCTTGAGTGGGTAGGCTTCAGGCCAACGTGTATTTCGGTCAATCGCGGTTAGAAGATATTTATATCCGTTCGATATTGGTAAGGGACCAACAATGTCAATGTGGATGTGTTCGAAACGGCCGTGTGGAATGTGTATCTTGTGTGGTAATGTCTTTGTATGTCGGTGTACTTTAGCTTTCTGACAACTAATACATTCTTGAGTCCATTTATTAATTTGTAAATTCATGTTTGGCCAAAAATATCGTTCTGTTATAAGTCGTCGGGTACCTCTTGTCCCTGGATGTGAAATATTGTGTATTTGGTCAAAAATTGTCTTACGTACAGATTGTGGAATATATGGGCGTGTGTTATCTGTGGAGTGCTCGCACCAAATTTCAATGTTCATGAATGGAATTTTGATTTGTTCAAATTTGTATAACGTTTGATCTAATATGTCTTTGAGTTCTGTATCTGTGTTTTGTTCGCAATGTAATAGTTTGAGATTAAGATCGGATGTTTTGAGTTCTTCTACCTCGCATCTTGATAATGCATCTGCTACTGAATTATCTGTACCTTTGACGTGTAGTATCGTGCTAGTGAATTGTGCTATGTATTCTAGGTGTCGTGTTTGTCTTGGGCTTCTCTCTGTTTTAGAATTGAGTGCATTTGTTAGTGGTTTATGATCTGTGTATACTGTAAAAATATTACCTTCGAGGTAGTGTCTAAAATGTTTGATTGTTAAGAATATAGCTAAAAGTTCCCTATCGAATGTGCTGTATTTAGATTCTGTGGAAGTTAGTTTTTTGGAAAAGAATGCTAGTGGTTCTAATTTATTGTTGTATTTCTGTTGTAATACTCCACCTACTGCTGTATTTGATGCATCTACAGCAATCGATAGTTCTGCTTTACTATTAACATAGTTAAGTAGTGTTTGCGTAGCAAAACTATCTTTAATTGCTTTGAATGCATCCGAGGTTGTGTTTGTCCATGTTAAAAGTTTGTTTTTTGTTTTTGAAGCTGTTGTGACCATTTCGTATATTGGGCCTAGCATGTGCGCTAACTTAGGAATGCACCTGTGATAATAGTTAGTCATGCCGATAAATTTTTGCATTTGTTTGACAGTATTTGGTTGTGGATAGTCTCTTATACATTGTATTCGTTCCTCCGATGGCCGTATGCCATGTCTTGAAATATTGTAGCTCAGAAAATTAATGTTTTCAACTCCGAAAACGCATTTGTTTGGTTTAATGTTCAAACCATATTTGTCGAGTCGTTCGAAAACTTGTGTCAAATGTTTCATGTGTTCTGTTTCTGTCTCGCTAGCTATCAAAATGTCATCTAAGTAGACGAAAATGAAATCTAGTCCGTAAAGGACTTCATGTATGAACCGTTGGAATGTTTGTGCTGAGTTTCTCAAACCGAAAGGCATTCGGAGAAATTCGAACATTCCAAATGGTGTCGTGATAGCTGTCTTGTGTACGTCTTCGGGAGCCATAGGTATTTGGTGATATGCTCTGACCAAGTCCAGTTTCGAATAAATGTTTGTGTTGTGTAAATTATTTGAAAAATCGTGTATATGTGGTAATGGGTAGCGGTCATGTACTGTAATTGCATTGATGCGTCTGTAGTCACCGCATGGTCTCCAGTCGTTT
This sequence comes from Pherbina coryleti, assembly GCA_943735915.1. Taxonomy (NCBI): domain Eukaryota; kingdom Metazoa; phylum Arthropoda; class Insecta; order Diptera; family Sciomyzidae; genus Pherbina; species Pherbina coryleti. The sequence goes on along the minus strand of OX030948.1, from coordinate 104,048,467 downwards.
GGTTCGCGTTTCGGAACGAGGTGTAGCGGAGAAGATGTCATTGATTTCGACGGTCTACAAATGCCAGATTTAACTAAGAAATCGAATTCTTGTTTAGCTATTTTCGCTCTGGACACGTCTAGACGTCGTGGCTTCGTGAATGGTAACTGTCCTTCTGTCACTATGTGATGAACTGTTTGATGTTTTACCGGTGTAGTATAGTCGGGTTCTGTTACTAGTGAAGGAAATTGTTTGAGTAATTGTGTATACTTGTTATCTAGTGAAAATAATTTTGGCAATGTTGTTTCAGTGTATGCCGTTATTGTGTTAACTGATAAATTCGTTAATGGGTCGATGAGACGTTTATATTTGAGATCAAGAAGAAGTCCATATTTCGTTAAAAAATCTGCACCAATAATTGGTTTAGAAATGTCTGCTATAATAAATGTAAATGGTAATTCGCGTCGTAAATTTAAGTCTAAAGTTAATAATTTTTTTCCGAATGTAGATATTGCTGTGCCATTAGCAGCTTGAAGTGTCAAATCAGATTTCTGTCTATTAATTTTGAATTTTGAGGATGGAAGTACCGATACTTCCGCTCCGCTGTCAATAAGAAAATTTAATTTATTTGACGGATCAAATACGAAAAGACGACGTGTTAATGTGACGGGTCTATCATCAGTCGTCACGATAATAGAGTCTTTTAGTTTGTTGTATTGTGTGACATAGTGTTGGGTTGTGTATGGTGGTTGTTTCGAACGAATGAACATGGTTGTTCACACTTTCGTGCTTGGCTACCGAATCTATAATGGTATTTACATACCCAAGAAGTATTGTTTTGAGGGTTATGTCTTGAGTTTGACCTTCGTCTTATTCGTGAGTTCGAACGAAATCGGTTTTCTGACTTCAGCGTGTTCACTTCTAACGTCAATTTATTGAAAGATTCTAAAATTTTTGAAGTGGAAATTGTTAAAGCTTGAACCATTTTCGTAAGTTCAATCGCGTTGGAAGGTTTTCCGAAGGAACTGATTTCGTTTTCGGTCATAACTTCCCAGAGATTGTCGGCTAACGCTAGCAGTTTCTCGATCGTTTTGTGGCCTGACCCAGTCAATGCTATGTTTAGAGTTTTGGGTAGTTTCCTAAGCCATAACTTTATGAGGAAATCTGGTTCCACTGAAGAACCGGCTAGAAGTAGGAGCGATCTATAAAACTGGGATGGTTTTCGGTCTCCAATCTCGCAGTCAGAAAGAATTTTGTCAATTCTTTTGTTTTCACTAAGAGAATGACGTTCGATCAAAAGTTTTTTTAAATTTTCGTACAAATTGGTCTGTGAAGGCTTTTGTATGAAATCAAGGATTGTCATAATAACGTCCTGTGGAAGAGCTGTAACTAAGTATTCGTACTTAGTTTTGTCTGTCGTTATGGATTTTGTCTGAAATTGTATTTCGACATGGACGAACCATGCTTCAGGACAAGTTGTCCAAAATTGTGGTAATTTGATAGATGTCGCGTGTATTTCCGTACTGTAAGGTATGTCGAAAGGGTTTGGGAGTGTGTCTGTGTCGAGAGATATTAGTGGATTGTCTCCTTCTCCACGGTGAGAAGAGTGAGGGGGGTATGTTGCAGGCTCATTGTGTGAATGTTTAAGTGTGTTCCTCAAATGTGTTACCCTAGTGTAGTGGAGTGCCTACGTATGTGAGAATCTAGGTTTCTTCCGACCCTATATTCTTACGTACGTTTCAGAATCTACGGTGAGTGCCTCGTGATAAACTAAATTGAAAAGCAACCTGTGAAAAAAATTTTAATAAAATGTCAAATAGGAAAAAAAGAAAATATGTATAAAATTTTATAAAATTTTGAATAGATGATTTCTGCTCTCGTAGTTGTTGTTGTTGTTGTTGATTTTTGTTGTTCTTGCTGTTGATTTATTTGTTGTTGTCATAAATACTGTTGTTGTTGTTATTGATTTCGTTGTTGTTGTTATAAATATTCTTGTTGTTGTTGTTGGTTTTGTTGTTGCTGTATCGTTACCTTACCGGCAGGTATAGGGTCTTGCTTGCTGTCGTTGTTATGACGTTGTTGTTGATGTTGTTGTTGTTTTCCGTTATCTTACCGGCAGATATAGGGTCTTGTTTGTTGTTGGTCGATGATGTTGTTGATGTTGGCGATGGTAGTGGTGAGCGTTTCAGCTGCTGCTGTTACTGTTGTGACGATTTATTTTGGGCTCTTTGGGTACTGATACTGTTTTTTTTTTTTTTTTTTTTTTTTTCTTGAGCGTTTTCGCTGTGTTACGCAGGCAAAAATGTTATTGGGTTCGCTATGATGGCAGCGGTAATTGTAGCAGCGTTTGTGATTTTTTTTTTTGTTGTTCGGATAAGCAGGATCGCCAGTTGTGGTTATTCACGTATTTAGTTGTGGTGGTTCACAGTTGTGGTGGTTCACCAATTTAGTTGCAGTGGTTCACAGATCATTTTTTATATTTCGTAACAATATATTTTTTATTTTCAAATTTCAAAGAACAAAATTTTATATTTTTAAGATAACATGATTTTAATTAAATTTTAAAAACAAGTGTATAAAGTGTAAGTGTATTTTATATGTGTGTGATTGTGAGAGCACCACACGGTCTAGTGTACATAGTGCGTGGCACTTTAAGCAAACTACCGTATAGCGATTAATATTGATACTTGGGAACTAAAATTGGGTACATGGCTAGGTAGAATCATTATAAAGTACGATCAATTAAGTGGGCGGGATTCGAAAAAGGACGTGACACTTTAATAAAAATTGCAAAGAGACAGAAATTGAAAATAACCAAATTTTTTAAGATTAAAGTGTTTTATATATTTGTGTTTGTTAGTATTTATGTATGCAAGTTTAGAATAGACTCCTAAGCTACTTGATTTATTTTTATAAAATTATATCAAACAATTCCTTAAATTGCTGCGCTGCACACAAGCTATATAAATTTTTCCACTCCCCCTTTTACCGCCCACAAAACAATAAAAATGCTAAATAGAAAATAAAATCGTGACCTTAAGCTGGTATTTTAAATAAAAACTTTTAGACAGGGTGTTGTTTAGAAATATTTGAAAAATCCAAATTGAGAAAATTACCGTCGGTACCATTTCTTTTATCTGAGATAGAAAATCTTATATTAATTATTTTGAAAAAGTTAAAAAATTGCATTCAAGTATACATTTCTCAAAAATAGGAAAATGCATATGCAAAAATTATGATAATTATAAATTCGCCAAATTTAAGGAATACATTAACACTATAATTAATACTGCTAAAATTTAGACTATTGGGTAACAATCAAAAGTATTGTGCTATCTCGATTACAGCTTTAGCTTCGAATATCCTTCACACAGAACACTGTGGATAAAAATCGTGAATGGCATCGTGTTTAGCAAAATATTGTTAGTTTAAGCTTATACTTACTTTCGCTTTAAGACATTCGTAGTTTTTATTATAAAAGTCAAAGCATTTTAAGATCGTTATTTTTGACTGTTTTACTCAAAAAACAACTTTGTCCTTGCGGGACAGGAAGAATAGGTTTTTTACCTAAAATTTTGTTTGGGTAATCTTGACATCCCAATGCAAATTTTTAGACCTCTTAGAATACGATCTAAATTTTTCGATACGCCCTATTGCACGCCCCTCTCACCGCTCACAAATCAATAAAAATGCTATATTTCAGACGGTTTTGGTCGTATTGTACTAAAATTATATTAGAATTATAAATATATCAATATTTATGATAATAGAACATACTAGAAAAAATTAAAAGAATAACATTTCCAATATAATAATATCTATACTATTATATAAAAGGCTTATCACGTATATTCGTGTACGCTAAACTAAAGAACTACTGAACTGATTTTAATAATTCTTTTACTAATTCAAAGCGTCATTATTAACTTAAGCTATTGCATACTTTATTTTTTAAAGCCTACCCTAATAAGTTATTAAAATTTGAGATTAAATACCATCTAAAAAACTTCATAGAAAATTATTCATAAACGCTGCATTAAGCAGTACAAAGCTCTTACTTTCTTTTTCATTGTGTGTTTCAAAGCTCTTTTTGATTACGCCTTGCTTATAAGCATGATCGAAAAAATGAGCTAATGAAGCAACAACAATGTTAATTGTAATGTAGACAGAATCTATTTCTTTTTTAATGAAATTACAAAAAGAACAGTAAAATGCTAAAAATAATTAAATATGTAAACATGAGCACATGTAAATAAATATAAGTAGTGTCTGTGACGTAGTACTCTCGCAAAATAAGCGATATCAAGTAGCAGATAAAAAGCTTTTATCAGCAGTGTTGCTAAGCTCACATTACAAAGGTTGAAGTTTTAATAAAATACTTATCAAGATCCATTTTTGTGCCTCTTTTTTATGTGTGATGGTACCACGGCTACGACAAAATTATGGTTATGCTAATTTGATGATAGCAATTAATCCATATTAACTAACCAGGAATAGCAGAATACCTTATATTGTTTATAGCTGGAAAAGTATGTGCGCATTAGTTTAAAGTTTTAAATATGAAATCTAATTATATAATAAAAACTTTATAACAAAGAAGTATGTGCGCATTAGTTTAAAGTTGTAAATATGAAATCTAATTATAAAATAAAAACTTTATAACAAAAAAAAAAACGACTTCAAAATTACTACAAAGTAAAAAATAATTTTAAATAACTCTTCCCATTAATTTCTTGGTCAAATTTTTAAAGTTATTTATATGTTTATGTTTATGTTTATTTGGAAATAATGTAGGCATTTAAGACTTAAGTCTTTTACAAGCCGCATATATATATATAATAAATGACAACAAAAACATTGCTTATAAATTAACTATTTAAAAGTTTAAAGCTAAAATTAACATTAATTTTAATTTTACATTAAATTCTCAACTGAAAATATGACTAAAATAATTATGAACATTTTTCAAATATTATATTTTAAAATACTTTATGAAAGAGGTTTAGATAGTAGTTAAGATTTTAATAAAGAATAAAGATCGAAAAAAGACAAAAAAAGAGTTAAGAGAAGTGATCGAAAATTAAATGCTTGAAGTACTTTGGGTTAGAGATACATTTAATGTAGTTAGGAAGCGAGTTATAAAGTCTTATAGCGCTAACGAAAAACAAACGACTTGAATTTAGAAAGTTGTGCTTCGGAATAACAAGATTCATGCTTCTACTAGATCTACAAAACTTTAACTTTTCAAAAAGATAGCTTGGACAACGCGAGTGGATGATCTTATGTAAGAAAATGCAATTTCTTGCTTCGAGATATTTGATTAAGCTGCGACCTAATAACTGGTTGGTAAAGGGTGAAATGTGATCATACCTCCGAAGACCGTAGACGTAACGAGTAGAATTATTGAAAGCCACTTGCATTTTATGTGTGGATCTAGAGTCGAGTTTGCTGTAAACGACTTCCGCATAGGAGAATATTGGAAGAAGCAGCTGCAGGGCAAGCTTTTTTCTAGTTTCGACAGGTACGAACGCTGCAGTCATTCGGAGATTTCTAAGGACATAGTATATTTTACTCACACTAGAGTTTACGTGATCTTCGCAGGACAGAGAAGAGTTTATTTTGTAACCTAGATTAGTGGCCTTACTTAAAATTTTTAGCATGACGCCATTGAGCAAAATTGGGGAAACATCAAGATTCTGGTATGGTGTTTTAGAGATCGGCAGTACATATGACTTAAGCGGATTCAAATTTAACATATTAGTTCCGGCCCAATTTGCTACTATATTTAAATCTTCATTGACTCTTGCGTATAAATCTTCAGAGAGACCAATGGGTCGGGACATATACAGCTGCAGGTCATCAGCATAAGCATGCATGATAACATTATTACATTTACTAAATATATCATTTATAAACATAGTAAACAAAATCGGGCCAAGAACTGAGCCTTGAGGTACTCCACTGGTTGTACGTTTATAAGATGAGAAGTTGTTGTTTACCCTGACTCTTTGTGACCTTCCATTCAATTAGCTAAACATTAAACGAACCGATGCATGGGAAAAACCGAAATTGAACTTGAGTTTTCTGCAGAGTAGAGAGTGATTCACAGTATCAAAAGCCTTTGAAAAGTCTAATAGGCAGAGTAAACTCAAATGGCCCATATCATATTGTACTCTAATGTCATCTAAAATTTTGACCAAAGCAGAGGAACAGCTATGACCAGGTCGGAAACCTGACTGAAGATTATGCATTGGTTGACAATTTGTTCAGCCATGAGGTGCTCACATACTTTGGACAACGATGCTAATAAGCTTATTGGCCGGAAATCGGATGGCTCACAAGCATTTGACTTTTTTGCTATGGGAATGACAGTTGCCACTTTCCATATCTCAGGATAGCTAGACGTTGCAAAACAGTAGTTTATTACATGAACAAGTGGGCTCAGTACATACGGTAATATACATTTGATGAACTTAATTGAGATACCATCAACTCCAGTAGCATTCGATTTGATCTTGTTTATGCAGCGTGCTACGTCCAATTCACTCACTGCGTTAAATTGAAACTCATGAACTTGAGGAAATGTTTGTACAAGCTCATCATCATACTCAGATATAAAGGAGGAAGTAGAAGTGGGAGTAGAGGTAGAATTAGCTACAAAATAATCATTTAGGATGTTGGAGTCAATATGGCAAGATTCGGTTTCTTTGGTACATACACCGAGGGTCTTGAGGTTGCTCCAGAGCTGTTTTGGTGATAAAGTAGAATCTAATTTTGACATAAAGTATGTCTTTTTGGAAAACTTAATAGAATTATAATATTGGAAATCTGATCATTTTCATTTTTTCAATTTGTTTTATTATCATCAATATATCAATTGCTTTATGTACATAAAAGCTTTGAAGTCGACGCTTGTCTTACTAAGTCGAAATCTTATTATTTGAATTTTTTTTTAATTTGAATTTATTACCATAAAAATATTAATAACTTTATGAATATAAAAGCTTTTCAGCGATTTTGTTTTCAGTGGCAATTAAATTAAGATTTAAAATTACTACAGTGTCACCAAGTCACAGAGGCAGCATAGTAGAGATGTCACAGTCGGACATAGTTCCAATCGTTCCTTTTATTAATTTTTAGCATGTTCAAACAGTTCCGGTTGAAATGAATTTTTTTCTATAAATCAATATGAACCGACTTCTCTTTCACACATATTATGGCTTACACGAATTTGTGATCGACTATAAGTGCAAAGATATGTTTGCGAACGAACGAAACAACTGATGTGTGAAATGGTAAGATGACATTTCGACGTTCTTGTTGCGCGCAATGCTCTGCTTCGTTTTGAACATGCTTTCATTCAATCGAATGGAACTGCGGAACTAGATAGTTCCGCGGACATGTTACAATCTGCTGCATATGAGTTGCATGAGTTTCATTCAATCAAATGGAACTGCGGAGCTAAATAGTTCCGCGGACATGTTACAATCTGCTGCATATGATTTGCATGAGTTTCATTTAATCAAATGGAGCTGCGGAGCTAAATAGTTCCGCGAACATGTTACAATCTGCTGCATATGAGTTTCATTCAATCAAATGGAACTGCGGACCTAGATAGTTCCGTGGACACGTTTTGCAACTCGAGAGTACTCAATTTATTCTTTTTAAGTATATACTTATAAGTTACATACGAACGGACGGACAGACAGTCGGGCATGGCTAAATCGACTTGGGTGGTGATGCTGATCAAGAATATATATACTTTGCTATACCTATGCCTCTTTATGGGGCTTACAAACAGAGTGACAAAATTAATATGCACCTATTGCGTTTTTCTATGGGAGCCCCCCTAAGGAGTGGTCGGAGGGAATAGGTGTCTAAGAAAAAAATGTTCCTTTTTCAAAAGTAATGGGGGTCGGTCATACATATTAATCCTCTTCGGCCTTCTCTTAAAGACCTTCTGTTCAGGTGTAGAGAATACATTTACAAAAACCATAAAAAATTGCTACTACAGCTCAAAGGAACTACATAGTTCCACGGACATGTTTCCGCGAACTAGTTCCGCTGTACTAAAGAATCGTTCCATGTTCGTTCCGACCTCGGAACTGTTTAGCACAAGCCTACAGCATAGCATCAAATAAAATGTTTAAAATAGTGCAGGGATGGTAAAAAATCATGATTGTGAGTCAAAGATTAGCGCCGACTTCAAAGCTTTTATGTTCATAAAGCAATTAATATATTAATAAATAAAAATAAATAACTGGCCATTTCCCCCCTTGAAAGGACTTAGACCTAGCTTCTTATGATCAATTGTGTTGTGCTTGTTATTAAGTTTGTACACAATTAACCGAGAACCGGTCCTACATGCTTAACGCCGACTCCGAACGGCAATGAACAGAATGTTCTTGTTCTCAAGAAGCATTACATGGCATTTTGATTACTCTCTGAGGTTTGCCATTGTCTGCAGAGAGGTGGCGTCCGTACAGAAAAATCATTTTTATTCAAATAATTTTCTGTCGCTGCTGGGGTTTGAACTACGCCACGGACGCCACAATTAATATATGATGATAATAAAACAAAATAGAAAAAATTAAAATGATAAGATTTCCAATATTATAATACATATAAATAACTTTTAAAATTGGACTAAGAAATTGAAATTGAAAATTATTTTTTACTTTGTAGTGATTTTGAAGTCGGTTTTTTTTTTTTTTGTTTTTTGTTAAAAAGTTTTTATTTCTTCCTTTTAAGAGAATATGAAAAATTTTATGTAATACAAGGTGGCGCAAAAATAACCTTCCGATGTTTTTTGGCTGTAATTTAAAAAACAATGAAAAATTTTGATTCTTCTTGTGGATTATTTTTATTTGGTCTTTTAATTTTTTTTTACATCAAGTCGAGAATATGATGTCATGTAAATGGCCGCCGTCACAGTTGATTGTCATTTGAGCCCTTTTTATGGAATTTTTATCACTTTGGCCAAAACTTCCGGCGATAGGTTCTCACATTCTTGACGGATATTGTCTTTAAGAGCTGCAAGAGTCTGAGGCTTGTTGACATAAGCCCGCGACTTCAAAAAGCCCCACAAAAAGAAGTCTGGAGCGGTCAAATCAGGCGATCTTGCTGGCCAGTGCAAATCGCCAAATCGGGAGATTAGGCGCCCGGGAAATGCATCCTTCAGCATATCGGTTGTGGCACGTGCAGTGTGTGCCGTTGCACCGTCCTGTTGGAACCACATGTTTTCTAATCCCAATTCATCAAGTTGCGGCAAAAAGAACTCGTTGATCATTGCTCTGTAGCGCTCACCATTCACAGTAACCGTTTGGCCCGCGACGTCTTCGAAGAAAAAAGGTCCGATGACTCCTCCAGCGAAAATAGCACACCATACAGTGACTTTGAGCGGGTGTAATGGCTCTTCGTGGGTTACACGCGGATTTTCAGTGCCCCAGAAGCGTAAATTTTGCTTAATTACGTACCCGCTAAGATGGAAATGGGCCTCATCACTCATGATTATTTTTGATGAAAAATCATCTTTCTCTTGGTGGTGATTAAGGATGGCGTTCTGGAGCAGTGTAACGTAACATTCGGGGCTGTCATAGAAACCAAGACGGTTTGGCTTTTTGTCGGAATTACAAACCAATTCCGATTTCATTTGGTGTCACAAAATCGCATTGGTTTAGTGTTTTTCGAACATAAGCAAAACCGATGTTCGAATCAGCTGTTTTACACATTTTTTTCTGTATATGTGCAAATTTTATTTAGCAATTTTGTTAAATTGAAGTGTTTTTTGTCTAAATTTAATAAAAATCATTAAATAAATATAAAATGGCTTCAGCTGTTATTGCATTTTTGTTAATGGAAGAAGGGAGCTCTGAAAAAGTTAAGAGAAGAATTTTGGGAGATTGCAGCAATCCACTTGAGCTGCCAGAGTCGGTGTAAGTATATTTTTTTTTTTTTACTGTGCAGTTGTGTTTTAAGCTATTTTGTAGATTTATAGCCCATTATCGTTTAAACAAAGAGGCTTTCCGTATGGTACTGCTCACCATTCAATCGCAATTGTCACTTTCGCAAATTCCACCTGTACTCCAGCTAGCAGCCACAATGCGATTTTTAGCGGAAGGATCCTATCAAAGATCTGTCGGAAATGACTCTAGCATAAGTACCGTGTCAACAGTTTTGGGTGATGGTCTAAAAGTTATGGAGCGATTAATTTGTTCTCAATGGGTGCAACTTGACATGGACCATAACGAAAAACGCAGGTCAAGAGAATATTTTTATAGTAAATACAAAATTCCTTCTATTGTTGGATGCATCGATGGAACACACATTAAAATCATTAAACCTAGTATTGACGAGCATTTATACTTTAATCGAAAAGGATTGTGGCGGTCGGACTTTTCGGCCTCGGCGTGCGTCCGCTTGCTTTTCTTTTCGGTCGCCCTGGTTTTTATATTATGTTTGGAGAGCGCCCTTTGAGGCGCTCCTGGTCACAGTGCCAGACGAGAAAAAAAACCAGGGCGGCCGACCCGCGTACGCGCACAACCGCACCTGTGGGTGCTACCGTCCAGGGCCCGCACGAGCTTGCGTGCCACTGTGCTGCCAGTTCGGGAAGTGGGGGGGTTCGTTTCTGGGCCGGTAGCACCCCTTTGCCGCACACAAAAATTTCTCGTGCGGATGAATGTTTGGTGAGCTCGCCCTGTGAACTCATGTTTCTGTAATTAATAAAAAAAACAAAAAAAAGAAAAACATAAATTTAATTTTTGAGTGAGATGGGGGCCCTGTTCCTCCACTCAACCCCAACCGCGACGCTCATGGACCGGATGGTATGGCCCATGCCCCACGTTTCCCACCCACCGTGAGGATCCGGGGCGAACATTTTGGGATCCTCCCTAACCAAAACTATCTTCCATCCCTGAACCAATGAAATGAAAACTTAGTTCATTTTTCTTTTCTTTAAATGGGGATGTTTAATACACATTATATACGTACATATTAGGTACTTATTTCATCTAACAGAGATTACTCTTACTAATTAAGTTTTTCATATATACTTATCGATAAATACATTTCAATACAAAAATGGTAATTTTAGTTTACATTTCGCTCCAGTATTGAAATTACGTTTTAGTTTAAGCTACTTTTAAGTTTTAGCTGATTATAAATAGTAAATTTACTTTACATTTCGCTTCAGTATTAAATTTACGTTTTAGTTTAAGCTACTTTTAAGTTTTAGCTTATTTTAAATTGTAGTTTAATTTTTAGTGTTATCTTAATTTTGATTTTTAAATTTCATATTATTTTCAAATTATTTAATATATATTAAATATATTAACTTTTTATTTTGATTTTAGTTTCGGTTTAAGTTTTGGTTTTATTTTAATTTAATTTTACGTTTTTAGTTTATTTTCAAATTGTAATTTTAGTTTACATTTTGGTTCAGTATTAGTTTTACTATATAGTTTTAGTTTTGTTTAGATTTACGTTTATGTTATACTTTAATTTTAAATTTAGTTTGGATTTTTATTTCAATTTAAGTTTTCGTTTTAAATTTTATGGTATGGTTTTACATTATTAAAATTATATTAGATTTTATATTAGTTTTAATTTCAATGTTAGTTTTAGTTTAGTGTAGATTTTTATTTCAATTTAAGTTTTCGTTTTAAATTGAAATTTTATTTTTAGTTTTAAATTTTGTTTAAATTTTAAATTTACGTTTTTTGTAGTCTTTTGGTTTAAATTTAAATTAAGTTACGATTTTTATTTCAATATAAGTTTTAGTTTTAAGTTCAATTTTTAGTTTTGGGTTTTAAAGTTTATAAAGTGTAGATTTAAGTTTTCAGTTTTCAGTTTAAGGTTAATTATTAGTTTCACTATATAGTTTTAGTTTTGTTTACCTTTACGTTTATGTTATATTTTCATTTTAAATTTAGTTTAGATTTTTATTTCAATTTAATTTTTAGATTTAATTTTAGTATTAGTTTCAGTTTTTCGTTTTGGTTTAAGTTTTGGTTTTTATATATATGTATTTTTAAGTTTTAGCGTATCTGTGAATTGTAAATTTAGTTTAAATTTTGTAAAGTGTAAATTTACGGTTATGCTCAAGTTAATTTAAAGTTTTAGCTTAGTTTAAATTGTAGCTCTAATTTAAGTTTTAGTTTGAGTTTTTATTTTAATTTAATTTTTAGTTTTAGTTTGAGTTTTTATTTTAATTTAATTTTTAGTTTTAGTTTGAGTTTTTTTTTTTTTTTTTTTTTAAATTTTGTCTTATTTTAAATGGTAATTTTAGTTTAAATTTTGTTTAAGTTTTAGTTTATGTTCGAATTTGAGTTTGACGGTTATTTTAATTTTGAGGTTAAATTTTATTTTATTCTTAAATTATTAAATATATATTAGTTTTTATACTAGTTTTAATTTCAGTTTTAGATTTAATTTCAGTTTTTAGTTTTGGTTTTAGTTTTAGTTTTAATTGTAATGTTATTTTAAATTTTGTTGAAGTTTAAATTTACGTTTATGTTATATCTTTGAGTTTAGATTTGTTTGTATTTCAATTTAAGTTTTAGTTATGGTTAAGTTGTAGTTTTAATTTTAGTTTTAGTTTTAGTTTTAATATATAGTTTTAATTTTAGTTTAAGTTTAAGTTATTTTTAAATTTTGTCTTATTTTAAATTATTAAAAAAAAATATTAAATAATAAAAAATTTTAAATAATTTCGGTTTTTGTTTAAATTATGAAAAAAATATAAAATAATAAAAAATTTTAAATAATATCTGTTTTTGTTTAAAAACCTGGCGACCTCATTCCCAGGCCGGGGTGGTCCTGTCCGGGGTGTGATGGTTGTCTCTAAGTTGTTGCTCTGGGGTTGTTGTTGCAGCGGCACAGCGGTAGCGCTAGGGCTACTCTTACTGCTGTGGCTGACGATGATGATGCTGGTGTTGTTGTTGTGGTTGTTGCTGTTGTGCGTTGCCGTTGTTGGTGTTGTTGCAGTAGCACAGTGGTAGCACTAGGGCTGCTTTAGCTGTGGCTGATGATGCTGATGCTGGTGTTGTTGTGCGTTGCCGCTGCAGTGGCACAGCGGTAGCACTAGGCCTACTTTAGCTGTGGCTGATGATGATGCTGCTGGTGTTGTTGTTGTGGTTGTTGTTGTTGGTGTTGTTGCAGCAGCACAGCGGTAGCGCTAGGGCTACTCTTACTGCTGTGGCTGACGATGATGATGCTGGTGTTGTTGTTGTGGTTGTTGCTGTTGTGCGTTGCCGTTGCAGCGCCCCGCGGTAGCACTAGGGCTGCTTTAGCTGTGGCTGATGATGCTGATGCTGGTGTTGTTGTTGTGGTTGTTGTTGTTGGTGTTGTTGCAGCAGCCGTTGCAGCGCCCAGCGGTAGCACTAGGGCTACTCTTACTGTGGCTGATCTGGCCGTTGGGGGGTGTTGGCAGTATTTATTCAAATCTGTCCAATATAATTAAATTCGTATTTTCAATGCACCGAACACACTTTCCAGCTTAGGTTTTGTTATATATATAATAAAATACTCAAACTGCACCGCAGTTTTTTTTTAATTATCTAAAATTAAATTACCAGTTGAAACCAAATAAACTTAATTTAGAAATAATTTAAAAAATTTTTTTTTTTTTTTTAGACTAGGAAAACTACAACAAGCACAGAAAACTGTTTTGTCGCAGTGAGTTTCTGGCCTTAAAGTCAGCTAGACTCACCTATTGCTTCTCATTTTGATGTTGCTGCTGCTGGATCTTTAAATTTTAAAATGCGACCAACCTCGCCCACGCTTCAAAGAAAAAGAACGATGGCCGATCGCTGCGCTGCTTCGCCAACTTTGATCCGCCATCTTCGTTACCTCAGGGGTGCCAACCGAACGTCAAGTGGGTATGTTCGCGTAGTGTACGTTAAGGACCATACCACACTTAACGCATGGTGTAAAAAACCATGAAAAGGGTATTCATGATGCGTTTGTGCCATTACAAAACAGTTATTGTAATCAGTCAACCACGTCTTACAAGAACTGAAGGCACTACGCTTTGATGTCTTTGGCGTGAAATACCCCAAGCCGTTTGCCTGCCATATTAGTCAGTTCGTAGTAGACCGATCCCAGCTTTTTCACAATTTTAGCTTTCTCAAACACATTGGCCAGTTTTGCATTGAAGTGTTCGGACGCTTTGCTTTGGGCAAAGCTGCGACGGTATACAATTGTAGTTCTTTTCATTTATTTCGAATGCCTTACGCAAATTCTGCCTAACCTGCTCTCTGATTAGCTCAGTTCTCTCTTCCGGCTTAATCTCCGCACTTGGGTCTTCTAGAAGATTCAATTTTCGCAACAGTTCGTAACTCGTTGCATGGCACATCATATTTTGTCCGAAAACAATAAAATAGGGCGAAAAACCAGCCGAAGAGTGAACCGAACTACGGAGAGCTGCACTAATGGAGAACAAAGCCTCATCCCAATCTTTTTGGTCGGGATGAATGTATGCGCGAACCGCAGCAGTTATTGAACGATTTACACGTTCAACAGCATTGGCCTGTGGAGAGTAATTTGCTATCAGGTTATGCGTCACTCCATATTTCTTAAGGAGATCTTTGAACAGCGAGCTTCGGAATTGAACACCGTTGTCCGTCGTAATCAGTTCGGGAACCCCAAAAACAACGAAAATTCTTTTTCCAGGTACTCTACTATTTTCCGGGCGGTGAAATTTGAGAGGTGATCTAACACAATCAACATACCCACGTTCCCTGAGCGTGACCTGGGATATGGTCCCAAAAGGTCTACATAGAGTCTCTGAAAGATTCGCACAGACTTAGCCTGCTGTCCCATAGGCGGACGAAGTATATAATTTGGGGCTTTAGTCTGTTTGCAAATTTCACAGGACAACACGTAATCACGCACTTGTTTTGCCATTCTGGGCCAAAAATAAAATATTTTGAGACGTCTGAGCGTTTTTCCAATACCCCCATGTGAACTCATTGGGTGATCGTGAGCATTCACTATGAGAGCCGTTCTCAATTCTTCCGGCACCCAGAGTTTCCAGGATTGGTCCTCTTGGATGGGGTCTCCGGTTGCAAACTCGCACCGCTTGTAAACTAATCCGTCCACTATTTGGATGTCGGGCTGTTGCTGGCCTTCTAGTTGAAAGTCAGAAATCAATTTTAGGTAGGCTTCGGTTCTGAAAAACTTGGACTGAAAATCGATTGCTGGGACAGGGTCCGTCTCATTCTCGGTTAATGCTGCAATTTCAACATTCTCAGGTGAATGCACTCTAGATAGGGAGTCGGGAACAACGTTCTGACTACCTTTTCGATGACGTATAGTGAATATAAAACCCTGTAACTTCAATGCCCAGCGAGCGAGCCTGCCGTGCAAGTCGTTTTGACCCATCAACCATTTGAGCGAAGCATGATCGGTTATAACCTCGAACTCATGTCTTTCGACATATGCTCGAAACTTCTTAATGGCCATAACAGCTGCCAGACATTCTTGCTCAGAAACAGTGTAGTTTCTTTGGGCTTGATTAAACTTATGAGACATATACGCTATGGGTACTTCACTATCTTCATCATCACGTTGAGCCAAAACGGCTCCAACTCCATATTGAGAAGCATCGCATTCGATAGAAAATGGACGCGAGAAATCTGGGCTATGCAGCACAGGAGCACTACACAGACTAATTTTGAGGGCCTCAAAAGCAGCGATGGATTCTTCGTTCCAGGCAAATGTTTTTGCTTTTTGTAGCATGTTGGTCAACGGGGTCGAAATGGATGCGTAATTGGGCACGAACCTGCGGTACCATCCACAGACACCAAGAAAGCGGCGAAGTTGTCGAACTGTCTTCGGCTGAGGAAATTCTCTAATTGCTTTCACTTTGTCCGGATCCGTACTTATAGTTCCGTGTCCAATTATGTGACCCAAATAGTGTATTTGTTTAAGTAAAAATTTACTTTTTTCAATATTTATGGTGAGACCAGCGTCCTGCATACATCGGGCTACCTCCTGTAACAATGAAACGTGTTCGTCGAAGGTTTCTGTGATCAGCAATAGATCGTCTAAGTAAACAAAGACCTTAGTTCTCAAGTGCGCCGGTATGACCTTGTCCATCAGTCGTGACATGATTTGCGGTGCATTACACAGGCCAAAAGGCATTGTAACGAACTGGTAAAGCGGTCGATTTGGCACTGTGAAGGCGGTCTTGTCCTTTGACGCTTCATCTAATGGAATCTGCCAGAAGGCATCTTTTAAATCCAGACTCGAAATAAATTGGGCTTTTGGAAGCCGACTGAGAATTTCATCAATGAGCGGCAGAGGATAGGCATCCTTCACAGTGACCTCATTGACCTTGCGCGCATCGAGACACAGACGAACTTTGTTGGGTTTGACGATCAATGCCACCGGAGAAGACCATGCGCTTTGAGACACCTCGATTACGCCAAGCGCTAACATACGATCGACTTCAGCAAACAGAAGTTTTTCAACACCAGGAGACACCGAGAAATGCCGTTGTTTGACTGGTTTAGCATCTCTTACGTCAATGACATGACTTATCAAACTGGTGCGGCCTAAGCCTTGTTCGGAAAAAGAAGGAAACAATAATATGGTGGCGTGCAGCCGTGCTTGTTGACGAGCATCCAATACGTGGTGATTTGAGCTCACTTCGGAGATGTCACACGCTGACTGAGAAAGGGAATTTTCCCAGAAAAGGTCGCTAGCCAAACCAAACGCCTTAACAAAGTCGACACCTAAGTACAAGTCTTGAGACAAAGTTGGAACAATCAAAAATTTAAGCTGTTTGGTGACACCTTTATAGGTGATCGGAGTGTCAACCACACCTGCCGAAAAATGATTCGTCCCATCCGCTGTCTTCAATTTAGCCGAATACTTTAACCAATTCAGCTGCTTGTTAGACATAATTTTATGTGCCAAATTGTTGGCTATGCAGCTGACAGAAGCGCCAGTATCGACTAAACCTACCAACATTTCACCGGCTAATGAGACCGGGGCATAGGGGCGAATATCATTTTCGGGAGCCGCAGTCAACAACGCCGAACAAACCAATTTTTTAAGCGCTCTGATTTTCTTCCAAAATCGTCTCAACCTTGCAGTCGAGCGCCTCCTCCGCTTAGGTTCTGGGTGACTTTTGCGTTCCTCCTCGTGAAAAATTCTCCTTCTCGCTGTCTGGTATTCTGTCCATCTAATATGCCATGGTTTGAACTGCCGAAGAGGAGTCACCGAACGAGGCTGTTCGCGTTTTAAAATTCTCAAAGATAAAGTTTGTACATCCGGGTTTTTGTCAGTTTGACACCCAGCATCACAATTATTGTGGTGCTGGTGTGGGGTCTAAGAAATCAAAATTATCAATAATATTATTATTACGGGGCCGCACAGGTCCGGGCGTCAGCTCAGAAACGTGAAGCTGATTTGGAGGATTTCTAGTATTTCTACCGTATTCCTCGTCCAACAGTTCACGTCTCTGAACTAACGTCCGCAACTGGTTTATGCTGGTGATGCTTACGTAGAGCAAACTACGTCTCACATCTAAACGCAAATTTCTTTGCAAAATCCCCAGCAGGGCATCGGAATCCATAGGGCTCTGCAATCTATCGGTTAATTGCAATATGGCCTCATAGAATTCATCAAACTTTTCGTCGTAGCGCTGCTTGCGGCTGCGCACCAAATCCATTATGTCGAGGTCGTTTCGACGATCTCGAAATTGGCTACGCAACTCAGCACACAGGGCGAACCACTCAACCCTAGCAACGCTTCGGTGGTAGCGCCAGAACCAGTCCAATGCCTTACCCGTGAACAGCATATGGGCGTAGCAGCACAGGCTCCCAAAATCTCCACGCAGACTTTGCACCGTCAGGGCCTGAATTCTGTAAATAAATTTATCTACAGTTAATGCATCGTCTTTTCCCGAAAATGTGATTTTCCAGTTATTAATTGCATTTGCCACATTTTCCGACGTTGCAAATTCTGCGGGAGGTCGTGGAATCCCGATGCCACCGTGCCCATAATGACTTGGGGTGTGGTGCCTTGGATGACCCTGCGCCTCACCTTGGCGCTGATATGGATGATTCGTAATTCCGGGATTTAAATTTGGTGGAGGTCTCGATAAAAATTGCATATCCGGTTGCAGAACCCTAGGAGAATCCGAACCCTGCAGAGGATTCTGTACATGGCTGGACTTTAACTGCAGCTTTGAGAGTTCGACTCGGACGGCCTCGTTTATCAAATGCTGCAACTGCGAATCGGAAACCGACGGTTGAGCAGCAGCATTTTGATGCGGAGTACGCTCGATCGACTCTCTCGGCGCGGGTTGCACTCCTGATAGGTTCAAACTATGTGATTTGCTGACCCCAAAATCTTGGCTTACTAAGTTCCGTTGACTCCTTGTAACTGGACGCTTTTTGGGTACCGCCCCTAGAGTTGGTACTTCTAACAACTGGGACGTGGGTGCGTTTGGCGGAATGGCTTGTGGCATGGTTTGCAAAACCGGCAGGTATGGCTTCAGCTTTTTAGGGCTACAAAGCGCGCGACACAGAGGGTAACTGTGTGCCTCCGCAATCCATTTTTGTATGCAAATGTTATGAAAAACATGAAGACATGGTGTCATTACGACGTCATCATGCTGTCCATAAGCCAGCTTACAGATGCTGCACACAGCCTCACCACCATCCGACAAACTCACCAGGTCCTCGTTACTGTGGTGCAATGGCATAGTTATAAAAAAACAATGGAGTTTTTTGGAGAAATTTATCCACCGTTTGTCGAGAAGAAACAAAAAAAATAAACAAAATACTTTTAAGCTTCTTGCTGGTAATAAATACTATACGTATAAATGCGTATTAAATCTTACATGGTTCGGGATGGAAGATTGAACCGACTTATTTAGAACGCCGTGGCCGGAATCGAGTGTCCGAACAGAGCTCCCAAAAAAAAACTTAATTATTTATAACTGTCTAAATGGGCTTATGGGATTATACTGCTTCCTAAGCGAGTGCATCTGAGCGAACGGTCGAGGGGCGCATTGAAGCAACCGTCTCGCAATATCCAGTAGGTCCGAATGCACTGCCGCACACAGTAAAAACCCAAAAGAGAAATTGAAAAAAAAACAAATTTTTAAAGAACTCGAAGAAAAAAAAACTATCACTTATTTGAGTTTAACTACTTCTGCAGGTCACTTTATTTTACAAGAAGAACACAAAATTTATAGGCACTTTATCGCGGTTCAAGCTAGGGCCGCACGCCCTTCACCTGACAATCCGGCAAATGAGTTTCTAATATTTATTAAAAAGATATAAAAAAAAACTATTACGAATAAAGCTGACACTGCATGCTAAAAAAAATATTTTCTACCATGAGTTCAGAGGACGAGCTCCCAAAAAAAAACAAAAGAAAAAAAAATTTTTTTTTTTTGGAACCCGAAATTGTTTTTAAAATTTCGGGCCCCACGTTGGGCGCCATTTGTGGCGGTCGGACTTTTCGGCCTCGGCGTGCGTCCGCTTGCTTTTCTTTTCGGTCGCCCTGGTTTTTATATTATGTTTGGAGAGCGCCCTTTGAGGCGCTCCTGGTCACAGTGCCAGACGAGAAAAAAAACCAGGGCGGCCGACCCGCGTACGCGCACAACCGCACCTGTGGGTGCTACCGTCCAGGGCCCGCACGAGCTTGCGTGCCACTGTGCTGCCAGTTCGGGAAGTGGGGGGGTTCGTTTCTGGGCCGGTAGCACCCCTTTGCCGCACACAAAAATTTCTCGTGCGGATGAATGTTTGGTGAGCTCGCCCTGTGAACTCATGTTTCTGTAAATAATAAAAAAAAAAAAAAAAGAAAAACAGAAATTTAATTTTTGAGTGAGATGGGGGCCCTGTTCCTCCACTCAACCCCAACCGCGACGCTCATGGACCGGATGGTATGGCCCATGCCCCACGTTTCCCACCCACCGTGAGGATCCGGGGCGAACATTTTGGGATCCTCCCTAACCAAAACTATCTTCCATCCCTGAACCAATGAAATGAAAACTTAGTTCATTTTTTTTTCTTTAAATGGGGATGTTTAATACACATTATATACGTACATATTAGGTACTTATTTCATCTAACAGAGATTACTCTTACTAATTAAGTTTTTCATATATACTTATCGATAAATACATTTCAATACAAAAATGGTAATTTTAGTTTACATTTCGCTCCAGTATTGAAATTACGTTTTAGTTTAAGCTACTTTTAAGTTTTAGCTGATTATAAATAGTAAATTTACTTTACATTTCGCTTCAGTATTAAATTTACGTTTTAGTTTAAGCTACTTTTAAGTTTTAGCTTATTTTAAATTGTAGTTTAATTTTTAGTGTTATCTTAATTTTGATTTTTAAATTTCATATTATTTTCAAATTATTAAATATATATTAAATATATTAACTTTTTATTTTGATTTTAGTTTCGGTTTAAGTTTTGGTTTTATTTTAATTTAATTTTACGTTTTTAGTTTATTTTCAAATTGTAATTTTAGTTTACATTTTGGTTCAGTATTAGTTTTACTATATAGTTTTAGTTTTGTTTAGATTTACGTTTATGTTATACTTTAATTTTAAATTTAGTTTGGATTTTTATTTCAATTTAAGTTTTCGTTTTAAATTTTATGGTATGGTTTTACATTATTAAAATTATATTAGATTTTATATTAGTTTTAATTTCAATGTTAGTTTTAGTTTAGTGTAGATTTTTATTTCAATTTAAGTTTTCGTTTTAAATTGAAATTTTATTTTTAGTTTTAAATTTTGTTTAAATTTTAAATTTACGTTTTTTGTAGTCTTTTGGTTTAAATTTAAATTAAGTTACGATTTTTATTTCAATATAAGTTTTAGTTTTAAGTTCAATTTTTAGTTTTGGGTTTTAAAGTTTATAAAGTGTAGATTTAAGTTTTCAGTTTTCAGTTTAAGGTTAATTATTAGTTTCACTATATAGTTTTAGTTTTGTTTACCTTTACGTTTATGTTATATTTTCATTTTAAATTTAGTTTAGATTTTTATTTCAATTTAATTTTTAGATTTAATTTTAGTATTAGTTTCAGTTTTTCGTTTTGGTTTAAGTTTTGGTTTTTATATATATGTATTTTTAAGTTTTAGCGTATCTGTGAATTGTAAATTTAGTTTAAATTTTGTAAAGTGTAAATTTACGGTTATGCTCAAGTTAATTTAAAGTTTTAGCTTAGTTTAAATTGTAGCTCTAATTTTAGTTTTAGTTTGAGTTTTTATTTTAATTTAATTTTTAGTTTTAGTTTGAGTTTTTATTTTAATTTAATTTTTAGTTTTAGTTTGAGTTTTTTTTTTTTTTTTTTTTTTAAATTTTGTCTTATTTTAAATGGTAATTTTAGTTTAAATTTTGTTTAAGTTTTAGTTTATGTTCGAATTTGAGTTTGACGGTTATTTTAATTTTGAGGTTAAATTTTATTTTATTCTTAAATTATTAAATATATATTAGTTTTTATACTAGTTTTAATTTCAGTTTTAGATTTAATTTCAGTTTTTAGTTTTGGTTTTAGTTTTAGTTTTAATTGTAATGATGAATTTTGTTGAAGTTTAAATTTACGTTTATGTTATATCTTTGAGTTTAGATTTGTTTGTATTTCAATTTAAGTTTTAGTTATGGTTAAGTTGTAGTTTTAATTTTAGTTTTAGTTTTAGTTTTAATATATAGTTTTAATTTTAGTTTAAGTTTAAGTTATTTTTAAATTTTGTCTTATTTTAAATTATTAAAAAAAAATATTAAATAATAAAAAATTTTAAATAATTTCGGTTTTTGTTTAAATTATGAAAAAAATATAAAATAATAAAAAATTTTAAATAATATCTGTTTTTGTTTAAAAACCTGGCGACCTCATTCCCAGGCCGGGGTGGTCCTGTCCGGGGTGTGATGGTTGTCTCTAAGTTGTTGCTCTGGGGTTGTTGTTGCAGCGGCACAGCGGTAGCGCTAGGGCTACTCTTACTGCTGTGGCTGACGATGATGATGCTGGTGTTGTTGTTGTGGTTGTTGCTGTTGTGCGTTGCCGTTGTTGGTGTTGTTGCAGTAGCACAGTGGTAGCACTAGGGCTGCTTTAGCTGTGGCTGATGATGCTGATGCTGGTGTTGTTGTGCGTTGCCGCTGCAGTGGCACAGCGGTAGCACTAGGGCTACTTTAGCTGTGGCTGATGATGATGCTGCTGGTGTTGTTGTTGTGGTTGTTGTTGTTGGTGTTGTTGCAGCATCACAGCGGTAGCGCTAGGGCTACTCTTACTGCTGTGGCTGACGATGATGCTGCTGGTGTTGTTGTTGTGGTTGTTGTTGTTGTGCGTTGCCGTTGTTGGTGTTGTTGCAGTAGCACAGCGGTAGCACTAGGGCTGCTTTAGCTGTGGCTGATGATGCTGATGCTGGTGTTGTTGTGCGTTGCCGTTGCAGTGGCACAGCGGTAGCACTAGGGCTACTTTAGCTGTGGCTGATGCTGCTGGTGTTGTTGTTGTGGTTGTTGTTGTTGGTGTTGTTGCAGCAGCACAGCGGTAGCGCTAGGGCTACTCTTACTGCTGTGGCTGACGATGATGCTGCTGGTGTTGTTGTTGTGGTTGTTGTTGTTGGTGTTGTTGCAGCAGCACAGCGGTAGCGCTAGGGCTACTCTTACTGCTGTGGCTGACGATGATGATGCTGGTGTTGTTGTTGTGGTTGTTGCTGTTGTGCGTTGCCGTTGCAGCGCCCCGCGGTAGCACTAGGGCTGCTTTAGCTGTGGCTGATGATGCTGATGCTGGTGTTGTTGTTGTGGTTGTTGTTGTTGGTGTTGTTGCAGCAGCCGTTGCAGCGCCCAGCGGTAGCACTAGGGCTACTCTTACTGTGGCTGATCTGGCCGTTGGGGGGTGTTGGCAGTATTTATTCAAATCTGTCCAATATAATTAAATTCGTATTTTCAATGCACCGAACACACTTTCCAGCTTAGGTTTTGTTATATATATAATAAAATACTCAAACTGCACCGCAGTTTTTTTTTAATTATCTAAAATTAAATTACCAGTTGAAACCAAATAAACTTAATTTAGAAATAATTAAAAAAAATTTTTTTTTTTTAGACTAGGAAAACTGCAACAAGCACAGAAAACTGTTTTGTCGCAGTGAGTTTCTGGCCTTAAAGTCAGCTAGACTCACCTATTGCTTCTCATTTTGATGTTGTTGCTGCTGCTGGATCTTTAAATTTTAAAATGCGACCAACCTCGCCCACGCTTCAAAGAAAAAGAACGATGGCCGATCGCTGCGCTGCTTCGCCAACTTTGATCCGCCATCTTCGTTACCTCAGGGGTGCCAACCGAACGTCAAGTGGGTATGTTCACGTAGTGTACGTTAAGGACCATACCACACTTAACGCATGGTGTAAAAAACCATGAAAAGGGTATTTATGATGCGTTTGTGCCATTACAGGATATTTTAGTATGAATGCCATGATTGTAAGTAAAAAATGTATTTTAATATTAAGAAATATTTTCCAAAAGTTTCGTATGTATTTTGTTCAGATTTGTGACGGCGACATGCAAATACGGGCAGTAGATGCACGGTATCCCGGCTCTAGCCATGACGCATTTGTTTGGAACATAAGTACTGCTAGACAACATTTTCTTAGGAAGTACGAGTCAGGCGACCGGACAACTAAATTATTAGGAGATTGTGGATATGGCATTGAGCCTTTTTTGTTAACACCTTATAGAGATCCGCACTACAACTCTAAGGAATACAGATTTAATATGGCCCATTCTTCAGCTCATAATATCGTGGAGCGAACTATAGGCGTACTAAAAAGCCGGTTTCGCTGTTTACTAAGCACATTGCACTATAGTCCAAAAAAAGTGGTTCAAATTATAAACGTTTGCAGCGCGATGCACAATATATGCAGAAAGTACAACATAGCATATAACGAGGATAATAATATTTCTGCAACAAGCACTATTGAGGACAGTGTAGAAACGCCACCGAACGCGACTTTACGAACTGAAGGTCAGAGGATAAGGGACGAAATAGCTAACACTCTATAATAAATGATATTTTTATGTACAATGTAAAATAATAATTTATTACTTAAAAACAAAAAAAAATTCATTAAACAGTCTTACAGAAGGTAACATTAAAATATTTGTACTTTTAGTAAAACTAGGAACAAAAAATATATATGATTTAAAAAAATTGCTTCTTGTACATCTTGGTATAAAATATCACTTTTCACTGGTTTTTTTTTATGGTTAAACTTAAGCAGATCTAAATCCAATTGCTTTTTTTTTAGTTCATTTTTGTTTTGCATTGCTTGCAATATTGATGTACTAACACACACAAACTCGTTTTTGAGGTCATGTACTGCACCTGCGACAGATTCATTATTTTTCTCCGTCGCTCTATAAATGCGCCTGAGACTGTTTGCGTTTTCTTTTTCAACTTTTATGAGCTGGTCCAATTTCTCATTTATTTCGAGCTTTCTTTTGTTGTCCTCATCCAAAAATTTTTTTAAGCGCTCCCCAGTGCTTTCTATTCTTGGCTTTTTTGGAGTGTTGGTGATTGAAAGTGGTGATATTGGCCGCTTTGAAGAAGTTGATGGCATTTCGTCCTCACTTCCATATTTTGCATTTTCGCTGAGGCCAATTGCAGTGCCCGGCACACCTTCCACCGACTGCGCTATGCTACATACGCAGACAATCGCTTCTTCATTACGAGTCAGTTGATGTTTGGAAAAGGGACCTCCACCAGTTGCTCGGGATTCGGTTTGGTTGTGTGCAAGCTTCTTTTTTATTTCGCTTTTCCACTCAGTCCATGTCTATGAATAAGTACAAAACCAGTAGAAGTTATAATTTATAATTTTGTGGCACAAATTTAATTTTACCTTTTTCCATCCATTTACATCCTTCTGTGGTGGTCCTGCACTATTAAGGGACTCAGCTAATGTTTGCCAAAGAGAATCCACAGCTGGTTTATCCCGCTTGGTAAAGCCCTTGGCAATGTCAGGATATTTATCCATAAAGTCCAGGATAATGATATTTTGGGTAGCATTTTTATGTTTTCCCCTTGTTATAAAAAAAAATATAAATTAACATATTTATATTTTTAAAAAAGACCAAGAATTTACTTACATTTCAATAAAATATCAGCTAACAAGAAAAAAAAACGCGCGCAAATTAAATCTGTCAACTGTCAGATGCTTGGTTTATTTCCAATAAGAAAATCGATAACATTGGTTTCTGTGACATCTAAAACCGACATTAATTCCGATTCGAACATAAAACCAATAATGTCGGAATTCGTGACACCAAAGTAAATTTTTTGTCGTTTTTAAAACCAATTCCGACAGCTATTGGATTTCATGACAGCCCCGATTGTTTATTAACGTGTATTTCGCATGGGCTTACTACACAAATGTCAAAACAGAACTGACATTAGGGGCCAATCGCAAAATTTATAGCATTTTCTGATAGGAGGATTACTTTTGTGCCACCTTGTAGTATTCTTGAGGAAAATTTCAAAGATGAAACTTTGTTCTTAAAACATTTGTTTTGTTAATTTCTGAAAGTTTGATGGGTATTTTCCATTTCTGCCTTTTTACAATTCTTATTAAAGTGACACGCCCTTTTTATAATCCCGCCCACTTTATTTACCGTACTTTATAATGATTCTAATTAGCCCTGTGCTAAATTTCAGTTCCCAAGTATCAATATTAACCGATATATAGTACTTTCCTTAAAGTGCCACACCCTATGTACAATCCCGCCCACTTTTGTAATGATTCTACCTACCCACCTACCTGCATACCAAATATTAGTACTCTAAAGTCAATATTAACTGAGATATAGCATTTTTATAATATTGCCACACCCCTTTGTTGAATAACGCCCACTTTTTTACCGTTATTTGTAGTAACTGTGCCTACCCATGTACTAAATTTCAGTACCCTAATGTCAATATTATTCGACATAAAGAGTTTTTATAATATTGCCACACCCCATTGGTGAATAATGCCCACTTTCTTGTCCGTAATTTGTAATAACTATGCCTATCTATGTACTAAATTTTAGCACCCTAGTATCAATATTATTCATTATATACAGTGTTTTTCTAATATTGCCACACGCCTTTGTCAAATAACGCCCACTTTCTTGACCGTAATTTGTAATAACTATGCCTACCTTTGTACTAAATTTTAGCACCCTAGTGTCAATATTTTTCGATATATAGTGTGTTTCTAATATTGCCACACCCCTTTGTCGAATAAAGCCCACTTTATTTACAGTCATTTTCAAAAATTGTATCTAAATTTCAGTACCCTAGTGTCAATACTACTCAATACAGTGTTTTTCTAATATGACCACACCCCTTTGTCAAATAACGCCCACTTTATTGACTGTAATTTGTAATAATTCTGCCCACCCCAGTATTTTTACTATAATTTTCAGTACCCTAGTGTCTATATTAACTGAAATACAGTGTTTTTCTAATAGTGACACGCCCCTTTGTCGAATATCGCCCATTTTTTTAAAAAAGGACCTCCGTGCTCATGATATATATCTGTTGACAAAAAATTACGGAAAACGGTCAAGTGCTTTAGGAGTTATCGATGTACATACATTAAAATAAAAAAAAAAAAAAACGGACAAACCAACGAACTTGAGAACCTCCTCCTTTTTGAAGTCGGTTAAAAAGAAGTGTACATTTTTATGTCACCACTTACTGCGGAAACGGGTCGACCTATTTCAGCCCAAATTTCAGGGTACGTTGCGAAAGTTTGCACGAAATTGGTCCATTGGTTCCGGAGATATCATGATGTTTTATTGAACAAGCTTCATACTATTGGTTTTAGGGGCAGCATGTACAACTGGTTTAAATCTTATTTGAAATCCCGTATTCAAAAAGTAAAAATTGACAATGCTCTTAGTCACCCTGCTATAATAACTTTAGGCGTACCACAAGGTTCCGTACTTGGTCCCATTATGTTTTTAATTTATATTAATTCAATTTTTGACCAGCATTTTCGAGGCACAGTAACAGTTTTCGCCGATGATCTGGGTATTTCATATGCCTCTCCGACACATTTCGATCTATTTTCAGACATCAACTATGTAATGAGCCGAGTTGGGAGGGTGTGCAGCACTTCCGGCGGATGACACGGTGGCATTCCAGGCTGCTCGACGGCTTTTGGGGTGGTTCTTGCCATTATGCGCACACCTCTAGCTCAATACATAAAAAAATTCGTGTCAAAAAAAATTTATAAAAGAAGAAAAAAAACAGGGAAAATAGATAAGAAGATAGAAAAGATTAAGACTGATTACGAGAAAAAAATTAGCGATAAGAAATACCCGAAGTAAGAAAACAAACACAACCCTAAGTCTCCGTCAGTCAGCTGGAGTCATCCCACCCTTGATCTGCACTTACTGATTAGCAGCCGTGAACTACATAAGGACTCCATTTAGCATTTGTATGTAATTCCCTATCGCTGACTCCGTCAAATGTCCATTCCAGTATATCCGTCAGTACCACAAACCCTGTCAGGACTACACAGCAACTTATACTTGCCTAGGACTACACATAATCCACACCAGCCGGCCAAAAGTTTAGCACTCCATGTTCAACTAAACTCTTTTGGGATAGAAATAATTACACCAATTTATGTTCATAAATACATAAACAACTTTATATGATAATTATTTCAATTCATTTTTTTTTTTTTTTTTTTTTTTTTTGAGTTTTGATTATAACAATATAATAATAATAATAATACAAGGAGTTTAATTCAAAAAAAATCAATATTATGAATAAATTAATATGAATATGAATAGGTATAGTAAAAGTGATATTAATATTAGAAAAGTTTTGACAATTTACAAATATGGTTTATAAATCACCATGTAAAAAAAATTCTAATGCAAACTGCCTTTTTTTTTTTTTTTATAAGGAATTTAAATAGTTTTTTTTTTTTTTTACAAATTCACATCGAATCAGTTATATATATAAATATAAAAAAAAGGATTTGAACTCACCGCTTTCCAAGATGTGTTGATGGTGGCGCCAGCATCCGCTTGGTAACGTAGTGCATTATAGATGTTAAATTTTTATACTTTTGTCTAAAGTTTTGAGTAAAAACTTTTCTATTTTTTTTTTTTATAATTATATAAAATAAATGGATAATAAATAAAATTTAAAAATTAAATTAAATAATTAAATTAAATAAAAAAAAAAGAAAATTAAGGAAAGAAAATTACTACGTAAATTAAATGAAATTAAAACAAAAATCCAAACAAAATTATTACCAGGAGAAAAGAAAAAGAAAAAAAAATGAGACTTCCTGTCTTTTTGATACCCTGTATCCTACGCTCCAAGAAAATATTTCAATATATGCGAAGAGGTCGGTGAACTTTTCACATATTGGCTTATGTACAAGCACTCGATCAGCTGTTTGTTGAAATGAAGTTTGTTATATGTTTTTCTGGTGCTCTCTCTCGGTCATTGACCTCAGCCTATTTCTGCTGCTCTTTCCAGTGGCAAACAGCTGTTCATCCACTAAGCGATGCTCACCATCCAGTTGAGTTGATTTTGGTTGGCGAAGCTACACTTCTCGACTGAACAATTACGGCACACGCAAAAACTTTAACTTAAACCTTTTTTTTTTGTTTTTTTTTTTTTTTTTGCTTTAAAAAATCTTAGGCCCTAACATAAAATGCACTCCCGCCTGCCACGGACCTAAGATTTCAACTGTATCCACATTTATATATATATCGTTATTGGTATACATATATATAAGTGTATATATATATATTTGGTGTACACCCCATTTTGGGTGTACGACCAAAATAATATGAATTTTTATTTTATTTTACTTTCTATTTTTATTTACACAACTTATTTGAACAAATTAATTTTCACAACTGAAATACATTTTTATAAATTTTGATAACTTAAAACTAAGGAACTTAAATTTGAATATTAATTTTAAAGTGAAGTGTTTTTGGTGAAAGTGTTTGTTGTATGTAGTGTTTAATATATGTTCTATGAGTAACTCTGTGGGCACCACATTATTCCCCCTCCTCAAAAAATTGTATCGTGTTTCGGTGTAAATTAAAGCGTACTTTTTGTTTAGGTCTTGAAGTTAGTGGTTCTGTTTGTTGATTGGTGTAAAAAAAAAACTGCACTGATAGTGTTAGATGCATCCACAGCGATAGAAAGTTTTGCTTTGCTATTAAACCTATTAAGTAGCATTTTCGTAGTAAAACTTTATATTAACGTTGTGGATGTTTTTGTAGTGTTTTCTGCTATGCATTCACAGCGATAGAAAATTTTACTTTGCTATTAAACCTATTAAGTAGCATTTTCGTAGTAAAACATCCTATTAACGTTGTGAATGGTTGTGTAGTGTTTACTGTCCATGTAGTACTTCGTGTATGGATCTTTGACATCTGACGGTAGGTATCTAATTCGAATTGGTATCTGATAGGTGATCTGACTCTGACCAAATTAAGATTTGAGTTAATGTTTGTGTTGTGTTGTGTAGTGTAGTGTGAGTGCCTCGTGAAAACCTAAAATAAAAACAACCAGTCAAAAAACTTTTTATTAACTGTCAAACAAATAAAAAAAATACAAAATTTAACATTTTTTTTTAAAATCCAAAAAATGAATATTCAGATATCAGGAGAATGTTGTTGTTGTTACTGCTGCTGCTTCTTGTTGTTGTTTTTGTTGTAGTTGTTGTTGTTAATGCTGATGTTATTATTGTTGTTGTGGTGGCTGTTGCTTTTGGTGTTACGGTTGTTCTGATTGCGAGCTTGATGCTGTTGTTGCTGTTTATGTTACTGCCAATGTGAGTTTTGTTTGCTGCTGTTGCTGATGTTGATGCTATTACCGTTGTTGTTTTAATTGTTGTTGATGATTCTGCTGTTGTTGTCGTTGTTAATGTTGCTGCTGTTATTACTTTTCTGTTGTTGTTGTTGCTAATGTTGCTGTTGCCTGTGTCACCTTACCGGCAGGTGTAGGGTTTTGCAACAACTGTTGTTGGTCGATGGTGTTGTTGTTGCTACTGTGGTGGCAGCGGTATATGTAGCAGCGTTTGTGCTTTCGCTTTTGGTCTAATGTTGTTGGTAATGATGATGCTGCAGCTGCTCGCGTTGGTAGTGCCGCTGGTGTGTAGTTATTGTTTCTTGGTTTTGGCGGTAACGGTGGCAGCGGCGCCTTTCGCATTGGCTTTGTTGGTTTTATGCGACTTGCACTGAATACCCCACCCTAGACCAGGACTAGCTGTTGTATCGTCGGTGAAACTCCTTTGACTATTGCTGCCAGCGTTACTAGACGAAGGCGAGACAAGACAATCGCGCGTGTATGGTGGCTCCGGTTGAACGTTGATAACTGATCGGTGTCGTATTGGCGACTTTAGCTGATGGAGCTTGTAGAAGGTTTAGATTTAAAGTAGATTTAAAGTTGGGCGCGCACGTTGAGGTGGTTGTTGTTGTTCCCGTTCGTCGATTAGGCAGGATCGCCAGTTTTTGGTGTACACCCCATTTTGGGTGTACGACCAAAATAATATGAATTTTTATTTTATTTTACTTTCTATTTTTATTTACACAACTTATTTGAACAAATTAATTTTCACAACTGAAATACATTTTTATAAATTTTGATAACTTAAAACTAAGGAACTTAAATTTGAATATTAATTTTAAAGTGAAGTGTTTTTGGTGAAAGTGTTTGTTGTATGTAGTGTTTAATATATGTTCTATGAGTAACTCTGTGGGCACCACATATATATGGTGAAACGGGAGTTTTAATCACCGGTTTGGCCTCAATATAATTATCAATTTAAAATTTCAAATCCATCATAGCCTTACTTCTGCATAACACCATTCAAAATTTGCCTTAAAAAAACTTCACTAAAAAAAATTTTAGTAGTTTTTTTTTTTTTTTTCTTGAGGAAAATCACTTTGATATTCACTTTGACTTTAATCACCAAGCACTTTTTCTTTTATGATCTAACGAACAATTTTCGTTTCCCTCTAAGTCGCAAACTAGCCAACTCTTTAGTTCGTTTACTAACACATAGTAAAGTTGGGCTGAATAAACTGCTTTTCTACTTGCTAAACGGAATTGAGTCAGAGTTAACATAAATTTCCTATTATCCTGGACAACAACCTCTTATACAAAAAATACACGATTAAAACACTCAAAGCAAGAGAAAAAAACGATATTTACACACAAATCACAAAGGTGGTTGGACTCTATGCTACTTAGTACAAAAAACTCAACTTTCCACTGGACAACATTCACTGTGAATGAGCCATCCACTCATTCCAAACACTCTCTCATTCTCACGGTTTCCCATAACGATTGCAATATGAGTGGAAACTTTCCATCTGTCATTGCACTTCAACTTAATTAATTTAGCTATCGCACGTGTTGCAAGTAGTTTTACAAAACAAATCATTAAAAATAAAACAAATAATAAAAAAATCAGACAAAAACAAAGGGCCAACAAGGAAGGACATTCGCGCTATACGGTATGTACAACTTTCAGCTATTTTACTAATATTCCCTTATTTTTCAGAACATAGGCTCACGTTACAGGCTCGGATCCGCCGATGTTGCTCGCAACATGGAGCGTGTTCGTAAGAAAAATCTTCAAACGTGGCCTAGGACTCCACTCCTTTCTAAACGTGTGGCTTCGACCCACCAACTCATGCTCAAATTTAAATTGCTAGCCGGGCTCTGTCATGAATCAGTTACATCATCTGCATTAGCTACACTCAACACATAACCTACAGCCTACAGTCAAAGCACCTAAAACACAAAATTCCTAGCTCTCAAAACTACACTGAACATAAACTCCCAACACACAACAGCACATATAACACACAAAAAAACTTTTTATCTAAACATTAAAGCATACGAATCAACAAACAGATCTTTTTAAGTCCGGCTCGGTACTTAGGTCACATGCAGCAACAACACAAGAAAGTTAAACGCACAAAACAAACAAACGCAAATTCCTAAACTAATATTGCACTCCCCAAATCCTATGCTACAAACATATCTTTAGCGTGGTATACCCCTAACTTCTTGCCAGCCATATTACCAATCTCATACAATGAGTTGCCAACAGTCTTAAGCACTATACCCTTTAAAAAAGGCGGTGCTAATTTAGCGTTATAAGAATCAGCTTTACTGCTTTGCTTGAAGTTTCGGCGGTATACAACTTGTCCGATATTAAACCTAACGTATTTGCTTCGCGTGTTATAAACTTTTGTGTTTTTGTCATGAGCCATTCTAAGTTGGTTGAAAATTTTGTCTCTTAAAAGAGATTGTTTATCGGCTAAATTTTTAACTAAAACATCTGCATCTTTAATGGAATGCAGACGCCGCAAGACTTCATACGAAGCTCCGTGTTGCATCATATGACTACCAAACGCTGCGTAATATGGTTCCATGCCAGTTGAACTATGCACAACGCTTCTAATTGCAAATGCTGCATCACTTATATGAACGTCCCAGTTCTTCTGATTCTCACCAACGAACGCTCGAATCATTTGCAACACCGACTTATTTACGCGCTCTGAAGCGTTTGCCTGTGGCGAATAAAATGCGGTCTTTACATGTTTAACCCCATATTCTAACAGAAAAGACTTGAACAATTCGGACACAAACTGTTTGCCATTATCAGAATGGACAAATTCAGGGACACCAAAGACATGAAACACGTTACGTTCTAGAAACTTCACTACATCTGCAGAGGTTGCTTTACGCAAAGGTTTTAACCAAACAAACTTAGAAAAGTGATCTAAACACACAAACAAAAAACAGTTGCCTTCCTTCGATCGAGGATATGGTCCCATAAAATCAATATACAATCGTTGAAATGGACGCTCGGTAATGTGCTGATCGCCCATCAGCGGACGACAAGTCCTATTCGAGTTCTTAGTTGCTTTGCATATGTCACAATTATTAACTACTTGTTGCACTTCGGTCACCATACCTGGCCAAAAATACCTCTCACGAACTTTAGCTAGCGTTTTATGTATACCACCATGCCCAGCCGATGGCGAAAAATGTGCTGATTTCAACAAGTCGTTACGCAATTCAGACGGAACCCACAGTTTCCAAGCGCGATCTTCTTGAACTGCATCACCTGTGCTAAGTTCAGTTCGTTTATACACGAAACCATCAGACACACAAATGTCTGGTATTCGGTCCTTGCTCTCATCTACCTGTCTCTTCAACTCTTCATACTCTTGTGTCGAAAAATAAGGTGACGTAAGATCAACATCTAGCATTCTACATACTGGGCCGAGCTCTTCCATATGCATGCGGGATAACGCGTCCGGTACCACATTTTGAGCACCTTTACGATGTTCGATGTTGAAATTATAAGCCTGAAGCTTTAAACTCCATCTGGCTAATCTCCCAGATAAGTCTTTCTGGCCCATAAGCCACTTCAAGCTCGCGTGATCCGTTATGATGGTGAAAGGTAAACCTTCAACATAAGGACGAAATCTTTTTACGCTTAGTATTGCTGCGTAACACTCAAGCTCAGTTACACTGTAATTTCTCTGAGCCTTATTCAGTTTTGCAGACATGTAGGCTATCGGACGTTCGTTACCCTCATCATCCATCTGGAAGAGCACGCCACCAACTCCCTGTGTCGAAGCATCGCATTGAATATAAAAATGTTTGCTGAAGTCTGGATTTGTAAGCAGCGGTGCTGTAATCAACCTTTGTTTGAGACTCGCGAAGGCTATCTTAGCTTCTTCTGACATTGTAAACTTTTTTATCTTTTCTTTTGTGAGACAGTCATGAAGGGGTCCGGCGATTGTCGCGTAGTCTTTTATAAACCTACGGTACCATCCTGTCATGCCTAAAAATCGCCTGAGCTGCCTAGGTGACTTCGGCTCTGGAAATTCTTCCATTGCGGCTACTTTTCTCAAGTCAGTCCGGATGCAGCCATCTCCGACAACATACCCTAAGTATCGTACTTCTCGATAACAGAACTTGCTCTTCTCAACATTGATGGTAAGCTTGGCATCTCTCAGACATTTCGCAACCTCCTCAAGGAGTACTAAATGGGACTCAAGGTTGGCTGAGCACACAAGAAGATCGTCAAGGTAGACAAAGACATTCTCTCGCAGAGTGGAGGGAATGACTTTGTCCATCAGCCTACACATTCGCTGGGCAGCATTACACAGACCGAACGGCATTACCGTAAACTGGTAAAGGGGCCTCCCGGCTACTGTGAATGCTGTCTTGCCCCTTGACTTCTCTTCAAGTGGAATCTGCCAAAAAGCATCCTTGAGGTCGATTGCGGAAATATACCGAGTATCTTGCAACCGGCTAAGGATACCATCAATGTGAGGTAGAGGGTATGCGTCTTTGATGGTACGCTCGTTGACTTTCCTCGCATCTAGACACAACCTATTTTTGGTTTCTTTCCTCACCAGTGATACTGGTGAATTCCAGCTGCTATTGCTGACTTCAATAACTCCCATGCTCAACATTCGATCTAACTCTGCATACAGGAGTTTCTGAATCACAGGTGAAACCTCTGTTTTACTGGCATATTCTCATCTACCACCTCAATCACATGCTGCTCTAAATCGGTTTTTCCTAAGCCAAGAACTTCAAAGGACGGAAATTTAGCTTTAACTCTCTCTAGTTTCAATTCATCTTCCTTGGTCAACACATGCTGAGTTGTGTCGAATGTCAAATCTGTTGCAGACTGCGTCAATTCAGACATTATTAATTGGTCTGTGCTGGCAACTTGCGTCTTAGAAATACCTTTGCTGACAACCGTCATTCCAAAAGTTTGCCAGAAGTCAATTCCAAAATAAAATTGTTGCTGTAAGGCTGGCACAATCAGAAACTCCATTTCTTTTATTTCACCTTCCCACAACACAGGTAGAGAAATCACCCCTTCCACAGGTGTTTCACCACCATCTGCCGTTCGCACTTTCTGGTCTCTAATCTTAATAATTTTGCATTGCCTACTCTTCAAAAACTCTAAGGCATCTCGTCCTATGCAATTAGCGCAAGCACCTGAATCTAAGAGTGCAACTATCTCTTCACCATCAACCTTAGTACGTGCAAAAAACCTATTATCGCCTTTCAACGTCACTATAGTAGACACAATTTTTCTCTTAAACCTCTTCATTTGTTTCCTCTTCTCTCTCATAAGTAAAATCTTTTTGTAATTTTTATTCTTTTTTGCTAGAGACACTTCCTCATTAAAAATCCTGGCTCTCGCTTCTTCATATTCTATGAGTCTCTGATGCAGACTCTTTACCGGAGGTTTCGGTTTCATCACTTCTTTCGGTAACAGTTGAGATGTAGAGCTACTTAAAATTTTTATTGACGATGAGCCTCCGGGTGTTTGCCTGTCTGGACAGAGTTCCCGGTTTTCTCTGCCAGTTGAGAGTTTAACGGACCACAAGACGCATATTGACAATACGAATCAGAACGACCACAAACAAAACACAACATGTCATGAAACGCAGACCTACAATGAATTTCTTTAAGAGTTTCTTGGGGATTTTTCTTAAAGAAATCGCCTGGCATTCCACAACTGAAACATAGATTTAAATGAAAAGGCGAAGGACAAAAGACGGGACTGGATACACTAAGAGGTTGCGTCGGATTCTGCGTTGCAAAGGGCGGTAGACAAGGCGTTGTCAATGACGGTGCTGCAGTCATGTTTCGCCCTGGCCCACTATTATTAAAATTTGTTGGAGGTAGCCCTAAGGGTTTTCCAGTTCGATTTCCACCCCCTCCATTGGTCCTCATACCTCCCTGTCCTATCGCATCGATCTCGATTCCTACCCTGTCTAAATCTTCTTCCAAATCTTCACATTTTCTGGCTTCTACTTCGTTTACTTGCCTTGCCCTAGTTCTGCCTTCTCGCACTAATTTTTCGGCTTTCTGGCATTCGCGTTTCAAATCCGCTAGCGTCCTAAATTGTGAGGCAAACGTTAAAGTAGCCAAGCTGTTTTTCAGATTCCCCTTAATCATTTCTACTAATTCTTGTTCAGGGATCTTTTTTCTGAGCCTGAAAGTCATATTGTGGATCTCTGAGTAAAAATCCTCAAAACTTTCTCCTACCTGCTGTTTTCTATCCATTATTTCTTTTATTATTTCATAGTCCGACTCCGCGGACTTGAAATGGTTCAAAAGCTCCGTTTTGAGCGCAAAGTAATCGAAGCGATCATCTTCGGCATAATCTTCTAAGACTTTCCAGTACCATTTGGAGGCACTACCAGTTACAAGACAGTGGAAGTCCGAAAACAATTGGTTATATGAGATGTCATACTGCTCTCGCATTCTCTCGATTCGGAAAACAAAACTCTCCACTGTCATGTCCTTGGCAGACCCTCCAAACTTAACATGCCACCTATCCAGATCCACGTTCTTTCGCTTCTCTACCTCGCGCAGGCTATATGTCTTAACCGTGTGATCTGATCCCGGTAGATCTTCTCGATCTCTATTTTTGCTGCTGATCCCGGCTTCCGCAGCCTCTTTGTCACCTATATCTAGACTGTTACTTCTAGCAGCTTTAGTCACGGTGGGTGTTGAGGTGTTAGCTGGTGGATGAAGCACCACATTTGAATGCACTGACCCTTCGATTTCTGCAATGCGACTATTTAAAGCCACAAATTCGCCTCGAACACTACGCACCTCTTCCATGCAGCTCGCCATTAATTGGTTTTGCTGCATGAGCATAGCCATCATTTGGTTCAACTGATGACTGGTAACAGGGGTGGAACCTTCAGCAAGCACACCTCTGTTAGAAATCCCAGCTTCTTCCCCTCCAACTCCTCCTGAACCTCCTCTCACACCTTCTTCCTCCGACATTTCGAACACCCGCTCAAGTTTTCTTGAAAAACTTAGAGTGTCTTCGACGCTTTTACCAAAAATGTCGTTTGCGACCCGAACACTTCCTGACACTACTCCCTTGCTCACAAAGTCAAAAAGTTGATTTGCTTGTGTATTGCCACAGCTTGGATTGGACGATAAAATATCCTGAGCGTCAACAAAACCCGTCTCAACCGCGGACCTAGGATTAGAGCTAATGGATTGAGCGTCTAATGCACGAGTTATACTGCGTGTTATACGTCTTCCGCTTACAAGCAACTGCCTGCCCTCCAACAATAATCGTTCGACTCGATTCGACTCGGATGTCTCTTGTGCTTCCTCCATGCACTACACAAACAAAAAATTATGAACTTAAAGTCCTGGTTTTCCTAAATTCCAAAAAAAATAATTCCAAAAAAAAAACCTGCACTTTGCTGTCTCACTACCGTTCAACTAGTAGGTATAAAAAAATTCAAAAAGGCCAATTCAAAAATTAACAAACTAAAAATAATATAATAATGAAATTGTGATGAATAAAAAAATTAAATCTATTATTAGATGAAAAACAAAATAATAAAAAGAAAGAGAAAAAATAAAAATTGGTATAAATAAAAAACCCCACGGTAACCAAAATATCTCAACTAAATTCAAATTCAAACCGACGATCAACCAAAAACTATCATTAAAAAGTAAATATGTTTAAACTATCGGTACTCAACAATATTTCAAATTAAGATTTCAAACCTATAAACTAAGAAAAATGTTAAAAGAAAAAAAAAAAAAAAACGAAAATAATTTCAGCAATCAAACAAAAATTTAGCAATTCATATGCACCTAACTATAACCAAATACAAAGGTAAATTAAAAAAGCAGGAAGTATAAAAAATATGCAAATGAAATATATATAAAAATACAAAAAAAAACTTAAATTACAGAGCAATAAAATTCAGAAAAAAATGCAATTAAGAGAAAAATAAAAATGAGTATATATCAAAAAGAAAGCAATGATGAAAATTAAGAATATTTTTCAAACTGAACTCAGTACTTGAAACTGATAAATGTTATCAACTTTAAAGTAAATAAAACTATAAAAAATAAGAAGGTGCCAAATGCAAAAAATGATGAAATGAGAAAAAAATCAACAATATAGATTGATAATAAAAAAAGTAAAAAAATAAAAAATTGATAATATGTTATGATGGTGTGGCTGTTGTGGACTTATTGTAGAATGTTAAACCTGTCGGCGTCGTATAGTTGCTGTGTAAATCTCTGTCGCTGTCCTCTAAAATCCCCAAAGAAAAATAAAAAAACAAATATGTCGAAAAAGTTAGATATTACCCAACACTACATGCTCAAGCCTTTGACTACGAACACGGCTGAAAGATACTCCACTCTTTCTTCCCCATTGCTGATGTTTCAGAACCTGCCTCAAGAGTCCGAACATGCCAGAACCCTGTAGCGATTCCATAACTTCAACCCCATATGCCACCCATAATCTGTGTAGTACCACTCAAGAACAATGTTAAACGGTTCACGAGGAAACTACCCAGATTATGGTCAGCAAATAAAAACCAAAATACCCTTATGCCACTATCACAAAGTTGACCGAACTCAACCGGTATAACTCGAGATAATATACAAGGATACTGAAACAAAAAAACAGTCCGAAAAAGGAGAGTTTAGAAAAAGGAAAGATAAGGAAAAAACCAAAGTATTTTCGAATTAAAAAATAATATTAATAAAAAAAGAAAAGAAAGTAAGATTACGTTGGGCGCCAATGTAATGAGCCGAGTTGGGAGGGTGTGCAGCACTTCCGGCGGATGACACGGTGGCATTCCAGGCTGCTCGACGGCTTTTGGGGTGGTTCTTGCCATTATGCGCACACCTCTAGCTCAATACATAAAAAAATTCGTGTCAAAAAAAATTTATAAAAGAAGAAAAAAAACAGGGAAAATAGATAAGAAGATAGAAAAGATTAAGACTGATTACGAGAAAAAAATTAGCGATAAGAAATACCCGAAGTAAGAAAACAAACACAACCCTAAGTCTCCGTCAGTCAGCTGGAGTCATCCCACCCTTGATCTGCACTTACTGATTAGCAGCCGTGAACTACATAAGGACTCCATTTAGCATTTGTATGTAATTCCCTATCGCTGACTCCGTCAAATGTCCATTCCAGTATATCCGTCAGTACCACAAACCCTGTCAGGACTACACAGCAACTTATACTTGCCTAGGACTACACATAATCCACACCAGCCGGCCAAAAGTTTAGCACTCCATGTTCAACTAAACTCTTTTGGGATAGAAATAATTACACCAATTTATGTTCATAAATACATAAACAACTTTATATGATAATTATTTCAATTCATTTTTTTTTTTTTTTTTTTTTTTTTTTTGAGTTTTGATTATAACAATATAATAATAATAATAATACAAGGAGTTTAATTCAAAAAAAATCAATATTATGAATAAATTAATATGAATATGAATAGGTATAGTAAAAGTGATATTAATATTAGAAAAGTTTTGACAATTTACAAATATGGTTTATAAATCACCATGTAAAAAAAATTCTAATGCAAACTGCCTTTTTTTTTTTTTTTATAAGGAATTTAAATAGTTTTTTTTTTTTTACAATTCACATCGAATCAGTTATATATATAAATATAAAAAAAAGGATTTGAACTCACCGCTTTCCAAGATGTGTTGATGGTGGCGCCAGCATCCGCTTGGTAACGTAGTGCATTATAGATGTTAAATTTTTATACTTTTGTCTAAAGTTTTGAGTAAAAACTTTTCTATTTTTTTTTTTTTTATAATTATATAAAATAAATGGATAATAAATAAAATTTAAAAATTAAATTAAATAAATTAAATTAAATAAAAAAAAAGAAAATTAAGGAAAGAAAATTACTACGTAAATTAAATGAAATTAAAACAAAAATCCAAACAAAATTATTACCAGGAGAAAAGAAAAAGAAAAAAAAAAATGAGACTTCCTGTCTTTTTGATACCCTGTATCCTACGCTCCAAGAAAATATTTCAATATATGCGAAGAGGTCGGTGAACTTTTCACATATTGGCTTATGTACAAGCACTCGATCAGCTGTTTGTTGAAATGAAGTTTGTTATATGTTTTTCTGGTGCTCTCTCTCGGTCATTGACCTCAGCCTATTTCTGCTGCTCTTTCCAGTGGCAAACAGCTGTTCATCCACTAAGCGATGCTCACCATCCAGTTGAGTTGATTTTGGTTGGCGAAGCTACACTTCTCGACTGAACAATTACGGCACACGCAAAAACTTTAACTTAAACCTTTTTTTTTTTTTTTTTTTTTTTTTTTTTTGCTTTAAAAAATCTTAGGCCCTAACATAAAATGCACTCCCGCCTGCCACGGACCTAAGATTTCAACTGTATCCACATTTATATATATATCGTTATTGGTATACATATATATAAGTGTATATATATATATATGGTGAAACGGGAGTTTTAATCACCGGTTTGGCCTCAATATAATTATCAATTTAAAATTTCAAATCCATCATAGCCTTACTTCTGCATAACACCATTCAAAATTTGCCTTAAAAAAACTTCACTAAAAAAAATTTTAGTAGTTTTTTTTTTTTTTTTTCTTGAGGAAAATCACTTTGATATTCACTTTGACTTTAATCACCAAGCACTTTTTCTTTTATGATCTAACGAACAATTTTCGTTTCCCTCTAAGTCGCAAACTAGCCAACTCTTTAGTTCGTTTACTAACACATAGTAAAGTTGGGCTGAATAAACTGCTTTTCTACTTGCTAAACGGAATTGAGTCAGAGTTAACATAAATTTCCTATTATCCTGGACAACAACCTCTTATACAAAAAATACACGATTAAAACACTCAAAGCAAGAGAAAAAAACGATATTTACACACAAATCACAAAGGTGGTTGGACTCTATGCTACTTAGTACAAAAAACTCAACTTTCCACTGGACAACATTCACTGTGAATGAGCCATCCACTCATTCCAAACACTCTCTCATTCTCACGGTTTCCCATAACGATTGCAATATGAGTGGAAACTTTCCATCTGTCATTGCACTTCAACTTAATTAATTTAGCTATCGCACGTGTTGCAAGCAGTTTTACAAAACAAATCATTAAAAATAAAACAAATAATAAAAAAATCAGACAAAAACAAAGGGCCAACAAGGAAGGACATTCGCGCTATACGGTATGTACAACTTTCAGCTATTTTACTAATATTCCCTTATTTTTCAGAACATAGGCTCACGTTACAACTATGACATGGACATCTTAAGGAAATGGTTTGCCGCGCATATATTAATAATAAGTAATAAGACGAGATTGATGTATTTCAGCCTAACAGAACAAGTTTCTTCCCTAATTGATATCACATATCACGATTCAAATTGTAAAAAGTTCAGTCTTGATTGTCATTCTTCGCAATCTTATAACTCTGCGTCTTCATGTAGTTCCAATTGCTTTATAATTCCACATGTCAGTCATTATAAATATCTTGGAGTCGTTATAGATAATAAACTCAGCTGGCGTCAACACACGGACTCATTAAAAATTTATTTTCGATCAGTTGTCAGAAAATTTTACCAATTACATAATCTATGCTCGATATCTATTTCAAAACAATTTTACTATGGCCTTTTTCATTCTAAGTTAAACTACGGGATTTCTTGTTGGGGCAGTGCTTATGCTAATAAAATTAACCCTTTACTGACACTGCAAAAATGTGTTGTAAGAAAAATTTATAATATTAACCAAAGATCTTCTTCCTTGCCTCTCTTTAAATCTTTAAATATCCTGCCAATTCGGCACCTTTATTATTTCAATACTCTTAAGAGATTTTATTCAAATAGCCATAGTCAAATTTTCAGATCCGTTGTTCCATACAACGTACGCTTTGCTGAAAATGTTACTGTTCCGATTTTTCGTACAACAACTTATCGTAACAGCTACCCAATTGTCTCCTGCAGGCTTTTTAATAAATTACCTACTACTATTAAACAATGCAGCTCTCTTAGCTTGTTTCTGAAACATTGTAAAACCTGGTTGTTTAGTTTTAATTTTAATGAATTAGAATCGTTGCTCTAGTTTAAGTATTATTAGCCAAACTTTTTCAACTTCTTATCTCTTTCTTTCTTTTTCTATCTTTTCAGTTTCTATTCTTTCTTTTCTACTTTCATAACCTTTACAGGAATTCCTTTTAAATTTCCTGTTGAATGACAATGAACACAGTATTTTAATACTAATGTTTGTCATCACCATTTCACCACTAGAACATATGTATATTAAGTTTCTTGAAATATTTTAATTATTATTTTTATTTATTGCAATGTATCTTAAATCTTAATGAAATGTCACTTTTGGATTTTTAAAATAGTCTGAATATTGTATACTAGTTTAAGATGGAGGAATGAGAATAAATATTGAATTGAATTGAAAGATATGGCATTGTAAAGATTTTCCCGTATCTATATATATATAGACGTATCTATATATATATATATATATATATACAGGGTTTTCCAATAAGAGGTGTTATTTTGGGGTTCAAAGAAAAATGCCATTTTTTGAGAAATAATCGGATGTTTATTTCATAATAAAGAGGAAGGTATGCCGTTAATAATGAAAACCAACATCAGCCAAATGGCCACCACGACCACGCTTACAGGAATATCCTTTTCATGAAATTTTCCATAACCAAATCGCAAAGTGGCTGCCCTATGTCCTCGATAGCCTCACGAATTACATCTTTGAGGTCTTCAATCGATGCTGGGCTGTTGGCGTAGAAGTCGCAAGGTGTTAAATCACAAGATCTCGGTGGCCAATTGTGATCACCTCTTCGAGATATAACACGGTCCGGAAACTTTTCCCGTAAAAGATCAATGGTTTCGTTGCTTTTGTGGCACGTAGCGCCGTCTTGTTGAAAGTAAACGTTGTCCAGATCAATACTATCCAACTCCAACCATAAAAAATCATGAATCATCTCTCGATAGCGCAATCCATTCACCGTAACTGCTGCTCCAACCTCATTTTCGAAAAAGTAAGGTCCAATGATCCCGCCGGAAAATAAACCGCACTAAACAGTTACACGTTGAGGATGGAGAGGCTTCTCAACAATAACTCTTGAGTTTTCCGAGCCCCAGATGCGACAATTTTGTTTGTTGACGTAGCCACCGAGGTGGAAATGGGCCTCATCAGTCAAGATGATTTTTCGATGGAATTTCGGATCATTTACATGCATTTCAAGGACCCAATCAGCAAAGACACGACGTTATTGATGATCGGCCGGCTTGAGTTCTTGTGTTAACTGAACTTTATAAGCCTTAAGCAAAATACGGTGTAATGACGTATGTGGAATGGACAAACCAGGGTTTTCTTCAACACTTTGGGCTATAGCATAAATATTCTCAGTTGTTCTTGAGCGACGTGCACGTTCTTCACATCACTAACTTGTCCCAACAGCTCAAATTTTTTCAACAATTTCTGTATTGCGGTCCGACAAGGTGCTTCACGACGACCAAAAAATGCTTTAGTTTTGCGAACTGTGACTGCACGA
The DNA here is from genome assembly GCA_943735915.1 of Pherbina coryleti. Taxonomy (NCBI): domain Eukaryota; kingdom Metazoa; phylum Arthropoda; class Insecta; order Diptera; family Sciomyzidae; genus Pherbina; species Pherbina coryleti. The sequence continues at coordinate 104,005,045 of OX030948.1, read as the reverse complement.
TTTTCGCCATTTTTGTAGTGAATTTTAATAATTTTAATGCATTGTTGAAGCGTGTATCGTTCCATTTTTAGTAATGGCATAGTTTCTACTTGTCAAATGTCAAAGAATAAAAGCTTTAAAAGTGAGCGATTCACAATAGCGGGCGATTCACAATAACACCTCTGATTGGAAAACCCTGTATATAAAAAAAGTCGTGATGTGTGTTTGTAATTCCATAACTCAAGAACGGAGCGTCCGATTTGCTTGAGGTTTTCTTTGTTGTGTTCTTATTGGCTACCATGGTTCGCATGTGAACATCTTTGCCACACCTCCTTTTACCGCACACAAATTAATGAACATTTTATATTTCAGACGGCTTGGATCTTATCAGACTAAAATTGAGTACTTTAGTTCATATGGCTTGGATCTTATCAGACTAAAATTGAGTACTTTAGTTCATATGGTCACTGTTGGCAACGGTACTACAAATGGAGGGAGAGCTATGCAAATATGCTGGGGGCTCCCCCTCTCTTATATATGTAAATCTATCTATATTCTTATATATCTTGGTTTGTTCGGTTGTTTAAAACTTGAAAACGACTGGACCAAATTGGATACTTCCTTCTGCCAATATGTGATATCGAATATTTTTGGAATTATAGGTCCCACAGCATCGAAATTTGATATTCGAATGAATATCTGATAAAATCCACTGATAAAATTTATGGGCGTTTAACGAGGGGTGTGGCTCGAACTATAAGTCACATATCAATTTAACTCGGTAAAAACGTACTATTTAGTTTTGTGCTTTGACTGGCAAAATTGAGTGACCATTTAACAAGTGGGCGTGGCACTGCCGATACAATTCAAATTTAGGTATCGATTAGCTTTGGAAGTAGAAATTACATAACATTGAAACTCAGAATGGAGAATGTATTTCTACAAGAGAACTGGGACGGGCATAGGAAAAGGAGTTATAGCTTCGAAGTCAAATTTTTGTTATTGAATAGCTTTGGAACTAAACGTCGCAAGACAACAAAACTCAGTATGGAGTTACTAATTGTCAAAGTCCTTCTATTGGAAAACTGGCACGTGTATTGGAAAAGGGAGTGTGGCCCGATTTTCGATACAGAATAGCTATGGAAGTAAAAGTCACCAAACATTGAAACTCATAATTGCCACCTGGGAGTGATGTTCTGCTACTGGGAAACTGTAACGGTCAGTGTAATATGAGCATGGTGTCAGACTGAGGGACTAATAAAAGTTTTGAATTTACTCATTATTTACAATATACTTGCCGGGTGCAGCAACGCGCGCCGCGTATCGCTAGTAACATATATAAATAAATTAACAATTTTTTTGTAAATGTATGTACATCGATAACTCCTAAAGCACTTGCCCGATTAATTTTTTTCGTAATTTTTTTCAACATATTGACACCATAAACACAGAGGAACCCATTTACAAAAGTGGACGGTATTCGACAAAGGGGCGTGCTACTTTTAGAAAAACCGTGTTTCAGGGTTAATATTGACAGTAGGATACTGAAATTTAGTACCGGGGTAGGAGGAATTATTGCAATTAACGGTCAAGAAATTGGGAAAACTTCGACAAAGGGGTGTGGCAATATTAGAAAAACACTGTATCAAACAATATTGACACCAGAGTTCTGAAATTTTGTACAGTGTAGGCACGATTATTACATATTACGGTAAAAAAGTGGGCGTAAAAAAAAGCTTTATCTCAAATAATATTGACACTAGGGTAATGAAATTAATTACAAGAAAGGGTAGAATTATTACAAAACCCAATGAAGAAAGTGGGCGTTATTCGACGGGAAAACACTCTATCTTAGTTAATATTGACACTGGGGTACTAATATTTAGTAAGCATTAAGGCGCCTCACAAAAAAAAAGTTGTCCGGATCCCCCCCTCAAAATAATCTTTGGTCTATGTTTTGATGGTTCCCCAAATATTTCGGCTCTAACGATAGCCGTCAGCTAGCTATAATGGTTCGAAAAAACCTCTAAAAATCAGAGAATTACCACCTTCCTAAGCATATAGGAAGGTGGGTTTGGTTAGGTTAGGTTTTAACGGCTGAGCCCGCAGACGACTCATTCACTTAAGCCAGTGCAGGCCCTTTGCGATACCATATAATCTCTATTGAACCTATGAGAGATTTCCCTCCTCAACAAACCAGTTCGAACGGATGATGAATTTTATTATATTGAAGTGTGGGAGGTCAGGACCACTATAAAGTGTAACAGACAGGATCGCCATAAAGTGTGTGTGTGTTTCAAAAGAATAAGAAAGATAGGTAAGTCTATTTTTAGAAAGCTGACAAAGCTTTGTTGTGATGGCTAAAGAGCTGTTCTTACATTTGTTACTCTGGTTGTACCTAAGCTGACAAAGCTTGTTAAAGTAATACTAATTGACTTTAGTTTGACTTCAAACTGAGGTTTTGAATTGATTTATTTCGTGATCGCATTTGGTTTACATAGCCAAATCGATCCCATTCCAATCAGATTCTCTCTCTTACATTTTACATTTTACAAATTTTTACATACTATAATTAACATTAGGGTCAGTCCATACCAAGTGGTCCAGCACTTGTTGCTCGACCATTTTTAAAAACGTTTATATTTTTATTGAAATTTGTTCAATATATTGGGATATCAGAACCGCAATAAAAAATAATGGCATTCAACTGCAATTCCATCGTTTCGTTCCAATTTCCGACACAATAATGCGATGCTTTTTTATTTCTAAATCCGAAGAATATTAGGATCATCAAGTCATCAAAGCTAAATAGGTAGGTCAAAAAAGATATTATTTAAAATATTTTACGTGTTAACATAAATATTTTCCTTTTCAAATTTTTTCAGTTGATGTTCAATTTGCTTTAATGTTTTTTATTAATGTTAAAAAATATTTATATATATGAAAAAAGAAAAAAGTAAACAATAAATCTACAAAGTCATAAAACTTGTGCTCATCATTATAAACGAAAGAGTGTAAAGAACGAAAATGGTTAGATATTTGAGGTTATATTCACGAAATTATATTCAATGTTTCAATATTTATGCTTGGTTACATTGCAAACGAAAGATTAAAGCTTGTATTAGAAAAAAATCCCACGATTATCTTAAAAAACACATATTATATAAGATGAAATATCATTAAGTTTGAAGGGCTGTATCTTCTTAGCGAAGCGAATACCAAACTCAGAGGTTTAACTGAAGTTAGATATTATTATGTACTTTATTGTGAATAAATTTGAAATTTTCAAACTTATGCCCACCAGAGATATTTGACCCCAAAATTAGTTAAATTCTCAAAATTTCCATTTTTAAGAGGCTGTTAAAAAAAAAACATGGTAAGTCAGAAAGATAACAAAAAATTATATTTTAACTATTTGCTAAGATGTACTTTAACCCTATTCAAGTCACGCTATTTGAATAACGTAAACTGTCACGGTGTGACTTAGAGACACTAATACAAAAAACATAATTATTTTATTGAAAAAAAGAAAGTTTAATACAAAATATCGTTCATGGAGACTTAATTTCTTTTATTAAAAAGAAAATTTAAATTATTTATAAATAATGTAGAAATTGTTATTAAACTATTAATTTGTACATTTAAGGCAAACTACACTTTTCTGTGAATGCTCGTTACTCATGGGTTTCTGACTATTACCACGGAATTGCTTAGAAAATCGTCCTTTTTTATAAGAGGAACAGTTAAGTTGACGCCTCTTCTTTGATTATACTGTTGATGCATTCTAAGCTGGAATTCATGATGAGTTTTCCATTATCACGTCTTTTGCAGATACCAATGTCTTAGTCACTACGTGACAGTTCCTGTTATTTTTTAATATTTTGTGTAATAGGTAAATATTATAAAAACATAAAAAAAAATTAATTGTATATTACAGAAACAGAATGACCAATAATAAAATACATTTAACTTGTTTTGCTTTAAATCAAGTTTTAAATAAAATAAGAGCCAGCAATTGTGTGTGAAACCAAAGAGAAGCCACTGCGCCATCAAAAAAAAAAAAAAAAAGGATGAATAGCCAACAACCACCACCAACAGCGAAACGGCCAGTACAAGGATATCATGTTACCAATGAAGAGATGCTCGAGCCGAAACTTCGACGAGTCCATGCAGACAAACCAGGTGAGCCAGTACAAAGCATGACGAGTGTTACATCCTGTGATAATGGAGCCGACACCTGCGAGACACTCAGCTCAGATGAGGAATCGTCTACGGCACTGGTAGTATATCCACCAGGAAACGGAGGTATCGCATTGTACAGGGAAGATTACGAGAGGATATCGGCTGGTCGATTCCTAAATGATACATTGATAGATTTTTACCCCAAATGGATGATGAGACAGAAGTCACCAACGGCACAAAACAAGGTACATGTGTTCAGCTCCCAGTTCTTCGAGCAGTTAAAAAAGACCACCACGCAAGGATATTCTAGGATTCGTAAGTGGACAAAGAATACGAAACTAGCTGAAAAGGACGTAATTGTGGTTCCAATAAACGAAAATTGGCACTGGTACCTAGCGATTGTGACACTGTCAAGAGAACTTAGGCATACAGCAAGTCTTGGAGAGATATGGTTGCTAGACTCATTCGCTAACGAAACAAGAGCTCACGTGGCACCAGTACTGCACGAATACCTTCATCAAGAGCTTAGTCTCCCCGCGGATGAAAACACTATGCCCGCCCGTTGCGTTCCAGTACCACAACAGCCCAATTCAACGGATTGTGGAGTCTTTTTATTACACATGGCAGAATTGTTCTTAAGAAACCCACCTCAAGACCTCCAAAACGCTGACCTGAGCGAGTGGTTCAGACCGAGCGAAGCTATGGCAAAACGACACAAGCTAGCAGTCTTGGTTCAAATGCTGGTCAGCAAGGAACAACGTGATGTCCTTCCACGCCCATACCTACCCAGGATCCCAACCCCGAAGTACGAGCAGGAAACGCTACAAAAGGACACGAAAAACACTCCGGAAACTTCTCTAGTCACGACAGCAAGTCATCCAGATCAACAGTCCAGTTCTGAGTCCAACTCCGAATCCAGTTCCGAGACAAGCTCTGAGTCTAACCCTCATTCCAGCTCAACATCTGCAACATCATGCACCACAGGACACAGCATACTTTTACCAGACGTAGTAAATTCTACCCTAAATGGTAAAACCAACAATAAATCGCCAAACACGCCGTTGGAGTGTACTCTACGAAACGTGGATGACAACGAGGACTGCTTATCACTAACAGCAAGTTGCTCCATGGACACAGAGCAACCAGTTGGAAAGGACAACAAAGCCGAAGAGACGAAGGAAGCCTGGCCAGCACAGCTTACCCAAGAAATAGACGATCTCAGGCGGTGCAATCGAGTCCCCGGCACACCAATGCGCTTCCGCCGAGTCATAGACGGTCACCATTATAGGGTTAATATAAATCGACGTGGCGAAGTCATTATTTTTCATCTGGCGGGAAGAAAGGAGGAGATGTGATGACAAATTTCTTCAGGGATAAATTTACAACACATATTTATTTTAGTTTTCCGCATAGTCTTTTTTTTACTTTAATTATTTAAACAAATGAAATATTGATTTTTATTTTTGTTATATTTTATCATCGCATTTTCCTTAAGTAATAAAAATATAATTGAATTTAACCAAATCTTAAATCTAATTTACTTTTCATGCGCGAGGACCAAGCACCCTGTAAGGTTGCATGTTGGCAACGGGACAATCGGATGATTGAACAAACAAGAAAGTACAAGCAACAACAACTCACAAGTAGTCACGTAGGCCACGCGTTGCTTGCTCAAAGTAAAGCAAACGGAAAAATACAAACAACAACAAACTACAAGCAGTCACTAGGCCACGCGTTGCTTGTTCTTGCAACAAGAGAACGAACAAGCACAAGAACCGAGGGTATAAAAGGGAGAACATCGAAAGTTTTTGGACAGTTGGTGAATATCAGAGATCAAGTCAACAGCTAAAGTGCGCCGCAGATTTAAGTCGAAAACCTCAGAAAAGGACATCAGGATTAAAATATCGACAGCGCTGCCAGGAACACAAAGTTTGAGCAGACATCAGCAGGATCAGGATTATCGACAGTGCTGCTCACAGGGATACGAACAGCGCTGCCAACAGGGACGTCAGCAGAGCCGTTGGCATCGACAAAGCAGAGTCATCGACAGCGCTGCCAGCAGGAACGTCAGCAGAGACGTCGACAGCGTAGCCAACAGGGACGTCAGCAGAGACGTTGGCATCGACAAAGCAGAGTCATCGACAGCGCAGCCAACAGGGAACGTCAGCAGAGACGCCGGCAGAGAACTATACAGAAAACCGCCTTTTGTCCTTCAAGAAAGACGCAGTGACGTGAGGTAAGTGCGCATAGCATTGTCCTAGTAGAACCTCGTTAGTTTTCGCTTATTTATCAGTGTTCGAGTTTCCACTGCGCCGATAAATAAGAATCCTTGGTCTTACACAGACATATCCTTGATAGATTTGTTTTTTTTAAGTTTACATCTTTTATTTTATTATTAGTAAGTTTTTCGCTTGTTTATCGGTGTTCGAGTTTCCACTGCGCTGATAAATAAGTTTCCTTGGTCTTACACAGACATATCCTTGATAGTTTTATTTAGTTTGTATTTTTTATTTTATTATCATTTAGTCATCTGCTTGTTTATTGGTGTCCAAGTTTCCACTGCGCCGATAATTAAGTTCCTTGGTCTTACACAGACATACCTATGATCCTTGATAGTTTTAAGTATATATATTTTATTTTTTTTTATTTTTTTTTATTATTCGCTTGTTTCCACAGCGCCGATAAAGAAGAATTCTTGGTCTTTCATAGACATATCAGTTATCCTTAGTAGTTTTCGGTTAATAGTTCATTAGTATTCGCTTGTTTATCGGTGTTCGAGTTTCCACTGCACCGATAAAAGAGTATCATCAGTCTTTCACAGACACATTAGCAGTAACCTTTAGGCAAAGTATAGCCGTACTAGAAATCCGCACGTCACGGTGTCACGAAGGGACAGTGAAGGCATTGAAGATACAGGGGAGCTGAGGCAAAGGCGAATACTGCGAACCAGGAATCCAGGATCCAAGAGTAACATCATATCTTAAGTTTATACAATTTCATACTGAATATATATATAATACAATTTATAACGTTTACAAGAGAAAATAAACATAAACATAAAACCAAATCAGTGTCTCAAATCAATAAATAATTGTACGACCCTGGACACTCGCTGATCTATCCCAGCTATAGATCCTGGGAAACAGGAAGTCGTTACAGCATCTATGTTGTATTTTATTCAGTTATTGTTATGCATTTTCCTTACTTGTCCCTTAATTTCTACGTAGGTATTTATCCCTACTTTATCAATTACTTTATATGGCCCATGATAAGGACTCTGGTTTTTCTTTCTATTTTCTAACTTTATTAAAACTAAATCAACTATATCTACTTTTCATTTATTAATTCCTTCGCGTCTGCTTTTTCTTCTTTTCTCTTTAACTGTATTAACCCTTCTGATACCTAAAGGTCATTTCGTCTTCTAAAATTTTTTTTTCTTTCTAATTTCCTTTCATGATATGCTTCAAGATATTAATGCACATCTAACATCAGCAAAAAAATTGTTTAACATTTTCAACTAGGTGGCAACCCCAACACTTACGTGTGTACGCCTTAAGGTTAGCTGATGACTATAGTTATATCCCACCTTATTTTGTGTAAACACATCAATTAAAAACAATTGCAAAATGCAAAACGAACGACATTCGGTAAGTATTTGATATTTTTGTTGAATTTCGCTAAAAAATGAACTTTTTGAAAGCGGTCGCAGCGGCTCACCGGCTCAAATTCAGGAAATCATTGAGGAAGATGAAGAATATGATGATTTTTCTGATGATGGGGATGATGACTATGTGGCAGAGGATCTTTGGGATTATGAAAGCTCTATTAATAGCGATATTGATATCGAGAGCAGTATTGATGGAGCGCTTGATATGAATGAAGTCCCAATGCCAACTTATTGGGATAAAGATAGAGATGTTGTGTTGCCTCTAATTCAAGAGCAAGGACAGACAATTTTATAGCAACCGGTCTGGAATAACACATTATGCTGTTCATCGTATTTCTAACATCAAGGACTCATTCAATACGTGTTTTACAACGCAAATAAAAAAAATGATCATGCAGTTCACTAACATAGAGGGAGTAAAAAAATTCGATGATAGCTTCAAGCACTTAGACAAAATTGAATAGGATGGATTTCTGGGAATTTTGATTTTAGCAGGTAATTTAATTTTTGCATTCATAACAATACGTATTTTGTAATAATATCCATATGTATAAATTACATCGATTGCAGGAGTGTATCTTTCCCATGGAGAAAGTGTCCGCAGTCTTTGGGATGACGCTCATGGTCGACCAATATTTCGTGCTGTAATGTCGCTGCGAAGATTTTTGGAAATAAGTTGTGTTTTGAGATTTGATAACAGAGAAAATCGCAGAAGCAACGATAAACTTGCCCCAATTCGCGATTTGTACGACAATTGGGTTGCGAACCTTTAACTGTTATTAAATCCTTATGAAAATATTATAGCTGATGAAAGGCTCATTCCATTTAGAAGAAGATGTCCATTTTTAGTGTACCTGCCGAGCAAACCAAGCAAATACGGTATGAAGGGCAGCTGCAGATATGCGAACAAAATTCTGTCTTAATTTTCAAATTTATTTGTGGAAAGAATGCGCATCTGCTCCGCCGGAACTTAATCAAGGCCAAAGAGTCGTGCTGGATCTTATAGGGGAGTATAGTGGACGGAATATTACAACGGATAATTTTTTTACTACAAGAGATCTTGCATTAGAATTATTGAGGAAAAATATTACTTTGGTCGGAACCGTGAGAAGTAATAAGCGATTTCTTCCAGTTTGTGGAAGTAAGCAAAAATTACAACGTTTTCCTGTGCTAACGAGCAGATTTTTTTCAACGAAAAAATTACCATTGTTCAGTATGTTCCAAAAAAATACAAGATATTTACAGTTTTAAGCTCGCTGCATTACGATAAGAATGTTCTTGAAAATCATCCAAAAAAGTTGCCAGAGGTTATAGACTTTTATAATTCTACAAAAGCGGGAGTCGGCACAATTTATCAGCTAGTGGAAACGTACACGTGGAAGAGGCAGACCAATCGTTGGCCAATTTCTGCACTCAACGGCTACGTACTGTGGACAGAAACAGCACCAAATTGGAATGGTTCAAAGACATTCAAACTCAGAATTTACCTTGAACAGCTTGGAAGTGTTCGTGAATCTTGTTCACGAATGAATTCGACGTAGAAAACGATTGCCAAGAACTTAAGCATATGTAGCCATTGTTCAATCAGTGCGCACAGAAGCTGAACAACCTACCACCTCTACAGGTGTTGTTAGTTCATTGGCGTATGAGTCAATTTCATAAACTGGTGTATTATCATTAATAATATCATTTGGCATGTAGGGTAGTTTGCCGAAAACTAACTCGTAAGGCGAGTAGCCTGTGTCAATGTTTGGTGAGGTATTATATGCAAACGTGTAAAACGATATCCATCTATCCCATTCATCATCTTCCGCAAAATTAAGCATGTACTCATTTGGTACCCTATGATTGCGTTCTACAGTTCCTAACGTTTCATCCTGGTATGGAGCTGAAATTGTTTGTTTTATGTCTAAAGGTTTACATATGTTTTTCATTAGTTCGTTCACAAATTCAGTTGCTCTATCTGATTTAATAACTTTGAAAGTATCATATTTGAGAATAAATTGATTTACTAATGTTGACGCAATTGTTGCTGCATCTTTGCTTTCCATTGGATATGCCATGACATAGTTCGTCAATTCACATTGTGCTGTTAATATATATCTGTACCCGTTTGAAATTTTTGAAGGCTCTACAGTATCAATCGCTACTACATCAAAACTTGTGCTCGATGTATCTGTAATGACTAATTGTTCCTTTGTATGTCGTATTTGTTTATTTTTCAAACATTGCTTGCAGTTTTTCACGAATTTCTTTACCATCTTAGATATATTCTTCCAAATATATCGCTGTTTTAATTTCAAAATTGTCTTTCTTCTACTAAATGCCCTCCGCAAGGTGAATTGTGATATTCTTCAATTAATTTGTATTTTATTATTTCTTCTTTTATTCTTTGGGGACTTCTATAAATCAATATATTTATACCTGTGCGATTTTTTTTTATTTCTTTTTGTTGCAACATATTACACTTTCTCTTAAATTCATTTTTGTGCATGTGCTTAAATATTTCATCTTCTTCATTTAGCGCTAATTCTTTTATATTGAACTTGTGCATTTTTGATGATAGTTTCTCCAAACACCAATCGTGTTTGTTTAGATTATCACTACATCTGACAAGTACTAAATCTTTTATATTTGTTTCTACATGGGTACCCTTATTTTCGCTCTTTATTTAAAATTTTAATTTCATAACTTCTCTGACGACAGCTAAGGATGTGCAATCCCAAATGTGAAGGTGATCAGTCCTCCGTGGAAAGCTAAATTTTTCTTTAATTACTGTTCCTTTTTCTGCAATTATTACCTTGTTATTGTTAACGTTTTCTTTGCGGATTCATCGTTTGTGTTTGCTATCATTGTTCTGAGTAATTCTGAGTCAATCTTAATTCTGAATAATGCGTCAGCATTTGTGTTTATTTTGCCTTGCTTATATACAATTTCATAGACGAATTCTCGTCAGTTTAGAAGATGGATTTTGTGAGAAAATAATGAAACTAAAGGTCGGTGATCGGTGACCACTATAAATTTGCGTCCAAATAAATATGGTCTGAAGAAACTAATTCCCCAATGACTGGCTAGTAGTTCCTTTTCTATCACTGGCTTGTTTATTTCATGTTTGTTTAGTGTTTTGCTGGCATATGAAATTGGTAAATCATTACCTATTTCTCCCTGTGAAAACACAAATCCTAATGCATAATCAGATGCATCAATGGTAAACGGGAACGGCTTTTCGAAATCTTGGTATTGTAAAACTGGTGGATTAATAAGTTGTTGTTTTAATGTTTAAAATGTATTCTGACATTCTCCTGTCCATACAAAAGGTTGTTTCTTTTTTAGCAAATTATTCAAAGTTTTAACTAAATTAAAAAAATTTTTTATAAATTTTCTGTAATAAATACAATATGTTACGAATCTCAGACTTCGTCGGCATTTTTTGGTATTGCATATTGTTCAATTATCTTATGCTTTTCCGGGTCAGTTTTGACACCGTTTCTTGTAATTAAATGACCTAAATAAACTACTTCTGGTTTTAGAAAATGACATTTACTAGGATTTAGTTTAAGATTGTATTTCTTAAGGCGTTTGTTTTAGAGAAAAACGCAGCACAACCGTTCAGTTTCAATTCGTTTATTCAACTAACTTTAAAAAATATGATGTGTATGTGACGTACATGAATGAGTATATAAAGAAGTTCAGTTATTAGTTAGGGATGACACAAAAATAATAGTGTACGATTAGAACTGCTACATTAGTCAATCTAACAAACTTTGCCTTAAGGGGGGTTTTATACCCAGAACTTTTTTCAAAAAATTGTTCTTAAGCCTTAAGTCTCAAGAATATGTGGTGAAAATTTCAAATCGATATCTCAAAAAATAACAAAGTTATAGCCTAGTAAGTGAACCACCTTCCAGAGCGCGCAGTGCTGGCCCTTATTTTCAAATGCGATTCTCTCGAAACCATGTTTTCAAAATCAGTGATCAAGATTTCTCGAAAGTCAGTGAAGCAATCGTTTTGATTTTTTTGTATGCTTATTTTATTAATAACTAGCTTTTCTCGGCGCGCGTTGCTGCACCCTGCAACTATATGGGAACATAATAGATGTATTCAAAACTTTTCTTAGACTCATAGTTTGACACCACTGTTATTTTCCACTGCCCGTTACAGTTTTCCAGTAGCAGGAGATCACCAAATAGTAACTCCATTTTGAGTTTGTATGTAAGTATTGCTACTTTTACTTTCAAAGCTTTTCGATAATACAAATTTTAATCGTATGGGCGGAGCCACACCCTCTTATATAATGCTCATCCCAGTTTTCTAGTAGATGGACATTACCCTGTTTTAGTACAGTTGCCGACAGTAAGCATACAGACTAAATTACCAAAATGTAGCCCAATCGACGAAAACCGTAGGAAATATAGCATTTTTATTGATTTGTAGGCGATAAAAGGGGGTGTGACGGAAATTTAAGCCATCTCGTACTTGAAAAAAATGTACTGCCAAAATTTCAGTTCTATCGGCTAAGTAATTTTGAAGTTTCCAGCAATCACACAGACAGCGTTTTGCTTTTTGTATATATATTTTGGATAAACATTATTGGCTATAACTTTTGATTGGCAAGAGATACTTAGATAATTTTTTCTAATAAATTAATTTTTTAGCTTGTATACTTTTTCAAAATTATAAAAACACAATATTGGAAAAAAAAATTTTGTTCGAAAAAATCTAGGGGTAGGCCTTGCTTTTTGAATCACAAAAATGGTTTTTAATTTTTGCGTAAAATTGAAATAATTTTTGCTTATAAATGTTATAAGTTTTAAATAGAGTTGAGAATTTGCGAATTTAAATTTAAATTATTTTTACAACAAAAACAAATTTTGAGCCTTTATGTGAGGAAAACTCCAAAATTTCAGACCTTTTTTGAAAAAAATATTTAAAATATATATACTCAACTAACGGTATTTTTGCAATAAGGTTTTCATAGTACTTTGATGAAGCTTTAAGACAAAAAAAAATTTAACAAAATGTATACCAAAGCAGCGGAGATATTTGACTCGAAAGTCGCAAAATTAAATTTCTGATTGTTTTTTTCTCATTTTTGAGCAACGATGTTGCATTAAATATATCGTTGTAGTAAAATTTTTCCTATTTAACTTAATTTAAGAAATATTTTATATTTTGTAAATATTTGCTCATGTAACCTAAGAAAACAACAAAAAATATGCGATTTTGTAAAAAATTTGTACTACAGCACCATCTGGTGTCTAAGGTGGGTCAAAGAAGATAGTGCTAAAAAACTCATCGTACCTGAAAACTACTATATACCAATTTTTATTCTAATCGCATGAGCGGTTTGGGAGTTTTAGGTGGTTTTGTAAAAAATGTGTACTATAGCGCCCTCTGGTGTTCAAGATAGGTCAAAAACGATAGCAGCAGAACACTCAACGTACATGAAACCCACTGTATACCACTTTTCATTCTAATCGCATTAGCAGTTTATGAGTTTTAGGCAGTTTTGTAAAAAATTTGTACTACAGCGCCCTCTGGTGTTCAAGGTGGATCAAAATTGATAGCCCACAAACACGCACCGTACCAAAAAACTTCTATACACAAATTTTCATGCTAATCGGATGAGTAGTTTAGGAGTCTATTGCGGCCTTAAAAACATAATTTCCTTTTTTATATTTAATAATAATCTCGAGCTTCTCATAGGATTTTTTTCGTAACTTCGTTTTAAAGGCAATAATGACGAATTTTTGGTCGAAAATCGTTAATTTACGTTTGGAAGTCTGCCATTTTGTCAAAAAATCAATATTTTCAAAATCAGCTATGACAAGTACGAGTCTTAAGTATCTAGTTTAATAATATTTTTAATTTTTTTGTTTCAGATGAATTTAGGAGTAGCAATCTTGGTCACCGCATTTCACCTTTTTTTCAGAGCGCTCTACAAAAATGCTGCATCTACTTTAATATTAAATTTTTTTTAATAAAAAAAAAAAATAAACATACTCTTGAATGTGTATATTTTAAGGTACATAAACCTAATTAAAAAATATGCCTTATGTTTCTTTAAAAAAATTCACAAACATGACCTTTTTTTCGGCCTCTGGGTATATAGTCCCCCTTAATTCTAATAAGTTAATCAATTTCAAAATTAAAAAAAGAATTTACACAATTTAAATTTAGTTAAAATCATCCTGAGCAAAGTACGGCATTTATCATTTTTTTCCCTCGATAAGGGTTTTGTAAGGATGTCAGCTGCGTTTTCAGAAGAGGCCACTTATTTAACGGCTATTTCCTCCTTCAAGCATTTCTCGTGTATGTAATGGAAACGAAAATCTATGTGTTTGCTGCGTTTGTGGGTGGTAGGGTTGTTTACCAAAAATTGAATACAATGATTATCGCACAATATCTGATTATCGCACAGTAGTTGCCTCAGAAACTAAATCCTCGAAACCCAACTCGAACAGCAGTCCACGATGAAACGAGATTTATTTCGCTTCTTGACACACTGCGATGTATTCGGCCTCCATTGTGCTAAGCGCAACCACACGCTGTTTTTTTGGACTCCCAGGCGACAGGTACTCCTACCAAAAACAAAACAGAACTGCTATATGACTTGCGATCTGTCGAGTCGGAGCCCCAATCGGCATCTGTAAAACATACTTAATTTTCTTTAAGAGATGAAAAAGTTATAATACCTTTCGATGAACCCTTTAAGTATCTTAGGACATGCTTCGCTGCCAAAAAATGTTCTTTGTGAGGATGAGCGTTATACTGCGATAGTTTGGCAACAATATGTGCTAGAAATGACAGTCAGATAAATTAGTTCTCCAATAAGTGATTGGTACTCGCTGAAAACTGGTTCGGTGGGCCATTGGTGTAGATGATGATTTGCAGTCAGTCATATTCCATTTTTCCAGCAAACGCTCCACAAATCTGGCTTGATGAATGGAAATCGCACCCCAAGCACTCTCCCTTTAGATTTGCATTCCTAAGTAGAAGAATACAGGTCCACGGTCTACAGCTTCGGCATATAAAAATATATATATAAAAATGAGCAAGACTCTTTTTTCTTACAAACCGATTTTGACCATCTTTGTGACTGGTGTGAAATCAACTGCATGAAGCTTAACTTGAAAAAGTGCAAACACATGACTTTTTCTCGTAGACAACCTTCTCGAAGTTATTACAAAATAAGTGACTATACACTTGAGTTCTTAGAAGTTTTCGACGATCTTGGAGTAACTATGGACCCAAAACTTCGCTTTCACTTTCATATTAATAAAGCTATAAGCAGAGCAAACAGTACTTTAGGGTTTATTAAACGATGGTCAAAAGAGTTTAATGATCCTTTCATTACTAAAACATTATTCACTTCGCTTGTAAGGCCCATACTTGAGTATGCGTCAATTGTCTGGTGTCCTAGATATGGGTGTTATATTGATGATATAGAATCAGTTCAGAAACAATTTCTTTTGTTTTGTTTACGCAATATATATTGTCATACTAACATTCACTTACCACCCTATGAATATAGATTAAAGCTTGTTAACTTACCTTCTCTAAGAAATCGTAGAATCATGCTTAATGTTTGCTGGATTTATCAACTTATACATGGATTTGTTGACAGTCCATACTTACTGAGTAAAATTTACTTTAATCTTCCTCTTCGACCAAGAAGATCTTTTGAGCTACTTTTTATGAACTTTTGTAGAACTAATTACTTGCAAAATGAACCACTAGAAGCGCTTGCGGAGACTTCAATTCCGTTTCAGATGTTATATCTTTTAATGAAAGATTATCTGCAGCACCGCCACTGATTCTCAACATACTCTTCCAAGGATACGGCACTTTTACTGTTGGATGCACCGCCACTGATTCTCAACATACTCTTCCAAGGATACGGTATTTTTACTGTTGGATGAATGAGAGAACGATCTGCATAGTATATATATTAATATAAGTGGCTTATTAGACCAAGTTTGTCTATGTGCCTGCGTTCGTTACCTTTGTCTTAGCTTACTAGGAACTCGGTGTGATAAATAAAAGATGAATCAAGACTTCATCGGCTTTAGAATCACAGAATGAATAATATTGTATATATACTATCAGTATGGCGTACCGGGCCTTGTTGGCCTTGATACCTACCACTTTTCTAGATCTCACACTCTGATACTTTGTGCCATATTTATAGAGGTGTTATATGTATATTAATATGAGTGGCCAATGAGACCTAGTTTGTCTTAGTGCCTGCGTTCGCAACCATTTTCTTTTCCACAAGGAAATTGGTGTGGTAAATACGACTCAATTCGTCGGATTACCAACTTGCTAAGCCAAGACTTTATTGGCTTCAAGGACAGAACGATATATTTATTTTATACATATTTTCATTCTCGATACCACCGCCTTGGACCCTCTTGAAGATTTTTTATTAATGTATTTTTTGCTTTATAATACCTTTACTCATGTTATCTATAAGTCTGTATACTTTGAAACTTTCATGTTTTAATTTACATTACATTACAACTGAACTTATTTTACTTTGGTTTTGTATCTTCATTTAAAACGTACTTGAACTCTATATATTAGTATTATTAGTATTAGTTTAATAAGATTATGAATTGTAATTTTAAAATGCTATAAAGCCTAAAAGGCTTAGCAAACAAATATATAATAATAATAAAAATAATATCATCAACATACAATCCAAACAAATTAATGCTACTACCCATTTCAAGAAGAATTTCAGTGACTCTTTTATTCCACTCTCTGCCTGCTTGTTTAAGTCCATAGAGGGATTTTTAATTAACAAACCTTATCGCTTGCTTGCTGATCCTCAAATATAGGTGGCTGCTTCATGTAAATTGCATCCTTCCAATCGACGTTTAAATAAGCTGCGGTAATTCTATGTGGATTACTAGCAATTTTTTATTTGATGCTAGCGCCAGTAATAAACGCACCGTTGAATGTCTCATAACCGGAGCATAAATTTCAGAGTAGTCCACGTTGAATTTTTGAGCACAACCATTAGCTACTCATCTGGCTTTATAGCGCTCAATGACACCATCAGGATTGCGTTCAATAGCAAAAACCAATTTGCAGCCAATTACGTCATATTTTCTGGTTTTTTGTACGAGATACCACTTACCGTTTTTTATTAAAGAAAAATATTCACGCTCCATTGCTTTTTTCCAATGCTAAGCATCTTTTGACTTCAGTGCCTCATTTACTTTTTTAGGGTTTTCAACAATAGCATTAAGCATTTCAACAGCAGCATTTTCACGATGTTTTTTGGTTTCATAAACTTTTGAAATTACTTTGCGATTACATAGTTCTTTTACTAGCTCATTATCAGAATAAGAGTGATTTACCTCTGCATCTGAGTAGAATTCCGAATCAGCTTCATCGCTGCCAGTCAAAATTTCCGAAGTTTTTGTTGCTGTTTTATCTCAATGCTGGTTTTTGTTTGGTCTTCCTTTTCATTTGGTCAATCAATTGTTAAATCTTTTCTTCCTCGACCGCGTTCTTGAAGAAAACAACATCTCTTGCGATAGTTATGGGTTTAGTTTCACGGTTATACAATAAAAATATTTTTGTTAAATCTGCATAGCAGTGGCGTTCCTAGGCTTGATGACACCCGGGGCGGATACTCATGGTGTCACCCCTATAAAAAATTTCTAAATGCAAAAAGAAACCAATTCGATGAGATTAAGTGTTTTTATTACTATCTGTATATTCTCCGAAAAAAAAACAAACAACATATGACAAACAAAAAGAATTTGTAAAAACCAGAACAAAAATATAACATTTTCATTTGTCTACGTTAGGGCGGGTCAAATTTTTTATCGATCAAGCGTATATCAGAAACGTTATCTGTGATGAATTCTGAGAAAACTTCCCCAAGAAACCACAAGTCTAAAATCAATCCAAATATCGCGCATATTGAGGTCAAAATTTGTGTATGGATTTCATAGTTTTATATAAAAATACTGTAGAATAGTCCAAAAATAGCATCGTATATCATTGATTTTGGGCTTGTTGAAAAGGAAATTTTGCCAGCTCTCCCAATCTGAATTTATTTGAAAAATATTTTGGCTTTTAAACCAAAATTTTGCCACCCTGATATTTAAAAATTGCCAAAAATGTAAAAATCATCGTAGAAACGTTTTGATAATTTTTAATTTTACATTTGAATTCTTCATTTTTACTATTTTATTACATTCTTCACATTTAAGTATTTAAAAAGTAAACAAAACTGGAAGTAATAACCTCAATAATAATAATTGGGATTGATTTTAGATCTATGGTTTCTTGGGAAAATTTTCTAAAAATTCATCAGAGATTACATTTCTGCCATACGCATTTTTGGTTTTTTCTCATCCGAACAAATTGACCCGCCCTAGTCTACATATTTAGATATGTAAAAATAAGGTAAAAAAGAAAACTTACACAAAAAAATTACACATATTAAACAAAAAAAAATTACATTTTCAGGCACATATTTGCATATGTAGGTATAAGGTTAAACAAAGAAATCTTATTAATGGCGTTGTCTTAAAAACTAAATTTTCTTACTTTAAGAGCTGCAAAATTTGAAATAACCTCATCGAAATCAATATTACTTGCAAGCTCGTTTTCAATGGATAAAATAGCAAGATCGGAAAGCCTTGCCTGTCCCATGGAAGACCTTAAATAAGTCTTTATTAATTTTAGCTTGGAAAAACTCCTTTCTCATGAAGCTACTGATACACAAATTGTTAGAAATAATTTCAATGCGACAAAATGGGACACATATTTTTTAACGTAATGTATTTGTACCTTTTTCTTTCTGTTTGAGAAATTAAAAAAAATATCGAATTCCCCGGGGCGGGGAATTAGAGTTCTGTAATAGACAGCGTGCCATTTGCACCAACGGCTTATTAGCTCGTTCTGACACTCCGTTTTATTGCGGCGAATAGCTCACCGTCGTTTGGTGTATAATGCCGTGGTTTTTAAAAAATGTTTAAAATTTGAATTAATATATTCGCCCCCGTTATCACTACGAATTGCGTTAATATTTTTACCAGTCTGTTTTTCAACACGATTCTTATACTCTTTAAGAGATTCAAATGCTTCAGACTTTTTACGCAAGAATTTAATTTCAGTATATCACGAAAAATCGTCAATATACGTAATAAAATAAAGGCTACCATTTGGCGATGCCACGTTCATCAGGCCACATATGTCCGTATGTGTCAACTCGAGCATATCTTTTGATGAAATTTGAAAAATTTGTATGGTACGGCTTGGCACTTATTTTACACATTGAGCATGTAGTGCATTTAAATTCAGTTTGTTTTTTTAAACTTAAACCCCGCACCATTTCTTTATTTGATAACTGATATAAATCGTTACTCTATAAATGTGTGTTTTTGGGCTGTTTTGGTCAATTTGAATTTCAATGTTAAATTAAAAAATTTTTTTAACATTATTTCCCCGACGTTTCGTAGGTAACTTTCCTACATCTTCAGAGGATGTCAATTTATTTGAAAACTAAACAAAAAACAATTATGAACATATATTTACAAAAATTCAAATAACAATTCTAACATTTAGTTAATAAAACATATAGAAAAATTTAAATTTGATTTTAAAAAATAACACAAGCACTGCAAAACAATAAACATTGAACATTAATATACAACTGACAAAGTTTAAATAAATTTGAGAAAAAAACAAACATAACATAACAAAAATTGTTTTTTATTTTATACTAGGCTTTCTTCAAAGCGATGCTGTAGTTGGAGCTAATGTTGTCTGTGTCTTCTTTTGTGTTCATTGTTATTGTCGCTTTGTTTTGAATATGTAGGCTCTCCAAAATGTATCGTCTTGTTTCTCTTTTTTTCTTTCTCTATTATTTTCGCATCATCAAAATCAGCTGTATGTCGAGTCTCTAAATTATGTTGCGCTAGCGCCGTTGTCATTTTTTCCTTTCTTATGTCTGCTTTGTGTTTATCTAGTCGAACTCCTAACGCTCTCTTCGTGGTACCGATGTATATTAGTTCGCAAGCTTCTCCTTCTTTTCCATGTTATGTTTGTTTTTTTTCAAATTTGTTTAAACTTTGTCAGATGTATAAGTTAAAATGAATGTAATGGTTTTGATTTTTAAAAACAAATTCTTTATTATCGGCACTATGTGCCGGTGTTTCTATTTTATAACGTCGAGTAAGACTAACTAATACAAGAAATAAATTGAACTTAAAATACCCAAAACTACTGCTTGTTATTTTAGCTTATTTTTACTATTGCTTTGCTCTTCCCGCTGTTGCTGACATCGTCGCTACCTGCGTGCTATTATTATTGTCGTCGCTGGTATTGTTGTTGTGATTGCCATTATTGTAGTCACTGCACTGTGTGCTATTTTTGTTGTCGTCGCTGTTATTGTTGTTGTGATTGCCATTATTGTAGTCGCTGCACTGTGTGCTATTGTTGTTGTTGTTGTTATTGCTGCTATTGCTTTGACTCCGCTGTTGATGTTGTTGTTTGGTGCTAACTCAGCGTTTGTCAGTGTGGGAACGTTATGCGCGACAGAATCGCGAAAACGTCACGTACCGTACTCGAATTACAATTAGAGCGGATGCGTGTGTTAACTGCTCCCCCCTTTAAGAGGAGCCGTCCTCGGTTCCCGTAAGAACTCTTTCTTAGCATTATTAGCTTCCTGACGCCGTCTTGCGATTAGCAGGCCTGTTAAAATTACTATTACCGTTCCCATAGAGAAGATGAAAATGACGAGCCATTGCGTAGATTTATTATGAATAAGTTGTTTCAGGTTAGCGATGTGGTCAATGTTTTTTATGTTTAACTCATGCAGATATGGAAGTGATAGCAGTGTCCTATGTTCTGTTATATTGACGAATTGGGCTGATGCAGGTTCGGGGTGTAATTGACTGAGTTTTCTCCAATTAGTGTAGGTGGTTTCATTGATGGT
Source organism: Pherbina coryleti (assembly GCA_943735915.1). Taxonomy (NCBI): domain Eukaryota; kingdom Metazoa; phylum Arthropoda; class Insecta; order Diptera; family Sciomyzidae; genus Pherbina; species Pherbina coryleti. The sequence continues at coordinate 103,984,253 of OX030948.1, read as the reverse complement.
TATTTTTTCTTCAAATGTTACAACGAATGTCCCGCGCACTGAAATTAATGAACCATTTCCTTCTCGCACTTCTGCTCTCTGATTGTTAATGACTACCAATCCATCGTTTATCTCCTCAATTGATGCAATGTGATGCGCCGAGGTAGTTTTGCAGTTCGCGAAATCATTATTTAACAGTTGATGTACGCAAGTGTTTCCTGTATGAGGTTGACAAAACATAGTTGTTGTTGCGTCTCGACAGTTTTCAAGTGGCTCATATAGTCCCTTGCAATTTGCTACAGTGTTTGTTTCTAGCAGCAGAATTTTATGATTACGTACTACTGGTAAGATCTTAAGTCTACTACATATCTTTTTGATTTTTGGGTATTTAATAACAAAATGGATACTATTACTATCTTGAAGAATTTTTAATTTTGAAACATTTAAAATATCAGTAACGCTTATGTTTGCGAAGTGCTCCGCAACTAATAAATTCTGTACTTCACTGCTATCAAGAATTATAGGGTTTATTACATTTAATTTTCCTAAAGTCACTGAGTAGATAATATCCTCAATACTTATTATAATCGCTTTTTTTCTTGCATTAATCAGTTCGAATAAATTTGCAGTATTCATTTCTTTTCTCTTGGTCACTTTTAGCAGTTCGGTCACCGTTTCTGTTAGTTGATTGATTCTAATTTGCATTTTGGTGTTTATCACTACTTGTCTCTCATTAGCTTCTATCAAGGCTTCTTCTTTAGTGGCTACTTCGTCGAAGTCGTCGAAATCAGGGGTACCAGCAATGTACTTCAACGCGGTTCCCAAAATATTTATGCCCACTGACTGTCGATGGTGAATTTTGAGTGCATTTAGAAGATTAAAAATCTGGTCGACATCAGTCTTTAGTAGATCCCTCATGTGAGACTGTGTAAAGTGATGGAGTAAGTCTTCGGTGTCAAGGGCTATGTTTTCGTAACTAGTCATATTTGTGCTATGTAGTATAAAGTCGTAGCGATCATAGGTGGCAACTGTTCCATCCGTTATTGGGATGTAGTACGAATCTGTGTAATTAAGAAGTTTGGCACGCGTCGTTTGAGCTACTGTCAGTACAAAGAAGCTGAAATTACAAAAAAAAAATTACCTTATATTATTCTTGTGAATTTTTTTACCATTAATTAAAAGGGTAGTTCCCAGGTCCTTTTCTACAACTTTTTCTATGTAGAGCTTTGTAAATTTGTTCCCTATCCTTTTATTGGTTTTAACGTAAACCTTATCCCCAGGGTAAAAGGTTCTAGTGTATTTATTTCTATTGTGCCTCTTGATTTCTAGGAGTTGAGCTTGAGTAATTTTATCTCGTTTTTTAGTGAGGGAGGTATTGCATGGATTACATCAATAGGCCTTTGGCCTGTAACCGAGTGAACTGTTTTATTATATTTCGTTGTTGCTAGCAGAATCAGCTCTGAAGTGTCAATAATATTTTGTTCCAGTTTCGTACACCTTGCTATTTCCGACAAGGTGCTGTGGAATCTTTCCACCTGTCCATTTGTTGTGCTATGGAACGGTGGTGTTGTAAAGATATCAACATTAAAGTGATTTTTTAGTATTGACTTTACTGTTTCTGAATTAAGGGATTTTTCGTTATCAAACGTTATTGTTTTAGTTTCTTTGAAAAAATTAAGCATTTGCAAAAGAGGCTCTTTTATGTCAGTTATTGCTCTGGAATCTTTTGGAATTACTATTGCAAATTTAGAGAATTAATCAAGGCATGTGAGAAAATATTTTTTATCAGTGGAATAAATGTCCACGTGAAGAAGTTGGCCAGGGTGGGATGGGATGGGTGTTTTTCCTATTTTTGGCCTGATGGGATGTCTTTGATATTTCCCCTCACGGCATATTTTACAATTTGAAATTACTTCCTTGATTTTGTGCCTCAGTGTGGGAAAGTAATAGTCTTTTAAGATCTGTTGCGTGTTCTCGCGTGCACATCTATGTGCTCGATTATGTTCGGTTGTAATTATTTCTATTTGGTCATATAGGTTAAAAACGTCTATTACCATTTGATTTGTATGCCGAAATTTAACGGATGGGAATAACTTAATAATATTATTCTGTATCCGAGCTAAGACAGGTAGCTCGCAGTAAATAGCATTGACAATGTCGGGATTAATGGCTTCTCTGAGGAGTTCGTAAAGATCATGTGTTGTCGAGAACGTGATTGTGTGTCTTATTTGATTTCTGAAGATAATTTTTGTCGTTTTTTTGTTTTCAACGCCTTCGTTTATGATTATTTGGTTTTTAAAACAGTTGATCGGGTTTTTAATGGTTTGTACCACATATGAAAGTGATTCTTCACTATGTTCGGTTGCGGTGGAGGTGTTAGAGGTTTGGTCAAGAGCATTAATATGTTGTCTGGACAAAGCGTCGGCAACAAGATTTTCTTTACCCGGTTTGTAAAAAAAGGTAGGCGAGAATTCCTCTATGAAAGCTCGCCATCTTTTAATTTTCGCATTTGGGTTTCTGTCCGATATGGCGAATGTCAAGGGCTGGTGGTCTGTGTAAATATTCAACTTCCGAGCTCCATATAGGTAATTTCGTAATTTTTTAATTGCCCAAACTATCGCCAGAAGCTCACGCTCGTTGGTAGCGTAGTGTTCTTCGGTTGTAGATAGCGTTCGCGAAACCATAGTAATAGGTCTGCCATTCTGGGAAAGAACGGCTCCTATGGCAAATGATGAGGCGTCGGTTGTAAGGTCGAAAGGTTGTTGAAAGTCGGGGTATAGGAGCAAAACGTCTTCTGAGGCTAAAATCCTTTTAAGTTTGTCGAAAGCTTGAAGTGCTTCATCGTCTAGTTGAATTATAATATTTTTTGACTGATTTGCACGTATGTGGCCGTTATCACCACGAAGATACTTTGTCATTGGCTTAGCAATTTGGGCGTAATCCTTGACGAAGCGTCTGTAATACCCGGATAATCCAAGGAAAGATCTTAACGCACGAAGTGTCTTAGGTGTTTCGTAGTTAACTATGTCCTTTACTTTCTCGGCACAAGTTCGTATTCCTTGGGAGGATACCGTGAATCCTAGGAATTCTACTTCCGTTTTAAAAAATGTTGACTTCTCCCGAGAGACCCTCATATTTGCATTATATAGCTTTGTTAAGATTTTTTTGATATCTAGAGCATGCTGTTCTTTCGTACGGGAAAAAATTATCACATCATCGATGTAGACATGACAGCATTTTCCTATATCCTCTCTAAGAATGTCGTCGATGGTCCTCTGAAAAATGCTCGGTGCATTCTTTAGACCGAAAGGGAGGCGACAAAATTCGTATTTACCGTTATTCACGGCAAAAGCTGTTTTTTCCCTGTCATGCTCTGCCAGTTTTATCTGGTGGAATCCCGATTTTAAATCGAGGGTTGTGAAAAATACTGAGTTCCCTAGGTGAGACAAAATAATTGAAGTGTCCGGGATGGGGTATTTGTCGCAAATTGTTTTTTCATTCAGTTTGCGGAAATCAATAACTAAACGCATTTTTCGTCTGCCTGATTCGTCTGTACCCTTTTTGTCTACGATCCATATAGGGTTGTTATAGGGGGATCGTGAGGGTCTTATTATTCCTTTTTCGAGCAGTTCTGCTAATTCGTTATTCACGAACTCAGAGGCAGCCATAGGATAGGGATATGACTTTGCATAGACTGGTTCGTTATTAATTGTTCTGATGGTCGCAACGACATTTGTATTAAAGGGAAGCAAATCGTTAGGGTCTGCGAAAACCCCTGAATGTTGACTTGTAAATGCGGAAATATCTATTACTCCTGGTTCAGGTTGTTGTGAGATATTATTAACGTTCTTGCAATAAAGGTATAACAATAGTTCGTGGTAACCGTCGTAACTTATTACCCCTTTTTTGAGATCTAGGGTGGCATTAATCTCCTTTAGGAAATCAAATCCAATTATACCGTCGAATGTTTGTAAGTCGGGAAGCAAATAAAATATTGAATTCCTATTAAAAAAGTTTATAAGGCATTTGTGAGTAATTTTATTGGCTCCATGTATTGATTTTACGGTAAACGGTTCGTTTACTGGTTTTACTGCTATCAGATCATCTAAGTACCTGATATAATTTTTAGCAGCACCAGTGTCCACTAAAAATTTTAATGTCTTTCCTCCTAAGGTTCTTTCCACGTAAGGGAGGAGGGACATACTCCTAAAAAATTTACTTCGTCTGTTGGATTTTGTTCATTAGGATCCTCGAAAGTGTCATTTGTGGTGTCGTTCTCATACTGAGAGCCATAGTCAAAGTATTCCGGGGATTCATCCCGGTTCGGTTCCTGTGACAAATTTGTTTGTTGGTAAAGGTTATTAATTCGTTGCTGCTTTGCCGTATGTTGTTGGTCGGATTCATACGGCCTCTTGTGAGCTGGAGTAAAATTCGGGGAATTGTTTGTTAATATAGGTGCTCGGTTTTGGATGCGGTTATTAATGTTTGCAGGTGGTGCAAATCTATTGTTCTGTTGGTGGGAGTTAATTTGATTATTGGGCCTATTGTGACGGAAACGAGAGGAGGAGTCCACCTCCATTGGAATAGGTTTAGGAAGAATTGGGTGACGGGCCTGAAATGGTTGTGGTTGGGAGCGGCGGTAGTGCGGAGAATTCGAGAACCCGTAGTGTTCCGTTTGTTGATCCCTATTTCTATTAAACGATGTTGCAAACACGTATCGAGCTTGGTTGGACTCGAGCTCTTGGGCCAACGCTAGTGCTGAAGGCATATCTATTGGCTTAGATGAAAACAAAATATCACACATTGGTTTGCGTAATCCAGATATAAATGTTCTAAGCGCATCTTGTCTGTATTTTGTGCACAGAGAATTAATTAAGCATTTGTCGCCGTCATGTGCCATAATCACTTTGTTGATGATAAGTGTGAGCTTGCGCTCAACTTCATCATAAAACTGACAAATATTTTGTCCACCCTGCCGTAAAGTGGACATTTCCTGTTCCAAAATGTGAACTGGTTTTTTGTCAGCATAGGTGAAATCTAACCGAGCAATAATAGCCCTAAAATTGAGTACCGTATTAAACGAAGAAAGAACCGAATCGGCAGATCCGGTAATTTTATTACGGATTATAGCCACGGCTTGGTAGTGCTTTGACGTACCCTCAAATGACTCAAACAGCTTGTATGCTGTAAACGCGGCTTGTCGCCATGAGATGTATCGTATCTGCTCGCCGTTAAATTCGGGCAAAGATTTTATTAAATCTAACGATTCCTCACAAGGCGTCACCTCTGGGTCTATAGTTATTTCCTTATATTCCTCAACCTGCGTAGGAGATTCTATTCGTTCAAGTCTGGATGTCAGTTCGTCAACTGTTGTTTGAAAGTCCTGTTTCACCTGGCTAGTGGCAGCTGCAATTGCGGTGTTTAACAGTGCCTGCAGTGTTTGTGCGTCCATTATAGATTGGTTAATAAGTTGGGTACCAAGAGAAAAAATTTTTTATTACAGATATTAATTGGGCTTTAATATTAAAAAAAATTTTAATAAGGATTTTTTTTTTTTAAGTGAATATGCTTAAATCTTGAATATTTTTAATTAACTTGAGACTACTATTTTTACTTTAATTACAATTAATAGTTTTTTTGTTCGGAATTTTCATTGAATCCTTCGATTTAAGAAATTAATGTCTCTGATTAAATTTACAATGGATCTTATCATGTATAATTTCTAATGCTAAATCTTTTAAACAAATTAAAAATCTTATGTAGAGACTTTGTCCAATAGCTGAACGCTTACAATAATCTGGCAGCTTCCATGTTAAAATTTGGTGCAGCAACGTTAAAATTTTCCTTGTAATCCAATGTAATTATTTTTTCCAGATGAGTTTACCACAGATACGGTAAGTTTTTATAATTTTTAGTTATTCACATTTATGCTTGTTTTTTTCTTTAAAATTATTTCTAGCACTTTCAGTGTATGATAGGTTCAGTTTTTTAAAAAATTTAAGCTTGTTGACATATTTTGTCTCATATGTTTTCACTATGTGAAACTTTTCACAGGTGAGTCCGAACTCACGGCCACTTTTATTTTTCTTTTAAAATAAAGAACTTTTTTTGTGGCCCCACGTTGGGCGCCAGTTAAAATGAATGTAATGGTTTTGATTTTTAAAAACAAATTCTTTATTATCGGCACTATGTGCCGGTGTTTCTATTTTATAACGTCGAGTAAGACTAACTAATACAAGAAATAAATTGAACTTAAAATACCCAAAACTACTGCTTGTTATTTTAGCTTATTTTTACTATTGCTTTGCTCTTCCCGCTGTTGCTGACATCGTCGCTACCTGCGTGCTATTATTATTGTCGTCGCTGGTATTGTTGTTGTGATTGCCATTATTGTAGTCACTGCACTGTGTGCTATTTTTGTTGTCGTCGCTGTTATTGTTGTTGTGATTGCCATTATTGTAGTCGCTGCACTGTGTGCTATTGTTGTTGTTGTTGTTATTGCTGCTATTGCTTTGACTCCGCTGTTGATGTTGTTGTTTGGTGCTAACTCAGCGTTTGTCAGTGTGGGAACGTTATGCGCGACAGAATCGCGAAAACGTCACGTACCGTACTCGAATTACAATTAGAGCGGATGCGTGTGTTAACTTATATTAATGTTCAATGTTTATTGTTTTGCAGTGCTTGTGTAATTTTGTAAAATCAAATTTAAATTTTTCTATATGTTTTATTAACTATATGTAAGAATTGTGTTTTGAATATTTGTAAACATATGGTCATAATTGATTTTTGTTTAGTTTTCAAATAAATTGACATCCCCTGAAGAAGTAGAAAAGTTACCTACGAAACGTCGGGAAAATAATGTTAAAGAAAAATTTTTTAATTTAACATTGAAATTCAAATTGACCAAAACAACCCAAACACACACATTTATAGGGAAACAAAAAAGAATTTGTCGACAGATTATTTGTCATAAATCGTTACTGTTTAAATGACCGAAACGTTTATGCCAAGCAATAAAAATATTGTCCGCTTTTTTTAAGGCGTTTACACTCTCTTCATTTTTTAAAGGAAAAACTTCAACATAAAATGTTCCTTTAATTTCTTTTGTGTTGAAAATTTTCTGTTTTTGTTCTGATATCACGTTCGCGTATTTTGCAGAGAATTTTATATCGTTACCGTTTTTAATTATTTTTGATACCGAAAAGAAACTTGAGTGCAAGCCGGGCACAAACAACGTATTTTTAAGTTCAATTTAACTATTTTTTGTTAAGATTTTTACGTTTCCAATACCTTGCGCGAGTAATAGTTGAGGAAAAACAGACAACAAAACTTTTCTTCTTGAATGCCAAAACTGATCTGGGGCCAAATCGCCGCATCCGTGAACGTAACGGCTTTCGTATGAGAAAAAATTAATCGTATGAGAATCTCATGAGATTAATTTCGTATCTTGAGATTAATTTCGTATCTTATGAGATTCTCATACGATTAATTTTTTCACATACGAAAGCCGTTACGTTCACGGATGCGGCGATTCGGCCCCAGGTTTTATTATAAAAATTGTTCTCTTACACTACAACTTTAAAAAATTCTACTGTAATACATTCTAAAGAAATGCGTATTATGAATACATATGTATTATGATATGTATATATAATATACGTTTCAAATAATTAATTTTAATAAATTTTATATTTTAATACTAACATACGTTTGCTTATGACATACCTTCCAAAAAATGTACGTTGATAATTTTAAGTGTCACCTAAATTTAATGGGCGCAACAATATTTTAAAACACATAGCTAAACGGTGGCGTCCGTGCGTGGCCTCCATGTCAACGAACCTGGAGACCCAGGTTCGAACCTCAGCAGCGACAGAAAATTATTTGAATTAAAATCAACACATTCATGCACTTGCAAAAAGCAACAAATTGGGTTGCCGTCGATGATGGTGAAGCTAACATGTTCGCTTTTGTTGTTGTTAATGTATTTTGTTGTTTTTTTTTTAATCAGGCGATTATCTTTCTTAATTAAGCTTTGGCCCTTATATTTATTTTGCTGATTAGGCCTGCTTTAAACTTTCTGGAGCTATATAAAATGAAGAATATAATTATCGTTCCCATGAATAGTATTCCTCCGATAGTTATGATGAGTTCTCGTTTTGTGGTTGATTTCAAGTTGTTTATGGCAATTCTATTTTCGATGTTGAGGTTGTTGATTTTGTGGAAGTTTAATCTTTCGACGGTGTAGTTGGTGTAAATTGGTATGTGTTCAGTTGGTATTAGATGTATTTCGTCCCATAAGATATTTGGATTGCTCTGGTATATTATATTGTTTATTTCCACTTTACAGTTTTCGAAGTGTAGCAGAATATTTCCGGATACTGAGTGTGAAGCGAAGTTGCAAGTCCAGTTAACTAATGTTGTTGGGATGTTCAGCGTTAATATGTAGTTATGTTCAAGTTGTAAGATGTTTGATATTTTACCGATATCGTTGGTGACGCAATGAGCTGGTTTTCCTTCTTGCGACTGAATAATTCGTCCTAAGCAGGTTGATTTTGTGATGTCTCCTTGTTGTTTCTTCTCTGCAATGTTAGCGAAATGATTGTTTAACAAGTCAATGTTGTAATTGATTTGTGCGAGATGTTGTGTCTGAAGAAGAATTCTTCATTGATTTGAATTCTGTTGGTGTTCTGGTATTGAATTTTGTTGACAAAATATTCCATTTTTTGTTGTTGATTGCTTATATGATTAGGAATATTTGTAAATCTTTGCATCATAATTGAGTTTAATTTTATTTGGCTGTTTATATTCTGTTGAATATTTGTTTGTTCGGATTGTAAGTCTTTAATTTGTTCGTTTAAAATTTTTGCATCATTTGCGTCCATGTTGCCAGTGATAAACTTAACTACTGTGCCTAGTCCATTTATTATTCCTCTCCGTTTTCTTGCATGTGGAGTTAGTGAATCTAATTTATTTTGGACTTCTTTAAGTTTAAGTTTTGTTATTAATGTCGCGTCTTTATCACTATATAATTTTTCTAAAGTTGTAATTAATTAAAGTTGTTCATTAAGTTTTTGAATTTCCATTTTCTGCCTGGATGCTGTCATAAGCCTATAAGTACATAACTATTATAACTTCCTATCTATAATATCCTAATTAAAATTTTTAAAGTTTTATTGATAGTTTCGCTAATTAGTTTTCTTTTTCCTTTTTATTCTAGATTTATGGATTTTTGTATTTCTGTCGGATATTATCGTTACTTTATTGTTTTACTTAACTTTAAGTTTTAAGAATCTTGGTGTCATTTTATTTCTGCGACACTCTTTTTTAAAAACTGTTTCGTTGATTTCGTTACTTCGTTTAGGACTTTGCCTTGTTTAATTTTTTGATATTCTCATTAGTGATGCTGTCTAGTTCACTTTTTATCTTAAGATATAAAACTGCTTGAAATTCATTTAATTTTTTCAAATATTCATGTTCGTTAAGCTGTCTTCGGTTCTGACGAAAATCATAAAACTATGATTGAAGTCTTGTGTAAGCAACGCTCTGGACTTTAGTCGTTAATTTTAACGCAAGAAGTCTTAATGAATTTAAGATGGACTGCGTTAAATATGTATTTGAAAATTCCTTCGTGGATATAATTTGCGTGTCTGAAACTTGGTTTAATGATGTTGATAATTCTTTTTTATATATCAATAATTGTAATTTGTTTCGACACGACAGGTTAAATAAGAAAGGCGGTGGTGTTGCAATATATTGTAAAAAATTTTTTGATATTAAAGTGCTCAATAAAGCAAGTGGTTCAGATATTGAATATCTGAATGTTGAAATTTTTAATAATAGTACTAAAGTCTTTCTTTCATGCGTGTACAACACTAATCGCAACTGCAGCCTAGAACCTTTACTTGAAGATATCTTTTATATGCCATCGACTTTCAACATTTTCTTTTTGTGTGGTGATTTTAATCTAAATATTCTCTCAAACTACAATCTCTGCTTAAATTGAATTAATAATTTTACTCAAGTGGGTCTTAATGCAGTTAATTCAACTTCTCCAACTAGGTTTGCTAACAATGCCTCTCCAAGCGTATGGATAATTTTGTTGTTTCTGATCTGAAGTCAGTATTGCTTTTTGACCAATTGTCATTTATATCGGATCATGATTTAATATTCTACACACTGCATATCAATCTTTCTTCACCTGCTTCGGATATTACTTTCCTTTTCGTAATTTTAAGAGTACTGATTATGGATCCCTGTTTGATAGTTTGACTCTTATTAAGTGGACTGACTGTTTCTGAGCTCAGTTGATGGTAAATTACACTACATTATTGAAAAGATATCTGATATTTTCGAAGCTTATGTTCCACTTTGTACGCGTCGAGTCACCAATCCGTCCTGCCCATGGCTTACCTCCTCCGTCAAAATGGCTCTTAAAAAACGCAATAAAACATAGCAGGTTGAAACGTAACCCAACCGTACCAAACTGAGAGGCATTCAAAATATCAAGGAACGAAGCTACCTCAGCTGTTAAGTTGTCTAAAAAACAATTTTATTTGTCCAAGCTCTGTCCCACGTTACCATCTAAAAAGTTGTGGAACAATTTAAAAGGTATTTGCAATAAAAAGGTCGAATAGTGCTCAATTGATCCCAATCTTCTCAATAATTTTTTCACTGCAAGCACGATATCTGATGAAGCTTTTGAAACTATTAATAACAATAACCCCGCCAACAACTTTTCTACTTTGTTTGATTTTAACGCGGTTAGTGAAGTGGATGTCGCTCGCTGCCTAACAAAAATCAAGTCAAATGCTTCCGGAGAATATGGAATCTCCCTAAAGTTTGTCAAACTCATACTGCCATATGTACTTATTCGGCTTGCGCACATAATCAATCACATATTTGCTACCTCGTGCTATCCTACTATCGGGAAGGTGGCAGCTATTACCCCAATCGGTTAAAAAAAATGAACGCGTCTTATCCTTCTGACTTCCGTCCAATTAGTGTGCTGTCTTCAATTTCGAAGGTCTGTGAATCTCTAATGGCTAAGCAGATATCAAACCACATAAACTCACTCAGTCTAATGTCGGGTCTACAGTCCAGGTTCTGCCGCGGACATAGTGGCTCCTCTGCTCTCGTTAAAGTCTCGGAAGACGTAAGAATACCCTTTGATATGGGACACTTGACTTTACTCTGCTTGTTGGACTTTTCCAAAGCTTTTGATACAGTGAACCATGACATTTTGTGTAAAAAACTCAAAGTCAATTTTAGCTTCTCTGATGCATCAGTTCGTCTTTTAAATACTTATTTAAGCAGGAGGACACAGAGAGTTAAAGCTTGAAATATTCTTTCTATATTTCTGAATACTACCAGTGGAGTTCCTCAAGGTTCGGTTTTAGGCCCTCTTCTGTTCTCAATGTTCATCAATGACAATTTCGATAAATGCAATAATGTTACAATGCATGCGTACGCTGATGACCTGCAATTATATTTGTTGTTTCGGCCAAAACGTATTACTTTTAAATTTTTTATATATATTTTTTCTTATTTCATATCTAACAACTCGAATTAGTACTGTATTGATTAGTCAGCCCTGAACAAATTGTTTTCTTTTTTTTTATTCGTTAAGTTAGCACACTAAATTTTTGCTCTCTTTGAATTCAGCAAATCTGAACAAAATGTCTTTATTTTTATACTTTAATTTAATACACAAATTATTGCTCTCTTTAAATTCCGCACAACAAGCGGTAATCTTATTCCTTTTACTGTATATTCTATGTAGCTTACGAAAATTTTGTAAATTAGAAGAAATCATTAAACAAGTTGAAGTGAACCCTTTGGGTTGTTTCATTTCCAATCACAAAAAAGCTTGTGATTTATCATTGAAGCCCGAGCAGGGACTTTTACGGTATTTTAGTACGAGTTTCAAGTTGGCATTTAATTAAAGCTTTTAGTAATTTTTTATTAATAAAATTATTAGAAGTTAAAGTTCAGTAACTAATATAATATAGTTTACTACGTATATAATTTACGAACATTTTTAATCTTGACGATTCTTGCACGATGAAGTCGAACCACGAGGACTAAGTGAATATAAAGGCTAAATCATTGTAAGCTTTTATCAGTTTACCACGTTATTTTTATTGTTCTTATTTGGTTCTTCGCGATTCGACATAAGTGTTAACCTAAAATATATAATTTAGAGATTGCGTAATCTCCACGTGGGCATTACATAACATACGATGCCGCCAAAAAAGAAAAGTTCAGATTTTTACCCAACTCGGCAAAATCTGATTAACTCACTCGAACGAATAAAAAGTATAATATTTAAAAACCATTTGTCAATGACGATTTCAGAATTAGAAACACGCCTGAGTTTGGTTGAAGCTAATTTTTCTCAATTACTTTCCCATCAAGTTGAGATTGAACAAGTTGGAGACGAGCATGATTTAAAAAAACGACAAGTTTTTGAAGAGCTCTGCTGTGAAATAAAATCAAAAATTACAAGCGCTATTGCGCAACACAATAGCCGAAGCTCTAATTCGTTCAATAGTACACATCAGTTAACCTTCAATCCAAGCTCCAGTGGGTGTAATTCGAGGTCAACTAAACTACCAAAGTTGCAAGTTCTGACATTTTCTGGCTTAGGGCCTATTCCGTTACGCATGGTTGACTCATTGGAATTAACGGCTCAAAACTATTCACATGCTTTAGAATTGCTCCGAAACCGTTTTGATAATAGAGCAATAATATTCCAAGCCCATATAAAAGAGCTCGGAATACCACGCAGTCTTCGACCTTGCTCTTCTAACCTTCGGGAAATGGTTGACACAGTTAATTCACATCTTCGATAGCTCAAGTCTTTAGGAAGTACCGAGCAAATAACAAACGTAATGTTCTTCTATCTTATTCGTTCTAAAGTAGATGAAGAAACATTAATAAAGTGGGAAATATGATTTTGACAATCAGTCGCTTGCAACATAGGATATTTTTTCGAAATTTTTAGCAAATCGATGCTTAGCATTGGAGAGCCGTGAAATTAATTGTAAGTCAACATCAGTGCGCACCGATATTACACGGTACAACAATAACAAGGAAGCTGATAAGCATTTATCGTTCACGAAATCTAATTCATTGTCTGCCATTAGAAAAACCGATGAGAATCAGTGCGTAAGTTGCGAAGGTTCTCATTTATTAAAATTTTGCGATACCTTTTTAAGTCTTACACCAATTCTGCGATATTTTGAAGCAAAAAAGCTTTCCGTTTGTATGCTGTGTCTTCAAAAAAGTCACACTGTAAGAGATTGCAAGGCAAACCGATGTGAGAGCTATCAGGGGCTGCATCATGATCTCTTACTCAGAGAATTAAAAAAAGAAGCAATGAATGAAGCTATAATAGAACCCGGCCCTTCAACTTCGGCAATGTCGTCTCTTAATGCTGCTCTGCTCCCTTCATATGCAATAAATTTCTTATCGACAGTTGTACTTTTTGTGGAAAATAAACAGGGTCATCTTATAAAATGCCGTGCTCTCTTAGATTCAGGAAGCCAGCTTAACTTTATCACATAAGAGTTAGCGTCAAATTTAAAGTTAATGTCAACCCCGCAAATGTTGTGTTTCGTGGTATAGGCGATTCTAAAACCAACATAAAAGGCAAGGCATCGACTCGTATTTGGTCGAGGTTTACCAGTTTGTCTGACAAATTAGATTTCATGGTAATGCCAGACATAACAAAATATTCTCTTAATAACGGTGTTAAAATTGAACACCGGGAAATTCCTCGTAATATTCAATTGGCTGACACAGAGTTTAGTAAGGTACACAAAATCGATATGCTCTTGGGTGTTTCCATATTCTACAAAGTTTTGTCTGTTGGCCAAATAAGTCTCGGCGAAAACTTCCCAGTTCTGAAAAAATCCTTGTTAGGGTGGAATGTTGCAGGTGAGTATAAACACTACTCCGTAAATACGGCAAACTTAAACTTAGCTATGATAAGTAGTTCAGTAGAGCATGAGGCTAAGCTAACAGAATTAGTGGAGAAATTTTGGAAGAGCGAAGATGACTTAGATGTTGTTGTGGGTTTAACTCTAGAAGAATAATTATGTGCAGATTATTTCATAAAAACTGTAAGACGCACAGATTCGGGACGATTTATGGTGCGGCTACCATTTAAAGACTCCGGAAACTATGTTGGAGACTCGTATCAAATAGCATTTAAACGATTTTTAAATCTTGAACAAAGGTTAAATAAAAATTGTGTCCTAAAATCCGAGTAACAGCATTTATAGAAGAATACCAGACTTTAGGCCATCTTGAAGAATTGAATAACACTGGAACCATTTCGCAAATAAAATACTTCATGCCGCACCATCCGGTCTTTAGGTCTAATAGCATTTCGACAAAACTACGTGTTGTCTTTGACGCATCATGTAAATCAAGCTTCGGTTATTTATTGAATGATAATTTAAGAGTCGGGCCGAAAATTCAACCTGATCTGTTTGACATATTAATTAGGTTTAGATGCAACAAGTATGCTATAACAGCAGATATCTCCAAAATGTATAGGCAGATTCTAATAGACAAGGACGATAATAACTGGCAATGCATATTATGGCGAGACCAAATTAATCAAGATATAAGGTTCTTACGCCTAAAAACAGTTACTTATGGAACGAGCTCTGCACCCTTTTTAGCAGTTCGTTGCCTTAAATGCTTAGCGGAAAAGTATAGTTCAGATCATAAAATTGGGAGTCGTGTCTTAATAGAAAATTTTTATATGGACGATAAGCTAGCTGGCGCTGACACTTTAACAGAACTAATAACTTTAAAAAATGAAGTAACAGCCCACTTATCTCTTGGAAAATTTGACTTACATAAATGGCGACCAAACCACCTTGACTTATTAAGCGAGGACTTAAATCAAAACCGCGAAATGGTTCAAATGAAAACGCAAGACACCTTTCATCATTCTGTGGAAACCTTTCATCATTCATCTCCGATAAAATTAGCAAACGGATAGTTCTATCCGAGCTGGCTTAGTTTTTTGATCCTTTAGGACTAATTAACCCTGTTAGAGTTTTGGGAAAAATATTTATGCAAATTTTGTGGTCTCTAAAGTTGGAGTGGAACGACTCACTTCCTCAGGACTTACATTGCCAATGGAAAAAATATAGAAGTCAACTATGTGCTGTTTCTCACATAGAGTTCCCTCGGTCAATTATATGCTGTCGGAAGGCAAGTTTAGTAGAGCTGTATGGATTTTCAGATGCCTCTAACAGAGCCTTCGGTTGTGTAGTTTATGCAAGAGCTGTTGATCCATTGGGCAACATTTCTGTTGAACTCTTACTTACTTACTTACTTTATTTATCTGGCGCTTACAACCGTAAGTCGGTTTTGGCCTCGTATAAGAAATTGCGCCAGCCATTTCTGTTTTGCGCTTGCTAGTGCCAGTTGGAAACACCAAGCGTGGTCAGGTTATCCAACACCTGATCCTTCCAACGAAGATGTGGACGTCCTCTTCTGCGTTTACCACCACCGCACACAGAATCGAATATTTTTTCGCTGGAGCGTCGTTTTCCATTTGCTCAACATGACCTAGCCAGCGGAGCCACTCGATTTTAATGCGCTTAACTATGTCGATGTCAGCGTACAGCTCATACAACTCCTGGTTTCATCGAATTCGGTACTCGCCATTGACGCAGATTGGACCGAAGATTTTACGAAGGATCTTTCTCTCGAACGCTCCCAAAGTCTTTTCATCAGAACTGCTCAAAGTCCGGGTTTGTGCTGCATATAATAGGACGGGCATGATTAATGACTTATAGAGCGTGAGTTTTGTTCGT
Source organism: Pherbina coryleti (assembly GCA_943735915.1). NCBI lineage: Eukaryota > Metazoa > Arthropoda > Insecta > Diptera > Sciomyzidae > Pherbina > Pherbina coryleti. The sequence continues at coordinate 103,968,432 of OX030948.1, read as the reverse complement.
CGAGAGAGGGCTCTGCTTCTCAATCGCCTACTCAGCCCAAAGTTACACCTGTTGGCAAGAGTTATCTTTCGTTTTATCTCAATACTGACATCGTTGAAAGAGTTTATGCTGGATTCCAGGTAAATGAAGTCCTTAACAACCTCGAAGGAGATGTTGTCAACAGTGACGTGGTTTCCAAGACGCTGGGACTGTTTATTTGTTGACAGTAGGAATTTCGTTTTATCTGCGTTCACTGCAAGACCCGTTCGACTCGACTCTTTCGCTAGTCTGCAGAATGCTGCACTGACTTTGCGCGTATTATGCCTAATGATATCGATATCATCAGCATACGCCAGCAACATAATACTTTTGTAGAATATCGTGCCACTGCATCTCAAATCAGCAGCTCGGATGATCTTCTTCATCATTAGGTTGAAAAAGTCGCACGATAATTAATCACCTTGTCTGAAACCTCATTTGGTATCAAATGGAGGAGTGAGATCCTTCCCGATCTTAACTGTGCTGCTGGTCTTGCTCAGTGTCATTCTGCAAAGACGGATGAGCTGTGTAGGAATACCAAATTTAGACATGGTGGAGTAAAGATTATTCCTTATTGGACTGTCGAAGGCGGCTTTGTAATCGACAAAAAGAAAAGGTGTGTGTCGATTTGTTTTTCTAGGGTCTTCTCCAAGATTTGTCGTAGTGTAAATATCTGGTCTATGGTGGATTTGCCAGGTCTGAAGCCACACTGATAAGGCCCAATCAGCTGGTTTACGATGGGCTTCAGTCTTTCACATAATACGCTCGACAGGACCTTATATGCGATATTAAGAAGGCTTATCCCACGGTAGTTGGCGCAAATTGTGGGATCGCCTTTCTTCTGGATTGGGCAGAGCACACTGAGATTCCAATCGTTTGGAATGCATTCTTCCGACCATATTCTGCATAGAAGCTCATGAATTCATTTAAATAGAGGTTCGCCTCAATTCTCAATTCTTGAAGAGCTCAGCAGGTAAGCCATCAGCTCCTGCGGCTTTGTTATTTTTAAGCCGAGCTATAGCTTTCTAGACTTCACTATGGTCGGGCAGCGGAACTTCTGTTGACCTCATAAGTTAAAAATCTCGCATTAAACCGCTTAAATCATGCTCTTTGTCCCGTTTATAGCTTCAAGCAGCCCTTCTATTAGCTCAATTTGTAAAAAGAATCAGATCATGTCTCTCAACCTGCGTTCAAAACGTGTAGTTTGGTCTGTTTCAACCATAGTCTTAAATTGGATAGCATCACCGGCAGCACGGTGGTCTACATTTGTGGCCAATCGAGTGGCTTAAATTCAAGAACTTTCAAAAAGTTGTTGTTGGCTTAAAATTGACACCAAAATTAATCCGGCAGACATAGTCTCACGGGGTATGATGCCTGAAAAAGGGCCGTAGCCGCTTCTCAGCTATGGAAAAAGGGGCCTGATTTTTTAAGCACTCCAATAGAGGAATGGCCTTCTCAAAGATCACTTGTGACATCCATTGACAATCCATTAGAAGAACGGAAAGTAACTTTTAGCTTTACCGCTGCAGAGAATCTTCCATACGAGGACAGAGTTGTAAAGTACTATTGGGCTCATTGAAGATCTGTGTGTCATAATTAATGAAGATTTAGAAATTATAGCAGATTGGGCTAAAGCAAATAAACTTAAACTAAACCCTCTTAAATCTTACGTTTTACCGATTACTAAAACACCTTTCACAAAGTTACATTTTCCCCCAACTCTCTTCAACGACGTTGAGTTGAAAGTTCTAAAGTAAGGCTTTTAATCTCTGGTTTCAAATAAATAGTGCCCTGTCCTGTGAGGACCACATAAATTCCTGAGTCAGCAAAATCAGTTTTAAGAAATCTTAGAATGACTGCATCGCTAGTTCCCGTTGAAACGAGACGTAAACTTGTCCTACAACTGTTGATGCCAATTATTACTTTTTCGGAAGTCGTCTATAGCAATCTTGATTCACGGTCATCCCACAAGTTGATAGTTGCTCTGAATAACGCTGCCCGTTATGTATACGAAGAAGTTTGACCATGTATCGTTCTTCCGCACTAAACTACTTGGACGATGCCTACTTCGTTATCTGGAAGCAAGAAATTGTATTTTTTTGCATTCGTTGTTGTTGTTGTCTCAATGGCTTAGGGGGTGCCAATGTTACTATCATCGTTGGTGGTAACGTAAATCGCGTATACCGTTTGACCAGATGCCATTACAATGTTTTCTTCACACTTTCTAATTGACACAAAGAATTTTTTGTCTTTGCATATGTGTCTGCTATCAAGAATCCAACTCTCTGCTTTATTTTGTAAATTCTCTTCGATGACATTGAAAACTACTTTTGATGCATTTATTTCTGTTCTTTCATTTCTGCACTGAGCTCAAATGTGGCCGTACTTACCACATGCATGACATTTTATGCTATTTATTTTGTTTGATCTTCTCTTTACAAATACATTCGTTTGCTCATTTGTTGTCAACGATGCCTCTATGTCAACGATTCTGGAGACCTGGTTTCGAACCCCAGCAGCGACAGAAAACTATTTGAATTAAAATGATTTGTTGCACGGCCGCCACCTCTCTGCAGACAATGGCAAACCTCAGAGAGTAATAAAAATGCCATGTAAAGCTTCTTGAGAACAAGAACATTCCGTTCTTCGCCATTCAGAGTCGGCGTTAAACCTGTAGGTCCGGTTCTCGGTCAATTGTGTACAAACTTAATAACACGCACAACACAATTGATCATAAGAAGCTAGGTCGAAGTCCTTTCATGGGCTGAAATGACCAGTTATTTATTTTTTTTTTAATTCTGAGGGTTTAACACTGAGTAAAACTGTCGCCAATGGTTTCTGATCAGCGATTTTCCAAACAATTTTAGGGTCCTCGTCAGTAAGGCAACTTTCACTTAGTGGACTTCAGTAGTCCAACGTGATCAGTAAAGATTTCACCTGGATCGTCCACGTAGCGTAATTCTCACCATTTATTTTTCTATCTGTCCGACATAATTTATAAATTTGTAAGTTTTAAATTACCTCACAATTTCATTACGGTTTTGATTTTTTAATTTGAGCTTTACACGATTGAACAAAAAACACATGCGCGACATAAGCCCATAACCTTTGTTGTAGAGAAAAACGCAGCACGACCATTCAGTTTCAATTCGTTTATTCAACTAACTTTAAGAAATATGATGATGTACATGGATGAGTATGTGGCAACTCTTTTTCAAAATTTAAATTTCGTCGTTACGAAACTACAAAACTTCAAAACTTCGTGTTGTTTTCAACTTACTTCTGCATATGCAAACATACTCACGAACAACCAGCAGAAAGCAAACATACTGACACACAAGCAAACACACTAACGCATATGTAACAAGACGAAGAAAAAATAGATACCGAAAGTTAGTGAGTTCTTGCATCAGTTTTAAAGCGCACGCATTTCACGAATTCTTCATACCTTATAAAATTGATATTTTTATTATATAAAGTTAATTGTTTTAATTTAAAAACACTGCGTTTATGTACGATTGTTTAATCATATATGGACAATATCCTAAAAATTGGTGACCCCGCGAATAGTCAAATGAACAACAGCATAAATCGAAGCACTAGCACTCCGCTGAACATTTTTTTAATCTTTTAATTTTGTCTGCAAACGTTTACTGCTCCCTGCAACTCTATGAGCGTCTCGAAGTTTCGCCGCAGTACACAGCAAGCACTTTACGAACATTGGGCTAAGCTGTGCTGCAACGTGCGCAGCTTAGTAAGCATCACTCGAACAATCTCGAAACTTTCGGCAGCTTGCGCAGTGTACTCAAGGCCACGCATTCAAAATCATGCCCAACGAACAAGAAAGCGTTCCAAATATGCACGACCACTCCAGCGAGGGGCAACAAAATATAAATGTTTTAATGAAAGACAAAACTGAAGTAGCTAGTGTTGATAACTATCGTGCGCGAGCACCCTTTCCGGTGGTTAGCGAGTTGTCAGACGCCGGCATCACACTATTTTTCATGCGGTTGGAAGCAAGGCATCAGCTCTATTAGCAATTTGAAAAAATACGACCAAGAGCAATTTAACGCAGTCGTAACTAACATGGGAACTACCTGAGAACGATAGGTACGCTCACCTCAAGGCAGCTATCATCAGCAGGTTCGCGGAACTCACAACCTTTCGGTTGGACCGACTTTCCAGGGGCATACAGCTCGGTGACAACAGACCAAACCATCTACTTAATCTTTTACAGCACACCAACGCAACGAATGACGAACGCATCGTGAAAGGATTTTGGATCCAACGGCTGCCACCTCAGGCGTGTGCTGTTGTCGCAGGTATAGACGAAAGCCAACCAAATATCAACAACCTCGCACTAGCTGCTGATGCAATCACCGAGGCTCTGAAAACCACTTCGATTGATTCGATATCAACTAATGCCGATTCGTTAGGTGCTGTTACAGCACTATCATCAAAGCAACCACTTGCAGATGACAATTTTTCACGGCTGGAAAAACATATCGACAATCTGGACTCTAAGACCGATAGGATCAAAAAGAAAACCGGTCAATTAATGAATAGCCGTGGGCGTTCTCAATCTCGTGATGAGTCCAAGCAACGCGATCGTCCTAATGTACCCTCAATCACCTCAAAATATACCCTCAAAATCATCCACTTGTTGGTATCACGGTAAATTTGGTGTCAATGCACAAAGATGCAACAAGCCATGCGACTTCACACTCAAAAGGAGCCGTTTAATCGACGCAGATCGTAAAACATGGCATCTGCAAAATTGTCGTAGCGCCGAAAATCACCACTTTTGATGCAGCAGACCCATTCGCTCACATCCTTCGAGAGTGCAAGGACATCACGCAGTTGAATCGTTACTCACCGAAATCAACAACAATTTCTGTCACCCACTGCATTGAGACGACAGGACCACCTGTGTTTGCAAAACCTAGAAGGCTACCTCCAGACAAGCTAAAAGCTGCGCGCGAAGAATTCAAATATCTAATGAGTATTGGAATATGCCGTCCATCGAAGAGCATCTACGCTTCACCGCTCCATATGGTAAAAAAAGCCAATGGATCATGGTGACCGTACGGCAATTACCGTGCTTTGAATGCACAGACAACGCCATATCGATATTCACTACCACATTTGCAGGGTTCCACCTATATTTTGCATGGTAAGAAAATTTTTAAGACCATCGATCTGAACCGTGCGTATCACCAAATTCTAATCGAGGAAAGAGATGTCGCAAAAATGGCGATAACAACACCTTTCGGGTTCTTCGATTTTACCCACATGACCTTTGGCCTGCAGAATGCGGCCCAAACATTCCAGCGATACATGCACGATGCACTGCGAGGATTGAACTTCGTCTACATCGACATCGTTTTCGTTTACATCGACATGCAGGAGCATAAACAACACCTTCGCTAGGTTTTTGACCGTCTGCCACAGTTTCATTTGTCTATAAACCCACCGAAATACTGCTTCGGGAAATCAACAGTAAAATTTCTTGGCCACACAGTGACCCCTGAAGGTATTACACCACTTGCAGACAAAGTTGATATTATCAAGCGGTTTCCACTGCCTACGCAGGCAAAGCAACTGAAAACTTTTCTCGCCATGGTCAACTTTTATCATCGCTTTTTGCCAGCTGCTGTCAAACATCAGCAACCACTACAGCAACTCATCAATGGTAACAAAAAATGACACTTTGCCAGTACCATGGACCGATTCATGGAAGCAACGCTTCGAAATGTGCAAAAGTGACCTTGCTAACGCGGCTCTTCTAGTTCATTCGTCACCCGATGCAGAATTATCACTCAGCACAGATGCAAGCGACTCCGCAGTTGGCGTTGTTCTTCATGAAACATTTGAAAAAAATCCACAGATGCCCAATGGAAGTACAGCACTTATGACAGTGAGCTAACCACGGTTTTCTTATCTGTGAAACATTTTCGGCACATGATAGAAGGCAGATCGGTTATCATTTGCACGGATCATAAAGCACTTCAATTTGCGTTTATGCAAAAACATGATAAGGCATCTCCTTGTCAAATCCGACAGTTGGACTTCATCGGCCAATTTTCCACAAAAATAATTTTTGTTCCTGGAGCAGTCAACACAACAGCAGACGCGCTTTCTCCAATTAATTGAATTAATTCAGAAGTCATCGATTTTGATATCTTGACAGAGAAACAATCGACATGTGAAGAACTTCAGCGTTTGCTCAACAACAGTGCTACATCACTTCAACGTAAAAAAGTCAACATTCCAAATTCATCAGCACAGGTCGTATGTGATACATCTGGCGCAACAGTACGACCATTCGTTCGTTCTTCGTGTAGAACTTCAGTCAATAAAAAATTGCATGATATCGCACACGGCGCACAGTGATGCGATTGGTACAAGTTAGACGGAAAATATTATTTTGTGGATTTTTTTTTGGTAGTTTCCGTTGTTTTAGGTAAAGGAAAATGCAAAAAAACTATTTCAGAAATTTACAACATACAACTGAAACATAATTTGTGCTATATTGTATATTAGATAAGCGTGGTAGCTGCCATACAACTTAATCACATTTTTCGCTTTAGCTTAGAAATGAGTTAAGCTACGATAACAAAATTAAACGTAGACGTTTTGTATATAATTTGCAAAAATCTAAAAAAATTTCGGTGCGAACAAATGGGCGTGGTAGCTGCCATGCATGTGGACTATATTTTGGTCCATAACAAAGAAATGAGAAAAGCTATGAAATATTTCGATATATAAGCTTTTCTCTGAAAAATAAAGGTCAAGTTGGAAAATGAATCAAATCGGATGAAAACCACGCCTACCCCGCCCACACAAAGTGACTTTATTAAAAAGGTAAAATGTCTTAGAATTCCACAAAAATTAAAAGATGGACTTGAAATTTTGCGTATGAGCTTCGATATTTAATATGCACTCTGAGCATGAAATTCAATGAAATCTGGTGAAAACCACGCCTACCTCCCATACAAAGTGGCTTTATTATATAGGTAAATTGTCTTAGAATTCCACAAAAAAAATAAATAGATGGACTTGAAATTTTGCGTATGAGCATCGATATTTAATATGCACTCTGAGTGTTAAATTCAATGAAATCGGGTTAAAACCACGCCTACTTCCCATACAAAGTGACTTTGAATATACTTTGGTTCAGTCGTGAGGCTATTAATTTCAGTCCAGTCGAAGATCATTGCTTACAGTTATAAATTTAATTTACAATGAATATTAAAAGAACTAGCAGCTTGGGCTACCGGCTTATCAAAATTATAAAAAACAGTTGAAACCTGGTTTTAAAATGAAAATAAATAGCACTTTTATGACCATCAAACAGGTTATAAAACAGGGAAACCGGCCATTTGCGCACCTTGGTACTTTTAGAGCTTAAATAAGACATAATAATGGTTAAATAAAAATATATTTTTGCATATATAAAATGGCCCTTTTTTTATTTTACAAAATATTTTACCAATTTTTGCGTTTTTTTTTTTAAACCTTTTCTAAAATATTTTGGTTTTTATTTAATATATATTACAATATTTTTTTTTAGTTTAAAAATATTTTGTGATGTGTTGAGAATATTCAAACACCACATAAAGTCTAGTCGACCTCAAATTCAATACATTTCATACAAAACAGTCAGGACCTAAGTAGTTTCTACATGCATTTTAGGACCAACAAACAGGTTAAAAAACAACGCAACTGGCCATTTGCGCACCTTAACACTTTTAGAACTTAGATTAGACATAATAATGGTTAAATAAAAAATACATTTTTGTAAATACAAAATGGCCCTTTTTTATTTTCCAAAATATTTTACCAAACGTTCAGTTTTTACGCAGTTATATCGATAAATACCGTTTTATAGCGCAAACATTTTAAAAGATAGGTAATTGAAGATATTTTATTTTAAAAAATCTTATTTTTTTCACAAAGTATGCCAATTTTCAACTCTTTTGGATATTGGGAAATATTTTAAAAAATAATGAAGTATAACTAGAAAACTCATAAGCAAAAATTTAAAAAATCTCATTTTGGGTCAACTTTCAAGAATTTTTGCATTTTTTGTAGAAAGCGCAGGTAAATAAAAAAAATTATTCCTGAGATCAATGGATATTATTTAACAGTTTTATATATTCAGAATGTAAAAATTCGATTTCGACTTTTTTCCGTCTAGCATGCCCTTTCGCATCACTGTGCGGCGTCTTGCGAGCAACAACAACTTTAGTTAAGCAACGTTACGTTTGGCCGCTTATGGGTCACGACATTGCAAAATTCCTCAAACTCTGTCAAAAATGCCAGCGGTAGGGTACGCCAATGCCAAGGTAAGTCGCCACACTAAATCACCATTTGGTACATTTCAGACTTCATCACAACGATGATCGGGCCCCTTCCACCATCTGACGACAATCGTTACTGTCTAACGATCATTGATCGCTTCGCCAGATGGCCGGAAGCTGTGGCTATTAGGGACATCACCGCAGGTACCGTGGCTTGAGCCTTAATACGAAATTGGATCTCAAGGTTTGGCGTACCATCGCGAATAACGACAATTTCGGGACACAATTCGAATCAACACTCTTTGGTGAGCTAGCAAAGATTCTCAGTATCGACCACCTCCGCACTACGCCATACCACCGTCAATCCAATGGCATTATTGAGCGGTGGCACCGGACATTGAAAACATCAATCATGTGCAGCGACCATCTCAATTGGTAAAAAAAAATAGACGGATTGGCCATAATTCTACTCGTGCTATGATCAGCATTTAAGCCAGACATCGGTGTAGCACCCGCACAACTCCTCTACGGCACAATATTACGCTTGCCTGGTGAATTTTTCGCAAAAAGCCAGCAAATCATCCCTCAAACCGAATTCGTCAAGGAATTATGCGGATATATGAGTCAACTTCGACAAAAACCAACAGCTCATCACAACCGAAGCTGCCACTACGTTTGTCCAGAGCTCAAAGACACCAGTCATCTTTTCGTTCGCAACGACACGATGAAACCTGCGCTGCAGCCGCCGTACGACGGTTCATTTGAAGTGAAGCAAAGAAATGATAAATATTTCACCATTCGAATTTCTGGGAAAGACAGCAAAATTTCAGTCGACACACTTAAACCAGCTCATATCGATACAAGCAGCGATAGCACCGCCCCGACTACAATTCCTTTTCGTCAGCATTCACATACAACTACTTTACCCACAGAGCCATTAACGCAGACCGAGATTCCTCGACAAACACAGACTTCATCATCTGAATCTGCAACGCAAGACAGGGTTTCAGTGCCTCAAACTACTCGCAGTGGAAGATCAGTCAGATTTTCTGCTAGATTTTTATAATATAAATCTAACGGGGAAATACTGTGGCAACTCTTTTTCAAAATTTAAATTTCATCGTTACGAAAATACAAAACTTCAAAACTTCGTGTTGTTTTCAACTCACTGCTGCATACGCAAACATACTCATGAACAACCAGCAAAAAGCAAACATATTGACACACAAGCAAACACTTATTTTTATTAAATAAAGTTAATTGTTTTAATTTAAAAACACTGCATTTATATAAATAAAAAAAATAAATAACTGGCCATTTCAGCCCTTGAAAGGACTTTGACCTAGCTTCTTATGATCAATTGTGTTGTGGGTGTTATTAAGTTTGTACACAATTGACCGAGAACCGGACCTACATTACTCTCTGAGGTTTGCCATTGTCTGCAGAGAGGTGGCGGCCGTACAGAAAAATTATTTTAATTCAAATAATTTTCTGTCGCTGCTGGGGTTCGAACCTGGGTCTCCAGGTTCTTTGACATAGCGGCCACGCACTTTAACCAACTACGCCACGGACGCCACGTTTCTTGTTTAACTGTCTAAAATCAACTAGTAGTCACGATTTTTTTTTTAATTTTTCTTACTCTTTTTTGGTACTACTAATAAAGGGGAGTTGTTGCTCTTGTTGATGGTTCAGTCAAGTCATCTTCTAATAATTTTTCAACCTGTCTATTTATTACTATTTTTTAAGAGTGTGGTAGTCTGTATGTAATGTAAATACCAACCATAGTAAATAAAAATAAATAAATAACTGGCGATTTCAGCCCTTGAAAGGACTTTGACCTAGCTTCTTATGATCAATTGTGTTGTGCGTGTTATTATGTTTGTACACAATTAACCGAGAACCGGACCTACATGCTTAACGCCGACTCCGAATGGCGATGAACGGAATGTTCTCGTTCTCAAGAAGCTTTACATGGCATTTTGATTACTCTCTGAGGTTTGCCATTGTCTGCAGAGAGGTGGCGGCCGTACAGAAAAATTATTTTAATTCAAATAATTTTCTGTCGCTGCTGGGGTTCGAACCTGGGTCTCCAAAGTTCTTTGACATAGCGGCCACGCACTTTAACCAACTACGCCACGGACGCCACACCATACCGTGTAGTGCGCCACACCTACCAACCATAGTAGTAGACATAAAATGCACATCTCTAAATTGTATCAATCGAATCACATCTCTAATAAATTTTCTCTATAAAAATGTAAGCTGTAAGTAAGTCGTGCTTTTTCTGCAGTAAGAGATATAACATATTTTGGCGACGAGGAAGAACCTTAAAATCTAAAACGTGGTATTATGGCATTTATTGGCTCCATCGAACAATTTTCTTTCGGTGATGATTTCGAGGAATACCTAGAACGGGTAGAACAGCTTTTTAAGATAAACGTAGTCGAAGAAGCAAAGAAAGTGGCGCTGTTCTTAACGTTAGTTGGCCCGGAAACATATAAACGTATAAAGTCAATCGTTTTACCAGAAAAAGCCACAGACAAAGTGTTTAAGGATCTGGTCAAAAGTATTTTGCCTCATTTTAAGCCCGCCAAAAATATAATTGCGGAGCGGTTCAAGTTCTACAGTTGCTGTCAAAAAACCAATGAGCACATTGGAGATTATATAGTTAACCTCAAACTTTTGGCAGCACCATGCGAATTCACCACATTTTTGTCGGAGGCGCTGCGGGATCGTTTGGTGTGCGGAGTAAAAAGCGGCCAATTGCAAACTAAGTTGCTGTCGACGGCAAATCTCACATGGGAGACGGCTTGTTCGCTAGCACAATCCTTTGAGTTAGTCGACAAGGAGCAAAAAAATATGCATTCCACATCATTGTTAATCCACCAATTAACAGCTCGAAAACCCCAGTATCAGGAGATGACCAGATGTCCAAAATGTACGACGAACCATGCGGAGAACGCGTGTCCAGCAAAGGAATGGTCATGTTTTCATTGCGGTAAGAGAGGTCATTCTGCAAAAGCGTGTTTCCATCGAGAAACAAAGCAGCGAAATCAGCGTTGGACACCGAAAAAGTACTACGGCAAAAATAACAATATGACTGAACTGACGTACAAACTCGGGTCGTTAAACTGGGTCTCGAACGCGGGTGAACCAGTGCTAAGTTACGTGTTGGTAAATGGAAAAGAGTTGGAGATGGAAGTGGACAGCGGTGCGGTAGTATCTGTTATTTCTAGTGTTGATTACGATTTATTTTTTTCAAATGTTAAATTAAGTGCTGTAAATATTCCTCCCCTGCAGGTTTTAACAGGTGAAAAAATAGAGGTACTTGGAGAAATATCAGGGATGGTCAATAATTGTTATAAGCTTAAATTATTGCGTTCAAGGGCGTAAATTTACGCCACTGCTAGGTCGAAATTGGATGGATTTTTTGTTTTCTTGGCGAAGTATTTTTCAATCATCTAACCGTAAGTTAAAGAATTTTTTAACAGTAAATACATTGAATACCTTCTGGCAAGAAAATATTGAGAACGAAATTCAAAACAAGTTTCCTCATCTGTTTACAAAAGATTCAGAACCAATCAAGCATTTCACGGCAGAAATTTTTATTAAGCCAAATTCGCAACCAAAATTTTTCAAAGCTTATACAGTGCCGATGAGTTTAAGGAAGGCCGTCGAGTCTGAACTTAACCGTATGTGCGAAGAAAAAATTATACAGTCTGTACGTAATTTGGGCGGCACCCATTGATGTGTGCTTAAAAAAGATGGGAAGGTTAGAATTTGTGGTAATTTTAAAATAACGATAAACCCAGTTATCTAAATGGATGTATATCCTCTCCCCTTAGCTGATGATATTCTTACAAATATGCGAGGAAATACATGTTTTTGCTTAATAGATCTAAGCAAAGCTTATCTTCAGCTATCGGTAAATGAAATTTCTCAAAATTTGTTAACTATAAATACCCACATGGGGTTGTTTCAATTTTGTCGGTTGCCTTTTGGGGTAACAACGGCCCCAATGATTTTTCAAAGGGTCATGGACCAAATTATGCTTGGTTTAGAGGGTGTTGCAGTTTATCTAGATGATATTCTAGTTGCCGGTGTAGACCGTGAGGATTGTAAAATTAAATTGTTTAAAGTATTGCGCAGATTAGAGGAATATTGCGTAAAAGTTAACTGGGAAAAGTGTAGACTTTTGGTAAATGTGCTGAACTATTTGGGACACACCCTTACTCCGGAGGGGATAAAACCCTCAAAAGATAAGCTCGAAGCTATAATGCTAGCTCCGGAGCCTAAGAATATAGAACAGCTTCAAAGTTTTTTAGGATTATTAAATTATTATTCAAAGTTTCTCCCAAATAGTTCTGCAACATTATCACCGCTGTATCAATTACTTCGTAAGGAAGTAAAGTGGAATTGGGATCAAAAATGTGTAAAGGCGTTGATCGACTGTAAAAAGTTGCTCTCGGAAAATAATTTGCTTGTACATTTTGACCCAACTAAACCAATTGTAATTGCATGCGACGCATCGCCTTATGGTGTAAGTGCCATTCTGAGCATTGTAGATGAGGGGCAAGAAAAACCTTGTTATATGGTGTCGTCCACATTAAGTAGTGCAGAAAAAAATTATTCGCACATTCATCGGGAAGCGTTGGCGGTGATTTTCACGTTGAAAAAGTTTCACAAATTTGTGTATGGTTATAGTTTTACGGTGTATACCGATCATCAACCACTTGAAAAACTTTTAGGAGATCAAAAAGCTTTATCTAATGTTGTGTCAGTACGGTTCCATAGATGGATTCTGTTTTTACCGAACTATAATTGTAAAATTAAATACCGTCCTGGTTCAAAGCAGAAAAATGTGGATGCATTATCACGGTTACCGCAAGATGGAGAGACCGGTGTTGAAAATTTTAATATAAATTTTTTTAACTATGATGAAATCATGCCGCTTTCTATCCAAGAAATTGCGGAGGTCACTAAAAAAGATTGTGTGTTGAAAGACGTCTTACAGTTTGTCAAAGCTCATAAGTGGCCAGCATCAGCTAAGACCAATGATTCTTTAGGGCCGTATTATAGTTCAAGGAATGGGTTGGAATTTAAGAAAGATTGTTTAGTTTATGGCGATCGTTTAGTAGTACCCTCCATTTTTAGAGAAAAAATTTTGAGGTTGCTCCATGAATCACATATAGGGGTCGTGAGAATGAAAATGTTGGCTCGCAGTTCAGTATGGTGGCCATCAATCGATAAGGAAATCGAAAGATATGTGTCATCATGTACGTCGTGTCAGAAGGTTCAAACTAAAGTTAAAGACTGCGCAAATTTTACATGGCCCTCTACTTCATATCCATTTGAGAGAATACATGTAGATTTGTTTCAATTTCAAGATATTGATTTTCTTATAGCAGTCGATGATTACTCAAAATGGATCGAAGTCTGCAGTTTATCGAAAACTACGACAATCAATGTTATTGAAAAGTTGAAAATATTATTCTCCAATTTTGGGTTTTGCGCTACGCTATGGAGCGACAATGGTCCTCAATTTCGGAATGAGGAGTTTGCATTTTTCTTAAAAACTAATGGTATTCAACAACTATTCAGCCCAGCTTATCACCCACCCAGCAATGGTTTGGCAGAAAGGGGTGTTCAAATTATAAAAAAGTGTTTAAAAGCGGGTTTAATGTCGAATAAGGAAAAAGGATTATCCATGCAAAATAAAATATTGAATTTTTTATTTAAATACAGAAATACGCCGTCAACTGTCACTGGTAGGGCTCCAAGTGAATTAATTTTTTCCTATAAGCCTCGAACTTTGATAACGTATTTTACTTTAGATGTGGTAAATATATACCGGAAACCAACAGATTACAAAAACAAAAAATTAGTTGAATACGAATGTTATAAGAAAAATTGTAAAGATGATGTATACAACTTAAAAGTAGGCGATAAAATTTCGTATTTGAATCCAAATTTTAAAAACTATGCCAAGTGGCTTAATGGTATTATTTGCAAGAGAATATGCAATTTATTGTATTTAATTGAAGTTAACAGAAGAAGGAGAGTGGCACATAGAAACCAACTTAGAAAATATGTAAAAGAAAGTATTCTTGTGCCAAACAAAATTTATGAAAAAGATAAATTACAGATTCAAAGTGAAGAAGAGGAGTTTTTTGACGCTAAGGATAAGATAGATGATAAGATAGAAAATGAAAATGAAGAAAAAGAAAAATGTATAAATATCAAAGGAAGGCTAAGGAAAAAAGACATTATCAATTATAAAGTATAAAAAAAAAAAACAAAAAAAAAATTGAATTTGTATATAAAATGTACTTTGTATAAAATATTGTATAAAATATTAAAAACACTTTCCAAAAGGGAGGTAAATGTAATGTAAATACCAACCATAGTAGTAGACATAAAATGCACATCTCTAAATTGTATCAATCGAATCACATCTCTAATAAACTTTCTCTATAAAAATGTAAGCTGTAAGTAAGTCGTGCTTTTTCTGCAGTAAAAGATATAACACTGTAGTTTTTTATGTATACTGAAGTCTTGTCCGTTAATTTCAAATTTTGTGAATAAAAATTGTTTACAGAAAGTTTTTCATCGTTCAAATGAAAAATATCGTTTTAGCTTTTAAAAATCTTTAAAAGTGAAGTTTTTGCTTCATTATCTATTAGGCTTGTGATACACAGTTCCGGGGCCGGAACGAACATGGAACGATTCTTTTGTACAGCGGAACTAGTTCGCGGAAACATGTCCGCGGAACTATGTAGTTCCTTTGAGCTGTAGTAGGAATTTTTTATGGTTTTTGTATATGTATTCTCTACACCTGAACAGAAGGTCTTTAAGAGAAGGCCGAAGAGGATTAATATGTATGACCGACCCCCATTACTTTTGAAAAAGGAACATTTTTTCCTTAGACACATATTCCCTCCGACCACTCCTTAGGGGGGCTCCCATAGAAAAACGCAATAGGTGCATATTAATTTTGTCACTCTGTTTGTAAGCCCCATAAAGAGGCATAGGTATAGCAAAGTATATATATTCTTGATCAGCACCACCACCCAAGTCGATTTAGCCATGCCCGACTGTCTGTCCGTCCGTTCGTATGTAACTTATAAGTGCTTAAAAAGAACAAATTGAGTACTCTCGAGTTGCAAAACGTGTCCACGGAACTATCTAGCTCCGCAGTTCCATTTGATTGAATGAAACTCATATGCAGCAGATTGTAACATGTTCGCGGAACTATTTAGCTCCGCGGTTCCATTTGATTGAATGAAAGCATGTTCAAAACGAAACAGAGCATTGCGCGCAACAAGAACGTCGAAATGTCATCTTACCATTTCACACATCAGTTGTTTCGTTCTTTTGAAAACATCATATTTGCACTTGTAGTCGATCACAAAATTCGTGTAAGCCATAATATGTGTGAAAGATATGTCGGTTCACATTGCTTAGTAAAAAAAAAGAAAACTTGCAAACAGGAACTGTTTGAACATGCTAAAAATGAACGGAAGGAATGATTGGAACTATGTCCGACTGTGAACATAGTTCCGCGAATTAAACAGGTTCGGAACGACCCATCTCTATTATCTATATTGTCTATAATAAGTATTTTTTAAATCGTTCGCCTGTTTTTGTCGATTGTATCAATTGGGTTTGTCCTATTATGAAAAAGTTTTCCATAGGTTTCGTTTTGATATTGAGATCGTAAATTTTTTCTTAATTTTCAGTTGTATTTAGAATTGTTGTATGGCAGTGACCTTTTGCTGGAGATATTGAATTTCCTATAAATATACCTTTCTTAATTTCTTTGCTGAAAATAACACTATCTTGATCTAACTTTAAGCCTATGGCACATACTATTTCTGTTCGAGGTGGAATGCAGAATGTCCCTAATTTTGTCTGTTGAATATTTATTGGCAAAATTACTTCCTCTTCACCTATTGTCATTCTAACTGTATGGGTTTCATAATCAATAACACACATATATCGTTTTAGCTTTTAAAAATCTTTAAAAGTGAAGTTTTTGCTTCATTATCTATTAGGCTTGTGATACACAGTTTCGGGGCCGGAACGAACATGGAACGATTCTTTTGTACAGCGGAACTAGTTCGCGGAAACATGTCCGCGGAACTATGTAGTTCCTTTGAGCTGTAGTAGGAATTTTTTATGGTTTTTGTATATGTATTCTCTACACCTGAACAGAAGGTCTTTAAGAGAAGGCCGAAGAGGATTAATATGTATGACCGACCCCCATTACTTTTGAAAAAGGAACATTTTTTCCTTAGACACATATTCCCTCCGACCACTCCTTAGGGGGGCTCCCATAGAAAAACGCAATAGGTGCATATTAATTTTGTCACTCTGTTTGTAAGCCCCATAAAGAGGCATAGGTATAGCAAAGTATATATATTCTTGATCAGCATCACCACCCAAGTCGATTTAGCCATGCCCGACTGTCTGTCCGTCCGTTCGTATGTAACTTATAAGTGCTTAAAAAGAACAAATTGAGTACTCTCGAGTTGCAAAACGTGTCCACGGAACTATCTAGCTCCGCAGTTCCATTTGATTGAATGAAACTCATATGCAGCAGATTGTAACATGTTCGCGGAACTATTTAGCTCCGCAGTTCCATTTGATTGAATGAAAGCATGTTCAAAACGAAACAGAGCATTGCGCGCAACAAGAACGTCGAAATGTCATCTTACCATTTCACACATCAGTTGTTTCGTTCTTTTGAAAACATCATATTTGCACTTGTAGTCGATCACAAAATTCGTGTAAGCCATAATATGTGTGAAAGATATGTCGGTTCACATTGCTTAGTAAAAAAAAAGAAAACTTGCAAACAGGAACTGTTTGAACATGCTAAAAATGAATGGAAAGAATGATTGGAACTATGTCCGACTGTGAACATAGTTCCGCGAATTAAACAGGTTCGGAACGACCCATCTCTATTGTCTATAATAAGTCTTTTTTAAATCGTTCGCCTGTTTTTGTCGATTGTATCAATTGGGTTTGTCCTATTATGAAATAGTTTTCCAAAGGTTTCGTTTTGATATTGAGATCGTAAATTTTTTCTTAATTTTCAGTTGTATTTAGAATTGTTATATGGCAGTGACCTTTTGCTGGAGATATTGAATTTCCTATAAATATACCTTTCTTAATTTCTTTGCTGAAAATAACACTATCTTGATCTAACTTTAAGTCTATGGCACATACTATTTCTGTTCGAGGTGGAATGCAGAATGTCCCTAATTTTGTCTGTTGAATATTTATTGGCAAAATTACTTTCTCTTCACCTATTGTCATTCTAACTGTATGGGTTTCATAATCAATAACACACATATATCGTTTTAAAAAGTCTGTCCCTATTATTCCGTCCGAGGCAATTGGGCAATTGGGCAATCTGAATCTACAAGCATTTCATAATCAATAACACACATATATCGTTTTAAAAAGTCTGTCCCTATTATTCCGTCCGAGGCAATTGGGCAATCTGAATCTACAACCTGAAAATAATGCTTTATTATATTGTCTTATATTTTTAATTCTATCTCTGTTCATCCTTATGACTTAACTTCATGTTTTGTAATCCCTATTAAGGTACATGTTTCGTCTGTCGAAATGTTTAGATCAGTGATCTGCAACGGGTAGCTTTTTTGTGACTCTAAGTATATCCGAAAAAAATAAGTACAAAAACCTACTCAACCCATATCGCACACAACCCGACTCATACTCACTTATACGAAGCTGCAATGCGGCGGCTCAGCACTTAGTTAGAAACATAAAAACACGTGTTCGTCTTGTGTTGTTTTTTCTTTTTGTTTATGCAGTGCTATGTGTTTTTTTTTTTGTTTTTATCTAACGAAACCATTAACAACGAAACACTAACACTAACAACGAAATAAAATATCAAAAACAAATTTGCAGCATAAAACTCAAACAAAATATGCGAGGGTTAGCTTTTACTTATTGTCGCTTAGAGACGTTGGCAGAGAAAAAGCAGTACTCAGAGTACACTCAAAATATACCCGAAAATACTGGGATATAGCGCCTTTTCAAGACTCTAACTCGACGAACTCATTGAATACGAGTCTGAGTGCTTCGGGTCACGCCACGCTCGGGTATAAGTATGTACTTTTACCCAGGCCCGTGCGCAGGATTTGGCCCTGGGGGCGATTTTGACTAAAAAATAAGGAAGAACTAACATTTGTACAAAATTTTTGAAAAATTTACTTCTCCATTGCGATAAGCCCACTTTATAAACATTGTTAAATTTAACGTTTAATTCTATTGAACAAAAGTGCATTTTGTTTTTAAATTCCCACAACCTAAGCATATGTAAAGAATTGTAAAGAAAGCCGGAACACCAGACTTCCTACTTATTAACTTTAAAAATTGTTTAAAAAAAATTCTGATGGAATTGAGAGGTCGGACTAGTCGCGATGTAATCACAAGATATCTTTCTCTCGGAATTTCTAAGAATTTTGGCTGAAACTTTTTGGCGGTCTCACCATGTTATACTATATCATAATAAATATAACTTTGCTTCACGGAAATTTTTCATAATCAGATAGTTCTGTGGATTTCAAAAGTATAGTTCGAAACCCTCCTGGGGGGGTTTGAACCCCCAAAACCCCCCCGTGCGCACGGGCCTGCTTATACCCGAAAATATGCTAATGAGTGGAATGAGTATAAGTATTGTTCATATTTTATTGAGTACGGATAGGGGAGAGAACAACAAGTAACTCGAGTATGATTCGAGTATCCGATTTCTATCGAAGTATTTATCATGTTAACCCGTCTAAATTTTCCTCTTGTAGTTTTGTTAATGTAATTATTTCGTGCAAATCTATTAGCATTTTGAGGGTTTCGTGTCTCTTCTTCATTATTTTGTATATTTCTATTAAAATTATTTTGAAAAGTTCGTGTGTTGTTATTTGTGTGGGTATTTTGTCTAAAGCTAATATTAATGTTCCTATTGTTAAATCTGTAATTATTATTTAAGTGTCTATAGGGATTTCCTCTAAACATATTATTTCTTGGAAAGGTTATATTTATGTGTAGCAATTGAGATGGCTTATTTTTATTGGAATTGTTTTCTAGTTTTGATGTTAAGTTAACTGCATCAGTTAGAGTTTGTGGTTGAGCAGCATATATAGCTGATTTATATTAGCCGCGTTCTTTTGTAAGCGAGTGATTGTTGTCGTATCTATTTGGATTCAAAATAATGTTCCTATTGTTAAATCTGTAATTATTATTTAAGTGTCTATAGGGATTTCTTCTAAACATATTATTTCTTGGAAAGGTTATATTTATGTGTAGCAATTGCGATGGCTTATTTTTATTGGAATTGTTTTCTAGTTTTGATGCTAAGTTAATTGCATCAGTTAGAGTTTGTGGTTGAGCAACATATATAGTTGATTTATATTAGCCGCGTTCTTTTGTAAGCGAGCGATTGTTGTCGTATCTATTTGGATTCAAATTAATGTTCCTATTGTTAAATCTGTAATTATTATTTAAGTGTCTATTGGGATTTCCTCTAAACATATTATTTCTTGGAAAGGTTATATTTAGGTGTAGCAATTGCGATGGCTTATTTTTATTGGAATTATTTTCTAGTTTTGATGCTATGTTAACTGAATCAGTTAGAGTTTGTGGTTGAGCAGCATATATAGTTGATTTATATTAGCCGCGTTCTTTTGTAAGCGAGCGACAAAATTTAAAATTTGCTTTTAGTTGCTTAACAACACTGGCAACAACTGTCAAAAAACTTGATTAGTTTCATGGTTGAATAAATAAGGTTGTCGCATGGGTGAGAGGGAGTTTCCTTAAATGTCAAATCGAAGTTTGTCAAATGTCAAATTTCAGATCAGCTCATACAAAATCTGAAAGCGAAAATTGATAACATGTAAAGCCGATGAAGTTGCTGTTGTTGTTTTTCATTGATTTTGACAATTGTGGGTACTGAGAAAAGAGTACGATCAGCCCCGAGACAACCTTATTAATTCAACCATGATTAGTTTATTGAAATAAACATGAGAAAATGAACATAAAAAAGTGAGTTTTACGTTAGCATGTAATTTTTTCAAAGCTCATTCACAATAAAGTAGTTTTCTTACTCTTCAACACTGCATATCAAGTCGGATATTAGTTTACCGAGTTGGCTGAACTCGTATAAATAACCGAGTTTGTGTTGTTGTTTTGCATGTATTTAGTTAACCTACCTAGTGTTCTTTTGTAAGTCGGTAGCAAAAGAATGGGGCTATTGTTCATTCAGGCCATTTTTAAATACTGTTAGTGCGTATTTGTCATTTAATTTTGAAATAATTTGTTTTTCTGCTTCAGTCGCTGTTGGTAATCCTTTAATTTGCAAAATGCTTAACTCACTTACAAGTGTTAAGATATTTTCATTAAAATTTGAAATTGTACCTTTTTGTTTCAGAATTGATAACGTTGTGTGAATGATTGGAATACTTTTAATACATGTATATCTTGCTTCTAATTTTTATTTTAGTTCGACAAAAGTTTTTGGTTCAGATACGGCACAAATTGAAGTTTTTACATTATTAGACAACTTGACATTACAAACGAACTCAATTAATTTTTGCTTATCTTCGTTTTTTAGTCCGTTATTTATTTATTCTGTGATTTTTAAAAATGAGGATAACTCTTTGTATTGACCATTGAACATCGGAATTGCCTTAATGGCTAGCTCTAAGTTAAAAGAAGTCATTTTTGTTTTTTGTTTAGTTTGTTCAATATTCTCAGTTTAATTTTGTAACTGTTCTAGTAACAGCTATTCCATTTTTTTATATGTTCTATTAATTCAAATTTCACTTGCATTGATAATAGCAAGTGTTTCAAATTTTAATTTATTATCTTCTATTATTTGTAATTTTTTGCAATATGTTCACATAAGAATATCCTCTTCCTGTGCTTTTCTTTAAATTAGTTAGGATATTTGTGAGACTTTCTGCAATATTCTCCATTTATCTAAACCATACAGTTTCTTTCTCAATGCTAACTGGATTTATAATGTCTTCTACAGTAGGTTTCCTATGAATTCCCAAAATTTATTTAAAATTTCGAGTTCTTTAAGCAAATAAACTTGTTGTTTTACTTCCAGTACTTGTTGTGGTTTTTGCAATGGGTTTTTAGTAAACTTTGTTTTGTTATTCTTAAATTTATTCATATATATAAATTTTTTTTATTTATATATATTTATTTTAACTATACATTTGTAGAGACATCACATACATGTTTGTGTTTTTATATAATAACTGTTAATTTTAAAAATTGTTAATACAAGTAGTATAATAACTAAAACATACAAAATTGTGGTCTGTGGCAACTATACTACTACTGTTTACAATATTCAAAATGTTTGAGGTATTTCTTTGCTTTTGGAATTACCCATTTTATCTAAAAATTATTATTTATTTTGTTCTTTTAATCTTATTTTATTTTATCTTATTTTATTTTTAAAAAATTGTTTTTGGTTTTTGTCTGTTTTTATGTTAATTATTTAAATGCAGTTCAGCTTGAGCTCTTCTGCTTTTTACTCGACGTCCAGCTCGCTCTCTTTTTTGTTTTGGTGCTTCTTCTTCTGGCTCGTACTGTAGTGATTTCTGACGTGCCCTGTACTTCTCTATACTCAAGGGCTGTGGCCCGCTTTCTTTTGGAGTTGGTATGTATTGTATTGTATTTGTCTTTTAGTTGTTCTCCTTTCGATAGTGTTTCCCACTTGAGAAAACTTTCGTCTAACTCTTCCTTCGATATTTGATCGTCGCTTTTCATCTATTTTAACAGGATCACAGCAGAAACGTGGTATTTTGAAGGTTTTTTGTTCACAGGATCGGTTGCAGGATCGCCATGAAGTGTGGGAGGTCAGGATCATCATAAAGTGTGGCGATAAAGTGTAGCAGACAGGATCGCCATAAAGTGTGTGAGTGTTTCAAAAGAAAAAGAAAGATAGTTAGTCTATTTTTATAAAGCTGACAAAGCTTTGTTGTGATGGCTAAAGAGCCGTTCTTAACATACATTCGTTAGTCTGGTTGTACCTAAGATGATAAAGCTTGTTAAAATAATACTAATTGACTTTAGTTTGGCTTCACACTCAGGTTTTGAATTGATTTATGTCGTGATCGCATTTGGTTTATATAGCCAAATCGTTCCCATTCCAGTCAGATTCTCTCTCTTACGTTTTACATGTTACAAATTCTTACATAGTATAATTAAATTTTTTTTTTAATTACTCAAGCGGAAACAGTGATCTTTCACGTATTGAGTCTAAATCAGATCTAAAAAATAAATAAATAACTGGCCATTTCAGCCCTTGAAAAGACTTTGACCTAGCTTCTTATGATCAATTGTGTTGTGCGTGTTATTAAGTTTGTACACAATTGACCGAGAACCGAACCTACATGCTTAACGGCGATGAACGGAATGTTCTCGTTCTCAAGAAGCTTTACATGGCATTTTGATTACTCTCTGAGGTTTGCCATTGTCTGCAGAGAGGTGGCGGCCGTACAGAAAAATTATTTCAATTCAAATAATTGCTGCCGCCAGTTGGAAACACCAAGCGTGGTCAGGTTATCCAACACCTGATCCTTCCAACGAAGATGCGGGCGTCCTCTTCTGCGTTGACCACCACCGGGCACCGAATCGAATATTTTTTTCGCTGGAGCGTCGTTTTCCATTCGCTCAACATGACCTAGCCAGCGGAGCCGCTCGATTTTAATACGCTTAACTATGTCTATGTCAGAGTACAGCTCATACAAATCGTGGTTCCATCGAATTCGGTACTCCCCATTGACGCAGATTGGACCGAAGATCTTACGAAGGATCTTCCTCTCAAAGGCTTCCAAAGTCTTTTTATCAGAACTGCTCAAAGTCCAAGTTTGTGCTGCATATAATAGGACGGGCATGATTACATGACTTATAGAGCATGAGTTTTGTTAGTCGAGAGAGGGCTCTGCTTCTCAATTGCCTACTCAGCCCAAAGTAACACCTGTTGGCAAGAGTTATCCTTCGCTTTATCTCAATACTGACATCGTTGAAAGAGTTTACACTGGAGATTTTGTCAACAGTGTCGTGGTTTCCAAGACGCTGGGACTGTTTATTTGTTGACACTAGGTATTTTGTCTTATCTGCGTTCACTGCAAGACCCATTCGACTCGACTCTTTCGCTAACCTGTAGAATGCTGCACTGACTTCGCGCGTATTATGGCCAATGATATCGATATCATCAGCATACGCCAGCAGCATAATACTTTTGTAGAATATCATGCCACTGCGTTTCAAATCAGCAGCTCGGATGATCTTCTCCATCATTAGGTTGAAAAAGTTGCACGATAAGGAATCACCTTGTCTGAAACCTCGTTTGGTATCAAATGGAGGAGTGAGGTCCTTCCCGATTTTAACTGTGCTGCTGGTGTTGCTCAGTGTCATTCTGGAAAGGCAGATGAGCTTTGCAGGAATACCAAATTCAGACATGGTGGAATATAGATGATTCCTTATTGGACTGTCGAAGCCGGCTTTGTAATCGACAAAAAGATGGTGTGTGTCGATTTGTTTTTCTAGGGTCTTCTCCAAGATTTGTCGTAGCGTAAATATCTGGTCTATGGTGGATTTGCCAGGTCTGAAGCCACACTGATAAGGTCCAATCAGCTGGTTTACGATGGGCTTCAGTCTTTCACATAGTACGCTCGACAGGACCATATATGCGATATTAAGAAGGCTTATCCCACGGAATTTGGCGCCAATTGTGGATTGGGCAGAGCATGTTGAGGTTGCAATCGTTTGGAATGCATTCTTCCGACCATATTCTGTATAGAAGCTCATGAATGCATTTAAATAGAGCTTCGCCTCAATTCTCAATTTTTGAAGAGCTCAGCAGGTAAGCCATCGGCTCCTGCGGCTTTGTTGTTTTTAAACCGAGCTATAGCTTTCAAGACTTCAGTATGGTCGGGCAGCGGAACTTCAACGCTGTCGTCCAAAATTGGGGATTCCGGGATATCATCTCTATCGGCGGGATTGTTGTCGTCATCACCATTCAGAAGCCTAGATAAGTGTTCCCTCTACATCATCAGTGTACTCTGGATATCTGTCACTAGATTCCCGTTTTCATCCTTGCAGGAAGAGGCCCCGGTCTTGAAACCATCGGCCAGGCGTCTTATTTTTTCGAAAAATTTTCTGTCCTCATTCCTGTCACCATACATCTCAATTTTCTCGCACTCACGAATTTCTGCTTCCCTTTTCTTTCGCCTGAAAATGCGTTTCTCTTCCCTCCTCTTCTCTTTGTATCGCTCTTTAGCAGTACGCGTTACAACCGACTGCAGGGTGGCTTTGTAGGCGGCGTCTTTTTCTGCAATGGCGTCGCGACACTCTTGGTCCTGTCATTGGTTTCGGCGAGGGCGGTGATAGCCAATCACCTCTTCGGCAGCCGTACGCATAAAGTGGGAAATGTGATTCCACTGTGCGCATATATCGTCGATCGGAGGAGTGCTTTCTTGAAGCAGGAGTGAGAGTCGATTAAGGAAGTCTTCGGCTGTTTGTTTTGATTGCAGCTTTTCGACCTCTAGATTTTGCTCTGCTGGATTGCGCGCATGCTTGGTTGCACACAGGCGTGTACGTATCTTGGCTGCAACAAGATAATGATCCGAGTTTATATTGGCACCACGGATCGTGCGTACATCTAAAACACTGAAAGAGTGCCTTCCGTCAATCAAAACGTGATCAATTTGGTTACGCGTCATTTGATCAGGAGACAGCCAAGTTGCTTTATGAATATTGATATGCTTGAATCGAGTGCTACTAACGACCATGATTTGCGCTGCGGCATAGTTAATCAGCCTCATCCCATTATCGGAGGTATTGTCGTGGAGGCTAAACTTTCCGACTGTTGGACCAAAGATATTTTCTTTTCCCACCTTGGCGTTGAAGTCACCAAGCACGATTTTTATGTCGTGGCGGGGGCTGCGCTCATAGGCCTCATCAAGGCGTTCGAAGAAGCTGTCTTTGGTCTCATCGTGTTTATTATCTGTCGGAGCGTGCGCACAAATCAGGCTCATGTCGGAAAATCTTGCCTTGACACGAATTATGGCAAGTCATTCGTTCACAGGTGTGAATCGCAGGACATGATGTCGTAGTCTCTTGCCAACCACGAGTCCGCATCCAAATTCATGCTTCTCCGCTTGGCCGCTTTAGTAGATATCACCGGATGCTTGCCGTGAGCAACCCTGTCCCTTCCATCGCAATTCTTGGATTGCAGTGATATCAGCTTTGTATCTTTCTGAGATATCTATCAGTTGGATAGAGGTACCATCCCAATTAAGGGTTTGGACGTTCCAAGTGCATATCCGTAAATCATTGTCAGTTTTTCGTTTGCGGTAGTCGTTTTTCTTAAACTTTTTATTGAAATGTGTTTTTACGCGGTGGGCTTCAAACCCAACGCACATCCTTTTAAAGGCAAGTAGCCCGCCGCTCAGATTAGCCGTCAATTTAACGGTTGCCAGTTTAACGTTTCTAGAGGACACCACGCAGAGTTTTGAGTCGACTTGAGTTGAGTTCGACATAAATACTGCTGGCCTCACCAGGTTGAGGCATTCAGACACGTTGCCATGTGAAGATCGCCCCTTGACCTTCACGCGTTCCCTCTTGCTGAGCTTAGCCTCCAGACGCAAATATTTTTTAATTCTATTTGTTTGTGATATAATGATGTCACATATAGTCTGCGCACCACTCCTCGCTCTCTTGCAGATATATGCACTTGAAAGATATTTTCGGCAAAGAGACTTCTTTATATTCCATATCATAGGGCTAATTATGGCCGTAGTGATCCTATTAATAGCATGTGCTCAGCGTTCAACTCCATAAGTTCTCAAATAGATCTCACATTGAACAAAAATATTTTTAAACATAATCTATTAAGAATTGTTTAGTATCTATAATTAGGTTAAGTTTAATTCTTTTCATATCTATAATGCAAATATGTGACCCGGTCTACGAAAAGGGACCTTCGGTGTGAAAATATCATTTTTCACTTTTTTGGCGATTCGGATAGACTAATGTGTGCTCTTTCTAATGGCGCAAAGCAGAAGTTTCCAACTCGCCTAAATAAATAAATGTGACCCGGTCTACGAAAAGGGACCTTCGGTGTGAAAATATCATTTTTCACTTTTTTGGCGATTCGGATAGACTAATGTGTGCTCTTTCTAATGGCGCAAAGCAGAAGTTTCCAACTCGTAAAGAAATTTTCCAAAAAAAGAGCAGAAATGAGTGAAAATGAAAAAAAATTGGACATTGAATTATAACATAATAAACATAAACAGCTGTTTTCTCGAAAACTTGTTCTTACACCGAAGGTCCCTTTTCGTAGACCGGGTCACATATAGTTTATTTTTTACTCTTTAAACTGTTAAACGATTGGCGTTGATAGTTAATTAAATAAATAACTAAATTAACATTACAATAATTCTAAATGATCTAAAATCTCACAAATACATGAAAACTTATTTCTACCTGGAAATTCAGAGTAACGTTTAAAGAATGTGCAAACGCAGCATATTCACCAAATGCTTGAGTCAATGCTCGTTTGCTTATGGTTTATGTTTATAAGCGCTTACAATGTGTCAACGATCGCTTGTTTATGGTTTTTCATTACAATGTTTATATTGACTAACAATGCTACAATAGGTCAGTAGGTAAGTTTTAAGTAGTAAGTACACTACAATATGCTTGATTTCCAGGCATGAGACCTCGGTAAGTCCATTTAAGAAGGAATGGCCCAGAGTTGCTAATCTCCTTTCACTGGAAGCCGGAAATTCGCAGAGGAAATGCTGGACATTTTCTACCTCTTCTTCCCATTTGCAGCTTCTGCAAAAATTATTTGGTGTAAGTCATAATTGAAGATTATGTGTTCCGATTTGACAGTGACAAGTGAGGATTCCTACTAGCTTTGAAAGATTTACCCTGCTTAATTCAATCAGTTACTTAGTTCGTTTTAAGTCGTAGCGAGGCCACGTTAGCTTAGCTACCTTACAGCTTGACTATCTCAGAAAATGTAAATGTTCTTTCCCCTAAGGTCTTTTTGACCTAGAATCTTAGCGGTTTGTGGCGGTGGTCTTTTAGGCCTCGACGTTCACCCGCTTGCTTTTCTATTCGGTCGCCCTGGTTTTTATATTATGTTTTGAGAGCGCCCTTTGAAGCGCTCCTGGTCACAGTGCCAGACGAAAAAAACCAGGGCGGCCGACCTGCGTACGCGCACAACCACACCTGTGGGTGCTACCGTCCAGGGCCCGCACGAGCTTGCGTGCCACTTTGCTGCCAGTTCGGGAAGTGGGGGGGTTCGTTACTGGGCCGGTAGCACACCTTTGCCGCACACAAAAATTTCTCGTGCGGATTATTTTTTTGTGAGCTCGCCCTGTGAACTCATGTATCTGTAAAGAAAACTAAAGAAAAATCGGAATTTTAATTTTTGAGTGAGAGGGGGGCTCTGTTCCTCCACTCAACCCCAACTGCGACGCTCATGGACCTGCTGTTATGGCCCATGCCCCACGTTTCCCACCCATCGTGAGGATCCGGGGCGAATTGTTTGGGATCCTCCCTTACCAGAACTACTTAATTTTTCATATATACATTTCAATAATTTCAGTGAGAAAGTGGTAAAGTAAATACATTTCAATAGTTAGCTGGTAATGTGGTATATTACTGACTTTTTCATTTCTTTAATTTTTCAGTATAGTTAATATTTCAGTTAAGTTTTAATTTTAGCTTAGTTTGTGTTAATTTTTGTAAGTTAGTTATAGAGTAGTTTTGAGTTTGACGTTTATTTTAATTTTGATTTTAAATTTTAGTTTACTTTCAAATTATTAAATATATATTAGTTTTAATTTCAGTTTATGTTATACCTTTGGTTTAAATTTAGTTGAGATTTTTATTTCAATTTAAGTTTTAGTGTTAGTTTAAATTGTAATTTTATTTTTAGTTTAAGTTTTAGTTTTAGTTTTATTTTAATTTAATTTTAGTCTTAGCTTAAATTGTAATTTTATTGTTAGTTTTAGTTTTAGTTTTATTTTAATTTAATTTAAGTCTTAGCTTAAATTGTAATTTTATTGTTAGTTTTAGTTTTAGTTTTATTTTAATTTAATTTTAGTCTTAGCTTAAATTGTAATTTTATTGTTAGTTTTAGTTTTAGTTTTATTTTTAGTTTAAGTTACAGTTTGAGTGTAATTTTAATTTTGATTTTACATTTTTAATTTTATCGTTCAGAAGCTGACAACAGTTGACAGCAAATGAAAAGGTGTGTGTTGTTTTGTTGAGTAGACTTGGCAAGTTGTTTAAAGATACAAACAAAATTTTTAAAATCTGTTTCTTAAAAAAATACAACTGGGCAAGTGTAAATATTTCATTATACAAAACAGAGTCTAAAGAGAGTTACATATAGGCACAAAGGCTCTGCGACTATTGCTAACACTATTGATACGATATAAAGTGCAGCTGCTTTGTGTCCACAAATGAGTTACTTAGGCAAATGCAAGGATTTCCTTTTAGCTGTTTCTGAAATATTCAAATGTTTTTTAGAAATTGGCAATTTTAAGGCAAAACCTTTGTTTACAATTTTTGTTATTGTGGATATTGTAGAAATATAATAGTATAAACTAAGTACATACATACAAAACATAATTTCTATGCGTATTTTTTTTTTTTTCATACGGTGTATCACTACGTCTTTTTTTTTTTTTTTTTTTTAATATTTATTTTGTTGAAGATATTAATTTGATTGGCAACAGAAGGCTTAGATTTAAGCATTCAAATGAAATTGGTGTACTTTTAGTTGTACTTTTACATAATTTTGTGTTTTGTTTGTTTTGTATTGTATGGTTTATAGTGAGCTAAACACTTACACAGTTTTATGCCACTTGTTTCATTCTTAGATGCTTCCGCAACCGAAAAAAAGTTGTGCAACTTGATACTCCTCCACAGTGAATGGCAAGGTTACTCGGAATTCTTGAATCAGTATTTTTTTAGTTGTTGATTTGGCGCTTCTTGGTATCCAACAGTAACAATTGTATACAATTTATTCTGCCAGTTATGATGGAGGAAAAGTCGGAATAGCGATCGTAGTGAACGCACGACGTTGATGTCCTTCGTTGTGTGCGCTTCGCTGAGACGATGGCACGGTGAAAACTTTAGCACTATTTTTTGTTTTTTTTTAGTTTGTACTTTTTTCCCAAGTCAGCTTAATCTAATTCTTAATTGAAATTTTATTTATTACTCTTCTAATCAATAACGTGTTTTATGACTTACTCTTAATTGAAATTTCGCTTAGTTTGCTTCTTCGTGGTAGTCTTGCGACCATCATCGCTCATGGCTCGAATCAAAAAGAACGATGGCCGGTCGCTGCGCTGCTTCGCCAACGTTGATCCGCCATCTTCGTTCAATTTTCGGCAATTCGCTATCTTTTGTCACCTCAGGGGTGCCAATCGAACGTCATGCGGGTATGTTCACATAGGTCGTATTTTAAGGACCATTCCACACTTAACGCATAGTGTAAATAACCATGAAAAGGGTATAATAATAAAGGGTACAAACCATGAGGCGTTTGTGCCATTACAGGTTTCATGTATAGCTATATCCACTTCATAGACACTACAATAGTTTGGGAGTCTAAAGGAAGTTTCTATTTCCAGATCTTAGGATCTGGATCCTCCCCCTACCCGTATTTGAAGCTTGGATCCGTCTGTAAAGATTTGAATTCCAATAATTTTAAGGGGGTGTTTGTTAGCCCACTCATGCCCTGAAGGGATGAGAAATTAATAGTTCTTTTCAAGACTTAAGCAAGGTATAGAGTAATCAGAAACACAGAATTATCGTGTGACCGCAGCTGTTACCTATACAATTTTCAGGTTCTCTTAGTCTAAAGGATGCTGCGTTAGCACACTTTCTGGCGAAGATATCTAAGGGAGGAAGGTAAAGCATTACATTAAGAGCACTAGTTGGGGTTGTGAATCATGCACTAGTAAAACAGAGACTTGGACTTGTTGAACCTTTGCAAATTTCTGAAGTTCAGTTGCCTTATCAAAGGCCTTCCACCATACCACTGCAGTGCAAAGCACAAAACAGTTAACAGCATTTTTCTAGTTTGGAGATAATTAGACGCACAGACAACATACATACATACATACATACGTACGTATAACGAAACAACATACACATGTAGTTAAAAAGGAGAAGAATAATATTATGAAACAAAGAATGGGTAATTCAAAAAAACCGTACAAAGGCAAAATCATGCAACATACATTAAATGGTTTTTGTTTTTTGGGCAGACCAGTGAATCGTATACAAGGAAGGGGTAGGACAATTGTCATATAAATGCAGCGTATTATTATGAGAGAAAAAACCCTATTTTTTATAAAAAAATAAAAATAAACTGGCCCTTTCAGCCCTTGAAAGGACTTTGACCGAACTTCTTATGATAAAATTGTGTTGTGTGTATTATTAAATGTTTTTACACGATCGATAGAGAACTGGACCTACTAGTTTTATGCCAACTTCGAACGGTTAATATGCATGTTCTCAAGAAGCTTTACTAACATAATTTTACTCTCTGAGGCTTGCTATTGTTTGCAGAGAGGTGACAGCCGAACAGAAAAATTAATTCAATCGAAAAAACTTTCTGTGTCAGATGGAAATTGAACCAGGGTTCTCTGGCGTATAGGTCACGCACTTTATCCATCACGCCACGGCCAATGTGCATGTTCTCAAGAAGCTTTACATGGCATAATTTTACTCTCTGAGGATTGCTATTGTTTGCAGAGAGGTGACAGCCAAACAGAAAAATGAATTCAATCGAAAAACTTTCTGTGTCAGATTGAAATTGAACCAGGGTTCTCTAGCGTATAGGTCACGCACTTTATCCACTACGCCACGGCTATACACCAACCCAATTTTTAACGTATAGATTTTTTATAGGCAAATAGAGTTATATTTGCATTTTTATCACCCTCCTTTATGTTATCATTCCAGATAAGTTTCTTATCCAGAATAACTCCTTGGTACTTTGTGCTATCACTAAAGAGCACCCTCGTGCCGTTCAGACGGAGTGGTTCCATATTGGGGATTTTATATTTCCTTGTGGAAAGGATGAGATCTGTTTTCTCTGGGTTTACGCTTAATCCACAAGAGAACGTCCACCTCGAAAGGATAAAGAGTGCTCTTTCCAAGAGTTGACAGAGAGTTTAAGGAAATTTTCCGTTAAAGATCGGCATATGCAATAACCTTGTAGCTTTCCCCCTCCACTATACGCAACTGTTGGTCAACCGTCACGGACCACAGAAGCAAAGGAGAGACTCCCCTGGCGGAGTTCCACTCCTTAAAAACCTACGGGTAGAGGATCCTCCCATTTCTGAGTTCACCACCCTGCCCAATAGCATATGATGGATGAGACTCACGAGAAAATCCTCCACCTCCAGTTCTGACAGGGCTGAGGTGACCGCACAGGGAATAAACGTTATTGAAATCTCCTCCTATGTCTAGAAAGGCAGCAAGCGCGTATTCTTTATTCTTAATTGCTTTTTCGATTGTAGCCACAAAAGAATGGAGAGCTATTTTTGTAGTTCTGCCGTTTTCATAGGCATGTTGAGATTTTTGAAGCCTTTTGAGTTTCGGCTGAAGAGGAGGCCCAACTCCCAATTGAAACTATAGTGGAGTTAAGATGGCATAATGCCATCGGAACCCGGAGATTTATAGGGTTGGAACGAGTAAATCACCCATCTTAACTTCGCCTTGCAGGTCAACTGCTCAATCAGTTGAGGTGTAAGGTCAGAGGGGGATGTTTGAAAGCTGAAGTTGACAGTGTACACACTACCAGGAAAATCTACATCCATAAGTATATCTTAGGTTTTGACGCACGAGTCTGTGCAGGCACCAACTTCCTTTTGAAGAAAGCTTGGTGTTGTTGAGGATTTTGATAGTATTTTCCTAAGCCTTGAGGCCTCGGATGTGCTTTCTATTTCTGTACAGAAGGAAGACCAAAAGGCTCTCTTTACTTTAGTGACTGCAGTTTTGTAACTACCTAGTTTGGATTTAAAAGTTTTCCATGAGTCCTCACTATTACTACGCCTTGCGCAGTTGAAGAATCTGTGATAGTCTTTTGGGAGGATTTCAATCTCCCGAGAACAAGATACTGGTTTACGGGATTTTTTATATGACTTTTCTGGACATGCTTTGTTAAGGGCGCTCGAGCATTTTTTAGTGAATCAAGTACAAGAAGAATCAAATCTTCTTTGCTTGTCACGGGGAGAAAACTATCTGAGATCAGGGACATCCTGATAAGTTTATTATACCATCTCCAATTTGTTTTACGGAAATTTCTTATTTTTTGAGGCAAGGATTGATTAGTTTCTTTCCAGCCGCATTATATATACCTATGGTCTGAGAACGAATGTTCTTTTAAGTCCTTCCATGATAAAATTTCATCCGGGAAATTTCCAGATGCTAGGGTGACATCCAAAACTTGCTCTCGGTTTTTAATTATAAAAGTTAGCTCATTGCCCTTATTTAATATATTTAGGTTAGTACTAAGTAGGTAGTTAAGAATGACTTTTCTCGATCGTTGTTGTTTGTGCTGCCCCATTGAGAATGGTGTGCGTTTGTATCTCCACCCAAAATAATGTGCGTGGCAGAACTAGTTTCTCTCACCAGTTCCCAAAATTATTGTGTGGGTACATCTTCATCATATGGGAAGAAATAGGAGGCCGCCCTGAGTTTCTTGTGACCCAACTCCAGGCTAACCACATTCCCGATGCGAATTCAATGTAACTGGGGCTGTCCTTGTTGAGTTGGTCCAGACAGTCGTTCAGGACGACCTTGGCGAGCGAAGCTTCTATCAAGGTCCATTTCTGTTTGGGTATTTTACCATCCTCACTGTTTTGGTCTATGGCCCCTACAATAACGCTATCCTTGGCAAGCTCTGCGAAGGATCTTGCCTCTACGCCATGGGTTCTAGCACTCTTGGCAGCCGGGTTTATGGTTTTAGGTTCCTCCAAAGAACGGTTTCTTTCTGTGGATGGAAGCTTCACACGGGGAGGCTCAAGCTGGTCCGGTAGGACCTTCATCGCCCATTCATCGGATGCCGTCTTTAGGGGATTCCTTCTTTCAAAATCAGCTGCCATAACGCTCACCATTGTTTTCCTTAGTCCTTGATGCTGTTGTTGATAGGGGGCAATGATCTGATGGTATCACTATCATCGGCTGACCATGTGTGGTAGCTACAGAGCTTGGTGATATCACAGCTCTTAAGTCGGAACCAAAGGTCCCTACCGGTTTTTTTTTTGTTTGGGGACTGGACCCCTTTTTAGGTGTTGAAATTTTTTCTCTTTTTGTGTTTGTGTTGTTCATCTTTTTTTATCCCCATGAGTGGCGGGGAAAGGCCCGTTGACTTAGGCAGAGATCAGCAGTACCTGGGCGCATATCCGCAGGCTGATTAGAATCGGAGGTCACCAGGTATCAGGAGCACACCTTCCGCGACTAAGTACTTATTTTCGCTGAGTCCTCACACTACGTATAATACCTTGATCGGACCCAGGGGAAAGAGAAGGGATATTGCGTGACAAGGCAGGGGAGAATGGCAGGCTTAGTTGTTCTCACCGAGTTTGTTTGGTAACACAACTCTGTGAGGAATTTAAGCCCCCACACCGAACAGTCGGGAGGACTACTTACGTCACGGTACTGCCAGTCGCGGGGGTGGGTGGATAGAATCATTACAAAGTAGGCGGGATTGTAGAGAGGATGTGGCACTTTAAGGAAACTACTATATATCGGTTAATATTGATCCTTAGGTACTGAAATTTGGATCAAGGCTAAGTAGAATCATTATAAAGCACGATCAATTAAGTGGGTGCGATTTGAAAAAGGGCGTGACAGTTTAATAAAAATTTTAAGACAGAAATTGAAAATACCCAACAAATTTTCAGAAATTAAAAAACAAATTTTTTAATAACTAAGTTTCATATTTGAAATTTTCCTCAAGAATAATACTACATAAAAGTTTTCATATCCTTCAAAAAGGCAGGAATAAAAGCTTTTTAACAAAAAGAAAATAAAAAGCGAATTCAAAATCAGTACAAAGTAAAAAATAATTTTATATAACTTTTCTTGGTCAAATTTTGAAAATTATTTATATTCAGCCTTAGTCATAAACACATTTTAGAGGCTGCGTAACTTTAAACAGGCTTTAAGTAACAAAACGTAATTCATAACGACTTTGCTGTCTCACGCAACGTTGCTTAAGAGCTACGTAACTAAAACGCCAAAATTTGCGTTTATAGGCTGTGTAAGTCTAACCTCCCATTTTCAGTAATCAACTGACCGAAAATGGAATGTAAGCTTAATGATCTGTCAAAATAGTTAATTTTATTGTATTGTAATAGTAATTTCGGTTGAATTTTCTCAAATGTAAAATATTATTGTAGTAGGGTTTGCATATTTTTAACATAACACTTGTTTAGTTACACATTGAATATCAATCGGTTACTTACTTACTTACTTATCTGGCGCTTACAACCGTAGGTCGGTTTTGGCCACGTATAAGAAATTGCGCCAGGCATTTCTGTTTTGCGCTTGCTGGCGCCAGTTGGAAACACCAAGCGTGGTCAGGTTATTCAACACCTGATCCATCCTTGACCACTACCGGGCACCGAATCAAATTTTTTTCGCTGGAGCATCGTTTTCCATTCGCTCAACATAACCCAACCAGCGGAGCCTCTCGATTTTAATGCGCTTAACTATGTCGATGTCAGCGTACAGCTCATACAGCTCGTGGTTCCATCGAATTCGGTACTCGCCATTGACGCAGATTGGACCGAAGATTTAACGAAGAATCTTTCTCTCGAAGGCTCCCAAAGTCTTTTCATCAGAACTGCTCAACGTCTAGGTTTGTGCTGTATATAATAGGACGGGCATGATAAGTAACTTATAGAGCGTGAGTTTTGTTCGTCGAGAGGGCTCTGCTTCTCAATTGTCTACTCAGCCCAAAGTAACATCAGTTGGCAAGACTTATCCTTCGCTTTATCTCAATACTGACATCGTTGAAAGAGGTTATTTCGGATCCCAGGTAAACGAAGTTTTTAACAGCCGCGAAGGAGATGTTTTCAACAGTGACGTGGTTTTTAAGACGCTGGGACTGTTTATTTGCTTACACTAGGTATTTGGAGGACGATCCTCACAAGGCAAATGGCGAGGTTGCCTTCACATGGCAACGTGTCTAACAGCATTATCCATGTCGGACTCGTCTCAAGTCGGCTCAAACCTCTCCGTGGTGTCCTCTAGAAACAGCAAACTAGCAACTATTAGTTTGACGGCTAATCTGAGTAGTGATAGCAATGATCTTTACATATGTTTAAATTTTTGTTTTCAATGTTTCAGTTTTTATTATTATTTATTATCTCATATATGTCGATAGCAATGAGGGTGGGTTTCATGGGGATATTTTCATACGTTTTTTTTTTTTCTTTTCTATTTATTATTTACTGCCTATTTGTAGTACAATTTATGAACGCACATTTTTTATTCAACTATCATGCAAATTAATAATACTTCGACGCATGGCACTAACTTAAAAACCATCTTGAATATCGTAAGTAACTACCAGCGCGGTTTTCAACTATGTCATGTCAATGCACGTAGCTTGAATCCGCATAAAATTGACTACTTTAATCATATCTTTTCAGATACTAAAATAGACGTCATATGTGTGACTGAAACGTGGTTCAGAAGTGAAATAGAACGTAGCACATATAAGTTAGAAAACTTCAATGTTGTTCGAAATGATAGGAAAACAGGTTCGCGAGGAGGCGGGACTACAATTTATTGCAAAAACTACTTACATTGTAGAAAAATTTTCAATTCTGATGATCACGATCAAGTCGAGTTTCTTTGTGCGGAGGTCAGTGATAGATTCACAAAATGTTTGGTAATTTGCGTTTACAATCCACATCGCTCAAATGATCTAAATGTCTTCTTCCAAAAAATCTCAAAATTCATGATTGAATACGAACATATAGTACTTTGCGGTGATCTCAATATTGATCTCTTTACTGATGATGTTCGATCAAATATGTACATTGTGCGAGTTAATTAAATCAGGTGGTCTTCAGATCGTCAATGATATGCCAACTCGTTTTGCTCCGAACTGCAAACCAAGCTTGCTGGACTTAATTTGCGTCACCGAAATGTCTTACGTTTTTCATTTTGAGCAACTTCCACTAGCTGGGATATCTGATCATGAATTGTTGTTTCTTTGTTATAATATTCAGTTTTGTCGCGTAAACTATTAAGAAAGCATTTCCTTCAGAGATTTTAATCAAATAAATCATGAAATGCTTTTTGCAGCTGCTAGTGCGATATCATGGCATGACTGCTGGTACTATCCGGATGTTAATGAAAAACTAAGTCACTTTACACAGTTCATAAATGTTTTATTTCAGGAACATGTACCCATAAAGAGCATTAAATTCAAAAAAGGACAACAACCATGGTATAATAACGAAGTTAGACGGGCTATTCTTAGTAGAAATAAAAAATACAATGTCTGGAAACGTAATAAAACTCAAGTCAATTGGGAAGCATATCGTTCTCTTAGGAACCAAGTTCATATTGTGACAAAGAATGCTAAAAAAGCTTTTTGTGAAAGAAAATTAAATGTCAGTGTGCCCCCAAAAACTTTTTGGAAAAATTTAAAATCGTTTGGTTACAAAAAAGACACATCTGAATGTACTATTGATGCTAATGTTGTTAATGACTACTTTCTATCCGCCAGTGTATCTGATGATGGATCTACCTATATACTTGATGAAAACCTTTTTCACAAATTAAATCGAGAGTTCACGTTCGAAGTTTTAACTCAATATGAAGTAATACAATCAATTTTTTCAGTAAAATCCAACGCAATTGGAGATGACCTTATTAGCCTAAGATTCATTAAGTTGATCATGCCCTTCGTTATTTCTTCTATAACTCATATTTTCAATTTTTCTATTACGTCATCGACTTTTCCGGAGAGATGGAAGGCGGCCAATATCACACCAATAGCTAAAATAAATAACCCAGTTTTACCTCAGGACTTTCGTCCAATTAGTATTTTATCGGCTTTATCAAAGGCTTTCGAAAAACTAATGGCATCACAAATTCTTAAACATCTCTCTGTTAATAAGCTGCTGACTGAGAACCAATCAGGCTATAAAGCTAGACATAGCTGCTCTTCAGCAGTTGTGAAAATACTTGAAGATATTCGTCCAGCTTTTGACAGAGATGAGATCACAATATTGGTGCTATTGGACTTTTCAAAGGCATTTGATACTGTAAACCATGATATCTTGTTGAAAAAACTGCGGCATTTTTTTGGTTTTGGTGCAACAGCTCTGAAACTGCTATACACGTACGTGACAAATCGCCAGCAACGAGTATTAACCAAAATGTTATCCTCACAACTGCGATACAATTTATCTACCACAAGGTTCGATACTTGGCCCTATTCTTTTCAGCATTTTCATCAATGATATCGTACACTCCTGCAAGAACTCTTCTATACACATCTATGCTGATGATACCCAGATCTACCTTTCTCGTCCCATTGGTCTTTTCGAAGATTTAATATTTAGAGTCAATGAAGAGTCAATGGTCAAAAAAAAACTTTTTAAGATTAAATGCCAAGAAAACACAGGCGCTGACTATTTCCCGTCATCCTTATGTTTTAGATAACCTTTCGTCATTACATCTTGCTGATGCAAATATCACACTTGTAAAATCAGTAAAGAATCTAGGTTTCCTAATAAATTCTGATCTCAGTTGTGTGGACCTTATAAACGCTGCTGTAAGCAAAATCTACAATGTTCTGCGAAAGTTTTGGTACTCGGCATCGTGCTTACCACAAGACACCAAGCTTAAATTGGTAAAAACATTCATAGTACCACTTTTGTCATACGGTGCTTTAGTTTATGGCAACATTGACTCGGCATCTAAACAAAAACTGCAACTTGTTATCAACAATTGTGCCAGATACATCTACGAAAGAAGAAAATATGATCATATTTCTGACTGTGCAATAAAGATCCTCGACTGTGATATTTTAACTCATTTTAATGTTTGTAATCTCGTATTCTTGCATCAACTTGTCTACACCCACACTCCTGAGTATTTATATCGAATGCTGCGTTTTTCACAATCTAGACGTACATTTAATTTAATTGTTCCTTATTTTAATTTTTTGAATTCTAAAAGATTGTTTTTTGTTAGTGTTGTAAAATTATGGAATTGTTTACCAATAGAAATTAAAACCGAAAGTCGTAAATCGTGCTTAAAACAGGCAGTAGTGAGGTTTTTAAATAATAGATAAACTGAGTTAATTCATTTGAATTGTTATTAAAATTAAAATTATAGTGTCATTGCTATCATAATTGTTATTAAAATTAAAATTTTAGTGTCATTGCTATCATATTTATATTAAAACTTGAAATTTTTTATACACATATCTATTTTTAAGCTATTTCATACTTATGTCTAATCTAATTTTAATGTGTCAAATACGCAATCATTCATACCATTTGTAAACGTACTTTATGAGATGAAAGTCTTACGGTACACCTAATATTCTTAATAAACTTAAACTTAAACAATTTAACCAAGGTTGCGTAGAGCCTGCTTAAGGCCTTAAACAGTTCGTAACTAAACAAGCTTTAAACGGTTGTTTAATGCAATCTATTGAATAAAATTGACATATTATAATATTGGAAGTCTTATGATTTTAATATTTTCGAATTTGTTTTATTATAATGAATGTAATAATTTCTTTATGAATATAAAAGCTTTGATGTCGGTGCCATTTTTTTCCATACAATTATGATTTTTTACCATTCCTGCACAATTTTAAACTTTTTTATTTGATGCTATGCTGCCTTGGTGACGCTGTAGTAATTTTAAATCTTAATTTAAAAGTGATTTTAAAAGTCTTGCACACATAAACCTTCTTACTCTACTGGTTTGGGTGAGCTTGTGCAATACAGGCGAATCGAAAAATTTGGATCGTATTCTAAGAGGTCTCAAAAGTTGCATTGGGTTCTCAAGATCACCAAAAAAAATATTAGGGAAAAAAAAGGATGTCTTCCTGTCCCGCAAGGACAAAGTCGTTTTTTGAGGAAAACAGAAAAAAATAACGATGTTAAAATGCTTTGACTTTTATAAAAAAAAACTACGAATGTCTTAACGCAAAAGTAATTAAAGGCTTAAACTAACAATATATTGGTAAACACGATGCCATTCACGATTTTAATCTACAGTGTCCTGTGTGAAGGATATTTGAAGCTAAAGTTGTAATCGAGAAAGCACAGTACTTTTGATTGTTACCCAATAGTCTAAATTTTGGTGGTATTAATTATAGTGTTAACGTATTCCTTAAATTTGGCGAACTAAAAATCATCATAATTTTTGCATATGTATTTTCCTATTTTTGAGAAATGTATACTTGAATGCAATTTTTTAACTTTTTCAAAAAAATGAATATAAGATTTTCTATCTCGGATATCAGAAATTTATTTGCAATAATTAATTTATTAATAATAATACAAGGCTGAGCTTTGAGTTACCAAAGTTGCAATAATGACGTAGAAAAAAACGTGTTTTAACAATGCCAAGAATATTAAAAAGTGAGTAGTAAAAAGAGAACAATTGAAAAGAATATAAGTCAAAATTATGTTAAGACGTTGCCATATGGTATTGAACAAGAGTAAATAGAGGCAATTTCACAGTGCAGCAACAGGCAATAACAATTCTCAAACATCTTGCCCGGTAGAGCCACCTGGCTCTAAATTGTTGTAGTCCACGAGACGGCATAGCTTCTGAACTGCCCGGGTGCAAGAGCCGTGGGCGGTTTTTATTGTATACCAGTCCATCGCTGCCCGGATGAACTGCAGTCACTCGACCTAAGCGCTAAAGTGTTGGGGGTAAATTCTCATGCCTGACAAGGACGATGTCACCAACGGCAATGTCGTTAATGCGCTTTAGCTATTTACTCCGAATTTGCAGAGTCGATAAATATTTGTCACTCCACCTCTGCCAGAATTCTTGATGGATACAACGTATCAACTGCCACTGCTTGAGACGATTTATTAGTACATCAGTGACAGAAGGCTCTGGCACTGCAACAAGTGGGGTTCCGATATGGAAGTCTCCTGGAGACAAGGCAAATTTATCTTCCGGATGGTCATGTAATGGG
Organism: Pherbina coryleti; assembly: GCA_943735915.1. NCBI lineage: Eukaryota > Metazoa > Arthropoda > Insecta > Diptera > Sciomyzidae > Pherbina > Pherbina coryleti. The sequence continues at coordinate 103,927,824 of OX030948.1, read as the reverse complement.
GTAATAATCCACACCCGATTCCAAGAAAGGCCATGATGCATTAACGCGTAGGATTGGAAGAGGTGCCATCTATTGTAGCAAAGAAACACAACGAAATCGACGACTTACGAGAAACAAACTTTTTGCAAGAAACTTTTTACTGTTTGTCTTCCATTTAAAATCTAATATCGACCACGTTGAGTATGCAGCATAAGATGGGTGACACCATGAAGGGTGGTAAAATGTGTCTGCCGAATCACCAGTGTAACAAGAGCGCCTGACTTAGGTAGGATAATTGGATATCGCTGATCATAGGCCACTGCGGCTTTTCCAATTCGGCCTCCAACTCGTAAGATACCTTTTTCATCAAGAAGAGGATTAAGATTGATTAACTTACCTGAGCGAGGCAAAGTGGAGCCCTTTCGAATGTGGTTGACTTCAACGGCGAATATAGTGCTTTGCTGAATTTGGATGAGAATCTCTAAAGCGTTGTCCAGCTCCGGAGCGGTAATATAAGGTAGTCGTTGTTTTGTCTTGGGTGCCCAACGTAAGACATAGGCCACTGTTCGAAGCAGTTGATGCAACAAACTAAAATGCTCGGTGAGCATGATGATTTCACCGTCCAGACGACGCGTTGTGAGTGACAGCGTGCTAGCAGCATTTATTGTCATGCCAGACACCTTTTCTTTACCTTGCATAAAAATCAAATCATCTTGGTTGAGATTTTCTTCTCCAATAGGCAATGATTCCTCTTTTAAGCAGTCTGGGCTAGACCACCATTGTAGTGCATCTACATATTTCCCCTTTACCATCTTATTAGTTGCACTCATTTAAATTATTGTGCGTTTTGCTTGCGCTACATTAATCACTTTTTGTTTACATTCGTTGTTGCTGCATTTGCTTCACTAATGCACATACAAAGCAGTGATCTCATCTTACAAATCCAATAGCATGCAAAGCAGTGCACTTGCTCTACAATGCACTCACATACATTGTGGCACAATTATGCTTGCACTGTCCTTACTGACATATTAACATATTGACCAGCAAGAAATTAGATGAACGAAAAGAATTTCGGTCATCGATGGTTATGACAATATTTGGAGTGAAACTAAGAATAAAATTAAAAAACCATGTAATACTATAGGAATACGTAAAATATGAAATATAATTTGGAATGTTAAAATTAGAACAATATTTAATATAAAAGAACCGAATTTTCAATAAAGAAAACAAAATTGATCTGAGCTTTCTCTTACGATAGACGTTCCAACTTATGGCGACACTGCTTATTTGAACGTATATAGTAATGTGGGGAATTACTAAATTTAAAAAGGAGTTTTATCCTCCATAGTCAGATGCCAGATTAATTTACCATACAAATTCATGACATGGCGGTACTGCGGACACCAGACTGATTACTTCAACCAGATCTGTTACGATCCTGCGTACACCACAAAAAAACAACCCTACCAGATCTGTTACGATCCTGCGAAACCCCTACAAAAAATCAACTTTTGAAACAACTACCAACATTTTTTGGCATTTTTGCTAAACGCATTTTTATAATAATGAAAAAGTATCAACAAAAAACATCTTCAAAATAAATCTTCCAGTCCTTAAGACAATGAAGAAGATATTAAATCTGCATCAAACAGCACCAAGAATATGGAGAAAGAAATACATGTTGCAGCTATTGGTTCAAGTGAAGAATCAGCTGCAGATATTGTACATAGTTTCATCGAATGCTCCAGAAACGAGTAAAACAGCTGAGATTGTTGTGTCTGCAACGGAAGTAACGAAAGCTTATAAAACATAGATAAATATATAAATATATGAGTATATTTATCTAATATATGGAGGACGATCCTCACAAGGCAACGCGTGAGGGTCAAGGGGGCGATCTTCACATGGCAACGTGTCTGACTGCCTCAACCTGGTGAGGCCAGCATTATCCATGTCGAACTCGTCTCAAGTCGAATCAAACCTCTGCGTGGTGTCCTCTAGAAACGGCAAACTGGCAACCGTTAGTTTGACGGCTAATCTGAGCGGCGGGCTCCCCCTGCCTTTAAAGGGTTGTGCGTTGGGTTTGATGCCCACCACGTAAAAACAAATTTCAATGAAACGACAAAGAAATAAGATAAAAATGATCCCCAAATCTGATGACGACTACCGCAAACGAAAAACTGACAATGATTTACGGATATGCACCTGGAACGTCCGAACCCTTAATTGGGATGGTGCCTAAATCCAACTGATAGATATCTTAGAAAGATACAAGGCTGATATCACTGCAATCCAAGAAATGCGATGGAAGGGACAGGGTTGCTCACGGCAAGCATCCTGTGATATCTACTACAGCGGCCATGCGGAGAAGCACGAATTTGGATGCGGATTCGTGGTTGGCAAGAGACTACGTCATCATGTTCTGCGATTCACAACTGTGAACGAACGACTTGCCATAATCCGTGTCAAGGCAAGATTTTTCAACATAAGCCTGATTTGTGCGCACGCTCCGACAGAAGACTAAGACGATGAGACCAAAGACAGCTTCTACGAGCGCCTTGAAGATGCCTATGAGCGCAGCCCCCGCCACGACATAAAAATCGTGCTTGGTGACTTCAACGCCAAGGTGCGAAAAGAAAATATATTTGGTCCAACAGTCGGAAAGTTCAGCCTCCACGACAATACCTCCGATAACGGAATGAGGCTGATTGACTTTGCCGCAGCGCGAAACATGGTCGTTAGTAGCACTAGATTCAAGCATCTCAATATTCATAAAGCAACTTGGCTGTCTCCTGATCAAAAGACGCGCAACCAAATTGATCACGTTTTGATTGACGGAAGGCACTCTTCCAGTGTTTTAGATGTACGCACGATCCGTGGTGCCAATATAGACTCGGATCATTATCTTGTCGCAGCCAAGATCCGTACACGCCTGTGCGCAACCAAGAATGCGCGCAATCCAGCACAGAGAAAGCTAGACGTCGAAAAGCTGCAATCAAAGCAAACAGCCGAAGACTTCGCTACTCGACTTTCACTCCTGCTTCAAGAAAGCACTCCTCCGATCGACGATATATGCGCGCAGTGAAATCATATTTCCCACTCTATGCGTACGGCTGCCGAAGAGGTGATTGGCTATCACCGCCCTCGCCGAAACCAGTGGCACGACCAAGATTGTCGCGACGCCACTGCAGAAAAAGATTCCGCCTACAAAGCCACCCTGCAGTCGGTTGTAACGCGTGCTGCTAAGGAGCGATACAAAGAGAAGAGGAGGGAAGAGAGACGCATTTTCAGGCGAAAGAAAAGGGAAGCGGAAATGCGTGAGTGCGAGAAAATTGAGATGCATGGTGACAGGAATGAGGTCCGAAAATTTTTCGAAAAAATAAGACGCCTGGCCGATGGTTTCAAGACCGTGGCCTCTTCCTGCAAGGATGAAAATGGGAATCTAGTGACAGATATCCAGAGTACACTGATGATGTGGAGGGAACACTTCTCTAGGCTTCTGAATGGCGACGACGACAACAATCCCGCCAATAGAGATGATATTCCGGAATCCCCAATTTTGGACGACAGCGTTGAAGTTCCGCTGCCCGACCATACTGAAGTCTTGAAAGCTATAGCTCGGCTTAAAAACAACAAAGCCGCAGGAGCCGATGGCTTACCTGCTGAGCTCTTCAAGAATGGAGGCGAAGCTCTATTTAAATGCATACATGAGCTTCTATGCAGAATATGGTCGGAAGAATGCATTCCAAACGATTGGAACCTCAGTGTGCTCTGCCCAATCCACAAGAAAGGCGATCCCACAATTTGCGCCAACTACCGTGGGATAAGCCTTCTGAATATCGCATATAAGGTTCTGTCGAGCGTACTATGTGAAAGACTGAAGCCCATCGTAAACCAGCTGATTGGACCTTATCAGTGTGGCTTCAGACCTGGCAAATCCACCATAGACCAGATATTTACGCTACGACAAATCTTCTACGACCCTAGAAAAACAAATCGACACACACCATCTTTTTGTCGATTACAAAGCCGCCTTCGACAGTCCAATAAGGAATCATCTATATTCCACCATGTCTGAATTTGGTATTCCTGCAAAGCTCATCCGCCTTTGCAGAATGACACTGAGCAACACCAGCAGCACAGTTAAAATCGGGAAGGACCTCACTCCTCCATTCGATACCAAACGAGGTTTCAGACAAGGTGATTCCTTATCGTGCGACTTTTTCAACCTAATGATGGAGAAGATCATCCGAGCTGCTGATTTGAGACGCAGTGGCACGATATTCTACAAAAGTATTATGCTGCTGGCGTATGCTGATGATATCGATATCATTGGCCATAATACGCGCGAAGTCAGTGCAGCATTCTCCAGGTTAGCAAAAGAGTCGAGTCGAATGGGTCTTGTAGTGAACGCAGATAAGACGAAATACCTAGTGTCAACAAATAAACAGTCCCAGCGTCTTGGAAACCACGTCACTGTTGACAACATCTCCTTCGAGGTTGTTAAGGACTTCGTCTATCTGGGATCCAGCGTAAACTCTTTCAACGATGTCAGTATTGAGATAAAGCGAAGGATAACTCTTGCCAACAGGTGTTACTTTGGGCTGAGTAGGCAATTGAGAAGCAGAGCCCTCTCTCGACGAACAAAACTCACGCTCTATAAGTCACTAATCATGCCCGTCCTATTATATGCAGCACAAACTTGGACGTTGAGCAGTTCTGATGAAAAGACTTTGGGAGCCTTCGAGAGAAAGATCCTTCGTAAGATCTTCGGTCCAATCTGCGTCAATGGGGAGCACCGAATTCGATGGAACCACGAGCTGTATGAGCTGTACGCTGACATAGACATAGTTAAGCGCATTAAAATCGAGCGGCTCCGCTGGCTAGGTCATGTTGAGCGAATGGAAAACAACGCTCCAGCGAAAAAAATATTCGATTCGGTGCCCGGTGGTGGTCAACGCAGAAGAGGACGCCCACATCTTCGTTGGAAGGATCAGGTGTTGGATAACCTGACTACACTTGGTGTTTCCAACTGGCGCCAGCAAGCGCAAAATAGAAATGGCTGGCGCAATTTCTTATACGAGGCCAAAACCGACCTTCGGTTGTAAGCGCCAGATAAGTAAGTAAGTAAATATATGAGTTTTTAATATGAAAACGCATTGTACAAAATATTTAATAATAATGATAATAACAACTACATAGTAAGAAATGATCTTCGACTGGGCCGAAGTTACAATACCCCCACGGCCGAACCAAAGTATATTCAAAGTCTTAAGCAATCAATAAAATGTTTATCTGTAAAAACGTTTTCGTTATATTTTTAACAGAAAATATTCGCTTTTGTTTTTTGATAAAATGGCTTTGTATGGGAGGAGGGCGTGGTTTTCACCCAATTTGGTTGAATTCCATACACATGGTACACGTTATATATCAAAGTTCATATGCAAAATTTCAAGTCCATACATTAATTTTTGTGGATTTTAGAGAAATTTTACCTTTTTGATAAAGTCACTTTGTATGGGAGGTAGGCGTGGTTTTCATCCGATTTGATTGAATTTCATACTTAGAGTGTATTTTAAACATCAAAACTCATATGCAAAATTTCAAGTCCATATATTCATTTTTCTTGAATTCGAAGAGATTTTACCGTTTTGATAAAGTCGCTTTGTATGGGAGGTAGGCGTGGTTTTCATCCGATTTGGCTCATTTACGAACTTGACCTTCATTTTTTAGATAAAAGCTTATATATAGAATTTCGTGATGATAGCTTTAAAATTACGGCTGGAATCGTGATCACAGACAGACGGACAGACGGACAGACAGACGGACATGGCTAAATCAACTCGGGTGGTGATGCTGATCAAGAATATATATACTTTTCTATACCTACCACGCCTCCTTATGGGCGTTACAAACGGAGTGACAAAATTAATATACCCCCATTTACGTTTTTTAAACGTGGGGGTATAAAAATTATACAATAGTTACATACAAATATTAATACCATATATAAATATTTAATAATGCAAGCAATAAATACATCAATCAGTCATTGTTATTCATAAAATTGAATTGTAAAAATGAAGAAACAATTAGAATAATTGAGGCCTTAAATATCAAGTTATAATTGTCAAAATTCTTATGAGCATTAAATATTAATTACAACAAAAAAAAATACAAAAATTTAAATTTTATTACTTCATTTGGACCCGATTAGAAGACAGCTAGATAATTTATCAAGAATATTTTCAAATTTTAAAAAGAGTAAAAATAGAATTATTAAAAAGGAAACATTAGAACAGAGATGAGTTGAGACGAATGAAATAAAAACAAAAATTTAGGCAATTAGTAGAAGAAACAGATTTAGATCGAAAAGAAATAATAGAATTAAAATTTAAAGCAATTTATTTTAAAATTTCAGAATTAATTTCAAATAAAATATCAGAATGTAAAAAAAAAATATGGCAGAATTTAATTTAGAAACTGCTGTAAAAGCAATTCCGTGTTTCAATGGAAACACAAAAGAATTATAACCATTTTTAAAAATCGTAGAAATTTTGAATAACAATTTATTACCAGATGGCCAAAGGGTATTGTTAGATTTTGTTATTTTTGTAAAATTATCTCAAACAGTGAAAACATCAATAACTTCGGCATTAATACCACAAAATTTTATTGAATTTAATAGAAAATTAAAAGATAGATTTAAAAGTAATATATCAATTCTACAAATTCAAATATCACTGTCGTCTTGCTCACAAAGAAATCAAAGCGTGAGCAACTATAAAGATAAAATATTAAATCTATTAGGCGATTTAAATTATTTATAAATAGAAGCGCTAGGAACTGAGCCGACTGAAGGAGAACGTTCAGTCATAACAAAAATTAATAGTAACTATAGTCTGACAGTATTCAAGAACGGACTTAACGAACAATACAAACAGATTCTGTTTGCCGCTGTACCAAAAACTTTTGACGACGCTGTAGACCTTGCTTTAAAAGTAGAAAAAGATTTACAACAAAATCAATCTAGAGTAAATTGTGTAAGTACAGAACCTAGAAGAAATCAATATAATTATAGAGGGCGTACAATCAATAACAATAGGATGTACAATCAAAATAATTCAGTACGAGGTAGGGACAATTATAGTGTAAATAACAATAGAAATAATTATAACAACCAAAGAGGTAAAGATATAATAATCATAATCATAGCCAAAATAATAACAATAAAGGTTCGAACAACACAATGGTTATGCAAATAGTAATCAAAATAATAATTTTAATAATCGAAACACACAAAGAGGTGGACAACATAGCTATAGAGACAATAGAAACAACTCTAGGCGAATAAACTTAGGTGCCTATTGCGAGTGTCGATTGCCAGTAGATAAACGACTATTAAGCGATTATCGATGTTATTGTGAGTGTCGTTTACTCGACTAGCTATCGACTGTGAATAGCTTTTTGATCGATAATTTGTCTACAGCTATTTTCTAGTCGATGGTCGAACGTTTTGATGCTATAAAATATTAAAATGGAAAAAAAGTAAGTTATTTGCGTTGCAAATTATTAAAAAACAATTTAATACATGTAAAATTAATTTAAGATCAAAAATTATAAGCAATAAAAGGCAAATTGCGCGGTTGGTTCAGCTGATGCAAGATCATCAAGACTTGGCGAAAGGAATTTGCGGAAAGTCGCAGGCAAAACCAAGGTGGGAAGCTATTGCCACAGATTTGAACAATTTGGGAACACCAGCGCGCTCGTTGGAGAAGTGGCTGAAGGTAAAATGGAAATGGACCTTTAATCAATGAGAAAATATAATATTTTTGTTAGCGTAGGTTTGGACTGATTTGAAGTCTAAGACAAAGAAAAAAATGTCTGAAATTAAAGCCGAATTTCGCGCAACAGGTGGAGGCCCAAACAATCTTCATATCTTTACGCCCCTAGAGGAAGCAATAGCCAATTTTTTAAAATTTGATGTTTGCATCAATCCACCAGGCCAAGAAATTGGAATTAGGCATTCGGCAGTTGAGAAGGAAAGTTCTCAGGAACATGCAACTTGTAGCAGCGCCTCAGCTGAAATAGCTGAGGAAGATTGTGAAATGCATGAAATCCTGGAGTGTGAAACACTTAATGCGCAGAATACTCCAAACAAGACAAATTTCAGGAGAGCAGTTAATCAATAGCGCATAACGCTGCTAGAAAAACAAGTAGCCACCCAAGCCAAATACTCTGAAGCAATGAAGGAAGACACCAGAGGTATTAAAGAAAACATAAAAAATATTGAAAATTTAATGAAGAAATCTTATCGCCTCCAAAAAGACATTTATGCTCAAAAAAAAAGAAAAGTTAAAATTAAAAAAAGAAAAATTGCAGCTTTTTAAAGATGAAATTTCTAATAAGCAGAAATACCGAAGTGAGAAACTTAAATTAAAACTTCAACTAATGGAGTTGCAAAAAGAAAATATGCCTTCAATAATTTTAAATTAAGAATTACTGAATTTTCGTTTTGATTTTTTTTTTAAAATTTTTACCTAAACTAATTAATTTTAAAACGTGATATTGAAGTTTTGATCTCAAAGTACAATTTTAATTTTTACCTGAACTAATGAATTTTAAAATGTGGTATTAATTTTAAAATGTAATTAAGGACCCACTTAAGTTTTTGCAGAGAGAAAAAAACAAAATTTTAAAAGTTTAACAGTATAATTATAATGCGAAAAACAAAAATTACCTAAAATAAACAGTAAATAAAACAGTTTTTTTTCTCTGCAAAAACTTTAGTGGGCCCTTAAGTAACATAGTTGCATAACACATGGATATAATTTATGATTAATTTTATTTTTAGATTTTATTTAAAACTTAAATGAGTACAAATAAATGTAATGAATGAAACTTGAAACTAAAACTGAATATTTTGCACAATTGCATTTCTTATTGCTATGGCTTCTTCATTTCTTCATTTCTTGCTTCTCCACTTTCATCATCGTCATGTAGATGTTGTGTGTCATTCCTTTCTTCGGTCAGAGATTGGACTTTGTAAAATATACAAATATTGTGCAGAGCTGCGCATACGTTTGTAATTTGTGTAGCTTTCTTCGGTTCATAGTGGAGTGCACGAGCGCCTAATAAACACCTGAATCTATTTTTAAGTACCCCTATTGTGCGTTCAAATATATTCCTTGCTTGGGAATGCTTTTTGTTAAACAGGCTTTCCGCTGAACCATCTTCTGTATTCCGGAATGGAGTTATTAAATAGGGCTGCAAGGCATATCCTGTATCACCTGTAGATTGCAGCAATTCCTCAAGCATCTAAATGCATTACTTATTTAAAATTATCATACCTAATAATGCATTTCTATCACCCCTGTGGTAGTCATCTTCTATCTTGGATTTTAATGCAGACAAATTAAATACCAATGCATTGTGTGTTGCCCCAGGATACCTTGCGTTGATATAGCGAATTCTCATGGCATTATCACAAACCTGAGAATAAACGCAAAAAAATAGATACTGCTCGCATGTTTTTTTCCACATACTTACGTACTATCATTGCATTTTTACTAAAATATCCTTTACGGTTGTAGTACTTATGTTGAAAATCCTTTTTTGGTGCAACAATTTTAATGAACATTTTTACATTTTTTTCAAGTTTTACATAACATTCAAATTTCGCCAAAATGGGAGAAAAAGTGAAATTGCCTTACTCTTGAAAAATCATATATTCAACAAAACTAACTCGATTTTAACTTTTGAAGTATTTTCAAAAAGACAATAAATAGTTGATTTTTATTAAAATATAAAAAAAAAACAAAATTATTTTTTTAAGTTTCTTAACTTCAAGGTCAAATTTTGCAATTCATAAAAATAGGGTTTTTCCCCACTTTAAAAATTGAAAAAAATATTTTCAGAAAGTTCATTTTATTACCTTTCCATCTGCCAAAAATCATGAGGGTGTTATGTTTCTTTCTATTTTAATAATTTATTTAATATTTTTTAAACGACCCGCGAATATGACGCATTTTTGCAAGACAATAACGAAAAAAAATTTTTTTTTTGACCGAACGTAGGGGTCGCGCGTTGACATATTTCTTCATATCTCTGGTGTTTACAGTCGGATTTTAAAGTTTGGTATATCTATGTTTTTGTCTCAAGGAGACCAATATGACATCTATAAAAGTCATTGACCTCAAGTGCACCGTTCTGCCACTTACCCTCCAGATCTCAGTTCCTACCATCCTAATGCACCACCCTAATATCAAAAAAATAAAGCTCTTAAAATATCATTAATTTTTTGCTCAGAAAGTATATCGATATTTCCAGCAGAACTATTTTTAAAAAATTTTTGAATATTTTTGCCGAACGTAGGGCTCCATTTTTTCATTTTCATCATATCATCAGTATTAAAAGTCTGATCATATTGAATGACATATCGATGTTTTTATCTGAAAGAGACCAATTATTTTTTTTCCAAAATAAAAAAAAATATCTGGAGGGTAAGAACTAGAACGGTGCACCTGAGATCAATGACTTCTATAGATGTCATATTTGTCTGCTTGAGACAAAAACATTGATATACCAAACTTTAAAATCTGACTGTAAACACCAGAGATATGAAGAAATATGTCAATGCGCGACCCCTACGTTGGGTCAAAAAAACATTTTTTTCGTAATTGTATTGCAAAAATGCGTCATATTCGCTGGTATACGGCGCACTTTTTTTTGAGATACAGTCTAATGTACATAGTATGGTTGTATGGAAGTAGTATGGTAGGTGGTCGTTTAAAAAATATTAAATAAATTATTAAAATAGAAAGAAAAATAACACCCTCATGATTTTTGGCAGATGGAAAGGTAAAAAATGAACTTTCTGAAAATATTTTTTTTTCAATTTTTAAAGTGGGGAAAACCCCTATTTTTATGACTTGCAAAATTTGACCTTGAAGTTAAGAAACTTAAAAAAATAATTTGGTTTTTTTTATATTATTATAAAAAACAACTATTTATTGTCTTTTCGAAAATACCTCAAACGTGAAAATCGAGTTAGTTTTGTTGAATATATGATTTTTCAAGAGTAAGGCAATTTCACTTTTTCTCCCATTTTGGCGAAATTTTAATGTTACGTAAAAACTTGAAAAAAATTTTAAAATTTTTTACTCAAATTAGTGTTTTTAAGTCATGAGATGATTCAATTCTGAAAGTTTGAGCAAAATCGGAGGTGGTCAACCCGTAATTTACGTTTTTGTGATGCGTTTAATTTGGAATGGCTGAAAGGGATTTTCCTTCTAAATACCCTTGCAAAATAGATTATGAAAGTAATACATTAACAATTTTAATAGGAAATGTAGACATAATTTTACCAATAAACACTAAGCCAATAAAAATATAAAAATAGTTATACCGGCTAGAACAGAAATCGTACATCCAATTGAATTAAGCCCAGAAGAGGACAGCTTAATATTAAGTGAAGAAATTTTAAAAGGAGTTTTTGTACGGAATACTATAATTCCTGATAAAGGAATATGACATATAAAAATTTTAAGCACAACAGACACAGAAATAATTTTGAAAACATTACAACTTGACATAAAATCTTTCAACTTTTATAAAATAATAAAAAATAATCATTCAAAAGAGCATAACCCAGAAAGATTTCAAAAATTGATTAAAATTTTAAAAATTGTCATTAAAGACAAAAATCCTCATGATTCATTGAAATTGAAATTTTCAAAGAATATCAAAACTTTTTCATTTAGTAAATTAACCACTTTCAGTAAATAATTTCTATTCACAAAATTAAAAAACAACAGACAAAACACCAATTTACATGAAAAATTACCGTTTACCGCATTTACAGACAGAAGAAATTGACAAACAAGTACAAAAATTATTAAATGAGGACATTATTGAACCATCAATCAGTCCATACAATTCACCTTTATTAGTGGTGCCTAAAAAAGTCGATAATGATGAAAAGAAATGGGGTTTTATCGTAGATTTTAGACAGTTAAACAAGATAATTGTAAACGTTAAATTTCCATTAACAAGACTCGAAGATGTTTTAGATAAATTAGGTAGAGCCAAATTTTTTTCTAAAATGGACATGAAAAGTTCATTCCATCAAATAAATTTAAACAATTCTAAACCACCTACAGCTTTGGTTTTAATGGTCAAACGGCCATTATCAATTTTAAAGACTAACTTTCGGTTTAAAAATATCTTCAGTTTTCAGAGAATGCTTACGATAGCGTTAAGCGAGTTAGATGCAAGTGCGTTCCTGTACGTAGACGATATTATTGTATTTGGTTGCACTCTAAAACATCATAAGTAATGAAAATTTAATAAATATTTTTGAACGTTTAAGAAAATATAATCTGAAATTAAATGCTAGTAAATGTAACTTTTTAAAAACTGAAGTAGTTTACTTTTAATACATTTAATAACGCGTGAAGGTATAAAATCTGATCCAGCAAAATATAAAACGATAGAGTAATACCATATTCCTAAAAACGCAGATAAAGTTAGAAGATTCGTAACTTTTTGTAATTATTACAGATGATTCATAGCAGATTTCGTAGATATAGCAAAATGTTTATATACACTTTTAAAGAAAAATCAACCTTTTATTTGGACTGATGAATGTCGAAAAGCATTCATAACATTGAAAGAAAAATTAATAAATCCACTGATACTACAGTATCCTGATTTTGGAAAAACATTTGTGTTAACAACAGACTAATTATAGCTGAATTACAATACTGCGTTAGGTCGGTTGTGCGCTGATCGTACTACGTTGGTCTACTTTGTAAGAACTTTACGATACAAGTTGTCAAAACGGACGACCTGAAACTTTGCAAAATATAATGTTGCGCTGACAGATCGTGCTTATATCAATTTGGAGTTGCCAATAAAAGCAGCTATAAAGGTGGATGATCTTCCTTTAATGTATGCTAATAATCCCTGACTTCCCTATCTGGGGACAAAGGGGCCACAAGGCCTTTCTAATTCAGCCGCAAGGCTTTTTTTATTTAGCTGCCACAAAGGCAGAGTTTCAGTATACTTAAATATTGATGAAGCCACAAGGCTTAGTTTTTGAATTCTATAAAAGACTTCCTTCTTTTGAGGTGTTTCCAAGATTGATTTTATTTAACCCCAACTTGGGTTTTTATAATAAAATATTTGAGTGAAATATTTCTTTTCACTCAAAATAATATTTATTCTAAATAAGTTCTTACATATATATTTTATTTTGTTTTATTTTTTTTTTTTAATATATAATTTTTAAATAAAATATTATTATTATTCATTCATCAAACAGAGTTTAATTCTCTTACTGACTACTTAAAAAGTTAAACTAATCCAGTGTTCTTATAGACTAATTAATAGCATTTACTATAATTCACTAGAGTTATTACATACGTAATTAAAATACATGAGCAAATTGTTTTTGAAAGCACTCCTACTTAAGCCTCGATTAAAGTCTATATTTCGGCTTACTGGGTTTGCCAGTCTTAAACAACGAGTGATTGGTTCATTCAGACTGTAATTGGCTCTATGAAAAGGCTCATTAAAAAGATATTGTGACCTAAGGCCACGTGAAGGTACGTGAAAACGTATTTGAAAAAGCAAAAAAGAACAATTAATATCAAAGCATATTAAATCTCTTACAAACATGATAGCGAAATATTTTCGACGAATTTCTAAAGATTGAATGCCAAGAAGAAGCCTTCTCACATTATATGAGGGCATTTCAATATTCCAACTTAAGCGACTTATTGCAAATCTCGTAAAATGTCTCTTAATTCTTTCGATTCAATTTGAAGCACATGCATAAAAAGGGTCCCATATTATGTAGCAATATTCTAAAATAGATCTGACAAAGGCAAAATATAAAGATTTTAAAGAAAAAGGATCAGAAAGGTCTTTTGAGTTCCTGATTATGAATCCTAACATACCATTGGCTTTAACTACAATGTAGTCTATGTGCCTTGAAAAACCAAGTTTTCTGTCAAGTATAACTCCTAGATCTTTCTTCTCGGTAATTCTTGATAACGTCATATTTCCGAGCTTATATTCATGAAAAAAAGGTGAAGAAATACGACATAATGTCAAACTTTGGCATTTTGATATATTAAGCGGCAATAAATTGTCGCTGCACCAAGTAGATAATTGTAACAAATCTCTCTCCATATTTATACAATCGTGAGTATCTTTTATGGCAGAAAAAAATCTTTATGTCATCAGCATACATTAAGCACTGAGAAAAAGATATTATTTTGGGAATGTCGTTTACAAATAAGAGGAACAGTAAAGGTCCCAGGTGACTACCCTGCGGAACCCCAGAGGAAACAATTACAGCATTTGACAGAACATTATTTATCCGAACAAATTGTGTCCGACCTATAAGGTATGATTCAAACCACTTTAGAAAATTGGAGTGAAATCCAATTAATTCAAGTTTCTTAATAAGCAAGATATGATTAACTTTGTCGAAAGCTTTTAAAAATCGGTGAATATAACATCACATTGTTGTCCATTTTCAAAGCATTTTAAGATATAATTAGAAAATATTGCTAAGTTCGTAGTGGTTGACCTTCCTGGAAAAAAACCATGTTGAAACGGTGAAATGAGTTCCTTTACCAAGAATATTAACCTATTGTAGACCAATTTTTCAAACAGTTTGGGAATGGTAGATATTTTGCATATTGGACGATAGTTTGAAACCTCGTTTTTAGAACCAGATTTGTGAATTGGTATAATGAAAGTAATTTTCCAATCAGTTAAAAATTCACCATTTTTAAGTGACTGATTGAAGATAATCATTAAGGGTGAAACTAACGCCTCTGAACAATTTTTTAAGAGAATCGGTGGGAAACCGTCTTTCCCAGGCTGTTTATCAAGGTTCAATTGATTTATGGCTGAATTACAATACTGCGTTAGGTCGGTCGGCCTTTGACAGCTAGACTAGAAACAATGGGTTCTTACGAAGCAACACAAAATATGACCTCATGCATTGCGTCGACCTCATCCCGTAAATATGAATTTGAGAGGGTGACGTACGATCAACGCTATGAGTAGCGACATGCTCTACTAGCTCGTGCTTTTGACATTCCATATTAACGCTGGGTTGCATTTTCGTTGAGCAATGCTAAAATGTGGGTATTCTTGGATTCCGATGGACAACTAAGATTTTCATAGGATTATCGTGGGAATTTATATTTTGATGCGAGTTTTTTTTATATTGATAAAATTTTTTAAATTAACATGCTGCTTAAGGAGTATAATAATGATTTTGATGAATTTAGCATGATATTAATATTATTCAATTAAATATTAAAATTTATACATTTTTTAGTTTCATGGTAGTTAGTATTCATGGAAAATGGCAAACTTATATATTCGGCAATTATATATTGTAACGAGGTTGGTTGAGGACGAATACCCTTAATATTATTGTTTGAATAATATAACACACAAAGGAATGTTGTATTTTTACTTTGAAAAAATAATAGTACATGTAAATTTATTGCTGCTAGCAAGATTTGCAATTGCCCTCAAAATGTCAAATAATAAATATAAAAGCATAATAAGAATGAAATGATAAATATCAGACATGTGCATGAATGTGTTTGAAAAAAATGTTCGACTGTGAACACATGTGCGGTTCATTTTGTTTTTGTAAAGTTGTACCCAAGTACTCACTAATTACAAGGTATTCACCGAGCATTGTACAAGGGGGCGTGGCAGCTCGAATCTGCAATTTCGAATAACTTTGAAATTATAGGTCGCACAACATTGGAATTAGGTGTTCGGCCTCGATTTACATGTGCCGTTCCACTGGTAAAATTTTATGGGCGTTGGGCAAAGGGCGTGTCACTTTTTCGGCTGCCCAAATTGTGGGTATAACTTTCCAACTATTAGTCAAACATCAATGAAACTCTGTAAGAATGTACTATTTAGTCTTGTCCTTTGACTGGAAAAATTGAGTGAGGATTGGACAAGGGGGCATGGCACCGCCCATATAAGTCAAACTTATGGTATCAAATAGCTTTGGAGTTAAATGCCGCATAATAATGAAACTCGGTATGGAGTTGCCACTTGGTAATGTCCATCTACTAGAAAACCGAGACGGGCATTGTACAAGGGGGTGTGGCTCCGCCCATACAATTACAATGAAAGTAAGTCACAAAACGTTGAATTTTAGAATAGAATTACTATTTGGTGATGCATTTCTACTAAAAAATTTGGACAGGCGTTGGTCAAGGGGGTGCGGCATGAATTGTACTACAGCGCCATCTGGTGTTCAATATTGGTTAAACAACCTAGCAGCAGAACACTCAGTGTACATGAAAACCACTATATACCGATTTTCTTAAAATTTTTACCTAACCGCCCTCTGGTGTTCAAGCGGGATAAAAATTGATTGAAATTGCCCCAAAACACGCACCGTCTCAAAAAACTTGTACTCACAAATTTACATGAATATTTCCATACATATTTCCAAATTGCTTTCGTTCACGAAATTTCCTACATTTTACTCTCAAAATTTGCAAAAATTTCGGCAAAAATCAACAGTAATAATAATAATAAATAGCAGTAATTTTGACAAAAACAAGAAAAATAATGACATCAAGCAATCACATTTTATAAAAAAAAATATTTATATATATATATATATAAGTGACATATCATGTTACTCTATGTGAATTTCTGAGACAAGAAATTCACACAAGTAAAAATCCAAAGTCAGCAGTCTCTAGCGCTGCATTAGCAATGCAATGCAGTAACTAAAACAACAACAAAAACAGAATTGTAGTTTTAAGTAAAGCTTTTTGTAGCACACAAAAAGCTTTCATATGATGATAACTGAAAGAAAAGAAAACACTCAGAATAAAATTAACATCTGAACAACGAAGTTCAACTTGGTTTTTTATTTTCAATATTTTATTGGCGCAGTCGGTAGGATCTGCGAAAAAGATCCTTAAGAACCTACATATTTAGTGTTACCAAAAACTTAATTATCAGTGGTAGTAAACACATTTCATTTAATTAAAGAAAATTCATTAAAAATTAAAAACAATACCTGCGTTTAAGTGCGATCTGCATCAATTAAAAATAAGTTTACGAACAAAAAAAAAAAAAAAACGAATCATAAGATATTTAAAGTTAAGACAACATCAATCAAATCAAAGATAAATAAATAAATAAATGTCAGTAGAAGACAACAGTGAAGATAATTGTTTAATTGAGCAGCTTTCATCACTAAAATTGACAAACAAAATGGAAAAAATATTATAATGGAGAATTTTAAATTAATACGAAGATTTGACGGCAACAAGGAGATGCTGGCATGCTTCATTAGTGACGTAGAAGCAATCATCAGAACCATAAAATTACCTACTGAAGAGGAGAAACTGTTATACTACAACATGATTCAGAGGGCACTCAGCGGACCAGCCCTAGATATTATACGAAGGGAGCAACCAGAGGACTGGGTTTCACTAAAGAAAGTTCTCATCGATAACTTCGGTGAGTGCACACCCATACCATCGCTTATTTTGGAGCTGAATACTATCAGATTTAAAAATAATGTGAAAAGGCTTTGTGATGATATAAATAATTTGCTATGTAGAATTAAGGATAGCATTAAATTAAGTTCAGAACTTCAGACAAAGAAAAATTTTTTGAATAGTGAAGCAGATATAACAAGCCTTAGTGTTTTAAAAAAAGAATTACCAAACCATCTAACGGCGCTTTTAAATGCAAATTTAGTGTCAAGTTTTCAATCAGCAATAAGAATATTACGGGAAAATAATGAATATGAAAAAGTTAGTTCTGATGCCTATCTGAAAAATCATTCGAATTCAAGAAACTTTAATAATTCATTTTCAAAATATGAGCCTCAAACAAATCAATTTTATCAACCTCAATTTCGGCCAAGTTATCACAAAAATTTTTATACAAATCAAAACCAGACTCAATATACGCCTCGAAATTTTAATCCTAATTTCAATCAAAACCAGGTTCAATATCAAAACTCAAATAGCTTCCAGCCTTTTAAAAGACAAAGAGAAAATGACTCCAACCAGTCTCGCATTAGGCGATATGGAGCACTACAACCAATGCAAGTTGATGAAAATTTTCGTTTAAATGCTTCGGATCCAAATTACCAGCCATTGAATTAATAACTAAAAACAAAAAAATTACCTTTCTTGTAGATACAGGTTCGTCAATCAGTTTAATAAATCCCAGTATTTTAGAATCTCCTATCAAAATAGTAGAACCAATTCAAGTTAAAACAATTAAAGGAAATGTAATTCTTAATAACGTTCAATACCTTAATGAACCCAGCCTCATAACAGGAATTTTAAAATTTTATGTTTATAAATTTTCGACAATTGATTGATTGGACATGATATACTTAAGGTTTTAAGAGCAAGAATTGATTATGAAAACAATTTTATTGAATTAAACAATAAATTTTATAATTTTAAGTTGACAAACGAAGAGGAGGACTACAAATTAAAACTGATTCAAGCTAACCTACTAATTGAGGATAACAGTAAAATATTTCGGACTGACCACTTAAACAAAGAAGAGAAATTAGAACTAGAAAAAATTTTAAAAAATTATGAAAATCTTTTTCACATGAATGCATAAAATAGTAACTAAACATGAAGACCCAATTTATTCAAAATCTTATCGATATCCTCAGGTTCATAAAACTGAAGTAAACCGACAGATAAGAGAAATGCTAGATCAGGGAATTATTCGCCACAGCCAATCTCCATACTCTGCTCCGTTATGGGTTGTACCCAAGAAAATGGATGCTTCCCATAAGCAGAAGTGGCGAATCGTGATCGATTATCGCAAACTCACATCAGAATTGATGATAGGTTCCCTATCCCGAATATCGACGATATTCTAGAAAAACTTGGGCGTTCGCAATATTTTACAACCTTGGACCTTGCAAAAGGATTCCACCAAGTTGAAGTTGATGAAAAAAGTCGCGCAAAAACAGCCTTCTCCACACAAGATGGGCACTACGAATTTACAAGAATGCCGTTTGGGCTTAAAAACGCCCCAGCAACCTTTCAAAGGTTAATGAATTCGGTTTTAGGTGACTTAGTAGGAAAGGACTGCATGGTATATCTTGATGATGTTATCATCTTTAGCACATCACTTCAGGAACATATGATATCCCTTAATAAAGTTTTTCAAAGACTTAATAGTGCCAATCTAAAGATTCAGGTAGACAAGTGTGAGTTTTTGAAAAGAGAGACTTCATTTTTAGGACACATCGTTACACCGAGTGGCATTAAGCCCAATCCTACAAAGATTGAAGCAATTCAGAAATTTCCCATTCCAAAGACAGAAAAAGAAATCAAACAGTTTTTAGGATTGGCAGGTTTTTATAGGAAATTTATTAAAAATTTTGCGTCCATAACTAAGCCTTTGACCAAATGCCTAAAAAAGGGTGAAAAAGTCAACTACTTTGACAGCGAATATGTTAAAGCAGTAGAAACGATAAAAACTTTGATCATAAATGATCCAATCTTGAAGTATCCTGATTATAATAAGAAATTTGTGCTCACAACTGACGCATCTAATTTCGCAATGGGAGCAGTTTTAAGTCAGGACGGGCATCCTATTTGTTTTGCTAGTCGAACATGTAATGAACATGAAATTAATTATTCGACTACAGAAAAAGAATTATTAGCCATTGTGTGGGCAACGAAATATTTTCGCCCTTACTTATACGGAAGAAAATTTTTGATCAATAGCGATCATAGGCCGTTACAGTGGCTTCATAATTTAAAAGAACCCAACGCAAAACTTCAACGTTGGAAAATTAAATTAAACGAATACGATTTCGATATAAAATACATCCCGGGAAAAGAGAATCATGTGGCAGACGCATTATCAAGAGTAAAAATAGAGTGTTGTCATAATAACGAAATAGCATCTGACCAAGCTACAATTCATTCTGCGGATGAAGATAATTCAGATTTTATTGGAATTTCTGAAAGACCTTTAAATACATTTAGAAGGCAATTTGTTTTCAAAAAATCTGAGAACAATATTGAGGACTTGCAAAAAATATTTAAAAACACGCGAATAACAATAAATTATTCTACAATGACTGTAGAATTTGCAAAAAATATTATTTTAGAGAAGTTAGCAGGGAGAACTGCATGTGTTTACTTTGAATGCGATGAAGATTTTATTAAATTTCAAGACGTTTATTCAAGATTAGTTAGACAAACTCGCGCAAATAGAATCTATAGAGCAACAACAATTTTAGAAGATGTAACTTCTTATGACAATTTCAAAGAAATTATTTTGAATATTCATCTACAAGGCCTTCATCAAGGCATTGATAAAATTCAATACGAATTCAGGAAAAAATACTATTACCCAAATTATGTTTCTGAAATATCGAGTATAATTAACAATTGTAATATTTGTAATGAATGCAAGAACGATCACGTCAAGGCAAAAATGCCTTTTAAAATAACCCCACCGTGCTACGAAATAAGGGAAAAATTTGTTATAGATATATGGAAATGGGACAAGAATTCATATCTTACATGCATTGACATATTTTCAAAGTTTGCTATGGTGGAAAAAATCGATCATTCAAATTGGTTAGAAGCTAAGAGAGCATTATTAAGAATATTTAATTCAATGGGCCCTCCAAAAAAAATCAAAACGGATCAAGATAGTGGACTAATAAATATAAGTTTACAAGAATGGTTAAAGAGCTTAAACATAGAAATTGAAATCACAACAGGAAAAACTGGTATAGCTGATATCGAAAGATTGCACAAAACATTAAATGAAAAATTGCGTATTATTAATACCTCGCAAGATAAAGAACTTCAACATCATGCAATCGAACAAACCATTTTCACTTACAATCACATAATAACCCATTCAGTAACGGGTCAAACCCCATATAATACATTTTTTAATGAAAAACAACCAACTAAAAATACCCAAGCAGAAAAGGAACGTAGAATAGGAAACATTAACAAAAACCGAAAAGAATACGATATTGACACTAATTTCGTTTACGCAGAAAATTCAAGAAAGAGGTTAGATAAAAAAACAAATCCATTTAGACCAGTTCATGTAATGCCGACAGATGTAGGTGAAGATCACTATGTAGTTAAGTTTAGGAACAGGCTTTCCAAAAAATATAAAACTCATTTTAAGCGTAAAAAGAAAACTAATATTGCTAATCATTCTAGGAACGAAGGAGAGACTCAGGAAAACCATCAAGATTCCAATTTACACAATAGCAATATTTCTATTACTAAATCAAATACCACAGTCGATCAACCAATCTATTCAAGTGAGCAAAATTGAAAGTGACCACGGATATCAATTAATAACAAGGCAGATTTAATCAAGCAACTAATTTTACTAATAAAATATTATTTATTAACAAAACAGAATTAGAGGAAGCCTATCAAAAACTTTATCGAGAATATAATGCAAATAAATGTCTTCAAACTAATTTAATTAAAAGATATATGAATTTAGCAAATAAGGAAAAGGAAATGTTTCATATCAGACATAGAAAGGCTCTTTTTAATGCAATAGGAAGTGGTTTAAAATTTTTGTTTGGCACTCTTGACGAAAGTGATAAAGAAAGCATACAAACCACGTTAGAGGAGATCAAGAAAAATCAAATAAGCACAGAGGAAATAAACTCAATCATACAACATGTAAACGAAGAAAACAAAATTCTCAACGAACTTAAAAACGCAACAAACATACTTCAGAACAAATAAGCAATGAAAATAGTTGCAGATTCTTTTTTAAATAATATTAAAAGTTTTTTAGAACATGTACAGGATTTACAATTAGGATTACAATTAGCTAGAGTAGGTATAATCAACCCTAAATTGATTGATTTAGAAACAATAAGTAAAATCAGTTCCGATCAATTCGAAGAAATTAAAACTTCTATTTGGAAGCAGGAAGAAATTTTATATTTTGTAATGTCCATACCCCAAGAAATCAAAACATTTCCAATAATTAAGATTTTCCCAATTCCTAACAACCAAGATTTTGAATTGAAATTAGATCCATATCAAGAATTTGTTTTAATTAATGAAAAATTATATAATATTCGTAATAAAAAACTAGTTGCCGAAGAAAATGAATGTATTAAAAATTTGTTTAACAACTTAAAAACTAAATGTGAATACCAGAAAAATAACCAATCCATTATTCAATATTTTCCACCAAATATTATTATTACAAAAAATATAATCGAAACAAATTTAAAACAAAATTGTAAAAATATTAAATTCAATGTTAAAGGAAACAATATTATAACATTTGATAATTGTAAAATCGAAATAGGCAACATTAACATTAACATAAAGAATATTGAAAATCTTTTATCCATAATACCATATGTAAAAGAAATGAAACAAATTGAATTTGAAAATGTTACATTAACCGAACTTAAAGTACATGTCGACAACATAAATTCCAAAAAGAAAGTAAACTCTGTAATTTTCTATTTATCTCTGATTTTTATTTCACTTGTTGAGATAAATGAGAAAAATGTTAAATTTGAGAACAATGAAATAAGTACATTAAATATTTAACAAATACAAAAATAATAATATACCATTATACTTTAAATGTTGTTGTTTTAGCTACAGAAATATTTTTATTCATTAAATCCGCGAGGTCGCGAATTCTTTTATGTGCGGAGGAGTGACATATCATGTTACTCTATGTGAATTTCTGAGACAAGAAATTCACACAAGTAAAAATCCAAAGTCAGCAGTCTCTAGCGCTGCATTAGCAATGCAATGCAGTAACTAAAACAACAACAAAAACAGAATTGTAGTTTTAAGTAAAGCTTTTTGTAGCACACAAAAAGCTTTCATATGATGATAACTGAAAGAAAAGAAAACACTCAGAATAAAATAAACATCTGAACAACGAAGTTCAACTTGGTTTTTTATTTTCAATATTTTATTTATATGTATAAAAATATCGATAAATCAAAGACAAATTTTTTGCCATAGAAAACTAAAATGTATGTCCAGAAATTTAATTTTAAATTTTAATTTAATTTCACATTTTATCATTAAATTGCAAAGCGTACATTTATTTTGAAGCTTCTAGTCCGAATTTTCACATTAATATGTGACATTTTTCATTATTTTGCAGATTATATTACACTTAATAAAAAGATCTTAGCTTTCTAAAGTAGGTTTATGGTTCTTAATGAGTTTATGACAATATCTTTTAATTTTTCATTGATTAAAATTATAATTGCATGATTTTGGAAAAAGGGACGTTTTGTGGGATTTTTAGTATAGCTGCTTTTATTGGCATCACCAAAATGACAGACGCACGATCTGTCAACGCAATATTGAGTTTTGCAAAGTTTGAGGTCGTCCGTTTTGACAGCTTGTATCGTAAAGTTTTTACAACGGAGACCAACGTACGGTCAGCGCACGACCGACCTAACGCAGTATTGTAATTCAGCTATTAAGCCTTCCAAAACTTCATTACAGCTGAGTTCAAGGTCAGCTATATCAAGTGGATAAGCAGATGAGTCAGTATAGGTATCGGCGATGGTATTGGAAGAAACATACACTGATCGAAAAAATTCAGCAAAAAGATTGCAAATCGAAAGGGAATCAGACGTAGTCTTAGCCATATACTGAATTGTATTAGGAATACCCGTAGATTTTTTTTTATTGTTTATAAAATGCCAAAAGCTTTTACTATTGGTCTTTAGTTGAGATTCAATCTGAAAAATATAGTTTTTATATAAGAAATTGTTCAAATAATCGAATTTTCTCTGAAGGACCCGATAATTATTTAAAAGGTTTATATTATTATCAAATTTTCTATACAATTTATATGCTTTATTTTTCTTATTATTAATATTAATCAGTTCTTTATTGAACCATATTGGTTTTGATGATGCTTTAAATGAAACTTTAGGGATGTATAAATTTATTGCTTCCTTAAGCTTGTTTGAGAAAAGATTGTAATTTGTTAATAGATTATTGTTGTTTAAAACTGACAGCCAATCAATATTGCCCAAAAAATTTGAAATACTACTAAAATCACCTTTCGTGAAATCAAAACTTAAGCTATTATCAAAAACAGGCTTCAAATATTCTTAGAATTTTACACTTAATCATAATGCAGTGTGGTGATTTGAATCAAGCAAAAATGTAGAATCAAGGTTGTTGACATCCGCATTCATTTCGCTATCAACATATATTAAATCAAGTATGCGGTTTAAACTGTTATAAATACCATTAATTTGGCGTAGATCAAATTCAGCAAGCTTATCAACAACCTCGCTTTCAAGATTGCTTGAAACATTAAAAGGTAACCAATAACGCATATCTTCGTCATAAATCCAATTAATGTTAGGGAGATTAAAATCGCCCATCACAATGACATGCTGATTGTCTTTTAGATTATTCAAAATACTAATACAATTTTCCATGTGCAATTTATACAGATCAAGAGGACTATTTGGTGGTATATAGCTTAAAATAACAAAAATTTCATGATATTTGTCTAAGTTTATTTTAACAATTAACTGATCCAAATTAAAATTAGTAGACAAAAAAGGCAAATCAATTTGTGTACAGGAAAGAGTCTAGCGTACGGCAATTAAAACACCGTCACCTCTACTTAGCCCGGATATGTGAGGGCATCGATCTTTTCTAAAAACATTATAAAGATTCGGATGAAAATACTCAGCGTTGTTATAATTATCAGCCAGCCATGTTTCTGTGAGTGCAATAACATCGTATTGAAGCGAAGAAGATAATAATAGAAAATTACGAGTTTTCGTTCGCAAGCCGCCAATATTATGGTAACATATAAAAATATTTGACGAAACTGGTGAACTCAGGTTGGGACCGCCACTTGACTTGAAGAGCCCATCAAGCTTTTTGAATTATTTGGTTGCCGTTTGTTGAGAAAATTTTTTATTCTAACATTGCAGGGCCACACCGACGTATCCATAATTCGCTCACGCAGCAACGCCGGAAAACCAAGTTTAAAATTAACGTAAGCTAGGTTACTCATGTCAGCATCATTTTTAATCAGTCGAAAACATTTAAATTCTGTTGGTGACATGTTTAGTTTTTCCGATATATTTTTTATAATAAAGTCAGGATTAGTATCGACGCGAAATCTAGATAGATGCACCCATTCAAAGTTAGGAACAACATTCAATGTAGAAGTTGAATCTGAGCCGAAAATTTCTATAGCTCGTGGTGAGTTTGTTTTCTTTTTTTTCTTATTCCTTCTTTTTTCAACAAGACAGAAATTATCAACTAGTTTGTTGTTTGTTAAGGATGAGTTAGCGTTATTATCAACGTTCAACCCAGCAGCAGCAGCAGTAGCAGTAGCAGCAGCAGCAGTAGTAGCAGCAGACTGTGGTGGAATAAGCAGGTATTGATGTAGTAAAGCAGAATTTGAAGAATTAGTCGATTTAACAGCAGCAGCAAAAGAAAGAGATAAGTTCGAGGCATCGTTGGGCGACGAATGTTCGGCATCGGCTCGTGTAGCCGCCGATAAGCCTGAAGCATGGTTGTCACCGACGGCAGAAAGAGATGTATGAGAAACAATGATAGGCGAAGCAACTGCGAGAGCACGGACACGAGTAAATCGAAAGTTGTCTTGTTTGGCTGGCGATACGCGGGGTGCACTGATTTTTTCTGTGTTTTGTTTTGATTTTTTGTCTCTAGAATTGTTAACTGTAGCAGAGCACACTGCTACTGTAGCACACTGTCAATGGTGGTGGAAGTTTCACAAAGTTTTAAAACTTGCATTTTTAGCTCATTTACACTAAAAGTTAGAGCAGATATTTGAGCAAGAATGCTATGATTTGCGTCGAAACAATTACAACACTTGTAAACAATGTTTTTGAATTTTAAAAGAAAGTCAATTACACATTCATTGTCAACATCAATGCAATTTTTGTGAAAAAAGTTTGCACAAAAGGTGCATGTTATCATACAGTCCTCTATAATGTTTTTTTTTACACTTGCAGCAATTAGTCATCGAGTTCAGCATTGTACACGTCTATGTTCAAGCGCAAGATGACGACTGACAGTCATATAACAGTCATATAACATATACAATTAACAGTCATGAAATTTAAATACAATTATTACACATCTGCTTACTATTACTTTTTACTTACTTACACATCTGTTTGTAATCATATCCATCACAACCCACTTACAGGTTACAACAGGGGCGAACACAGGGAGGGGTTTTGGGGGTTAAACCCCCCCCCCCAAATGAACAAATAAAAATAAAATTAAATGTATGAAGTAAAACAATTATAAATTATAAAACATTACTTATTTAAGTTGAAATGTTTAAAGCTAAACACTTTCATGGTGTTATTTATTGTTTTTATGAAATTATGCTCTGTATACGCAAAAGAGCCCTGCCAGAGTATGCTTTTTCGCCTGAAATATCTTCAAATACATGAATGTTTTGGCAATGTTTAAATAATGTAGACAATTATGCATTTTTAATTAGGAAAAGATAAGATTGAAAAACTTCAAATTAAAATTTAATAACTATTTATTAAAAATAAAAAGGTAATTTACATTTCATTAAAAGGTAAAACAAAAAATGATTGTGCTATTTTTATGTTACTTATTTCATCAATATCCAATTTGATTTAAAAATATTTTTTTTTATTAAAATTTAATTTAAAATAGCAATAATTTTGCTTTTCAATCAACTCATCAATCACCAACTCAAATTAAACACATTTCGCTAACAGTTAATCAGTGCAACATCCCAATAAACATTGTGGCGAGGGGTGATTCGTTAACGAATTGCTTATGAATTTTTTTTCGTAATTGTTTTCGAATAGTTTTGTTCCGTCTGCGTCAGAGGTTGACTTGACGCTTAAAGAAAGCGCCGATCGACATAATGAGATTGTAAAATTCCATTGAAGTTTTTTTCTAGCCCAATTGAAACAAAAAACCAATTTTTTTTTTTAATCAAATATTTTTTTTAGTCTCAACGATTCGTTATCGAATCTCTTATCAACATTTTTGTGACTCGTTAGCGAATCAATTCTTTAA
Organism: Pherbina coryleti; assembly: GCA_943735915.1. Classification (NCBI taxonomy): domain Eukaryota; kingdom Metazoa; phylum Arthropoda; class Insecta; order Diptera; family Sciomyzidae; genus Pherbina; species Pherbina coryleti. The sequence goes on along the minus strand of OX030948.1, from coordinate 103,900,711 downwards.
ATTTTAGCAATTCGTTTGCAATTCACTTCTCTTATTTTTAGTAATTCATTTACGAATCATTACTCTTATTTTTAGCGATTCCTTACCGAGTGACGAATAAATTAATTAAGTTATATTTAACGATACGTGAACGCATTTTTATGTTCCCTAATGTTTGCAATATTTAATTTATCTTTATTTTATTTTATGTATTAGAACGCAAGCACAACCCTTTACCTCCTTTTTTACCACTTTTAAAGACAACACATTCGAATAAAACTTTTATCATTTGAAAACTCTGGTTCATACCAAGTGCAAAATATAATTTTTCTTCAATATTTCTGTCATTAAGATAAGATAAGTAAGATTCGGTGAATTGTTATCGAATTGCTTTTTTTTAGTTTTGCAGACTTGCTTTTTATTAGTTGCTTTTATTTAATTGTTTTTATAGTTTTGGCGACTGGTTAATGAATTCGTCTTTTCGGATTTGACGATTCGTTAACGAAGGAGGAATTTCTCCCGCTCGCGATATTATAAGTGAATCGCTTCTTATGATTGCTAATGAATGAAATGTACGAGAATGCGATTCGTAAACGATTACATTAGTGAATCATTTTGTTTGTTGGGATAATACATTGCTGAATATACATTGTTGGGATAATACATTGCTGAATATTAGCATACTTTATCAAGTATTCGATTAAGAAACAAAAACAACACAACTCACAAATTCAGATAAGCGTAAGAAGAATGTTGTGTGAGAACAGAGAACGAATTAGCAGTTATTCTCATGCGCTGATTTTCTCTTTACTACACGATCTGTTGTTTACATTTATTCGCTTGCAGTGCACTCCTTCTCATGTTTTTTAAAATTTTAAAACACATTTGCTCTTACTTTGACGAAATTTGCAAGCTATTTTTGAAACATAAAATTCGTCAAATTAATTACAGTTGTCGGCAATTTTAAAACATTTTTTTTTTAGTGTACATCAGTTAAGCAGAGTATATTCGTTTAACGAATATATTCATGCAGGGCTCTAATACATGTTCTACCACGCTGTTGTTCTCTGTAAAGTCGAGTTCCGCTATCAATGTGATATGAAGTTAAAACTAGAACTCTCGATTTTCAAGCTTTTGGAGCACCCGGGCTACCCGAGTATTTTCGAGTATTTCGAGCTACCAGAATTTTGAATTTTTGTTTTCTACAAAACTTAAGAATCTTAACGAAAAATTAAGATGCAGTTTAATTAGTAATTGTTATTTAGTACAAAAAAAAAAAAACAAAAAACTTCTCCTAATCAGTCTACATCAAACATATCCACGGATTACCAAAGCAATGTTCTTTTTTATTTAAATGTAGCCACACAGAGCCAAAACAACCTAATAAAATAGAAAAACATCAATAAAATTTCTCTATCTTTTCCATTCAAGAAGATTGTCTTATTTAAACCATTGAGAAAATCTTATTAAAACTTTGAGAATTTTTTATTGGGCAATCCATATAATTTTAAGAAGAATCCTATTATTTTTTAAAATAAAAACTGTAAGGAAATCTTATTAAAAATATGTGATTTAGATATTGATTTTAAAAGTTACCTTTTTAATTTTTAGGAAGAAATCTTATAGATTTAATAAGATTTATTTTTTTAAATTAAGGAAGGAAATTCTATTAAGAAGATCTCTTTTAAAATTTTATTAAAGAAATCTTTTTAATCAATACGGAATCTTGCTAATCTTTAACCTAGAAATATACTTTTAACTGCCTATAATATTAAAATATATGCATTATTAAATAAAGTTGTCATATATGAATATTAAATACATATGTCAAAATTAAATTAACTTTGACTTTGAAACCAAAACACCCGGCGCTGTCGAGGCCTTCGAAGAAACTGGCGGCATCCTCAATATCCAACTTTTGTCAAGAACCTCTTTCGAGTCCAAACCGTACATTTTTAATAAAGTCGAAATTGAGTCACTCAAGCCCCACGACTGAAATATGGCTTGAGTTTCGAGAATTTTAGCCTCGTCGAAAACAAGTTATGGAACACAAATATCATTCTCGATTATAACATGTTTCTTATTTTACTTTATTCAAATCGACGAATAACTTTTCGAATTCACTTCACAACTACGACTGAAAGCTAAAGCAAAAATAAGTAGCATTTTCACCATTATTATCTTCTTAAAAGGGTGTCTAATAAGAAAATTTTATAAAAGCAGATCAATAAGATTTTCTTATTAATTTTAACTGGTCTCTTCTTAAACTTTGGAGAGTGAAAAAAAAGAGTTTCTTAATAAAGTTAAGTAATAATAAGATTTCCACATAATTTCATTCATTCAATAAGAAATCTTATTAAAAAATGTTTGATAGAAGTTGTTAATTTTTAATAAGATTTTCTCTATGGAATTGAAAAGATTTCTTTATGGAAAATTCTTATTATTTGGTAGTATTAATAAGAAAACCTAATAAAATATCTCAATTTGGTGGTCTTATTGATTTTATGTGGTGGTTTTTGCCTCTGTGCAATCGTATCGGTTTATTTCCGTCTATATGTCTGCATGTAATGACGATCACAGCAGAGATTTTGGAGCCATCGTTATGAATTTCGATATAGTATAAGCTTGTATTTAAAATACAAAAATCATAATGCAAATTAGCGATCTCGTATGAAAATTACGCTAACCCCACATAGAAAGTAATATGAAATTGGTAGAATCTCTTAAAATTTCATAAAAATTCAATGCCTCAATTAATTTCAATTTTATTATTGAGGACATATTAAATTCAATGGCACAAAATAAAAGCATAATTTTCTTTGTTCTCTAAATATTATATATGAAATTTGAATAAGTCTATAAATAAAAACGTAAAAACCCCCCAAAATTTTTTCTGGGTGCGCCCCTGGGTTACAAACTCCAATGACTTACTTTTGGCAGCAATCTGTTTTCACAATGCATAACATGAATCATGCCGCTAGTAGTGCTTGAGTTTGTTACTGCTTGGGCTTCATGCTTTGGTTTCGCTGTAGGTATGCAGTGAGACCAAGGTAGAGCGTTTGTAGCGTTGTGTTTATGTTATTATTGAGGTTGGTTAGTGTTAACCAAATGTGCATTACACAGCTATACAAGAAATCCCACGAAACATATCTTTTCCCTAAATAATGCAACTCTTAATCTATGTTGCTAACAAACTAAAGTTTTATTAGTACACAAGCGATATTAATATTTAAGGTACTATTTTAAAGAATATATAATATGCTTTCAGAGCAATTTTAAATTAACAAAATCTATTGAGTGTTTCATATTTTACAGCTGTTCTTATGTAAAAGTAAAATATTTTCATACATAAAACTGTTATTTTCTTTAAAATAAACGTTATTACTATGAATTATAGAGAATAAATTATTAAAGTTTAAAAATTATTTTTCTTTTAGTATATAATATGTTAGATTTATATGATTTTTTATAAAAGTTTTTTATGATAAAATGATTTTCCCTTGTACGAAATGTTGATATTTCAAGCATTAACATTTCGTACAAGATTAATTATAAAAAAAAAATTTTTAACTTTTGTATACCAAATGAAAGGTAAAATTTTAGGCTTTTGAAATAAAATATATTTTTAAATAGTGGTTTTGTTGGTAGTAAAAAGTAAACATAATATGAAATTGCTTATAAAATTCAAAATAATGTTTAAATATAATTTATTTGTAATTTTTCTGAAAAATATTTTAATTATCTTTCAAATAACGTGTCTTTTCGATCCATTGGATAATGGCGAAGATATAGATATTTTTTGAAGAGACCTTTTAGCAAGAAAAAAATTTTAAAAATTGATAACTCGATAACTAGTTGAGTTATCGATTTTTTGTTCGGCAAATCATATTTTTTACTGTTCTGAACAAAAAAAACACTTTCAAATAGCGGCGCCCCGAAAATCGTAATCGTGCCAATGTTCAATATTAAAGGTCCGATTAAAAAATATTTTCAAACAATTATACGTAAAATCGGGTTTTTTTCTCAGCTTGGTCTCAATTGTCAGGTCAATGCTTCTACTGCACATATTTTTTTTAATTTAATTTCAGATAGCGACGTATTTTTTTTATAGTAAAGGAATAATAAGTGAAAATTATAAAAATGAAATGAGTTCTTAGTTGAAACTTAAAAACGCTCGTTTTAAATTTTGTTTTGTAGAAACGCAAACGTTTTAAATTACTATATTAAATTTTTTTTGTTTAATTTTAGAGTATGTGTTTTTCTTCTCAGCTTACATATAAAGAAAAAAAATATAGAAAGCAATATTTAAATATAATATAATATAAATATAAATAAAGAAACCAAAACAATAATTTTGTATCGAATTTTATTTAAATGGAATTAAAATTTGAAATTTAATCTTAATAAAATGAGTTGTGAAGCCGAATTCTTCTGGAAAATTTTTGTTACCAACCCAGAAGACTATAAAATCTAACCATAAGCAAAAGTTTACCATTCATACCATTCATATGGACCACAGGCGATACTACTTATTAAAAATATCTCACATTAGATTTCTATATCGTAAACGAAAAATTTTCATAGGACAAGTGGCGTAAGTCCAAAGTTTTTCACTAGTATGCAATATTCTCCATAATTTTTTATTACTTACTTTATTTTTTAAAGATATCAATAGCTTTTTTATGCATTTCACTTAGCTTATAAGCAGTTCTTTATGCTTAGAATTTCTTATAAGAATTTTTTTCAATATAAGAAAACATTTTTCTTTCAATTTTGTTTGCATATGCGTTTGTCAAAATAAATTATGAAGAAACTTTAATTTTAACGAAAGTAATATATGTATGTATGTGCCAAATTTAAATGCCCTCCGTTGAGCCGTTTAAATTTGTACTCCGGTCAAACAAACAGAAAACTACTAATCTTAATATAGACTAGTATCACCTTTTGTCGAAATTCGACCATTTAAAAATTGATTTTTTTCTTAATTTTTATTGAAAACATTTTTTTTTTCTTTCTTCACTCATGTGCAAACGTAATCGAACTCATACCGCACCATACGAACCACCAGCAGGAAATCATAAAAATAACTCCATTCTGAGTATCCATGTTCTGTGACTTTTACTTTCAAAGCTATTCGATATAAAAAATTTGGCTTTGGCGGACCAGGACCCTACTTCCCATTATCTACTTTCTAGTAGAAGGATAGAGTGGCGTCCGTGGCGTAGTTGGTTAAAGTGCGTGGCCGCTATGTCAACGAACCTGGAGACCCGGGTTCGAACCCCAGCAGCGACAGAAAATTATTTCAATTAAAATAATTTTTCCGCCACCTCTCTGCAGACAATGGCAAACCTTAGAGAGTAATCCAAAATGCCATGTAAAGCTTCTTGAGAATAAGAACATTCCGTTCATCGCCGTTCGGAGTCGGCGTTAAGCCTGTAGGTCCATTGCTCGGTCAATTGTGTACAAACTTAATAACACGCACAACACAATTGATCATAAGAAGCTAGGTCAAAGTCCTTTCAAGGGCTGAAATGGCCAGTTATTTATTTATTTTATTTAGTAGAAGGATATCACCAAGTGGGAACTACATATTGAATTTCATTGTTATACGACGTTTACTTCAAAGCTATTCGATATAAAAACTATGAATTGTATGAGTGGTGCCACGCCCCCTTGTCTAATACTCGTTCAATTTTCCCAGTCGAAGAACACGACTAAATAGGAAGTTCCCACCGAGTTTCATTGATTAGTGACTTATAATTCGAAAGTTATACAGAAAATTTGGGCTGTTGAAAAATTCCACGCCCCTCTTTCAACACCTATAAAATATAACCAGTGGAATGGTACGTATGTTTTGAGGTCGAATACCGAATTTTCGAGGCTGTGTGACCTTTAACCCTTAAGCTATTCGATATTTTAAATTTGGGTTGTATGGGATGTGCCACGCCCACCATAGATATTCGGTGCACTCCTTCTCCCTACTCTTATTGATTTTTAAAAAATTATCAAAATCGGTTGAGAAACACGGGAGAAAATGGTTCTTAACAGTTCTGCCTACGCCTACTCATATCTTATTCTATTAAACGAGCAATATTTATATACAGTACTTTTTGCTTATAGCGAACTTTCGCCTAAAACGAACCAATTTCAAAAGTACGCGTTTTTATTCCAATAAACCATGCATTTTTGTTTGCTTATTACGAACTCGTTTAAAGCGAACTTTCGGTTGTAACGAACTTTATTTGCATGCAAAACTTGTTTATTTTCCAGTTAAAGCGAACCAAATAGTGCCGCTATGTAAAAAATAATGTTTGCTCTGACAACACTGTAACACACAGTATTTAATTTTTCCTGTCTCCAATCCGGGAATTCCCCTAAGTTTAATGTTTGTTTGCTGGAACACGATTACATATGTTTTGGTGACCTTTTAAATACGGAAGAATTGGACGAAAAGCTATTGTGCAGTGTGTTTGCGCTGGTGGAGACAACCTTGGCGACGATATAGACAACGTAGAGCCAATCCAAGTCGAAACTGACGTGGATGCAGTGTGTAGCGTAAGCTATGTAAGAGATTTTCTTCGGTCGCGCGACACTCCACAACAAATTCTTGACCACTTGGCTCAAGTGGAAGTGTATTTAACTGAGACTAATATTGCTACTAAGCGAACTAAACTAACTGATTTTTTTAAAAATAAATTTTTTAAACTAAAACATCTCAACATGTTTTTAATAAATTTACAAATGAGTTAATGTGTACATACAACTGATTAATTCAAGTCTTCATTTAAAGCAAACTTCGTTTAAAACGAACCATTTTGCCCGGTCCCTTGAAGTTCGCTTTAAGCGAAAAGTACTGTATTTGTTTGTAATTGAGTTCTCGAAAACCGCTCTAACGATTTCGATGAAATTTACAATATAGGTGAAGAGCTGAAAAATCGGTCCAGCTAGGTTTCATTTCTTGGAAAATTATCTTTTCCGAGTTTTCGCGCATTTAAGAAATATCTTTATTTTCCTGCTGAATATGTTATGTTAATTTTCCCAAACAATTTATAGCGTTGATAGCGCAGAGGTTAAAGCTTCTCTCTATCATTGAGGAGATCGAGGGTTCAACTCGGGACATGGGCAATAATTTTTTTTGTTTTTTTTTATTATTTTTTGAGTGAAACTTCTCTGTTGACATTTTTTAATATTCGAGTGATTTCAATTTATATTTGAAATATAGACAAAAATTCTAAATAAAGAAATATAAATTTGCTCTTACCCAGCTAGACAGCGCTAACAACCCAGCAGGAAAATAAAAAGCTCTCCTAGGAATAGCGCATTTTATACGCTTTTTTTTGGATGCTCTGAGGATGGGCTTTTCAGAGTTCAGAGTTGTGGAGTGTTGCGTATCTCATTTGGCCATAAGAAGGGAAAAAGAAAAAAAAAAACAAAAGCAAACACAGGCAGCAGCGGTGACTGCGTAGTTGGCAGCGAGTGGAAGAAGCCAGTATGGATGCGGTGACGGCGGCCGACTCTATGGAATGTGCCGACAATAGCCCACGTTTGGTGTCGAAACTCGGGCGACGGCGAAGGGATTCCTGGCTATGTTGGAGAGGCCGTGTGCAGCAGGATGGCCAGAAGGCGGCTCCATTGTTGTCCGGGGGCTGTCCAACGATGGTTCTGTACAAGAGCCGGACACGATGGTCATCCGCAAGATCCTGTAATGATGCCTCGGCCGGGGCATGGTTGATGGGGTGTCCAGAAAAAAGTACAAGGAAAAAGAAAAGGGAAAGAAAAGCAATAAATAAAGAAATATCTAAATTATCATTTTTCTTTGCTTTTTAATGTAAACTATGTAACATCTACTATGAACTTATCATGTTCTGCGGAAATCTTGACTTAGTGTTCGAGTCTCGTCAGCAAATGTCAATCCACACGGTTGATAAGGCAGTGCAGGTAGCTCGTCGAAAAACTTAGTAGGGAATAGTAGTAGGTTTGTGGAAAAAAGGATCACTTGGGAAGGGATGTTTTTATAGGAAAATAAAAAGGATTAGGGACGAGATAAATAAGAGGAAAAACCAGAACAAGATAGGTATAGTGACAGGGGAGCTTAAGAAAAATGTATGGGGAGGAAAATACCTAACCTTAATATAATTAAAAGGCGCCAAGAGCGGCAATGAAAAACCTAAGGAAGGAAAGAGTAGAAACGGTTTAGCTATGGGAGAAAAGTTATACAAAGGATGGAAAATTCCCGTTCCTAGGAAGCTCGGCTAGAGGGTTCACTCGGTGAAGAAAACTTCTAGAGTTTTAATATGGTACAAAGTTTGAAGTGAAAAAGGTTAAAATTAAGTGGCGGAAAATATTTAAAATTATATATATATATTGTATAAAAAGAAGAAAAAAAAATTGGTAAGAATTTTAAATTAATGATTCTAAGTAGGTATTTTTTTCCATGTGAAACGAAATCCATAGGGAACTCCCTGGCAAGGAAAGGTTCTAAAACATCATAGCAACTAGCAACAACGAAAAACAATATAAGCAGCATCCAAAAGAAATCAAACAAAGAACATTATGCCGACCGGAATCCAAGGACCTTTGGTGACAATAATCGAGGACCCGCCCAAAAATAAGATAAGTCGGTCACTATTACATTAGTCCCTATATGTTAAGCTACTACTAAGAGTGAAGCAAAATTAGTAGTAGACAAGTTCCTACGAAACACTGTCAAGAAGGGGAAGTTAATGAAGATTCAGCATATTTCGAATGTAGCTGAATAGGCCAGGGGTTCCCAAATAAGAAAAATTCGAGTGCCATATTAAGAAGAAAAAAACATATTTTTCAAAAAGCAAAGAAAAAAAAATTGATTACGGCGCGAAAGAAAATGGTCGCGCTAGACCAAGTATAATTGGCGTCCAAGAAAATGGCGGTCAAAACTTCGAGTCAAAATGGTGTTCTACATATACCTATAGACCTATGTGTCCAAAAATTTAAAATGGCGGAATAATGTCCCATAATCCCTTAGCTTTATATTCCGTTTGAATTTATATAAAAAGATAATTTTTGTTTTCTTCAAAAAATTTATATATAAAAAAAAACAACAAAAAAAAATTGTATTCTTATAGCTAAATTATTCGTTAAATTATTCGTTTAAGTATTTTTTTTTTTACCTTATATTTTTTTTTAGAATTAATTCAGAATTAAATTAATTATTAAATTAAGTATCTAATTAAATTAATTAAATCAGAGATAATTGAATTCAATTTATTAAATTAAAATTCATCTAAAAATTTTTTGCTTGTGAGTTCGGTTAAAAATTACCGCTTATAAAATTTTAAATTCCCAATTCGGTTCATCGCAAACTCATGAGGTCCACTGATGTTTTTTTTTTGTGATAAATTTCAAAAATTTTTTATCTGCAATAAAATATCCCTAAACGAGCTCCTTTAGGCAGGAAAATACCGTAGAATAGAAGTCTGATTCATAAATGAAAAACGATCTTTATTTCAAAAAAGACCCATAATTAATAATTGTTCCGAATTTCGATTTTAAACAAAAAAAAAGGGGAAAAAAAGAAACCTTTTACAATTTTCACCAAATTTTAAAATCTGTATATACATTATTTTGTTTGTGGTTACCACTTTAAAATCTAATACAATACCCAGTTATATGTATACATAAATTTTTATTCACCATTTTCCGAAAAAATATTGTAAATTCAAGCCATAATTATAATGGTTCATAAATATAAGAAAATTTGCAAATTCAAGCCATAATTATATACACTAGTTATAAGCCAATATATAATAAAAAAACTTATGAATTTCTTAGGAAATAATTGTTAAAAAAAATAAATAAATAACTGGCCATTTCAGCCCTTGAAAGGACTTTGACCTAGCTTCTTATGATCAATTGTGTTGTGCGTGTTATTAAGTTTGTACACAATTGACCGAGAACAGGACCTACATGCTTAACGCCGACTCCGAACGGGGATGAACGGAAGTTCTCGTTCTCAAGAAGCTTTACATGGCATTTTGATTACTTTCTGAGGTTTGCCATTGTCTGCAGAGAGGTGGCGGCCGTACAGAAAAATTATTTTAATTCAAATAATTTTCTGTCGCTGCTGGGGTTCGAACCTGGGTTTCCAAAGTTCTTTGACATAGCGGCCACGCACTTTAACCAACTACGCCACGGACGCCACAAATTATTGTGGAAATAATTGTTACATAGTTAAATTTAAACTCTTATCTTTTTATACAATCTTTATCTATAATTTATATTGTTCTTAATGTAACTGTTTTTTTTTGTATTCGCGTAAGGTTAAATTTTCATTTTTAATTGTAAGTCCAAAAATATTGTTTCTGAGATTTCTCTGGAAAGAAGTGGAGATAGTATTAGGGTTACTTTGTAAATATGTAATTGTAAAAGAAAAAAAATATGGTTTGCTAAATTAATTTGTGGTGGGGAGTAAATACGGGGCCGTTCCTAAGAGGGTAATCATCAGGTGACATGGACATATAAAGGCGATTTCTCTTCGCTGATTCTTTTATGGGGTTATCTAAATAAAAATAAAATGGATGATAACTAAGGTTGGGTGGGCACGCAGCAGGATAAACATCTCCTGGTTCTCTTCGGTTTTTTTTCTGTTTTTGAGTTGGTTGAGTAGTAATTTTTAGATAATTTTTTTTTTGCTTCAAATTTCTTTTTGGTTCTATTTTATTTTGTTTTGGTTCCGGTTTCCCTTTTATTAATAGTTGAGTAATTTGTTTATCTTTGCTTTTAGTTTTTTTTTTATTCAAAATTAATTTTTTTTTTTAGTTTTTATTTGCTTCCGGTGTATCCCGGAAGTTATTGTTGCTCCCTCGACCTGGCATGATGGGTTGAGAACTGCGCCCGTTAATTCTGAGCTGGTCGGCGCGGTCAGGCCAGGTACGATAGCTAGGGACACGTAACAATATGGCGCCCAATCAATAAACAAAGCACAGCTTTCTATCGTGCTTCCTAAGGGTATTCTTTAGTAGTGCTGTCTTAGCCAGAGTAGTGAACTCAGACCTAATTGCGCCTACATAAGAATACCTGGAGAAACCATGATGGAGAATCTGATAGCCGATGAAACGAAAATAAGTTTCAATGCATTTTTATCAATTTCAAAATTTTAATTAAAGAACCAAAACATTACCAGAGTTTTATTTGTGTGTGTGATATTTTCCACTGCGGTAACTTAGCGGGGGCTGATAAAGTCTAGACTAATTGTACTGGGCCAAAAATATTACAAAAAAATTCCGAAAAGGAAATAAGAACGCGCAGTAACATATTTAAAAAAAAAAAATTAGTTATATTCGTACAGTGCAAAAAAAAATCTTGTTTTCGGAAAGGAAGAAGTAAAAGAAATCAGTGATGAGGTAAAAGTAGTGATGATGAACCATGAAGAGGCAGGAAGTCTGTACCAGAGGCCCATACTACAACAACATCACTGGCATTTCTGAAGTCTCACTAAAAAATCAAAGCGTTCAATAAGATGTATTTTTGTATTGAATTAGTTTGCAGACAGTGAGATAAAGCGAATACAACAAAGATATCGGAGAGAATCTTAGTGCGTAGAAGCAAAGTCCAACAAAGTCACCTGGGTACCCCTAGTAAGAATCGTACTCTGTATTGAAACCCTACACACACAGAAACAAAAATTTTGATTTCAGTTCGGCGAGAATTTAGAGAAAATTGCTTATATAATTTATGAATTTAGTTTATTAAACGTAACAATTGTTTTTTTTAATTTTGAAAAAAAGTAATTTTTTTAATAAAGTCAAAAAAAATAAAAATATTTTTTTTTTTGTTAATCCTCGATTTAATTCTAAATAGCTCCACACGCGAGCATAAAAAAACGGCATCTAAAAGACGACACATTACGTTCGATCTAAATCGTTCTTCTCCACAACTGAAGTGGTTTAAAAATAACACCCCACGTAATAAAAAAATGGATGAAAGCGAACAACCAAATAGGGCAGTTGCGCAAAAGACCCAAAGCAAGTTTCATGACTTGTCAGGAACCATTACTGCCTTAGACAGGAATTCCCAAGATGGACTTAGAGGGGTGGACAGAGCGCGATCAGGGTGCAGTGCCTAAGATTTAGGGAAACGAAAAATTTCCCCCCAATCTTTCATTTCCTCCCCCTCCAAATAAAGATGCTGAAAGAACAGGGCAATCAAACCGTGAAGATGCAAGATCGTTACATACAAACGATAATGATTCGCAAATAAATGATCTCGTGGCAAAAGCGTGCGAAGATGTAAGAGCATCGCTAGATCGGGCTATTCAAACCCATATTCAGGATGGTTTGCGGGCGGGCCTGGAAGGTATTATGGGGGAATTAAAGTTAATATTTCGGCAAGGGAGTAGGGAACGAATACAACCACAGAAGAACTTACTTGGTTATGAAGATACTGAGGAAGCAGTCGGATACAGTTCGGGGTGGGGTCCTGGTAGGAACAATTATGTTCAGCCGCGATCTGAAATAATGAAAAATTATTTCCTGATACTAATGGGTGTTTTTTTTAGGGGTTAGTTTTTCGAATAGAGATAAAACTGGCATTTTGTGGTCAAATCTGGCAACTCTAATGTCATTTATGTTCAGTTTGGTTTGCCATTTCATCATGAACAGGTTGACAAAAGAACAACGCTTGCAAATGGGCCGAAAATGAGATTGATCTCGATGCTGATTTTCATCGCAAAATTTTGTTCAGTGATGAGGCTCATTTTTGGTTGAATGGCCACGTCAACAAGCAAAATTGCCGCATTTGGAGTGAAGAGAATCCACATGAGATCCTTGAGACGCCATTACATCCACAAAAACTGACTGTTTGGTGTGCTCTATGGGCGGGTGGAGTCATTGGGCCATACGTCTTCCGAAATAATGCTGGAGAGTCAGTTACCGTTAATGGAGACCGGTATAGAGCCATGATAACCGACTATTTTGTTCCCGAATTGGATGGCATGAATGTGGATGAGTTGTGGTTCCAACAAGACGGCGCTACATGCCACACAGCGCACGTCACAATCGATTTATTGAAGGAAACATTCGATGAGCGCATAATTTCGCGGAATGGACCTGTCAATTGGCCACCAAGATCGTGTGATTTGACACCATTGGATTATTTTCTTTGGGGATATGTGAAGTCGCTCGTCTACGCCAACAAACCAGAAACGTTAGGGGACTTGGAGGCCAACATTCGTGGCGTTATTGCCGACATACGGCCCCATATGCTCGAAAAAGTGGTTGAAAATTGGACCTGTAGAATTGGCTTTATTCGAGCCAGCCGCGGCGGCGACATGCCCGAAATCATATTTAAACATTAATGGCATAAAATTATCCTTCCAATAAAGCCAAATTGATGGACATTAAACGATTTTCTTGTGTTTTATTTCAATTCGAAGTTCTATACCTCTAAAAAAACACCCTTTAGAAATAAATTTAAATTCAACCATTATCCGAATCCTACAGCCAGTTTTCCTGAGCGGTCAACAACTTTCGATCATTTTCATAACGGTACAGCATCACAAAATCAGGCAGGGTCAAACCAACCTAATATCAGTTCATTTACTGGAACCATAAAAGTCGATAAATGGGGATTGATTTTTGTTGGCCGTAGTGGAAACCTGTCTGTAGAAAATTTTGTATTTCGCCTCGTACATCTGCAATCTCAATATGGATGCACCTGGGCGGAAATAATGCGAGATTTTCACCTTTTCGTATCAGGTGAGGCTAAAGATTGGTATTGGCTGTTGATAGAAACCACTCATGTTCCAGATTGGCCAACTCTGCGACACGCCATCATGCGTCAATACCGCACTAGCCGATCAAATTTTGAGGCTATGCGGGACCTAGTCGAGCGAAAACAGCAACCAGGCGAATCAGTTGATGCGTTCTTCCATGTGGTGTGGGTACTCCGATCCCGACTAAGCCAGCCACTACCTGAATACGAGGTGATAAAAATTATAAAAAGGAACGTAAAAGAACACATTGGTCGAATTGTTTACCCGATAACCGTGCACTCGGTTGACCATCTTCGAGATGAGTGCAACGAAGTGGAGCGAACATTTCCTCGGCGTGAAATGCGGGCGGTTCAACAGCCGATGTCCAGATATTCACGTAACGTCAGCGAGATAGTGATGGAGGCGCAAGACCAGGAGAATGGTGGCGGCGATGAGCCGGTGATGATCGAGGAATTGACAGCAGCGCGGCCTCTGGGGACAAGTTCGCAGCAACAGTATTCCGGTACTAGGGTGTTGATTTGCTGGAACTGTCGTCAGCAAGGCCACGCCTTCAACGATTGCATGTCTTTAGAGCAAAACATCTTTTGCTATAAATGCGGACTGCCAAATGTGATTACTCCGAAATGCCCAAAATGTGGCTTGGGAAACGATAAGAGGAGCGCGACAACAGCGGGAATGCCACGTTCCAGTCACAATCCCATGGAGGTGAACCGGAAGTAAGACATCAGAGAGAGAACATGAAAGCAGCGGGCGATGACATTACAATTCAGCCTGAAATAAAATCTAAAATTAGCATTTGAAACGTGTTGCAGAATTTAACAAGAAAATAAAACAAAATAAACCAGGAAAACCAATCGAAGAACGTATTCACGAATACTATGAAGCAAGACAACGAATCTTCAATAACAGCCAGCTGGAAGGTAAGCGAAAAGTATCCAGAAAGATTCAGCGCGCAAGAGAAAGTTTTGCCCAGCGCAAACTTATACGCAAACAAGTGGTTGAAGCAGTCTGCAAAGCGGAGGCAAAGGACCCACGAGCCTATGCCGACATCGAATTGGGCGGCAAGGTAGTGCGCGGGCTCTTAGACACTGGTGCTTCAGTAAGCATACTTGGGCGGAGCTGCCGAGAATTAGTTGAAGAGTTGGAAATCGACGTGGATCAGTATTTCTCAATCGTGAAAACAACTGGAGGACGTCAGCACAGGATATTGGGAAAAGTACAGCTTCCTGTAAAATTTAAAAATAAAGAAGTAGTGGTTTCGTTTTATATATGTCCATATCTAGAGCAACAAGTATACCTGGGTATTGATTTTTGGAGAGCTTTCGACTTGGCGAGCGATGTTATTGGGATAGAGGAGCTGAAAATCGAGAACGTGGCTAACCAGTTTGGCCCAGCCGCAATAATCACGGTTCACGAGCTTGCTCCGGAACAGCAAGAACGACTCAATAACGTCATCAGACGATTTCCAACTTTTGAAGAGCATGGGCTGGGGCGTACTCAGCGCGAACAACACACCATCGAGCTGGTTGAGGGAGCCGTGCCGGTCAAGGACCGTCATTACCCAATCAGTCCAGCGGTGCAAGCGATGGTCTATAAGGAAATTGATCAGATGTTGGAACTGGGCGTGATAGAGGAAAGTCAGAGTGCGTGGGGCAATCGCACCACAATAGTGCGCAAACCGGAAAAAATCGGTTTTGTTTGGATGCTAGAAAGCTAAATGAAAGAACGGTGAAGGACGCCTATCCTTTGCAAAACATCGATGGGATCCTGAGCCGTATCGACGAAACTTATTTTATAAGCAGCGTCGATTTAAAATTCGCATTTTGGCAGATAGAGTTAGAAGAAAAAAGCAAGGCATATACTGCTTTTACCGTGCCAGGGCGGCCACTCTACCAATTCGCCGTAATGCCTTTCGGCCTCTGTAATGCAGCTCAAAGACTTTGCCGGTTAATGGACAAAGTCATTCCGCAAAGATTAAAATCACACGTGTTCACGTATCTTGATGATCTTCTCATCATAGCGGCTGATTTTGATACGCACGTGAAAGTGCTAGCTGAAGTTGCTGAATGCTTAAAGGAAGCGAATTTGACCATCGGTCTTAAAAAGTCTAGATTCTGCTTTAAAGAGCTCCGCTATTTAGGTTTCATCGTGGGAGGTGGCACATTAAAGACGGATCCTGAGAAGGTGTCAGCAATTAAGCAAATCCCGATTCCGAAGTCGCCGAGAGAAGTGCGAAGCTTCTTGGGCACTGCCAGATGGTATCGGAGATTCATACAGAATTTCGCGTCTATCTCAGCACCTCTCAGCGATACGTTGAAAAAGAGTACGAAATTCACAATGACACCCGCAACGATTGACGCCTTCAATCAACTTAAGCAAGATCTGACGTCAGCTCCCGTGCTCAAGCATGCCGATTTCAGCAAGCGTTTCTGGGTACAGTGCGATGGGTCAGATATTGGCGTAGGTGCAGTGCTGTAGCAAGTTGATGAAAACAAAAACGAAAACCCCATTGCATTTTTTTCACAAAAACTGAACGGTCACCAACGCAACTACAGCGTGATGGAAAAAGAGTGTTTAGCAGCGGTACTTGCAGTGAAAAGATTTCGCCCTTACGTCGAAATGATGCCATTCACCGTCGTCACAGACCACGCAAGCCTAAAGTGGCTAATGTCACTTAAGGACTTGAGCGGTAGGCTAGCTAGGTGGTCGCTTCAGCTACTAGCGTTCGATTTCCAAATCGAACATCGGAAAGGCGCCGACAACATAGAAGCCGATACACTCTCTCGTTCTGTGGAAGAAGCAGAATTAAGCGGCGACGAACTACTCAATATTGAAACCCTAGAATTTGTATCGCCTGAATATCTGGAGTTGATGGAAAGTATCAGGCAAAACAATGAAAAGTTACCAGACAAAAAGATCGACAATGGAATGATTTTTAAGCGGACAGGATTCGATCGAAACGACAGCGAGTTGGACGACTTGACGTTGTTGTGACCCGCACAACATTACCCTGTACATTTTGTACAGCCCGACCTCACACAAAGCCAGAATCTTCAATCGATTCTCTTTAAAACTCATACATAAATATCAATAAATATTACCTCGGCATTTGCTGGTAAAATTTATGACTATTATTTCCATGAATGACTAAGACCCAATTCAAGTGCAGTGACTCGAATTGCTGGCGTTCATGAAAAACTGACCTAATTTTAGCGCACGCTTAAAATTACCAAAATAAACAAAACCATTGCTTGTTTTTAGTTGTCAAGTGTTTCCGACTACAACGTCGGCGACAACAAAAAACAAAGCAATGAACTGTTTGGGTGCATCGGCATTAGCTTGCACGGTCAGCATAATAGCGATCATTTACCTACCCTAGTTGCTGCGCTGCTCGCAAAGTGCAATGCCTGCAGCTACGCAACATGTAAGACGTACGTGATCACGTATCGCGAAAGGGGAAGTAATATGTAAATAAATGCAAAGATTTTATGTATGACATGGAATGTTTTGATTGGGTAGAATCGATACATAATTTCCACTTATTGGAAATTATGGGAATTGTGGGAGTTTCTGGAAGAAAGGAACCTCTTTGGAAAGTGAGGATTTTCCTTTATAAACCCGTCGCCGGCGCAGAAACGGACAGAGAGTTTTAATAGTTATAAGTTAAACCAACTAATAAGGTCGCAGCCTCGCCTAGACAGCGGGCCTTTTAGTTAAAATAAAATATTTATAAAAACTTAAAAACACAACATTGGTCGCAGCCTCGCCTAGACAGCGGGCCTATGTTGAAAAATAAATGAAACTAACTAACAAAATTAAACCAAAATGTCTTTTTACTCGCTCTCCCGTCCCTGGTCTCTCTTCTCCTTGCAGAAAGCACGGAGGCCACGGACGTTAAACATAACATTTGGTGGCAGCGGTGGGATACGCTACATCCCTTAAACCAACAAAAAGGAAAAACCATCCTTTAATAACAAAAAAAAAATCTTTAACAAATAAAATTTTAAAAACAAAAATTTTTGAAGCGTACCGAGGCTTCGACATCGGGTTAAAAAAAAAAAATATATAACAGCTTAAAAGTGAAAAAGCGTGCCAAGGCTAAACAGCGGCAGTGAAAAGTGAAAAAAAAGTGAGTGAAAAAAAAAAAAATAATAATAAGCCCAGGTTAACCAGCTTTAAGACGTGAAGTCTCCTGGCCCATCAAGAAGCCCAGGATAACCAGCTTTAGGGCCTAGAGCCTCCTGGCAACAACAACAACAACAACAACAACAACAACAACAACAACATCGACAACATCAAGAACAGCTTCAACCGCACCTTCAACAACAAGAACATCAGTAACAAAATACTTCAACAGCAAACTAAATTCAACAAGAAAGACGAAACAATAGATCAACAGTATCATCGACTGAATATCGGCAACTATATCAGTTTCAACAACATCGGCATCAACATCCAGCAGTGAGCAGAAAGAAAACACACATTTTTTTTCAGTAAGCAAAAACATTTTATTATTTTTTTTATATTATCTACACTATTTTTACCACCAAATCTAAAAAAAAAGAGAGTTAGCAACACACAAATTTTACAACTTATTAAGCATTCAAAAGAGAAGAAAATTTATTTATAAAAAAAAAAAAAAAAAAAACAACATAATATTTTTAGTAATACTTGAAAGTTTTTGCATACATTTTCTTCAAAATTCGTACTCGTCAGCGCGCAGCTGAGGTAGTTCAGCTCTTTGCTAATCTACCATTTTTCGAAAACTCGTTTTATCTTGAAACCATTGAAGATAACGATCTTGAAATGGATCTGAAATTTACTTTAAACGATATTTATAATATCGTACCGGTATTTAACGGCAATCCAGCCGAACTCAATAAATTTATAGCTTGCGGCAATATTCTGTTTTCGTCTGCTAAAACTGAAGCGGAACACACTTTTATTCTAGAGGTAGTGAAGACTCGATTGGAGGGTTCGGCCTTTGAACTCATCCAATTCAAATCTTGAACTAAATGGAATGATTTGGTACGAGATTTGGAGACGGAGTTCAAGGATGAAAAGTCGAGAACTTCCGCCCAGAATGAACTTTTAACTGCTAAGCAACAATCACAAGAAAAAATAAAAGAATTTGGTGAACGAGTAGGAAAATTATTACATTCGTTAAATTCTGCTACATTTTCAAGCACTAGCGACGAATCAGTTAGGGCTTATTTAAAACAAGAAAATGATCGATTGGCACTACAGGTATTCGAGGATGGTTTGCGGAATCATAATTTAAGATTAATTCTTAAAGCTCACAATGAGCGAGACTTGAAGAATGCCATTGCATATGCTGAAGAACATTCAATACGGCTTGAAAAAACGTCGCAATACCAAACCTCAACGTTTAAATCTACATGCCAATACTGTAAGAAATTAGGGCATACTCAAGAGACATGCTATCAGAAAAACAATAATAATTTTTCCACCCGCTTTAATAACAATTTAAACAGACAGCCAAATATAAAAAAAGAAGTACAACCGATATTCTGTACATACTGCAAACGGCCAAATCACACGTACCAAGAGTGTAGATCTCGACTGCGAAGCGCCGAAAATTTTCAGAACCGAAGAGTTAATGATGACCCAAACGCATAATACAACCCTTTCAGAGGCGAATACAGCCATCCCAATCAAACGCATCATACTAACAACTCATCGGGAAACGGAATAGCTCGGGAAGAAACCAGCGGCACTTCTCCCCGGATGCAAGTAAAAGCCGATGTGCACCAAGCACGAAATTAAATTACTCTATAAAAATACCTTTTTGCAAAAAATACGAAGAGCCAGCGCTTTGCATTAAACTAGAACCTTCAGATAAAAATATAACTTCATTATTACTAGACACGGGCGCGCAAATTAGCCTATTAAAAGACACTGAACCTCAGCGCACAATTTATAAAAAAAGTAAACATACGGTCTCAACCATTTCAGGCAATGCAAACTCTAGGGGAGCAAATAAAAACGATTAATGTCCCTTTTTATGACCAAATAATAACACTGAGTCACAACTTTCATATTTTAAATAAAAATATTAACTTAACCTACGACGGAATCTTAGGAAGCGACTTTCTTACCACTTTTAACTGTAAAATTGATTTCAAGAATAAACAACTGGAAATACCAGTAGACTGCTCAAACGCGGCAGTAAGTAAAAATAAAATTATAAAACCACATATTCAAAATGATTATAAAAACACTGAAAAGGAAAACAATGTGTTGCCTACGGGTAACAAAGGGAATTGTGAAAATAGGAAACAGGATCAGGAGTATGCGCCGAATGGCATAAGTCATATTGAGAATCCTCAACCTAATGTCTACGGGCCGCAATCCATCACATTGTCACCTCAAAGTGATAATAAAATCATTACAAATAAAGTGAAGGCAAATAAAGAGGAAACCAAGGCATTATTTTTGGATAATGAAAGGATTTATAAAAACAGGATTGAGTCAACTCAACCTGATGTCTACGGGCTACAATCCATAACCTTGCAACCTCGATGCAAACAACTTGTCGAGATCCCTTTTGCTTATACAAAAGACGCAGTGATCCACAAGAAACAAATAAACCCAGGAGTATATTTGACGGAAACCCTGGTACGCCCAATCAAAAATAAAGTAAAAGTTCTTTTTATGAACACAACAGAAGAAATCAAAAAAATCAATTTAAATAAAATTCAATATGAGTGGGAAAAAATAGAAAACTTCAACTAAATCAAACTAGATAAAACAAAAGATTTAGTGAAGGGTAGATTAAACAAAGTAGAAACAAATATAGACCTAACGCATTGTAATAAAGAAGAAAAGAAATCAATTTTAGAGATTTGTAGAAACTACAACGATTTATTTTATTTTGAGGGAGACCACCTTACTTGTACTGAGACAGCAGACCATGAAATTATTACAGAAGCAAACAAACCTCCTTTCTTTGTTAGGCCGTACAGACTTCCTGAAAGCCAAAGAAATGAAATTCATAAACAGGTTAATGAAATGCTAGAAGACAACGTCATTCGACCAAGCTCAAGCCCATGGAACTCGCCACTATTACTTGTTCCAAAGAAGGCAGACTCCGAAGGTCACAAACTCTGGAGAGTCGTAGTAGACTTTAGAAAATTAAACGACCTAACCGTTGGGGACGCATACCCTTTGCCCAACATAACTGACATACTTGACCAGTTGGGAAGAGCAAAATATTTTAGCACATTAGATTTAGCCAAAGGATTTCACCAGATTCCCGTTAAAGAATCTGACAAATGTAAAACAGCTTTTAGCACACCTTTTGGACACTACGAATATAATAAGATGCCATTTGGGTTGAAAAACGCCCCCGCTACTTTTCAAAGACTAATGAATAACGTACTCATGGGCTTACAAGGCTTTGAATGCTTTGTTTATGTAGATGACATTGTTATGTACGGCTACGACTTAAAAGACCACAACCAAAAATTAATTAAAATATTTGACCGATTGCGTCATCATAATCTCAAACTCCAACCCGATAAATGTAATTTTCTTAAACAAGAGCTCAATTATTTAGGACATATCATTTCTGAAAACGGTATAAAACCTGACCCTGAGAAAATTAAAGTAGTAAAAACATATCCAACTCCAAAAAATACGAAAGTAATTAAATCATTCCTTGGATTCACGGGATATTATATAAGATTTATAGAAAACTTTTCCAGTATAGCCAAACCACTCACAAAATTGCTGAAAAAAGATGTAAAATTCAGTTGGGATGCATTCAGCGATGAAGCATTTACAAAATTAAAAGATAAACTAATAAGTCCCCCCATTTTAGCCTATCCAAATTTCAGTGAAGAATTTATAATCACAACAGATGCGAGTGATGCAGGACTTGGCGCAGTCTTATCCCAAGGTATAATTGGAAAAGACAAGCCAATATGCTTCGCAAGTAGAACATTGAACGATGCAGAGACACGCTATAGCACCACGGAAAAAGAATTGCTAGCTATTGTCTTCGCCGTAAAACAATTTCGACCGTATATTTATGGTAAAAAGTTCACGATCTACACTGATCACAAGCCGCTCGAATGGCTAATGAAGCTAAAAGATCCAATGTCAAGATTGGCTAGATGGCGAATCCTTCTATCAGAATATGAAAACACGATCAAGTATAAAGCAGGGAAAAACAATACAAATGCTGACGCACTTAGTCGCATCACTAAAGACAAAAATATTACAGAAATAAAAAACAAGGTTTTAGTCATGACACGACAAATGGCAAGCGAGCAAATAAACAATGAGAGTTTTCAAACAGAAGCAAAACAGCCCAAAAATATAAGGAATGAAAAAATATTTAAAATAATAGAAAGCACAGAACAAATTTACGCCAATAAAGGAATAAAAATAAAATTATTATTGCTACCCCTAACAGAATCACCAGAAGAAAATCTTATAAAGAAAAAGAGCCCAATATTTATCAAACCCCTCATGGGAGAAAATGAAATATATACGCTAGAAATTTATTGTAAATTATACGTAAAAACTTTACCTTTACCCTTCAGAACTACTAAAGACCGAGAAATGGCAAAAGAAATACTACAAAAAATCAAAAACGAGAATTGTACACAGGATCAAAAATCCATCGCAATAGCAATTCCCAAATTTAACTCCCAATTTAAAGAAGAATTCAAGACAATGCTTACGGAAATATTTTAACATGGAAATTAATTTACATATAAACAATCTTGGAAAACACGAACGAAATCGAAACAGTTCTAGCACAATACCATAAGTCACCATTCGGAGGACACCAGGGTATAAATCGAACCTTGAAAAGATTAAAAACAAATTATTACTGGTCTACAATGAAAAAAGATGTACAAAATTTTATTCAAAAGTGCGAATCATGTTAAAAGAATAAACTCAACAAATCACCAAAAGTACCAATGAAAATTACAACAACGAGCTCTTCACCTTTCGAACGAGTAGCATTAGACATAGTCGGTCCTCTTCCAGTAACGTACCAAAATAACAAATATATTTTAACTTTTCAAGATGATCTTACAAAATTCACTGAAGCTATACCTTTGGAAAATGCAGAAGCAATCACAGTTGCAAGAGCTTTTGTAGAACAAATACTCTGTCGATTCGGATTTCCAGACTCACTATTAACCGATCAAGGCACTAATTTTCTCAGTGAATTGTTTAAAGAAGTATGTAAGCTATTAAAGATCAAAAAACTACAAACTACACCATACCACCCACAAACAAATGGAGCACTTGAGCGAAGCCACCGCACGCTAGCGGAATACCTTCGACATTATGTAAATAATGATCCACTCACTTGGGACGACTGGATTCCCTATGCGATATTTGTTTTCAATAACACACCACACAGTAGTACAAACTACACCCCTCACGAATTACTTTACGGATTTCCGGCCAAGATTCCTTCCAACTTACAAAAAGATCCATCCATAAATTATAACTATGAAAATTACGCCAACGAACTTAAGGCAAGACTACAACATGGATTTAAAATTGCTGGACAAACTTTAAAAGAGAAAAAGGAAAAGTCTAAGGAATATTATGACAAAGGTGCGAAACCGAAAACATTTAACGTAGGTGAAAAAGTTTTGATTAGAAACCAAACCAGGAAGAATAAATTTTCATCTCTATGGGAAGGTACATACGAAGGTACATAATTAAAATAGTATCACCCGAAAACACTGCCATAAAAATGCGTAACAAAATTAAAGTCATACATAATAATAATTTAAAACTTTTTTCTGATTAAAAAACAACATTTGGTGGTCCATTTAAACACAACATTTACAACAAAGTCAAAGTAATTAAAAACACAAATAACACACATACACAAAACACTTTTATATAACTGAAAACATGGCAAACACTTTACATCAATACACCCATTATAATTTTTTACAAATTTTTAGTTAGCTTGTTGGAGTTTCTGACTAGCTATTTTGTTAGGGAAAAGTAGCCATTAGGGAAAAACATATTTTCCGTATAGTTTTCCGAAACGTAACGAAGACTTTGTTGTTCTCCCTCCACAATTTTGGTAGATGAAAGTAAAAATATTGCCAAACGATCTTAAGCAATAAAACTACGACAATTTTTTTTTCTCTTCTCTTCTTTCAAAAGAACTTTCAGCTATTTTTTATGTATAAAAAAAAAATATATATAAAAATCTTTCTATCGCAAAAGCTTTCAAATATGAATCAAACACAAAAAAAAAAACAAAAAAAAAATTAATTTTTTTTTAATTCTTTAAAACATTTTAATAACAAACGAAACAAAAAGTTCAACAAAAAGAAAAATATATATATAAAGTATGTAATTCAAAAAAAAGAGAAAAAAAAAATAATAAGTTCTATAAAATATTTTTATTTATTAAATTCATATAATAAATTTAAATTCAATTTCCTTTTAATCTACTAAATATCACGTATAATTTTTAACGCTGTAAAATAGTAAAATATTCATTTACTATACATAAACTATAGAAAATTAATAATGTACATACATTTAAGTTTTACAAAAAATGTAAATACTCTATGCTCATTTCTGCTCAACCGGTCAGTAACGCGACAGAAAATTTTTCAACCTCTTCAAGGAGAAAAATTTTCTTTTATAAGGGGGGAGGGATGTTGTGACCCGCACAACATTACCCTGTACACTTTGTACAGCCCGACCTCACACAAAGCCAGAATCTTCAATCGATTCTCTTTAAAACTCATACATAAATATCAATAAATATTGCCTCGGCATTTGCTGGCAAAATTTATGACTATTATTTCCATGAACGACCAAGACCCAATTCAAGTGCAGTGACTCGAAATGCTGGCGTTCATGAAAAACTGACCTAATTTTAGCGCACGCTTAAAATTACCAAAATAAACAAAACCATTGCTTGTTTTTAGTTGTCAAGTGTTTCCGACTACAACGTCGGCGACAACAAAAAACAAAGCAATGAACTGTTTGGGTGCATCGGCATTAGCTTGCACGGTCAGCATAATAGCGATCATTTACCTACCCTAGTTGCTGCGCTGCTCGCAAAGTGCAATGCCTGCAGCTACGCAACATGTAAGACGTACGTGATCACGTATCGCGAAAGGGGAAGTAATATGTAAATAAATGCAAAGATTTTATGTATGACATGGAATGTTTTGATTGGGTAGAATCGATACATAATTTCCACTTATTGGAAATTATGGGAATTGTGGGAGTTTCTGGAAGAAAGGAACCTCTTTGGAAAGTGAGGATTTTCCTTTATAAACCCGTCGCCGGCGCAGAAACGGACAGAGAGTTTTAATAGTTATAAGTTAAACCAACTAATAAGGTCGCAGCCTCGCCTAGACAGCGGGCCTTTTAGTTAAAATAAAATATTTATAAAAACTTAAAAACACAACATTGGTCGCAGCCTCGCCTAGACAGCGGGCCTATGTTGAAAAATAAATGAAACTAACTAACAAAATTAAACCAAAATGTCTTTTTACTCGCTCTCCCGTCTCTGGTCTCTCTTCTCCTTGCGGAGGCCACGGACGTTAAACATAACAACGTGGAAGTTAAACATAACAAAAGCCCACGAGCCCCAACTAATGGCGCATGGCGGAATAGCGTAAACGTTGCACCGGTTACGGCAATTTTATTTCTGGCCAGGAATGACCAAGCAGGTTCGAAATTACATAAACAATTGCATGGTCTGCAAGGAGAGTAAGTCCACCAACATAGAATTACGACCTGAAATAGGGCAAGAGGTGTTCACAGAACGGCCATTTCAGAAAATCTATATAGATTTTCTAGGCAAATATCCTAGATCCAAAAAGGGAAATACTTATATTTTTATAGTAGTTGATAATTTTACCAAATTTACTATGCTAAAGGCTATGCGTGAAGCGACCGCGGTAAAAGTTGTTGATTTTCTTACTCAAGAAATTTTTTACAAATTCGGTGTTCCCGAAATCATCCACAGCGATAACGGAATTCAATTTACGTCAAAAGAATTTCAGAAGATGATCCAAAAATTTCAAATAAATCATCTGAAAACAGCAATTTATTCGCCGCAGTGAAACGCAGCAGAAAGAGTGAACCAATCGGTATTGGCTGCGATACGGACATACCTCGAAAATGATCACCGCGACTGGGATTTATATTTACCCGAAATTGAATGCGCTCTGAGAAGCGCTGCTCACGCTGCAACTGGAGTAACACCCTTCTGTACACTATTCGGGTACAATATGTTCCTCAGCGGGGCGGACTACAAACTAGCTCGCAAACTTAGGTCGTTAAACGAACCAGAGATCATGCTCCTAAACAAAGACGACAAATTATCTATTCTGCGTGAAAAGATTAAAAGTAATATTCATACGGCGTATGAACGAAGCGCGCGGCGATATAACCAGAGAAAACGCGAAATTAATAGCATCATTTTATAAATCCCTGCACATCACTTCACGCTGCGTTGTTGAAATTCGCAATTTATAAAACGCAACACTGCACGCCGTGATCTTCAGCGTTGAGTAACGCGATAGCGTAGTGAAAACAGTACAAAGTTCGCATTTTATAAAACGCTGCACTTGAAATTCGTTCACTTGAACTGTCACTTTCATCACTTGCTCTTGAGCTGCCGTTAGAACGAATAAGTTGGCATTGAAAGGGTAATAACTGTTTGTTTCACTCATATATTCTTAAATGTTTACATATATCGTTTGAATATAGGTTAAAGACAGCAACAACGAACCAACAGTTCGAAATGTTGCTAAAAGAAATAAAAAAAACTACCGCAGGTAGCAAATGTGTACGCCAGTGTTTGGCGTTTATATTGCTATTTCAATTTAATGATGGCTGAAAAGAACAGCTGATATGGTTGCCAACAAGTCAGAATTTGGTGAATCTTAAATATTTCAAATATTTGCAATAATGATGCTAGTTTTATTTTACATGTGACAACCCTAAACTGTTGTTGACTGACAGTTCACCGTGTTAACGTAACATAGCTAACGCAATAACGTAGTGATTAATAAAATGCAAATTTTTAATCCAAGTGATGCGCCGCGTTAGCGTTGCGTTTCATCACGGTGATTTATAAAATGATGCCATAATTTTGTACCAGGGCAGGAAGTATATCGAATAAACTTTGTACAAAGTGATTTTAAACGCAATATTAATGCAAAGTTTTGTAGAAAATTTGTTAAATGTCGCATAAGCCAAGCTATTGGAAACAACATGTACAAATTAGAAAGCCTAGATGGCAAGCCAGTGGGAACTTTCCATGCAAAAGATGATAAACCAAAAATACAATAAAACCTGAGAAATGCTTTCATATATATCCAGCCGTGAAAAGAAAGACATCCACGAGGGTTGAGCAGAAATTGCTGCGGCATGATTCCAAATGTTTAAGAAAATTGGGCCGGATCATTTTTCGTTTTTACAGCAGTACCTAAAAAAAAAAAAAAAATATAACAAAGTAAATATTCTTAGAAAAACCCATACTATCATTTAAACTTCCCGTCACATCCAGGTTTATAGGCCAGTAAAACAAAATGCTCCAGTAGATACGAAATTCCCATAGGCTCTGCAGCGAAAATATAACCACATAGCAGCTAAAACAAAAAAAAAAAAAAAAAGGTATGAAAATATATGATTTTTTTTTGGCCCGGCTAGCACAGGGTTAACCATGAGACTTTCAGGGTGTGGGCGGAAGCCTACGTTGAACGTCGAAAGGATTTCATAGTCAGTCCTTTAAAAGAAAAAAAAAAAAAACTAGACAGGTCATGTCCAAATGATGTTCGCACACTGTCTTTGGTCAAAGGGCCATTAAACAAAACCAGAGTTTTGTTGCGTATCACATTTGGCCATAAGAAAGGAAAAAGAAAATAAAAACAAAACCAAACACAGGCAGCAGCGAGTGGAAGAAGCCAGTATGGATGCGGTGACGGCGGCCGACTCTATGGAATGTGCCGACAATAGCCCACGTTTGGTGTCGAAACTCGGGCGACGGCGAAGGGATTCCTGGCTATATTGGAGAGGCCGTGTGCAGCAGGATGGGCAGAAGGCGGCTCCATTGTTGTCCGGGGGCTGTCCAACGATGGTTCTGTACAAAAGCCGGACACGATGGTCATCCGCAAGATCCTGTAATGATGCCTCGGCCGGGGCATGGTTGATGGGGTGTCCAGAAAAAAGTACAAGGAAAAAGAAAAGGAAAAGAAAAGCAATAAATAAAGAAATATCTAAATTATCATTTTTGTTTGCTTTTTAATGTAAACTATGTAACATCTACTATGAACTTATCATGTTCTGCGGAAATCTTGACTTAGTGTTCGAGTCTCGTCAGCAAATGTCAATCCACACGGTTGATAAGGCAGTGCAGGTAACTCGTCGAAAAACTTAGTAGGGAATAGTAGTAGGTTTGTGGAAAAAAGGATCACTTGGGAAGGGATGTTTTTATAGGAAAATAAAAAGGATTAGGGACGAGATAAATAAGAGGAAAAACCAGAACAAGATAGGTATAGTGACAGGGGAGCTTAAGAAAAATGTATGGGGAGGAAAATACCTAACCTTAATATTATTAAAAGGCGCCAAGAGCGGCAATGAAAAACCTAAGGAAGTAAAGAGTAGATACGGTTTAGCTATGGGAGAAAAGTTATACAAAGGATGGAAAATTCCCGTTCCTAGGAAGCTCGGCTAGAGGGCTCGCTCGGTGAAGAAAACTTCTAGAGTTTTAATATGGTACAAAGTTTGAAGTGAAAAAGGTTAAAATTAAGTGGCGGAAAAAATTTAAAATTATATATATATATTGTATAAAAAGAAGAAAAAAAATTGGTAAGAATTTTAAATTAATAATTCTAAGTAGGTATTTTTTTTCATGTGAAACGAAATCCATAGGGAACTTCCTGGCAAGGAAAGGTTCTAAAACATCATAGCAACTAGCAACAACGAAAAACAATATAAGCAGCATCCAAAAGAAATCAAACACAGAACATTATGGCCGACCGGAATCCAAGGACCTTTGGTGACAATAATCGAGGACCCGCCCAAAAATAAGATAAGTCGGTCACTATTACATTAGTCCCTATATGTTAAGCTACTACTAAGAGTGAAGCAAAATTAGTAGTAGACAAGTTCCTACGAAACACTGTCAAGAAGGGGAAGTTAATGAAGATTAGGCATATTTCGAATGTAGCTGAATAGGCCAGGGGTTCCCAAATAAGAAAAATTCGAGTGCCATATTAAGAAGAAAAAAACATATTTTTCAAAAAGCAAAGAAAAAAAAATTGATTACGGCGCGAAAGAAAATGGTCGCGCTAGACCAAATATAATTGGCGTCCAAGAAAATGGCGGTCAAAAATTCGAGTCAAAATGGTGTTCTACATATACCTATAGACCTATGTGTCCAAAAATTTAAAATGGCGGAATAATGTCCCATAATCCCTTAGCTTTATATTCCGTTTGAATTTATATAAAAAGATAATTTTTGTTTACTTCAAAAAATTTATATATAAAAAAAAACAACAAAAAAAAAATTGTATTCTTTTAGCTAAATTATTTACCTATTCGTTTAAGTATTTTTTTTTTTACCTTATATTTTTTTTTAGAATTAATTCAGAATTAAATTAATTATTAAATTAAGTATCTAATTAAATTAATTAAATCAGAGATACTTGAATTCAATTTATTAAATTAAAATTCGTCTAAAAATTTTTTTGCTTGTGAGTTCGGTTAAAAATTACCGTTTATAAAATTTTAAATTCCCAATTCGGTTCATCGCAAACTTATGAGGTCCACTGATGTTTTTTTTTTTTGTGATAAATTTCAAAAATTTTTTATCTGCAATAAAATACCCCTAAACGAGCTCCGTTAGGTAGGAAAATACCGTAGAATAGAAGTCTGATTCATAAATGAAAAACGATCTTTATTTCAAAAAAGACCCATAATTAATAATTGTTCCGAATTTCGATTTTAAACAAAAAAAAAGGAAAAAAAAGAAACCTTTTACAATTTTCACCAAATTTTAAAATCTGTATATACATTATTTTGTTTGTGGTTACCACTTTAAAATCTAATACAATACCCAGTTATATGTATACATAAATTTTTATTCACCATTTTCCGAAAAAATATTGTAAATTCAAGCCATAATTATAATGGTTCATATATATAAAAAAATTTGTAAATTCAAGCCATAATTATATACACTAGTTATAAGCCAATATATAATAAAAAAACTTATGAATTTCTTAGGAAATAATTGTTACATAGTTAAATTTAAGCTCTTATCTTTTTATACAATCTTTATCTATAATTTATATTGTTCTTAATGTAACAGTTTTTTTTTGTATTCGCGTAAGGTTAAATTTTCATTTTTTGTGGTGGGGAGTAAATATGGGGCCGTTCCTAAGAGGGTAATCATCAGGTGACATGGACATATAAAGGCGATTTCTCTTCGCTGATTCTTTTATGGGGCTATCTAAATAAAAATAAAATGGATGATAACTAAGGTTGGGTGGGCACGCAGCAGGATAAACATCTCCTGGTTCTCTTCGGTTTTTTTTTTCTGTTTTTGAGTTGGTTGAGTAGTCAATTTAAGAGAATTTTTTTTTTGCTTCAAATTTCTTTTTGGTTCTATTTTATTTTGTTTTGGTTCCGGTTTCCCTTTTATTAATAGTTGAGTAATTTGTTTATCTTTGCTTTTAGTTTTTCTTTTGATTCCAAATTAATTTTTTTTTTGAGTTTTTATTTGCTTCCGGTGTATCCCGGAAGTAATTGTTGCTCCCTCGACCTGGCATGACGGGTTGAGAACTGCGCCCGTTGATTCTGAGCTGGTCGGCGCGGTCAGGCCAGGTATGATAGCTAGGGACACGTAACAGGAGCTCATATTTTTATTTACATTTTGTTCAAAAATAATCAAGCAAAGAAATAGCAGAGCGGTAGGAAATTTGGCTGTAATGCCAGCAGTCCGAGTTCAATACTCGCATGAGACAAAGGATAAAATGTTCTCGCTTTGTTTTTATGTATAGTCCAAGGAGAACTCAGCGCTCCTTGGACTAATACAACACATAAAAGAGCTTTTTTAACTATTTGTTGAAGCTCTTTTTAAACGATTTTTTGCTGCACTTAAGAAGCCCTTCCATCCTAGGACATCCAATGTAAATTTTAATAAGAATTTAGTTTACTTACAAAGCGCTCTAGATGTGTGAAACGCTTTGGCAGAAGCGCTTGTTTAGTGCTTTTGAAGCGCTTCGATTACCGCTGGGAAGTTTACGAACACAATGAAACAATATTTTGAGTACACTAATACATTCATACGGTGTCATTTTATGTGAAACAAGGAAAATTACATGTACTTGTATATCTTGCTATTTTACCCTTCAAATATAAATGAAAAAAATTTGAAACAGTCAAAATAAAGTGAACGGTGCAAAAAATTTTCCGAAAACAATAAAAATATGTAAAATAATATAAAATATAAATTAAATAATGTGGCTAATAAGTGGTGTGGAAAAGCTGTGCTGCTTTTATTTTGTTGTTTTCAGTTTAATTAGTTTCCTTTTTTTTTAGTTAAAAATAATATGTGTCGTATATATTTTAATTTGTGCAGGTAATATTTTTACTTGAATATGAAATAAATTGTAAAATTATATTTAAATATGAATTTACTAACATTTACAACTAAAATACTGAAATAAAATAATAAAAAATAGTAACAAAACACTTTATGTTTTTTTCCACCAGGGTTTGAACTCGCAATTCGGACAGACTAAGATGGCATTATAGGTCTGAGCTCTAACCATTATGCAACGATAAGGAAGCGAAAGTTGGGCGCAAACTGCTTTTTTTGAACAAAAAAGATGATTTTTCTAATGAAATTTCTTGGGTGCCAGAACGAAATGCAAGGTCACACGTATAGGTCAATACATGTTAGATTTTTCTCACCGCCTCACAGTACTTTGTCCCATAGCACAATGGGGAAAATGTTCGATTTTTTGGCATTAACCTTATTTTTCAAGATTTATGAAAAAGGTTAACAACACTTTTTTTTTCAAAGTAGAACCTCCAACCAAAGCAAAATAATGATTCTTGCTTTCTTTTTGCGATTTGCCGTTACTTTTTTAGCTGCTGAAGTGAAGGTTTTTGTTTGACTAGAATATGGCTGCATATATTGTTGAATTTTTGTTGATAATAAAACTTAGTTGTGTAAATATTTGAATGCGTATTTAAACTAACTAACGAATGGAGATTAAGGCTTATGGTATATATTTTCGATATGTGTATAAATGTATTAGAAAAATTTGTTTTAGTTAGATAATAATGTAATGTTTACAACAAAACTTAAAATTAGGAGATAAAAAACAAAATCTTAAATTTTGGAGAGCTACAACTTTTTTGAAACTCCTAGCAACACAGAGATATAGGTACAGTGATATAGAGCGGAGAATTTTAGAATAGAAGACTCTAATGTGGTTTGCGGAACTTTGCGGAAGGTTAATGTTTGTTATGTTTTATTTTAGGCACCTACCATTTTAAAAATGCAGATTTGTATAAATTGTGGCGTGAAAATGTACGTTCATCATGCAAGGCAAAGGAGAAGGCATTACTTTACTATTTTTTAAATCTGCTGCAACAAAATATACGTGTTTCTGACGACTTTATGAAAATTATTACGAAAACTTTTACGTAATCTATATCTATATATAAATAGGAGTAAGCAAAACAGTTAAGAACCATTTTCTCCCGTGTTTCTCAACCGATTTTGACAATTTTTTTTTTAAATCAATTAGAGTAGGGAAAAGGAGTGCACCGAGTATATATGGTGGGCGTGGCACATCCCTTTAGAGTTATAGGTCACAAAGACTCGGAAATCGGTATTCGACCTCAAATCACACGTACTATTCCACTGGCAATACTTTATGGGCGCTGAAAGAGGGGCGTAGCACTTTTCAGCAGCACAAATTTTTGGTATAACTTTCGAACTATAAGTCACAAATCAATGAAACTCGGTAGGAACTTCATATCGTCGTATTCTTCGACTGGAAAAATTTAACGAGTTTAGACAAAGGGGTGTGGCACCACCCATACAATTCAAAGTTTTTATATCGAATAGCTTTGGAAGTATTCGATATAGCTTCGATATATGATGATTCGAATAGCTTTCTATAATACACATCAGCCCATACAGAAAGTAGGCGTGCCACTTAACCCATGCCGCCCATTTTTGGTAGAAACAAAGGTGTCTAAATAAACTGTCATTAGTGAAAATTTCAGAGCTGTAGCTGCTTAAATATAAAAGTTATGAGTTTATGCCAAAAAAAGTGGAAAAAACCCCAATGTGCATAGGAATAAATTAAGATTTTTGTTGTAACAGAATCTAACAAATTTGGTACCGTGTTTTAGATAATACTTCCACTAAGAAAAATCCAGATTTTTATTGCAATTGAACAATTTTTGAAGCCACTATACCTCTCTGAAGTGAACTATTTTTATGTATTTTTATTGTTGTGGAATATTTGATTTTGCACATCTTGCAAAGAAAAAATTGCTGTAAGCGCAATTTTAGCCGAATTCATTTGATTTTTGATTTTATTTCAAGAAAAATATTGTATAAATAAATGACTTCTAATATGTTTTCAATTTAGCTTAAGAAAATAAATTGAAAAATTTCCAAAAAAGTAAAAATTCTTTTAAATATTTTCCAAAACTTTGCAATTTTTGAGAGCAAATTAAAAAAAAACATAAAAAAACATCTCTTCCATTTTCTAAAATATTGTTACACATGTATTTATCTTTCAGATTCCAAAATTTGATAACCGTTTTCAACCGTTTCTCAGAGTTATCGCATTTTAGAAAAATGGTCTAAAAATCATATTTTCCTCTAATTAATGGAAATTTCTATTTTGCGCATCATTCAAAGAAAAAAATGTTGTGAGCACATTTTTTAAACAATTCAAGTGTTTTTTTTTTTGTTTATTTTCAAAAAATCTATGAACGAATTTTGATTTTTATATTTTGTTAAAAAAATTGGAAATCATTTTGAAAAAATTACTTAAATTTATAAAAAAATTTAAAAAATATTTTGAAAAATGTTCTATTTTTAGCAGACAAGAAAGAAAAAGCTCCACATACCTTCAGTGTCATTTTTATGTTTTAATTTTTTTTTTGTTTTTAGTCTTTCAGAAACTGTTTTCACTTTATCCAACTTTTACAGATTCTTTGAGTAATCGCGTTTCGAAAAATAGTCTAAAATTGATATTTTTCAAATATTATTTTGCGGTAAAGCGCGATAAAGCGCAAAAGTTATATAAAGAAAAAAATGTTGTGAGCACATTTTTTTATCAATTAAAGTGTTTTGTTTTTTAAGTTTTCAAACTATGAACAAATTGTAATGGCACAAACGCGTCGTGAATACCCTTTTCATGGTTATTTACACCATGCGTTAAGTGTGGAATGGTCCTTAACGTACGACCTATGTGAACATACCCGCATGACGTTCGATTGGCACCCCTGAGGTGACAAAAGATGGCGAATTGCCGAAAATTGAACGAAGATGGCGGATCAAGGTTGGCGAAGCAGCGCAGCGACCGGCCATCGTTCTTTTTGGATTGAGCCGCGCTAGAGAGCAGAACAAGTTGAAAGAATAAGCTGCACATAATTTTGTGGATTAATTTGGTTTCGTTGTTAGTTCACAACGTGCGTGCTCGTCATCGTCTAAATTTTAGCTTAAGCCTTGTTAACTCCTGATAAAGTGGTTGGAGCTGCGCGAAATTTCAATAAAAAAATTAGATTAAGCTGACTAGGGAAAAAAGTACAAACAACAAATAAAATAGTGCTAAAGTTGTCACCGTGCCATCGTCTCAACGAAGCGCACACAACGAAGGACATCAACGTCGTGCGTTCACTACGATCGCTATTCCCACTCTTCCTCCTCCATCATAACTGGTAAAATACATTGTATACAATTGTTATTGTTGGATACCAAAAAGCGCCAAATCAACAACTTAAAAATGCTGATTAAAGAATTCCGAGTAACCTTGCCATTCACTGTGGAGGAGTATCAAGTTGCACAACTTTTTTCGGTTGTGGAAGCATCGAAGAATGCACAGGCTATCGCTGAATTCAAATGAAGGTGCCTTTAAGAAACTATTTAACTCCAGCTAGGCAGTTTTGGGGTTATTTCCACTGAATATATTCAAAATCAATTCATATTCATCAATCCATATATAAGAATATTGTAAATTCTTGTATTATACACAAGTGTTTCTTGATCAAATCCTCTTCGAAAGTCAGCAGGACTTGCTTTCAAATGTAGCTTAAAAATAATTTTGATGATTCATCGTTAAGGTTAAAAGTTTGTCTTTGAAACGCATTGTACCCTAGTGTTTAAAGAATTCTACAAAATTTAAATGTAAACGTTTCCCATTTCAACTAGAATAAATCAGTCGCCGTCGTATCGTCGTGGGGTCAATACGTGCAGTGATTTGCTTTCTACATATTTCGTTTTTTTTTTCGTAAACTGAACAATTTAATTAAATATCTCTTTCTATAAATAATGCCTTGTATTTGCAAACTAAAGGTTGAACGCCATCAGGCTAAAATACAATGTGCCATATGTAATGAATTTTTTCATTGTCAATGCGTTAAAATTGAACCAAGTGAATTGGAGTTCATGGAAAAAAATAAAACTTTATTTAAATATGATGCTTGCTTGAGAGCCCGACGTGGGTCTTTATGTTCGTCTCCAGTTTCTCTTTCAACATCAGTTGTTCCTGCACCGTCTCTGCCCGCTCCATTACAACCTTCTCTATTAAATGATTCTGCTGTTAATTCCTTCTCATCGACAGCATTGCCAGACACTAATGTTAGTGGTAATAAACAAAAGAGTCAACCACAGCTGACTCATCAACAACAACTTCAACAAAAAAAACAGCTACATCTCGAAAGCAACTTAATGCAGTCTCAACAACAACAACTACAACTTCCCGAAAGCAACATAATGCAGCCACTTCATCATGTTAATCTACAACAGCAGCCAAAACAACTACAACATCTCGTAAGCAGTATAATGCAGCCTCAACAGGTAGAAAGCAATGGTTTTCAGCCACAACAGCAACAGTCGATTACATTGGAACATATGTACTATGAAATTATAAGCCTAAAACAAATGAATGCTAATGCTCTTGATTTGATTCAATCACTTCAAAATGACAAAAATCTGCTTCAAGAAAAAGTTGCTTTTCTGGAAGAAGAAGTGCACTATCTTCAACAACAGAACAGAGATAAGTAGATAATAACGAGAAATTGTTGGTGTTCCTGATGTAAACAATGCTAATTCTCTCGATTGTGCTCTTAAAGTTTTCTCTGACGGATTAAATATTAATGTTAATGAGGCTCAAATTGACAACTGCTACGTTAAGAGAATTAAGAAATCCAGGGGTTCTGCATCTGCTAATTCTGCACTCGACATCTTATGTGTAAAGTTTGTGTCAACACTGTTAAAAAAAAAGATAATGAAGAACAAAATTAAGTTTAGAAGGAATTTGAATACGAAGTTATTTAATTGTGCACGCCAGGCCCGTAGACAAGGGGGGGGTTTTTAGGGTTAAAACCCCCCCTTATGGTCCAAAAAGTATAAAAAAATAATATATTAGCATTAATATAACTTTGTCAATTTGCGAATACTTGCTGCACGTGCGTCTTTTTTCTCTCACAATGCAAACTGCAAGTGTAAACAGCAACAGCGAAAACATCAACATGCTTAAGTATCGAAAAAAGTTCGATACATTCAATTGAACTTTGTCTAAGAATTTACTGCGTTAACAGGTGTTACGTGAAAGTGGTGAAATTTTGATTGAGATTCGTTAGATAAGTTTAAGAGTTTCTATTGTTAATTTTACTGTGCCAAAACTACAAAAATGATTCTAATTAATTGGCTGCAGAAACCAGAAGTAAAAAAGGCTAGAACGTTGGAAAGTAAGTGCTTGATTTAAATGATTTTTTTTTTCTTTATCAATGCGGAAATGTGTTAAAAAGTTGCCGAATATTTCTGAATGTTTAAAAGCTGTGTTTTTTTTTTTAGCGTATTTGCATTGATTGAATATTAATGGATTAACTTTTTGCTTGATGCGGAGTCGACAAAATCTGAATAATATTATATTTCATCCTTATTGCAGAAAACGTTCAAGAAACTTTGGAATCTGAAAAGTCTTCAGAACTTCCTTTGTTACCTGCAGTTGAAGAAAGCTTCAATGTTGACAGCTATGTGGAAAGCGGTAGTACAAGTTGTCGTATTAATATTTTACTTTTAATGTTTATAGCTCTAAGTTTGTGTGTATGATTGTAGAAATTGTTCCAGAAATATCATTTGATTCATCGGAACTGCCTCCGACTTCGAGAGTATATCAATGTCCAAATAACGATATTTCCAAGTTGATGAGCAATATTTACGACTCGAACCGCCTTGAAATTTTGCAAAGCATTTATGTGCCTCCACCAAATTTTAATTTTCCTGCCAGCGGTTCTCGCAAACTCCGATTTAAGAATTCTTGGTTGAACCGTTGGCATTGGTTGGTTTGCTCCAAATTGGATCACAACCTACCAAGTGATTTTACCGAATGATAATAAAAACTTTTTAAATAAAATTTTCTAACCTTTTCATTGTGGCCTTTACAAAAGTCAGGAAATACAAGAAAATGTCGTTATTCTAATCGTGGTTATTTTTATATAGAATTTTGAACCGATATAAGTTTGCAAGTAAATTATTAAAATAATAATATAAGATGCTTAATTATCGTAATTTTAGAAGTTTGTCTTGAAAACATTATTTTTTTAAGCGTCTTTCTGTATTCCAAAATGACAGTGCAACGATATATATTGCCGAAACACATTGAGCTCAAAAAACGACAGTTTTGAAATGATAGAACACACTTTCTTATGTTAATTGGGTGTGCATCCTTAAGCATAGATTACAGTGTCACAGCGGACTCTGTGTTATTAGAATTAACAAAAAAATAAAAAGACTTTATCTATATATATAAAAATCAAATGCGTGTGCGGTGGTCTTGCTAAGGCTCAGAAATGGCTGGGCCGATTTTAATTATTCCTTTTTTGTATTGTTTGCCTTAATATAGATGTGGTTTAGAAAGAAAGAAAATTACAAAAACTTCAAGGAACAACGGAAAAATCAAAATTGGTAATTTTGTATGGGAATTGCCACATCATACAACTTTAAATAGCCAACAAATCTTAACGGTTGGACGGATTTAACTCAAATTTGGCACACACATTACTTGAATCCTAGATTAGGTAATGGCATACTTGGTTTTTACAAAGCCCCTTCTTCTGCCCCTTTACAAGAAACGTAAATTATCCTACTAGCGTACTTTTTTAGCGAAACTGTGCGTCTAAATAATTAAAAGAAAATTCTGTCAAAAAACATTCACATATCTTCAAAATTGCACAAAAGTTTAGTACAGCGTCTTTTTCTAATAACTTCGTTTCCTTAGAATAACAAAAAACTATCAGAAATTCGTATTTCTTACTTTCGATGAAAATAACTCCGTTTTTTTTTTAATATATTTCATCCAATTTCTTCTCGTTGATAAATTCAATTTAAGCACTTAATAAATCATATTTGAAGAAAGCTCCAACGTATTCATTTTGTACTCCAAAAATCACAAAAGCTGTCATTTCAATAAATAAAAAAAAACTTTAAAAAAATTATTTGTTTGCCCATTGTGAGGATCGATCCTTGGACCACCGCATGGCTTCAAAACTAACAGTTGAGCTGACTATTTTTATTCAAATTGAAACGTACTAAAAAAATTTTCTAATAGAGTTCGCAATAAAATGATATGACAGCACAATCTTTTGAATTCGAATAATAGCAGCCTATTACATTCCGTGTTAGTATGGGATATTGGAGTGTTTCATTCAATCAATAATTGAAATTCGATTGGCACCATTTGTACTCGATCATGAATGTTCGATAAAAAATTAATTTCGGGTGGAATCGTGATTGCTCGAATTTAGGGCGGGACGAAGCTTGCCGGGTCCTCTAGTATAAATATATAAAATAAACAAAACTAAAGTAAATTAATTTTTGTTTTATGTATTTGGTGTACAAAAATGTTTTAAAGTGTTTTTTTTCAAGTTTGTCGCTTTATTGTGAAAAATTTGTTGTAAATTCATTTTTCAAAGTGTTGTCCATTTCTAGCCACTGATTTTTCCCATCTTTCTGGTAATTATATAAAAAATACCTTTCCATTTATCGATATCAAATTATATCGATTTATCGATTTTCTATATTAAAAAACGATATTTTTTTTAATCCAAACCCCCCCCTTAGGTAAATCCTGGCTACGGGCCTGGTGCACGCAGTTCTAACATTTTTATAAATGATAGTCTTTCGTATAAAACTAGGTCTCTTTTTAACGAGGCTCAGAAACTGAAAATAGAAAAAAACTTTAAATATATTTGGGTAAATAATGGGAAAATTTTAATGCGCAAGATGGAAGGTGATAATATTGTAATTATTAACTCATGGGAGGACTCGAATAAAATAAATTAAGTACTTACTTTTTGTTTTTTTTTTTTTTGTAATTTAACTTCTTAATATGAATGCAAATAATGTAAGTCCTCATGATAATTTATTCAATGTTCCTCTTGCGCAATGTAAAAATATAAATTTTCAGTCATTTTCATTACACCCAAAAAAAGCTAATAGTTTTTATATAATCCATCAAAACATTAGAAGCTTAAGAAAAAATTTTGATAATTTTATTGCTCATCTCGAATTATTTGTAAATAAGCCTGATTTCATTTTTTTATCGAAAATATGGATTTATGATGATGAAAAATCTATATTTAATATTCCAGGTTATAAAAGTTTCGCAAACTGCAATAATGATTACGCTGCTGGTGGAGTTATGGCTTTTGTTAATGTGGAATTTAATTGTGACTTTTACTGTTATGACTTTGATAGCTCGGATGTTTTAAGAATTACTTGTGTTATTGATAACAAAAAATTTTCGTTTCTTTGCTTATACAGATTACAATCCAACTCTAATCTTGACATGTTCTTTGATGAATTAAATGATCTACTTCTGAGTGAAAGCTCCGATAATGTTATCCTACTAGGCGATATCAACTTAAATATATTACAAAATTCTTCGGTCGTAGATAATTATTTATTTCTGCTTTCATCTTTTGGTTTTGAATCATGCATAAACGAACCTACTCGTATATCTGAATTTTCGTCAACTTGTATCGATCATATTTTTGTACGGCTAAGTCGTTCATCTAATGTATCCTTTTCCAGTGCAATTTCTAATTTTAATTTTTCTGATCATTGCTTAGTTGCTTTGTGTTTCGAAAATATTGCAAGGCCTAGTGACGCAAATTCAGACTTACGAGTTCATACTTCTTATGACAAAATTGACTTTCCTTCTTTGAATAATAGACTTACATTTGAATCTTGGGATAATGTGTACAGTGAGCAGGATCCTTCGAAGGCATTCGATATTTTTCTCACAATTTTATTAAACCACATAAGCATGTCTTCTATTAGAATCAATAAGCGAGATGCTAAAAGTAAAAACTTAAACCTTGGATGACTGGTCAGTTATTAAAAAGAGTTAATGCTAAAAATAAATTGTGTAAAAAATTAAACAAGAATCCGCATAACATAGATCTTAAATCTCGTTATAAGAACCTGTGTAAAGAGATTTCTGTTGAGGTTAAATCATGTAAAACTAACTTCTATGTAAGCGAATTTAATAAAATCAGAGGTAATGTTCAAAGAGAATGGCAGCTGGTCAATAATATATTAAATAAGTGTGCAATTAAAGATGATGTTGCCTACATAAATTATGAAGGCCAGCCTATCTATGAGTCGTTGGAGAAAGCAAACGTGTTTAATAATTTCTTTGCTAGCATAGGCAGTAGTTTAATAGCTGATGATGGCCTTAACGATTTTTCATGCAACTGTATAGAAAATGAAACATTCAACCAAAATAGTTTTTTCTTTGAACCGATTTCTTCATTTGAACTTTATAAAATAATATTATCACTTAAAAACTCTAGATCATCTCCTGAGGGTTCTATTTCTAATTTGCTTTTAAAAAAATATTGTTTTTAATGTTGTGGATGTTCTATGTCACATTTTTAACTCCAGTATATAGCTTGGTATTTTTCCTAATGAGCTAAAAACTGCAATTGTCATTCCTTTATTTAAAAAAGGTGATAAAACTATTTTAAATAATTATCGACCTATCTCTTTGTTACCAGTTTTTTCAAAAATTTTAGAAAAAGCAGTTAAAACAAGAATGCTGAAATTCTTAGCAAAAACAGATTTTTTCAGCAAGTGCCAGTTTGGTTTTAGAGAAGGCAGATCTACTGAAGATGCACTTCTGAATTTTTGCAGCAACATTTATAGCGGCTTGAACAATAAGAAATATTGTGCAGCTCTGTTCGTGGATATTAAAAAAGCCTTCGATACTGTTGATCATCAATTATTACTAAATAAATTATTTAAATGTGGTTTTAGAGGCTTCATCCACTCCTGGTTTCAATCTTATTTATCACACAGGCAGCAAAGAGTAAAATTAGACTGTAACCTCAGTAATTTTGTCAACTTAAATATTGGTGTACCACAGGGCTCTGTTCTTGGTCCCATTTTCTTTTTGTTTTTTATTAATTCAATTTTTAGTCTACCGTTCAAGAGTAACACCATTGCTTTTGCAGATGATATGGCATGTACTTTTTCAAGTAACTCTGCCTTTAGCCTTTCGTGTGAGATTAATCATGACTTAGCTATCCTTCGACACTGGTTCTCTTCACATAAACTTATATTGAGCGATAAAACTAAAATAATGAACTTTAGTGTTGGTGGCAATACACTAAATTCAAGTTACTTTACTTTTCATTGTGGAAGTTGTCAAAAATACTTAATAGGCAGTGACATATGTAGAAGTTCCCACTTTTCAAATACCTATATTGTTTCTAACAATTGCTCGTCAAAATGCTTTTCTATTGAATCCGTAAAATCATTTAAATATCTTGGACTTATAATTGACTGGAAAATGTACTGGATGGATCATATTGTTGCCCTCAAAAAGTATCTTATGGGCTCTTTAAGACAGATATATCTCTTGAAATCTTTTTGCTCAATGAAATTGTTAACTTGTGTTTATTATGGAATTTTTCACTCAAAGCTACAATATGGTCTAGTCTGCTGGGGTGGAACTCACGCTAACAAAATGAATCAATTACTTATCGCGCAAAAACATGTCATTAGAACGGTTTGCAATAAAAATCGCTTTGCAAATAGCTTTCCACTATTCAAAAATCTAAATATTCTACCTATAAAGCATCTCTATTTTTATAGAGTTTTAAACGTTTTTTTCAATAGGTCTGGTTATTTGTTAAATAGAAGATATGCTACTCATGAGCTAAGGATTAATAACTATAACTTAGTTAATGTTCCTTCTCACAACTTGCAACATTTTTTTAGCTTTTATCTATGCACGGCTCCGAGACTTTTTAATATATTACCACTTAGTGTCCGTTGTATTCGTAATAAAATTGTGTTCTTTAAAAAGGTGAAATCATGGCTTCTTAATTTTGAGTTTAATGTTGTTGACTCCCTTATTTCTGTAATATC
Organism: Pherbina coryleti; assembly: GCA_943735915.1. NCBI lineage: Eukaryota > Metazoa > Arthropoda > Insecta > Diptera > Sciomyzidae > Pherbina > Pherbina coryleti. The sequence goes on along the minus strand of OX030948.1, from coordinate 103,858,298 downwards.
TTAACTTATTCTGATTTTATTTTATTTTTTTCTTTCATTTTCATTCAGGCAGTTTGTATTTTGACGCATTACTGTATTTTTTTTTGTTAATTTTGGTCTGTCATTTTGTTTATTTATTTTCATTTGACCCCATTACACTTTTTATAATCTATTGTTTTGTCATACTATGTTTGCCTGCATTCGCCACTTGTGCTCATTTGCACAAATGAATGTAGAATTTATTGATCTATCTATAATTTTGCCTTAAATTTTTATGTATATTTTATATTTTGAAGATTAATAACAATAATAATAAAAAGTAAAAAAAAAAAAAAAAGTAATAAAAAGTAATCGTGAATTTTTAATTTAATTTCCTCCTCAAAACTATCATTTATTGTTACCTTTGCGATACATTTACAAATAGTTTTTATTTTTTAAACCAAATATACTTTCACAAATAATCAGAAAGTACGTTTTCTAATATTTTAAGTAAACATGTATGTCATTTATGTATTTGGAACAAGTTTGTATTTTATAGGCAAGGGAAAAATTTATTATATACCTACCCTTCTATAAACTGTATAATATAAAAGAACTACAAAAAAAAAAAAAAAATAGCTCAAAAACCATAAAAATAAGAAAACTGAAGATGTAAGATAGAAGTACAAATGTAAATAAAAATATAAAAAAAAATAAATCAATAAAATAAATCACCAAACATTAAATCAAAAATAAAAATAAAAATTTAATATATTTAATATATTTTTAATAATTTAAAAAAAAATAAAATAAAATTTAAAATTAAAATTAAAATAAAACTCAAACTGTAACTAAAACTAAAACTGAAACTAAAACTAAAAATAAAACTAAAACTAAAACTAAAACTAAAACTCAAACTCAAACTCAAACTAAAACGTTAATTTACACTTAAACCAAAAACTTAAACTAAAATTACAATATAAACTAAAACTAAAACTTATATTGAAATAAAACTAAATCTAAACTTAAAGATATAACATAAACGTAAATTTCAACTAAGCTAAAACTTAAAATTAAATTAAACTAAAACGTAAATTTAACTTAAACAAAAGTTAAACTAAAATTACAATTTAAACTAAGCTAAAACTTAAAATTAAATTAAACTAAAAACGTAAATGTAAAACTTAAACAAAATTTAAATTAAAATTACAACTTAAACTAATATGTAACTAAACTACAAAAATTAACCCAAACTAAGCTAAAGTTAACACTTAACTGAAATATACTGAAAAAATAAAGATATTAAAAATTCATTAATCTACCACTTTACCACTGAAACAATTGAAATGAAATTGTTGAAATGAAATTATTGAAATGTATTTAAATAATTTGATGAAATTCCGACTTGAATCAATATTTACGACTTGAAATGAAATTGTTGAATTGAAATTATTGAAATGTATATATAAAAAAAAGTTAAGTAGTCTGTAAGAGTTGATCTCTGTTAGATGAAATAAGTAAAATTTAAGTACATCAATGTTTATTAAATGACCCAAGTAAAAAAAAAAATTAAAATGAACTAATTTTCATTTGTTTGGCAAAGGGATGGAAAATAGGTTTGGTAAGGGAGGATCCCATACAATTCGCCCCGGATTCTCAAGGTTGGTGGGAAACGTGGGGCATGGGCCATAACAGCAGGTCCATGAGCGTCGCGGTTGTTGTTGAGTCGAGGAACAGAGCCCTCTCACTCAAAAATTAAAATTCCGATTTTGTTGTTTTTCTTTACAGATACATGAGTTCACAGGGCGAGCTCACAAAAAAATAATGGTTTTTTTTTCGTCTGGCACAGTGACCAGGAGCGCCTCAAAGGGCGCTCTCAAAACATAATATAAAAACCAGGGCGACCGAATAGAAAAGCAAGCGGGCGCACGCCGAGGCCTAATAGTCACCGCTACAAAATTTTGGTTTTTGTATAGTTTAAAAAAAAAAATTCAAATAATTTTTAAAAAATTACTTTTATAAATTTTCAAAAAATTTAAAAAAAATTTTGAAAAATGTTCTATTTTTAGCAGACAAGAAAAAAAGTTCCACATAATTCCAATTTCATTTTTATATTTTAATTTTTTTTTTTTATTCTTTCAGAAACTGTTTTCTCTTTATCCGACTTCTTCCGCTTCTTTGAGTAATCGTTTAAAATGATTCTTTATTTTGTTACCATATTTCTTACACTCTACCGGAGTTTGTTTATAATTTTTAAAGAATTTTAAAAAAAACTAGTAAGAAATGATCTTCGACTGGGCCGAAGTTAAAATACCCCCACGTCCGAACCGAAGTATATTCAAAGTCTTAAGCCGTCAATAAAATGTTTATTTGTATAAAACATTTTTGTTATACCTACATAGTTTTAACAGAAAATATTCGCTTTCATTTTTTATAAAATCACTTTGTATGGGGGGTGGGTGTGGTTTTCACTCGATTTGGCTGAATTTAATACACAAAGTGCATGTTATATATCAAAGTTAATAAGCAAAATATCAAGTCCATATATTATTTTTTGTGGAATTTAAAGAGATTTTACCTTTTTGATGAAGTCACTTTGTATGGGAGGTAGGCGTGGTTTTTATCCGATTTGGTTGAATTTCATACTTAGAGTGCACTTTAAATATCGGAGCTCATATGCAAAATTTCAAGTCCATATATTAATTTTTGTGGAATTCTAAGAGATTTTACCGTTTTGATAAAAGCACTTTGTATGGGAGGTAGGCGTGGTTTTCATCCGATTTGGCTCATTTTCGAACTTGACCTTAGTTTTTTAGATAAAAGCTTAAATATTGAATTTCGTGATGATAGCTTGAAAATTACGGCTGTAATCGTGACGACAGACGGACAGACGGACAGACGGACAGACAGACGGACATGGCTAAATCAACTCGGGTGGTGATGCTGATCAATAATATATATACTTTTCTATACCTACCACGCCTCCTTATGGGCGTTACAAACGGAGTGACAAAATTAATATACCCCCATTTACGTTTTTTAAACGTGGGGGTATAAAAATACCAATACGAATATTTTTTTTTTTTTTTTACAACATTATTTTACATATATAGTAGCATTTTTGTCGAAAAAGTGCATGGGAAACTATATGCCTATCTTTTTAAAAAAAAAGATATTGCCAAATGGTTTTCAGTATTAAAAAGTTAAAGCCTTACAGATCGATTCTGTGCGTTACCGGTAACAGCAATATTGTTACCAAAACTCGTTACCGGTCTTATAAATCGGTATTCTGTGCACTCGGTAACGCTGTCAAATGTCGTAAACTCACCTTATAGAAATGAAGCTCGCTCTTTTGTGTGGTGAAATATAAACAATGGAAAGTGAGAAGTAAATACATAGAATTAATTGCATTATGTTAACTTTTTATATAATATTTGTTTTTCTTGGCAGGAAATATGCACGCACTACGCCGGCACAGCTGCGGTGTTAAAAAAAAATAAATAACTGGCCATTTCAGCCCTTGAAAGGACCTTGACCTAGCTTCTTATGATCAATTGTGTTGTGCGTGTTATTAAGTTTGTACACAATTGACCGAGAACCGGACCTACATGCTTAACGCCGACTCCGAACGGCGATGAACGGAAAGTTCTCGTTCTCAAGAAGCTTTACATGGCATTTTGATTACTCTCTGAGGTTTGCCATTGTCTGCAGAGAGGTGGCGGCCGTACAGAAAAATTATTTTAATTCAAATAATTTTCTGTCGCTGCTGGGGTTCGAACCTGGGTTTCCAAAGTTCTTTGACATAGCGGCCACGCACTTTAACCAACTACGCCACGGACGCCACAGCTGCGGTGTTATCTATTTTTAAATTATATATTAATTTTATGTAAATTAATAAATATTACACAGTGAATTGCTATAAATTTTTATCATTGAAAAGTGCTGAAGAAGCAGCAACAATGAATTTAACATAGTTTTTTATTTTAATTTGCTCCGATTTCAATTTGAGGATTTTAAAATTAGATTAATTACTCAAAATGCGAACTATTTTTTGTAATGCAAGCTAAAAAATGTCTTTTGTTTTGCTTGTTACCACCTAAAGAGATGGTAACAATATTCACCGGTAACGCTTGGTCGCAGAATACCAACAGAGTGTTCAAGTTACTAAAAGGTGAATTTCTACGGTAACAAGATTAATGTTACCGCGACAGAATTGATCTGACTATGTACATTAGACTGTGTCTCAAAAAAAAAGTGCTCCGTATCAGGCATGATTTTTTCGGTACAATTGTACTATTTTGGTACAATTTTACACCTTTCCTACTTTCCTACTACCGAAGCGTTTTCGATACATTTTATTTCGCTCAGTGAAAGTGTGTACGTTTTAAAATTGACATTTTTATAAAAATTTATATTTCTTATAAAGTAACTTATTTTTTCATATTTTTGCACATGATTAGAAATCAATTAAATTCATATATAAATAATTTTCTAACGTCTTTTGTTAGGTTAGGTTAGGTTGACGTGGCTGTCTCCTATGAGACACACTTAGGCCAGTTTGGCCCGTTGTGATACCAGGGGTTAATTATTTCCACCCTATTTGAACCAGTTGGAGCTATTTATGAAGCTTTGTATTCGGTAGACCGAAGTTTTTGAGAGTTCGTCTAGGTCACTGTAGAACCAGTTACCTAGGAAGAGATGGCGCTTTCTGGCCAGCGCTGGGCATGTGCAGAGAAGGTGTGTTGTGGATTTAACTTCCTCTTCATCTCTGCAGCTTCTGCAGAAGTCGTTATGGGGAGTATTCAGTCTTTGGGCGTGGTTTCCAATCAGGCAGTGTCCTGTTAGGACGCCTATTGTAATACTTATTTGGTCCCTTCTAAGGGATATTAGTTCTTTTGAGCGTCTTAAGTTTAGTGTTGGCCACACTTGACGCGATATGCTGCATGTACTACCCGTTGACCACCTGATGTTGGTGTTTTCAAGGGATAGTTCATTTATTAGTAGCTTACATGTTGCGAGAGGTATTCCAATTTGTTCCTTATCTGTCGATAAAGGTTTGATGGTACCGTTTCTAGCGAGTTCGTCTGCTTTGCAATTACCTTGGAAATCTCTATGTCCGGGGATCCAGCATAGGAATATATTGAGCTGCTCTGCCATCTCATTTAGAGATCTGCGGCAGCCTAGGACTGTTTTTGATGTTATTTCAACAGATTCCAGGGCTTTCAAAGCGGCTTGACTATCAGATAGAATACAAATATCTTTTGCTGATATTTCGTTCATCTGTAGCCAAGTAACGGCTTCATGTATGGCAGTGACCTCCGCTTGGAAGACACTGCAGTGGTCGGGGAGCCTAAAGGCATGGTTAATGTTTAGGGATTCAGAGTAGACTCCTCCCCCTACTTTGCCATCTAGTTTTGATCCATCAGTGTAGATTCTAGTGGCATTGTTTGGTGGAGGGCTTCCAATATCCCATTCGTATCTGGAGGGGATTGATACATCAAACTTTTTGTGGAATAAAAGTTTTTGAGTGATGTAGTCTATATTCTTGGGTATTTGAGGAGTGAGTTTCCTGGTGTCAGAGTGTCCTGTTGTGCCCTCTTTCCATTGGGAAGTGGCTTCTAAACGGATTGCTGTGTTTGCAGCTATCCGTTTTGTTAGGATATCTAGTGGAGTTAGATGGAGCAAAGTATCGAGTGCGTCAGTAGGAGTGGTTCTCAGCGCTCCACTGATGCACAGCTCTGCTGACCGTTGAACTTTGCGAAGTATATTGAGGTGTGTTTGTTTGCTTAGTGCTGGCCACCAGACTATAGCACCGTATAACAATATTGGCCTAATAACAGCTGTATAAAGCCAGTGAGTTACCCTAGGTTGTAATCCCCATTTGCTACCCACTGCTTTTTTACATGTGTATAGGGCTATATTGGCTTTTTTGGCTCTCTCGAGCAGGTTGGGTTTCCAATTTAGTTTCCTAAATGTCTTTTGTTGTTCCTGTGTTTTTATTTAACGAATACCGCCAAATTTGTTCATGGCTTGATTGTGAATTTTATAATAATTCTTTTAAGTTAAAAGCTTCCTTAAAAGTGATCAGCTTTGTGCACACGCAAATTGAATACTTCAAACGCATTCATTAAAAAAAAAACGCTCTGGACTCAAAAAGGATGAATTATAAAGAAGTAACTAAAATTAAAGAACAAAACTTTTGATAGCAATCTTTTCCTCTTTTTTTTGGTGTTTTGAAGATGCACAGAGAAGCCGCAACAATCTTTGGAAAATTCTGGGAAAGATGAAGATTTGTCTCAAATGAATGCAAAAGTTATAAATGTATATGATTATAAGGATATAATTTTTTTTCAATTTTAACGATCACTTAAATACCAAGCGAAAAAATATGAAGTAGCATTCCTTCAAGAATGGAGAATGAAAATGGCCAGTTTGTTATTATTATAAGCTTGTATTGATCTCAATGAATTAATTTCAATTTTATGAATTTTATAAGACATGTTAACTACCTTATTAAAAATGTGATATCTTATAAAAATTTAAACCTTTTGTTATAGTAACTGAACTGTTAAAAAACAAACAATTTAATTTAAATAAATGTTTCTTTTTTTTTTTTAATTTATTCGATACTATTTTCTTTCATTTGGTACAATTTTCTCTGCATTTCTATACCAAATTGAAAAACTCATTTATCAACCCTGCTCCATATACCAGCGAATATGACGCATTTTTGCAAGACAATTACGATTTTTTACAGAACGTAGGGGTCGCACATTGACATATTTATTCATATCTCTGGTGTTTACAGCCGGATTTTAAAGTTTGGTACATCTTGTCTCAAGGAGGTGTTTGTCTCAAGGAGACCAATATGACCTCTATAGAGGTCATTGACCTCAGACGCACGGTTCTAGGACTTACCTTCCAGATATTTTTTTTTTATTTTGAAGAAAAAATAATTGGTCTCTTTCAGATAAAACATCGATATGTCATTCAATATAATCAGACTTTTAATACCGATGATATGATGTAAATGAAAATGAAAAAGGGAGCCCTACGTTCGGCAAAAAATTTTCAAAATTTTTTTAAAAATAGTTCTTCTAGAAATATCGATATACTTCCTGAGCAAAAGATTAATGATATTTTAAGAGCTTTATTTTTTGATATTAGGGTGGCACATTAGGATAGTAGGAACTGAGATCTGGAAGGTAAGTACTAGAACCGTGTGCCTGAGGTCAATGACCTCTATAGAGGTCATATTGGTCTCCTTGGGACAAAAACATTGAATTACCAAACTTTAAAATCCGACTGTAAATACCAGAGATATGAAAAACATCCGGTTGTGTTTAACGTAGACACCTGCCTTGACGGCTCAATTCTACGGTGCCCCTTGGCACAAGGAGTCTTTGGGTTCAAGAAGATGAGATCTAGTGGATTAATCTTCAGGAACACCAATATAGCAACGTACGGTAATTAACGTCCATCCAATCAGATGATCTTCCGGACGCTAACCCAGCTACGTTTCATTAGCGTCCTTCCGACAATCCACCGAACCCAACTCCTTGAACCCGGACGCGACCAACGCCCTATTTTATAGTCTCAATAACGGTTTCACCACCACACTTAAGCATATTTAATTTAATAAATATCCTGTATGGATTGCATACCGATAGAGAGACATAGTACCAATCATGGAAGGCTAGTGTTATCACCTTCCACATTTATTGGTAGAAATCGAGACCGATCTAAATTCTCTGACAATATGAGGGCATTGTCACCCGGTTGTAAACAAGTGCAACTCCACACCGATCATCACAGACCTGCACGCTACATTGTGCTACCACAGCCAGCACGAAACTCCCCGAAGGGCCAGCCCACGATAGTCTCCTGGGCTAAAGGATTTGCCCCGACATAGCAATCACACACACTGACATAAAGCGTATCACACATGACTGTGAAGAATAATAATATTCAACACTTATTACACCCAATCATTCTTGAGTCACCAAAAGACGTCCGACAACCTGTCCAGCATCACCAATTCTGCATCACTGCGTTGGCAACCACAGTGATACAAAATACCTTGAGCATCCCGATAACCAAGCATGGGGTCAAGATTATCTTTGTGCCCAAATTCACCTTGAACGCTCTGAGACCACTTTTGGCAGAAGTGGCCTCATCACGCCCGTAAATTCTCCTAACAATCCGAGACCACACTAGGGTGAGTAGTCCTAGGTGAGTCTCTTCATGTTGTTAATCTTCAGATTATACATCAAGCAACCGCCTTCAGTTTCTTCCGATTTTATTCGCTCTGATTTTTACTCACGCTTACGCACTTTTAAAAAACTTCGCATTTTGCTCCGTGTTATACAGCTCTACCATATACACACATCATCGCCTACTTTTTCTAGGCTGTCAGACACTACTGGTGGCTCACCGTGTACTGCACAAGCAATCCCACAGTTTTGCAGTAATTTTACTGCCATCCATTTTTAACACAACTGTTTTACGCTCTCTAAAGACATGCTTTTTATCAATGTATTTGTGTTCATGCTTCTGTCAGGACAAGGACTATCCCCGTGCTAACAAATTATTTTTCGGATCATTGCTACTCCTTCATAGGCATTAACGCTACCGCTGATCGTGTCAGACGGTCCAGCCTATTGCCATTGATTTAGCCAAACACGCAAGGCTCAAGGCGGGCCTGAACCAGAGATATGAAGTAATATGTCAATGCAAGACCCCCACGTTCGGTAAAAAAAAAAAAATTTATTTTTTCGTAATTGTCTTGCAAAAATGCGTCATATTCGCTGGTATACGGCGCACTTTTTTTTGAGATACAGTCTAATGTACATAGTATGGTTGTATGGAAGTAGTATGGTAGGTGGTCGTTTAAAAAATATTAAATAAATTATTAAAATAGAAAGAAAAATAACACCCTCATGATTTTTGGCAGATGAAAAGATAATAAAATGAACTTTCTGAAAATATTTTTTTTTCAATTTTTAAAGTGGGGAAAAATCCTATTTTTATGACTTACAAAATTTGACCTGGAAGTAAAGAAACTTAAAAAAATAATTTTATTCCTTCTTATATTTAAAAAAAAACAGCTATCTATTGTCTTTTCGAAAATACCTCAAACGTGAAAATCGAGTTAGTTTTGTTGAATATATGATTTTTCAAGAGTAAGGCAATTTCACGTTTTCTCCCATTTTGACGAAATTTGAATGTTACGTAAAAACTTGAAAAAAAAATGTAAAAATTTTTTTACTCAAATTAGTGTTTTTATTTCATGAGAAGATTCAATTCTGAAAGTTTGAGCTAAATCGGAGGTGGTCAACCCGTAATGTACGTTTTTTTGATGCGTTTAATTTGGAATGGCTGTTTTGTTAAATATATATTATAGGATTGCCTGCATAATTGCCGGTAGTTATATTTAGTTGAGGTATAAGAAGCAAAATCACAAATGTTATGAGTTTTTTGATACTTTTTATAATATTTCGATTTTAAGTTTCTCAGCTTTCTCAGTTCTTTGGTATACCAAACGGGACCAGTCTGTGGCACTGAAGCCAAAAAACAATTATTAAGAGTACTGTTAAAGGCAAATACAGCAGAGTCAAGCGTTTGTGGCAATATTCTTGTGCTATTAATATTAAGTACAGATGACAAGTTGATAATTGAGAAATTATTTCTCAAAATTACATAATTCGTTCTTTTAAAGTAAAATTCTAAGGCAGGATTGTGAATACGGTTTGATATAGATTGTTTAGGAAAATTCAGTGTGATTTCGATAGGTGCATGGTGTGCGTCTTCAGGATACACAAGTGGATCAGACCTATTAACTGAAACAATGTTACTATCATCAAAATAAATAAGGTCTAACAAGCGGTTGTTTCTATTATAGTGGCAGTTAATTTGAAAAGCTCATTTAAAAATGAGTTATCGGATGAACACTCTGAAGATGGCAAGAGCACAGCAGAATTTTCAGTGCAGCAGTTCCAGGAAACATTAGGAAGGTTGAAGTCACCCGTTATTAAAATATGATCGTAAGGCTGAAGTTGTGAGCAAATTTTATAAATCGACGCCAAATGTTTCCCATACACTTCAACACTAGAAAGTGGAGGTATATATGAACATGTGACATAAATTCTCAAAGTACCAAACTTTACAAGAACACAGCAAAATTCAATATCTAAAGACTCAGATATTAATATTTCTTGTGAAAAGTGAGAAGATATAACGGCAATTAACACGCCACCACCATTGCAAAAATTACCAGCAATAGAGTTTCTATCTTTGCGGTATATATTAAAATTGTTAGACAGAATTTCAGTATTTATAGTACTAGGTTTAAGTCAAGTCTCACTGAAAGCAATAATGTCAAAATAAATATTATGGCTTAAAATGTGTAAGTCTGTAAGTTTAGTATTTAAACCACGAACGTTCTGATATAAGGCTAGGAACTGAAGGCAACAATCTAGTTTTTTTGGTTCACGCTGTGAACAGGTAAGATAGCCAGTGAAGTTTGAGGCGGTGATTTTTGAATAAATTCATGCACCAAAGTATTTTCCGGCCAAAAACCTTGATCCAGAACATTATTGAAGAGATCACTAGGCAAAGTAATTTTAAAAGAAGAAATAGTGCGCTGATAAGAGAATCTCAGTTTTTGAACCGAAATCTTCTTATTAAGAAGGTTTAACTTAGAGTTTAAATAATATAATATATCACCTTCAGATGTATCAACTGCATAGCGAGAAACAAATATACATTTTGCTGGCGGAATAACTACAAGTTCCTTATGATCAGGTAATTTATTGCTGCTATTTGATATTTGCTTCGGTATAGCTCCAGTAGAAACCGAACTAGGAGAGGAAGAAATAATATTAGTACTCGTAGCAATACTAGGAGAAACATTAGTAGCACAAGTCTGAGCATATGTTTTTTTTGCAACAGAAGGAAAACTATCATTTACAGGAACTACTGAAAAAGGTATAGTTAAAGTTAAATCAACTGAGACTGCAGCGTTAGTAAGCGTTAGCAGATCAGTACTCTGATTTGTAATACCAGACTTTTTCTGAGGTCCTTCAGGTGGTAAAACTGAGGCAGGTGGAATAGGTTCAATATTTGAGGACAAAGGCAAGGCTATTGCAGTAGATTTTGCTGAGCTTTGAAGATTTTTGTTTCTTCGCTTTCGTTTTGGAGACGCTGAAGCTTTATCCAAGACCTTAAACTTTTTGAAAAAACTTTAAAATTCGGCTAATCTGGCCTGAGCCGCCTCTAAATCTTTCGACAGTTCCAAGAAGCCTCTTCTAGATTGTCTAATAAGCTTAAGGGTATCAACATCCGTAGACCTGCAATCAACACATGACCAACGAAGTCCTTTGCCTTCGTTGATTGGGTCATAAATTCTTGCATTCAACGCTGCGCACTTGAAATGGAAAAACGAATCGCCAACCAGCAATTTACCACGCGGTCGGATTCGTCTTTTATAGAACAATTACGGAAACTGCAGAACATTTTAAATGTAAAATATTAATAAAATGCAAGAAACCACAAAAAAGAAGATACATGGTTTTTCAATAAAACAGTTTAATAAACACTGTAAAGTTATTAAGTGCAGCCCTGGTTATTGAAATAATAACAAAACAAAACAGGCCAAAAACAGAAGAGCAAGTGTAATAAAAAAAAACAATCACTCACTTGCACACAGAAAACCTGTTTGTAGTAAAAAGAAGAAAATAAGCAATGAAAGTAAGCGATAACTTCGAAGAATATGTGCAAGAAGAATATAATAATTCGCTCTCGCACAAATAATAAAATAATGTTTATATTAAAATTGAACCAAAAATAAATTTTTTGTAAAAAGGATTTATATGAATGCTGGCACGCTACAAGAAGACCCAGCAAAAATGATCAGCCAAATATAGTTTTGATTTTATTTATTAATTCACTTAAAAGAAAACTTTGAAATTTATCAGATTAAAACACGTCAGTACGAAAAGAAAGCAACGAGCGAACTTATTCTTATTCTTATTCTTATTCTCATTCTCATTCTTATTCTTATTCTTATTCTAATTCTTATTCTTATTCTTATTCTTATTCTTATTCTTATTCTTATTCTTATTCTTATTCTTATTCTTATTCTTATTCTTATTCTTATTCTTATTTTTATTCTTATTCTTATTCTAATTCTTGTTCTTATTCTTATTCTTATTCTTATTCTTAGTCTTAGTCTAAGTCTTAGTCTTAGTCTTATTCTTATCTTATATATATTACGCAAACCCAAATTTTGTCCGGCATAAGGCTTTTTAAGTACAACTCCAATTTTAATAAATTTAGTATGGTTTGATAGGTTTAGACCTGTAGATGTGCAAACTGGACTTTTTATTTCTTAAAAATTTATATTTTTGAAGTTATAGCTTATTAAAGTTTGCATATAATTGCATATAATTGTTGTTGTTATGTTGGTTTTTCTTTTATTAACAGAGCAGCTGAGAACAACGTTATCAAACTCAGAGCAAAACCATTCGCTGCTCACATTTAGCTCTCTTCTGTCTCTTCTTAATAGAGCGTCTGTTAACAACAAAATGAAAGTCAGAAAATATATAAAGCTTTCACAAGCCGCTCGCGCTGAACGCTAGCAACCAAGATACATACAAGTTTTTTTTATTGCAATTTTCCGCTCACATTTCACTTAATTCTGCCTCTTCTTTATATAGATTATGTTATTATAGTTGCTGGGGGCAGCAACGCGCACCGGTGGTCACTAGTTATTCTTATTGTTCTTATTATTCTTATTATTCTTATTAATCTTATTATTCTTATGATTCTAATTATTCTTATTCTCTTTCTATATAATGTTTCTTATGTCGTGTTTTTTGTTTTTTTATTTATTAATTTTTTATTTGTTTATAAAGAATTTTTATATTACACATTTTAGAAATTGCTGTGCCCTCGAAGTTGCAAAAGTATACAAATTCCGATTCCCTTCTGTTATACCATAACTTAAGCAAGCGAACACATCAGACAGGTTTAATAACAAAAACAATACACCATAAATGGTGCAACAAAAACAATGCGCACAACACGTTGCGGTATGGAATATGGGAGCGGGTTGTCATGTTTGGTTTGAACGGGTTGCAATGTTGGTGAGCGGGTCGTAATATTACTACCCGCAAACAAAATTTCTTCTTATATGAGATGCGCATTCTATATATTGTATATTCTTTGATATGGCCTAATAAATTACTTTGGATGTTGTCTTGTATTGCTTCGTTTTATGAAGAATGTGCTTTTATTCGATGATATTTATGATGTTTGCATAAGCACAAAAATTCTCAAATTTCAAATGTTTCTTTATTTAATTTTAATTGCCGCTGAAAGGCCAAGCAATTGTGCTTAGTGGAGGCTTTTATTTGCCAACAGGTGGTAAGTCTTAGCACGTAGGCGCATTCTATCAGTCCGGCTGATCCGGGAACTTCTTAGAATGTAAATGTTGCATGCTTATGGCGCGGGTCATACGTATCTTTGAAGATTTCTTACCTCCGGGTAAGAAAAAAAAAATAATTCTGCTGCTAAAATGGCTGTACAATTGATGTTCTTGATGATTTAATTGATTGCACCAAAAAGAACGTCAAGTTCTTCGGATAAGCCGATCGATTGGGTCGTTCGAGAATCGTTACGGGAATATTGATAGTCGAACGTGTCGATAAGTTATAACATATAACATATGGCAGACATAAAGAAGGAAAGAGCATCAACAGGGCTTGCTCAACATATTTTGGATACGGGACACACAGCTGATTTCGAAAAGATTACAATTTTGGACAAAGAAAAGAGAACAAATAAGAGACTAACACTAGAGAGCTTAAGAATACAACAAAAACTGAGAACAACGATGAACACTAAAGAAGACAAGGACAACATAAATCTAATTTACTCTGTGGCAATATAAAAGTTTACATGGTGCAATATTAATATTAAGTTTTACTTGACGAATTGTTAAAGTGATGTTCTAAATGTTTAATGTTTCATTGTTCATTGTTTTAAATTTGTTAATTTGTACTTTTTTGAAGAAAATCAACTTTTTATGTAAATTTTAAATTTTTGTAAGTTTGAAGTTTAAATTATTTAAGTTAACAGAATTTCTCTAGTCTAATTCATTATAAGTAAATAAATTGCAACACAACACTGTGTTTTTCAAAATTCAACTAATAAAACCCTGAAGAAGCTGACAAATATCAGCGAAACGTCGGTGGAAAATTATGAAATAAATTTATTTATTTGCATATCAAAAATAACAGACCAATTAGCCTAAGCTTACAATTGCAAAAAATTCATATATGTTCATTTATTGGTCAAACTAAATAGAATCATAAAATATTACTTTCAATCATGTAAATAAATACTGTTTTATCCTACTTTCGGGTTGCTAACTAAACAAATATATAAAAAAAAAATTCTGTTCATAAACCTCTCTAACAGGCGGAATTTTGACCAAATAAGTCATTTCAACCCTAATGAACTTCCCGTTTGAAATCTGTACACTTTATTTATCGCTCCCCAGACTTTTTCTCAAACACACAGCTAATATCGATTTAAAAGACGTGTTTAAATTAAAAAAGCTCAAGCCTGTGTTAGATAACACGGGCGCATAGGTCAGACGTAGAATACGTTAGTCATTAACAGCCTTATTCAATAGATTTCCTTAAGCAACCTTTAAACGCTTGTTTAGTTACGCACTGTTTAAGGCTTTACGCAGCTTCTATGCAACCTTGCTAACATTGTTATTCATAAACATTTTTTCATTTTCTGCTTATGACAAAAACATAAAAAGAGAAGACCTCCAAAATGTTATTTTAACAGAATTTCGTGAGCGAACCTGACGGGCCATCGAGAAGTGAAACATGTTGTGTTTTTGATAAAATCGTGAAACATGTTGCGCTACTAAGAAAAACAGCCCAACAAACAAAATATATTTACATTAAATTTACTACAAACTTACATCAGTAAGGATAACATTTGGAAAAAACATACCGCAAGCATTGTAACACATTTGCTTCCAAATTTCGTATAAACGAAAGGGATCCCTGATTGTATAATTGTGATTCATGTTTGGAAAATATTTGGAAATAAATATGACAATGTATTGCATAATAAAGAAGTTGAAAAGTTTATAAAAAATTTACAATTATAAATATTTCCAAATATTTTCCAAGCCTGAATCACAATTATACAATAAATGTTGTAATTCATTGCATAATAAAGAAAATCAGATGTTTGTAATAAATGTGCAATTGCATGCATTTTTATTTAAAAGAATGTTGGTAATGTAGTTATAAAAAAGTGGAATAAATAAATGAAAAAATTAACACTATATTAAAATATTGATAACGTGCTTCGCTGCCTCGCTTTTGTATTCTTCTCTTTGTTTTTGCCTATTTTTTGCAAACTGGAAAAAGAGCTTTGGATTGTTGTGCAAAATGCCCCTCGTCGAGTCCACGTTTGATGGTAGCATCTGAAATGAAATAAAAATATAATCTTTTGGTCTTTGCAATTTGGTTGTTTATTTTCTTTTATGCCTTACGTTTTATAGCCAGCAGTGTATTTAAATTTTGGACGCTCTTCTTGTTAGCTGTCCCCTTCCAGGAATATTTTTCAGAATATTTTTAGTCTTATTTTACGAAAATGTAATCAGCGAATGACATAAAATGCAAATAAAATATATTTTTCTTCGGAAACTAACTGTAAAAAATTATTTCTACTGCCGCTACTTACGAAAACATTGCGACAGATAAGTTTTTACAAGCTTGCTTGAAAAAGCTTTGGGAAATGTTTGGAACGAGTGATTTTCACAAACCAATTTGGAAAAAGTTGAAAAAAATATTTGGAAAGGATTGATTAATCAACTGGCTTACATAAATGTTTATTGGGAGGTTTTCTTCTTGTTGCGAAGATCACAAATCATTTAAATTTTGTGATTGTGTTTGTAATTGCCATTTCTATCAACAATGCACTTTTTCGCAATTTTGTTTAATTTCCATGAAGCTGGTATTTTTTCGCAAAATGCAATTTCATTGGATATGATTGCGGAGGCGCGGGTTCAATTCCGGCGGTTGGCATGATTTTTTTTTTTCTTAAAATATACATTTTTTTATTATTTTTTTTTTAATCAATTTTTAGTAAATAATTTGTAATTTTTATAAATTTCAAGCGAAGAACTTATTTGTTTTCAGTCATTTTGTTTTTGTTTTTTTTTTTATTATTTAAGCTTAGGTAATACCGCGAAGGCGCGGGTTCAATTCCGGCGGCTAGCATGATTTTATTTTTCAATTTCGCATTATTTACTATTTTTTTTAAACAATTTTTTAATAAATAATTCTATAAATAAAATTTTGAGCAAAAAATTTACTTCTTTGCAGTTGTTTTATTATTTAAGCTTAGGAAGTTAATATGTATTGTCTGTGCATATGTTTGGAGTACATTTTATTTTAATTTTTTATCATTTCTTGCAAATAATTTAATTAATTTTATACATTTTGTCAGTTTTTTTTAATAATACTTACTTTTAAATGAAATAATTTTTTTTAAATAATGCAACCATTTGAGGAAAAAAAATTATAATTCAATTAAACATCCATGCGAAATCATCATAAAAATTAAAAATAAAATTTACTCTAAGCATATGCACATATATATTAACCACCTAAGCTTAAATAATAAAACAAAATAAAATGATTGCAAAGAAGTAAATTATTTGCTCAAAATTTTATTTATAGAATTATTTATTAAAAAATTGTTTAAAAAAAATAATAAATAATGCGAAATTGAAAAAAAAATCATGCCAGCCGCCGGAATTGAACCCGCGCCTTTGCGATATTACCCATTAAGAACATACCAAATATTTTGCAATTTTGTAGCCCTGCTTAGTCTGAACGTAAAACGCAATCATTGAACTCTGCCATCATTTTCTTGCGTAAATTGTGCCAGCGAGTAGACGGACGCATATGCATATGCAGTGAATGGACTTCCCGCTTAAAACTTAAAAATAAAAGTCATATTTTAACTGTTATTTTTGACCGAAAAAATATAAGTCAAATCATGGTATAATAATACATGGAAGCATTGACAGTTGCTTGGGAAATCATATACTGTCAAAAAATATACTCAAAAAGAGAGCGCTCACAATCCGCTATTGAAAACACAAGCAATGTTGAAAACGTTGAAGTGAAAAAAAACAACAACCACAGCAGCTGCTGATGTATTTCCACAAAAAGCTGTTTTTGACAATTTATGTTTTCCTGTTGAAGAGAAAATAAGCAGTTGTCAATGCTACCATGTATTATTATACCATGAGTCAAATTTGACTTTTTTTAAACGAGTCATAACAGTTACGGTCCCTGATAAAACCATATCAATTTTTATAATGCTGCACATTTCACAGAAACAATATGCTTAATGAAGGTAAAATTATTTATATCTAATAACAAATTTTTAATATATTTTAAATTGGGCCGAAATCCCGGCGGTTCTGCAATACCGGGCCAACCCGTGACAGAGGTGGAGCAAGCCCCTAGCACTCCGTCTATTTCCAAAAATTAGTTTAACATTTGTTGTCCTCCGATGGAGGATCTATCAGATGTTAAGCTGATAAGAACAGATACTACACTTTGATCTTAGCCATAAGGCCGAGAAGCGATAACTAAACATGCCACTTTTTGTCTTATTTAAGCATTTACCTAAATAAACCAGTAAAGAAATATACGTATCCAAACAGCCGTCCAAAGGTATATGAGCTAATTTTAATACACTGAATGTAGGCAGGCAAACCGCAGCAAAACAAAAACAAACACAAACCCATGGTATAATAATTATTATACCATGGTTGCAACTGCAAGAGAACAGAGTGCGATGCTGTTGCTGCTTGTCGGAATATGTGTGTACGTGTGCGATGCTGTTGCTGCTTGCTTGTATGGAATATGTGTGTACGTTTCGCACACTGGTTCTGTGATGAACACACAGATAATCGTACTGCTCTTACACATGATGTGATAATACATAAAATACAAAGCATATGAAAATTAATACAAAATTTGAAGGAGTTAAATTTTGATTTACTTATAGAATCAAAAAAATTATATGTAGCAATATGATTATTTAAATACAAATCAAAAGAAGAAATATTAAATATGTTACGAGCATACTTGAATTTTCTTCAATGCATGCATAAAGTATTAAAAACTTATAATGCAAGTGACAAACATTTTCTCAAAATTTTGTGCTCACGATTAACACTCCCGTATAACGTATTCTACGTTAAAAAAAATAAAAAAAAATTTAAAAGACGTGTGCATGTCAAAATATCAACAATTGCTTGATTTTATTTTTATAATATATTTTTTGGGGTCATTTCTCTTAAGGAAATTGAATTCGTCTTACGAAAAAATAAACACTTACCTATGTTAACTGGAATCATTGAATAATCAATTTCAAGATCACGAGCCAATTTCTTTCGGATTTATTCATGGTCAAATCGTGTCTAAAATTTGAAAAGGAAAAATTTTGGAATCAGTTTTATGAATATGATTTAAGTTTCAGCCTAAAAGTAGTGCTCATTTTTTAACCAAACCAAAGATGAGGTCCACAAAAGTTTTATTTAAAAAAAAACTATATGAGATTAGTTTAAATAAAATTCATAAAACCCAGCAAAAATATGGTTTATATTTTGTAGAGTGCAACTTACAGAAACATTATTTTATGAAACTCTAATGGTAGTTTTATTTTTTAATGTTTGCTTTGGTGAAAAATTTCCTTAAAGACACGCATTTTAGGATTTAGCATTTAAAATTTTTTTTACATTTTTCAAGATTAAATTCCTTTTTTTATAATAAAAATATCGAAAAATTATTCTGAAAAAAATATGGTGCTCTAATCAGTAATATTCCTTATTTGCAATAAATAAGGCAAAAATGACTACTTTCGAATGTTCAAAAATTATATTTATCGCCACCAATTTCCCACTGTGCACCGCCAAGGTGTATATTAGCCAATCAAACCGAAACAACAAAAACACAAGTACAAGCTCTGTTAGTGATAAAAGTTGTGATCGATCTTCGAAATATGCATATAATTAGAGCCATGTCTTAAGCCATAGTTATAACTCGATTGGATTGCCCTCTAATGGTAGGAAGCAAAAATAGATTAGAACTCTAGTTGCTAATACAAAGATTTGCTCTCGGCCAAAGAAAATTCCTAGTAACTTTCTCGAATAATTCACTGATTCAATCAAACTTAAGGGGACAAATACATGTAAAATCTACTGTAAAATGTTCTGCCAGGAAACAGCAACAACTGGAAGATAATCAGCTTTTCGAGGAAGCTGAAGATCTATTGTATACGTCTGGAATTGCTGATTGATCGGTAAGTCGCAAAAACTAATAGTTTTATCGTCCTAAAACTTAAAACGCGATTTTCTCGAAACTATGTTTTCAAAAAACGGCTGCCACTACAGCTCAAAAAGTAATTAATCGATCGGGCTGAAATTTTGAGGGGTTTTAGTCAACATAATTACCCATAGAATATTACACATTTTGCATAAATAAACAATTTTAAGGGTGCAAGAACTAATGTTTTATTAAAAAGTGTACCACATTTTTTATTTCGTACTTTTTCTCAATTTTATAGGTTTACTCTATGCTTAAACTCATCAGTAATCGAAATATTTTTTGTTTTTTTATTTCAAACCAATAGAAAAAGCTGGGCGATGGCAACCGTTTTATGACTTCGGCAAAAACGGCCTTCGTGGAGGGTTTGAATAAAACGAACATCCAAACAGTTTTGGAAAAAATTGTTTGGAAAAATCTTTATTTTTTATTGGATTATACACGTAAAGTAAACATATGGATATTATGAATGAATGGCAATATCATTAAAATGATCCTTGGCTTAGCTTGGAAAACTCAATCCTTATCTTCAAATCTCGACCATTCTTTTCTTTAATCAGAGCTATATTTTTGCGGTGGTGACTTCAATATCAAAATACTTTGAGAGTTGGATGTTTAACTAACAGTGTTGGCAAGATCTTGGTTGCCCATTGGTGTCTCCAAAATGAGAAATAACGTGACCAGGGAAATTCGTGAGCAATAACTGCATTGTCTTCCATTTATTTTAAATTAAATATATAAAATTATCTACTTTGTTTGTTTACATGGTATAATAATACAAGGTAGCATTGGCAGTTGCTTGGCAAAACATCTTCTGTCAAAAAATATACTCAAAAAGAGAGCGCTCACAATCCGCCATTGAAAACACAAACAATATTGAAAGCGTTGAAATAAAAAAAAAAGCAACAACCACAGCAGCTGCAGGAGTATTTCCACAAAAAGCTTTTTTTGACAGGAGATGTTTCTTGTAGAAGAGAAAATAAGCAATTGTCAATGCTACCTTGTATTATTGCACCATGGTTTGTTTAATTTGTTGTGTTCTACTTGAACAAAGAGAGTAGAGTACAGAGCAACATTGAGTTTATTGAAGCTCTCGCAGCACATGAGAACACATGAAAAGCTAACAATCAAGCAATAAATGGCATCGTGGATGATTTTTTAAAAATCTTTACACTTTAATTAAAGATACTTATGATTAAAATTTCCTAACAAAAATACCCCTATATCCTTTTATAACCCAAATGTGATTTCATAATAATCGGACCAGTATTTTTGGTGTTTACATACCACAAAAAATTTTCACTTTCATTTTATATAATAGTAAAGATAGATATAGGCAAAGAAGAGGAGAAAGTTCACGAAAGGGTCGAAAGTTTAGTGTCAGCAAGGAATGTATTCTGATGATCTTCAATTCATTAAGATTTATAAGACACATTAAAAGCACAACAGTTCCATCAGTGTTAGAGGTTTGTGCAACATTAAGTCTCTTAGCTAGTGGAAGTTACAAAAGTATTGTCGGTACCAATACATTACTGAGCATGACACAAACAATTTCAAATTTCTTCCAGCCTACTTTAAGCCTTTTAGAACTTTGCATGGATAAAATTTGATTCCTCAGAATTTCAAGAAAGCAAGGAATATTATTATTGGAAGTTAAAGCTACCGGGAATAGTAGGCTGTGATGATGGTACTCATTAGGGCGCACAGTGGAACGCTTTCATATAACGGGTGGCCATTGATAGTAAACGTTATCGGAATAGAACGCATTTTGGCATATATGTCTTTTAGAACAGTAGAATTCAAATTTGTAAAAATGGTTGCAATCGGTTAACGGACTCGCCCACCTCCCATACATATTTTTTTTTTCTAAAAGTGTTATAACTTCGAAATAAATACTCATAAAAGAATATAATTTTACACACACACCACTTTCAGTATTAAAACATCATTTAGTAAAAATTTTCCAAATCGGTGAAACCAAACACCCATCTCCCATACAAAATAATGCATACAAAAAGAGAAATAAAAAAATTGTACAAAAGAAGTAAGTTAGAATTTTAAATTTGTGTTAGAATACATGCACACTAGGGCGTATCGAAAAATTTAGATCGTATTCTAAGAGGTCTCAAAAGTTGCATGGGGTTGTCAAGATCACCCAAAAAATATTTTAAGGAAAAAAAAGGATGTCTTCCTGCCCCACAAAGACAAAGTTGTTTTTTGAGGAAAACAGTAAAAAATAACGATCTTAAAATGCTTTGACTTTTATAAAAAAAAACTACGTATGTCTTAAAGCAAAAGTAAGTTTAGGCTTAAACTAAGAATATATTGGTAAACACGACGCCACTCACGATTTTTATCCACAGTGTCCTGTGTGAAGGATATTCGAAGCTAAAGTTGAAACCGAGATAGCACAGAACTTTTCATTGTTACCCAATGGTCTAAATTTTGGTGGTATTGATTATACTGTTAACGTTTTCCTTAAATTTGCCGAATTAATAATAAGCATAATTTTTGCATATGCATTTTCCTGTTTTTGA
This sequence comes from Pherbina coryleti, assembly GCA_943735915.1. NCBI lineage: Eukaryota > Metazoa > Arthropoda > Insecta > Diptera > Sciomyzidae > Pherbina > Pherbina coryleti. The sequence goes on along the minus strand of OX030948.1, from coordinate 103,836,364 downwards.
GAAATGTATACTTGAATGCAATTTTTTAACTTTTTCAAAAAAATGAATATAAGATTTTATATCTCGGGTACCAGAAAGGGAACCGAAGAAACTTTGCTCAATTTGGATTCTTCAAATATTTCTTAACAACACCCTGTCTAAAAGGATTATTTTAAAATACCAGCTTAATTAAGTATCAAAATAGAAAATAAAATCGTGGCCTTAAGCTGGTATTTTAAATTAAAACTTTTAGATAGGGTGGTATAATCAATACCACCAAAATTTAGACTCTTGGGTAACAATCAAAAGTTCTGTGCTATCTCGATTACAACTTCAGCTTCGAATATCCTTCACACAGGACACTGTGAATAAGAATCGTGAGTGGCATCGTGTTTACCAATATATTGTTAGCTTAAGCCTATACCTACTTTTTTATAAAAGTCAAAGCATTTTAAGATCGTTATTTTTTCCTGTTTTCCTCAAAAAATAACTTTGTCCTTGCGGTGCAGGAAGACATCCTTTTTTTTCCTTAAAATTTTTTTTGTGTGATCTTGACAAACCCATGCAACTTTTGAGACCTCTTAGAATGTGAAATTCCAAAAAAAATTGTAATTCGATACGCCCTAATGCACACAATAACTGAGAACTGTAAGATTTCAAATAAAGCCAAATAACAATTATGAAAATTTGCCTTTATTTAAAAATAATACATAAACGGCTTAACTTAATTGCTATTGATATATTAGAACAAGAACTTGCAAATTCCTTCTCTTCTTCTTCTTCCTCTTGTAGCACTTGATCATTATAAACATAATTTGCTTATTATTATTTATATTTAATTATCCATATCAGCACTATGTTAAGACTTTAGTTTGATACCGCTATAAAGACGGGACTCTGATGATATAAGATGTGCAACCATGAGATCATAATTGCATAAATCCCTTGAAACTTCCTTGTGCGGCTCAAACGATATTTCTGTATGTCCTTGCGCCTTGCCTCCAAAGCTTCTTCAGACAACATACCAATTGACAAGGTGAAATTTCTAATAACTGAACATCCGTGTATAAAAATTTTATGGATTGTTGGTATTTTTGGTTTTTGTTGGTATAAATTTAATATTTTACCTTGTGCCCGCTTGCGATACCCTTTAGATTACATTAAAATTTTTCACCAGGGTCAAATCTATGTGTGTTATCTCAGCCGAGACACTAAAATTCTTAAAAAAACGTCTAGCAGTGTTGCCATCATTCGAGCTGCCATACCCCTGTTTCACCTTTTCTACAATTAACCCTAATTTATTTTTGAGCTCCAGTTGAATCATTTTTTTATTCCCTTCCATGATTGAGTCTTCGGTGTGTAAACTCTCCAACAACATATCGGAATTCTATAAAAAAAAAAACTTTAAAACTTCTTCTTCATAAATTCTAGCATGGAGAGGATAAATAATTAATAATAATGATTTCATAGTAGTCTATTATCAGCAATATCAACAATAATCGCATTTTAGCAGAGACTATATATTCTATAGACTTTGCATCAGAAACACTCGAGCAATTCTACTCAAAGTTTAGCCCGCAAACATGGGCACGGCGAAAAACGATGGCCAGGCGAACTTAATGGCAGAGCGGCTATAAACTTATGTTGCTAGATTTTGTTGATAGACTCGAAAACGTCTAAATCTTATAAACAAAGTTGATGTTTATTTTATTTTTTCATTGGAATTTAATGCTTGTTTGTTTACATTTTTTTGTATGCTTTTTGTTGTTGTTCAACTTTCTCACTTTTGCAGGATTTTCTGTACTGCTTTGGCTGTATTTCATTGATCGTCAGAAAAGTTATATTTTTGCAATTTTACTAAAATTTTTTTTAAAGATGAGCAACGACAAAAAGCATAAAATTAGCCCGTCTGCATAAAATTCCAACGCAAAAAATAAAATAAAAATGGCTTACCGACAACTTTGTTGATAAGATTTTGACGTTTTAGAGCAGTGATCATCAAAGCCCATGACACAAGAAATAAAGATCATACAAACAAAAGAGCCGCCATATTGTAAACAAAACAAAGCTAATAGGTCTGACGTCATCGGTCACAAATTCTTTTGTTTACGTGTAGCGATTGGATGTGAAAAATTATTTCTTGAAGTTTTTAAGAATTATTAGTGTTTATAATTCAGTAATTTTTTGTGTTTTTTATAAAATTGAAGTGTGCTGTAGCGACGTGCAATAATTGCAACAGCAAAAAAAAATTACTTTAAATTTCGTTACTGCATGAAAATATCAACAAACAAAGTATTCAAACACTTTTTCGCGTTTTCACATGTTTTGCATGAAAAACGTATGCAATATAGCTTTTTTTGTGACCGATGACGTTGCACGAAAAAAATACTTTTTTCACGCACTGCTGATTGCTTGATCTTGTCTTGTTGGTTCATGATCAGAGCCTATGCCCGCGGGCATTTGAGCTTTTGTGCTTAAAAGCTTCCTGTACACAAGTTAACGACAACTTTATTCAACAGAAACTTAAGCACAGTGCATGAACTCATTGGCGTAGATAGCTTTTTGCAATGGGAGGGGATGAAATTTATTTTCATGACAAACATACATACATAAAAAAAAATTTGTAAACATCGAAAAATGTTGAACTCTTATTTTTATATTTTTTGTTAATGTTTTTAAAGCGAAAAATCCAGCTGGCTTGGCTTGATGGGTGAGACCCTTGCCCACCACTTTTAGCAAACAATACACAAGGAATGCAAATATGCAAGCAATAAAGCCAGAAATATGCAACCAACCATTTGTATTGTATGGAAATATTTAACAGCGAGTCTTCAAATTTTGCCAGAATATGAAATGCATAATTTTAAGGAGTAAATTTCTCAATATTTCTCATTTCCCACACAATAAATTTCTTCTACGATCTTTACTTTAGACTATTTTGTGAACCAGTGAAAAAAATTGTATCAAAGGGTGGATCTATCCCTTAAATTTCCCCTATCTACACCACTGCATGAGCTCCACCTGTATAAATTAAAAAATGTAGCTAATTATAATTTTGTGTGCATGTACAACATTTTCAATTTGTAATGTTTTGGTCACTTTTTACTGCATTTGGTCACTTTAATTTTCAATTTTGGTCACATACGGGTGCGGCTAAAGCTACTATATGATGTAAAACAATTGTAACTTCTTTGCTTGCGAGTATTAAACTTTTTCTTTTTTCCTATTTCAGAAATTAAACTTGGGAGAATATTTAAAAATGGAACGCTATACAATTGCGCAAAGAACTAAGATTGTTTTTCTATTCATTGAAAATCATCGTTCGATAATTAATACTCAACGTGCATACAGAAGATTTTATGGTGTAAGAACTGCTCCAACGGGTCCAACCATACGTTCGTTGGTGAATAATTTTGCTGAATATGGGACTGTCGGAGATTCAAGACGTACGGGCAGACCTCGAACTGGCAGATCGGCCGAAAATATTGATGCTGTGCGACAGAGCGTCGAAGAAAATCCGGAGACATCAACGAGAAGACGATCTTCCCAGTTGCAGCTTTCTGACCGCACTCTTCGGCGAATTTTAAAACACGATTTGCACCTCTTCCCTTACAAAATCCAAGTAGTCCAAAAACTAAATCCTGAGGACTTCGTATTGCGCATGGAATATGCTAGAGCAGTTTTAAATCTCGTTGATCAAAATGAAAATTTTTTGTCAAATTTAATGATGACTGACGAAGCGCATTTTCACTTGAACGGTTTCATAAATAAACAAAACAACAGATTTTGGGGATCCCAAAAATCTTCATCAGAAATCTTTACACGCAATTTGTGTTACCGTTTGGTGGTTTGGTTTCGTGTACCACAAGCAACACTCAACAAAGTTATGGAAAATGCCATAAAAAGAGCACATTTTTGCGTTAGAGAAAACGGTTCTCATTTAACTGATATTATTTTTCATAATTAATGTAAAAAAATAACATAAAATAAACTTTCTTTTTATCATAAATTTTTTTGTTTTTTTCATTCCATTCAATAGTTATTTAAAAAACAAATCATACAGTTACTTTAGCCACACCCGTATTTTATTTTCCAGTGGCAACCGTGTGTAGAATACGGAAAAAGACCTATTAACTTACGGCAGAGACTATAGATTGTATAGACTTTGCATCTGAAAGCCACTTTCAACATTGAACAAATCGTAGGATGTAATTATCGGCACGGCGAAAAACATTGGCACGGGCAGCGAAAAAGCAGCGCTGACGGCAAATTTGTGTTGCTAGCATTTGTTGATAGACTCTAAAACGTCAAAATCTTATCAACAAAGTTGTCGGTTTTAATGTTGATTTTATTATTTTCATCGGAATTCTATTCGGACGGACTAGCTTGTTTGTTTACATTTTTTTTTGCATGGTTGTTGTTATTGCTCTTCCTTCTTCCTTTGTCTGCAGGTTTTTGTTTCGCTAGGATTTTTAGCTTAATATTTGGCGATCGTCAGAAAATTTATATTTTTGCGATTTTGTCTATCTCGATGAAGCTATAGTTAAATCGCTGTAACTTTTTTAATTCAATTTGAATTGAAATGCACCCAAAGACTAAATTTTAGAAAATTTGAGCACCTTTAAAATGACATCAAAAATTATTTTTTCACTAAATTTATTATTTTTTTTAACTTAACTTAATATTATATCTATTATCTAAATCCACTAATTCTGAACCTTTATAATAAATATAATTTATTTCATAATAAATATATTAGTCTAGCTGCCACTCAGGACAATCGCAAGCTAGAATAATAAGTCTTGTTGCTGCTGTATTTGCCTTGTTGTCACTAAAATATGCAATAAAAATATTTAAATAAATTAAATATACCTTGTTTGTTTTTGTAAATAAACTATGAATCAATTACACTATAACGAACAAGAAAAAATATTTTTAAATTATGGCCTTAAGATCCATTAAGTTTTATATAAATTTTCGGACTAAATTTTATTAAAAATATTTTGTAATTAAATAAAAAACTTATTTTAAATGTTTCAAATAAAAAATTACTTGTAAAAAAGTTGAAGTTAAAGTTCGAAAAATTTAACAAAATAAAATAAAATTCAAAAATAAATAAAAGTGAAATTAAAAAACTAAAAGCTAATTTATAAAACAAACAACATTGAAAATAAATTTTAAATAAAACGCAAAAACTAAAAACTTGTTCAAAAATATAACAGTTTAAATAAAACAAAAATAATAATTTAAAAAATGCCATTTTATAAAAATTGTGAGAAAATTATATTAAAATGAAAGTGCTTAAATAAACCAATAAAAATAAAATATAAAAATTAAAAAGTGTCAAAAGTCTAAATAACAAATATAAAGTACACATAAGAAAAATATATATAAATAAATATAAGTAAAAATAAAATATAAAACTGAAAATTAAGAAATGGATTTATTTAATTTTATTTGATTTGATTTATTTATTGCTTATTTTTTATTGATGCGTTTATATGCTGCTAAAACTATACTTTTTTATTTTATTCTTACACTTAAAGAATAAAATAAAATATATAAAGAATTTTGTTTAATTTTTATATATAATATTGATTTTCACATTTATATTTGATTAATCAATTTTAGAATTTTTGTTAAATTGTTATTATTTGATTTTAATTTAATGTCGTTTCATACTTTTAAGATTTTTAAAATTATTGAAAGTATTAAACAAATTTAATAAGTAGTTGGAAATTTGTATTTATAATTTTTTTTTTTATTCTTTTCAGCGTTTTATAATTTTTTTGGATTTCATTTTTATATATTCAAAATTAAAATATATATTATAAAAATTACTATTTTATTCGATGTTTTTAAATATCTTATAAATAATAACAACTATAAACGAAACAAATTTATATATCTTTATGTTTTCAAGTATTTATTCAAGTTAAATAAAATGAATTACTTTTTTAAACACAAGCCAAACCTTTAAAAACATAATTAAAAAATTAAAATATTTATAATTTAAATATATTTGCGAACATTTCAATAAAATTCGATAAATATAGTAAATTAATGTATTTTGTAGTTCGAGTCAATTATCATAATATGAAAAGAAAGTTAAAAAATTGTAAAAACCATCTTATTTTTAATGCTTGAAAATATAAACATATAAATTTGTTTCGTTTATAGTTGTTGTTATTTTTAAGATATTTAAAGACATCGAATAAAATAGTAATTTTTATAATATATATTTTAATTTTGAATATATAAAAATGAAATCCAAAAAAATTATAAAACGCTGAAAAGAAAAAAAAAATTATAAATACAAATTTCCAACTACTTATTAAATTTGTTTAATACTTTCAATAATTTTAAAAATCTTAAAAGTATGAAACGACATTAAATTAAAATCAAATAATAACAATTTAACAAAAATTCTAAAATTGATTAATCAAATATAAATGTGAAAATCAATATTATATATAAAAATTAAACAAAATTCTTTATATATTTTATTTTATTCTTTAAGTGTAAGAATAAAATAAAAAAGTATAGTTTTAGCAGCATATAAACGCATCAATAAAAAATAAGCAATAAATAAATCAAATCAAATAAAATTAAATAAATCCATTTCTTAATTTTCAGTTTTATATTTTATTTTTACTTATATTTATTTATATATATTTTTCTTATGTGTACTTTATATTTGTTATTTAGACTTTTGACACTTTTTAATTTTTATATTTTATTTTTATTGGTTTATTTAAGCACTTTCATTTTAATATAATCTTCTCACAATTTTTATAAAATGGCATTTTTTAAATTATTATTTTTGTTTTATTTAAACTGTTATATTTTTGAACAAGTTTTTAGTTTTTGCGTTTTATTTTAAATTTATTTTCAATGTTGTTTGTTTTATAAATTAGCTTTTAGTTTTTTAATTTCACTTTTATTTTTAATTCTATTTATTTTTGAATTTTATTTTATTTTGTTAAATTTTTCGAACTTTAACTTCAACTTTTTTATAAGTAATTTTTTATTTGAAACATTTAAAATAAGTTTTTTATTTAATTACAAAATATTTTTAATAAAATTTAGTCCGAAAATTTATATAAAACTTAATGGATCTTAAGGCCATAATTTAAAAATATTTTTTCTTGTTCGTTATAGTGTAATTGATTCATAGTTTATTTACAAAAACAAACAAGGTATATTTAATTTATTTAAATATTTTTATTGCATATTTTAGTGACAACAAGGCAAATACAGCAGCAACAAGACTTATTATTCTAGCTTGCGATTGTCCTGAGTGGCAGCTAGACCAATATATTTATTATGAAATAAATTATATTTATTATAAAGGTTCAGAATTAGTGGATTTAGATAATAGATATAATATTAAGTTAAGTTAAAAAAAAAATAACAAATTTGTGAAAAAATAATTTTTGATGTCAAATTTTTGATGCTCAAATTTTCTAAAATTTAGTCTTTGGGTGCATTTCAATTCAAATTGAATTAAAAAAGTTACAGCGATTTAACTATAGCTTCATCGAGATAGACAAAATCGCAAAAATATAAATTTTCTGACGATCGCCAAATATTAAGCTAAAAATCCTAGCGAAACAAAAACCTGCAGACAAAGGAAGAAGGAAGAGCAATAACAACAACCATGCAAAAAAAATGTAAACAAACAAGCTAGTCCGTCCGAATAGAATTTCGATGAAAATAATAAAATCAACATTAAAACCGACAACTTTGTTGATAAGATTTTGACGTTTTAGAGTCTATCAACAAATGCTAGTAACACAAATTTGCCGTCAGCGCTGCTTTTTCGCTGCCCGTGCCAATGTTTTTCGCCGTGCCGATAATTACATCCTACGATTTGTTCAATATTGAAAGTGGCTTTCAGATGCAAAGTCTATACAATTTATAGTCTCTGCTCACGGACGAGGACTGAACTGCGTCAGTATCTATTGAAATTTCATGCAGAACATACCTGCGGCACATGCATGCTTGTTAGATTGTTTTTTTTTTGCTGCGCAAACGCAACTTATGCTACACTCATAAAAATATCAGCTTTTGCTATTTCTATGCAAAATGTCTCTACTTGAATGGGAGTTGCAATTCTTTTTTGCAGAAAATATTTTTCTGAAACCCAATGTATGGTTTGCTACCGGACTGTTTCTGCTCGTAAAAACTATAACATTGAACGGCATTATAATGCTTGTCATAGTTTAACATACAAAAGTTTGAGTGAAACTGAGCGTAAAGGACTAGCGATTCGTTTAAAAAAAAGCGTTTATTGAAAAAATAGCATTTTTTTTAATGTTTTTTTATTTATTTTTATATTTTTGTTTTATGAACTAGAAAAAACCTATATGTTTCGTTTACTTTTTTTATAGATAAAAATAGTCCGTTAAAAAAAAATAAATAAATAACTGGCCATTTCAGCCCTTGAAAGGACTTTGACCTAGCTTCTTATGATCAATTGTGTTGTGCGTGTTATTAAGTTTGTACACAATTGACCGAGAAATGGACCTACATGCTTAACGCCGACTCCGAACGGCGCTGAACGGAATGTTCTTATTCTCAAGAAGCTTTACATGGCATTTTGGTTACTCTCTGAGGTTTGCCATTGTCTGCAGAGAGGTGGCGGCCGTACAGAAAAATTATTTTAATTCAAATAATTTTCTGTCGCTGGCTGGGGTTCGAACCTGGGTCTCCAAGGTTCTTTGACATAGCGGCCACGCACTTTAACCAACTACGCCACGGACGCCAAAATAGTCCGTTAACCAACCATAATTTGTATGCGGATAATTAAATTATAAGGATCTCGGATAATACTCCATTGTGTGAATTTTTAAAAAATTGTTCTTTATAATCCACGCTAAGAAACGAAAAGAATATTAAAACAAATTTTTAAAACATTATAAAGAAAAAAAAAACAATCACAAAAAGCTAAGACCAAGTATTCCAAATAATAAATAATGTTATTAAATTGAAAAATAAAAGCGCTTATAAAATAAACAAATATTTTTTTTCAAACAATGAATCCAAATCAAATCAAAAACGAAAAAAAAACCTAAAGAATTAAAAAAAAACAAAAAAGCAAAAAAAAAGAAAAGACACAATTTCGTATAGTAAGTATTGACACTTCTAAATAAAAATTAAATTGTAAAAATTGAAATTAACCTATACTATTTGAAAGTTTTCTCCTTTTTTGTAACAGTGCATTAAATAGTGAATGTTAATATGTTTCTTCGATATGAATTATGTTATTATGAACAATAGTAAGCATACGTAAATCGCAATGCTTAATCGAAAATTTTTTCTGGCGCTACTGAATAATCAAACAAGCGAACCATCGTCTGGTATGAAAGCTGGACTGAGACTCAAGTAGTATTTTTTTTTCAGTGCAAAGCTTTCAATGAGCTTTTATACATAAACAAACTATGCTTGTATAGAGTTTGATGACCACCGTTTTAGAGTCTATCAACAAAATTTAGCAACATAAGTTTATAGCCGCTCTGCCATTAAGTTCGCCTGGCCATTGTTATTCGCCGTGCCCATGTTTGCGGGCTAAACTTTGAATTGCTCGAGTGTTTCTGATGAAAAGTCTATAGAATATATAGTCTCTGATTTTAGTAATATGTTTGGCTATTCCTATTTGAATTCTGTTAAAGCACAAACTGTATATCTTAACATGGCTACGGAAATGTAGAATGAATCTAACATTATTCAACAAAAAAAAAAAAAGACAATAAAAAAAAAAGGCGAAAATCCATTTTCAGGACAGGCTAGAAATTATTCTGGGGAGAAATTTTAATAAATAAAAAAGAAAATTTTTTCTATATACATGACATGAATAACACATTAAACACTATGCTCATAATATAACTTTTATACAACATAAATCAAAGTGGTTGAACAACACATATATAATTAAAAATCTTTGAATTGCAGTTTTGAGGTGGTCAAAGGAAAAAGTCTTTTATGTAAAAAGGGCACTTTTTAGACAGCTGCATTTACATTTTTTCTAGAGTTTACACTTTTGGTTATCTATATTAATACAAATCATTTTCTGTTTGTTTGACTACAATACAGATCTTAACGGCTGAACGGATCTAACTCAAACTTGGCTCACATATTACTTGAATCCTAACTTAGGTTATGGCATACTAAGTTTTGACCACGCTTCTTCCCCCCTTTTACAAGTAACGCAGATCTAACTACTAGCGTATTTTTTTCAAGCGAAAATGCTCGACTTATTAATTTTAAGAAAATCCTGTTATTTTGAGATCAAAAACATTCACATATCTTTAAAATTGCACAAACTTCTGGTACAACGTCTTTTTCTAATAATATCGTTTCCTTAGAATAATAAAAAACTGTCAGAAATTCGTATATTTTACTTGCGATGCAAATTACTCCGTTGTTTTTAAATATATTTCATTAAAATTTTTATCGTTGATAAACTCAATTCAAGCACTTAATAAAAATAATTTAAAATGTACTGTTATCTTAGCGGATATATTTTTAATATTTTTTTCAAAAAAGATCCAAAATATTGAATTTCTACTCAAAAAATGACACAAAATTTGTTTTTTTTGTTAAAATAATAAAAACTCAAAATTGCATTTTCGTCTACCTTTAACATGACATAGCGTTTAATAGCAAAAATGCTTCCAATCTTACAAAAAAATTTATTAACTGTTTCTGTCATCAAAAAACATGACCCTACTCCAGTGATTTTTTAAAGAAATTAATTTTTTTCAAAAGTTGTTTTTATTCGTTAAGCTCAAAGAATAATTTATGTGAAAAAATTATACCAATATCTCTTTCCGATCAAAAGTTTTTAGTTTATTTATTTATTTCAGTCAATGAACATTAATTCTTACTGACTACGATACAATTTAATTATGATTATTCTTTTAAATTAACAAATTACATTTCGTAACAAATTTTAAAAAGATTCCTTAGAAATAGAAAAATCAATATCATTTGATACTGATAGAGTATTAAATGCATGTAGCGCTCTATTATAGCATGTTTCCACGGCACTCTGAATCAAGTATTTTAACTTACGAATTAAGAATGTGAAATAGCCTGTTCCCACGAAGAAATCTTAATTCAGTTTGACAGCTGAAACAATGTAGAGCTGAAAGTTATACTCACTTTGACAGCGTTCTTTGACTTTTTGTTTTGTTTGTCTTTCTTCCATTGCTGTTTTCGATTAATTTTCGATAAAAATTAGAGATAAAACCGATTTCTACTTGATTCGGATGTTAATTCAAACTGAATCAACTTCGAATGAGCTAATTCAGCTTGTCAAATGTTGTATGGAGAATAAGTTAATTTGGAACATAATTCAGCCTCGAATTACGAATGCGAGCCGAATTACGTTGTTCAGGGTGCCGTAGAAACATGCTATTAATAGGCGAGTTAAAAGCGTAGTTTGTTCGGCAAGTGCCTATTGAGCCAACAATGACATAAATAAATAACAGGGAAAATAAAGTTCTTCTTTTTTGCAAGGGATAGGTTCTTCAAAATTTAAGGGGCGCAATGCAAATGCATTGGAACAAATAAAAATAAATAATGGAAGCATATTCTAATTTTGAACGGACCAATGAGATGTACAGAGATTTTAACACATAGGGATCCATAAATTTTTGACTATTTCTACGGACAAAGGCTAAGACTTGATAGGCTTAGGTATAATAAAGTTTATGTGACTGGCAAAAGTGAACTTCGAGTCAAATACAACACCAAGGTCTTTTACAACATTAACTCGATTAAGTGGTACATTATCTAGAAAATAAGACATTGACATTAAAAACGGACTTAGAATATGTATTTACAACACACTTATCGCGATTTAAATGTAGACGGTTTACAATACACCATTCGTAGATGGCAGTTAGATCCATTTGCAATTTTAGCACATCAGAAGTATTTCGAATCTTAAGACAAATTTTCAGGGCATCAGCAAAAAGTTGACATTGGGAATGTGTTATTGAGCAAGGCAGATCATTAATAAAAATTAAAAATAAAAGAGGGCCAAGAACACTACCTTGTGGCACACCAGAGGAAGCAATGAAGGAATATGAGGTCATATTATCAATATATACATAGCTTAGTCTATTCGAAAGATAAGAACTGAACCATTTGAGTAAAGCAGAGTGAAAGCCAATATTCGCTAGCTTCACCAATAGAAAAGAGTGTGACACTTTATCAAATGCTTTGGTGAAATCGGTGTAGATGACATCTACTTGATAACCTTCTTTGAATGTCGAGATACAATACTCAGAGAACAAAATTAAATATGTTGTGGTTGAGCGTCCACGCACAAAACCATGTTGATAAGGCGAAATGAAACTTTTTATTGCAAAGCCAATTTTTTCTTCAACAACATGCTGAAAAAGTGTACTGACTGTTGTCAGCTTTGAAATGGGCCTATAATTTTCAATATTATTTTTGTTTCCAGACTTGAAAACTGATGTTATGAAGGAAACCTTCCCAGAGTCAATAAAATTTCCTGATTTAAGTGATTTATTAAAAATATATTTAAGTGGCTTTGCCATAGATGAATTACACTTTTTAATTAAAAGAGCAGACAAACCATCTAAGTCACTTTTCGCAGTACAGTTAAGTTTCATTATTGCTTGACTCACATATTTTTCGGATACATATAGGGACCCAAAATCAATGCATTCAGCAGTAGCTTCTACATTGCCATTAAGACAGCCCAAGTCAGGTTCAAAATTAGATTTAAAAAATTCAGCAAATAGATTTGCTGTTTCTAAGCCATAATTTGGTTTTTTGTTTTTCAAAAACATTGAAGAGGGAATATTAGAGCTTCCTTTTTTCGAGTTCACATAGCGCCAAAATGCTTTAGGATTTAGTTTAATTTTAGATTCAATTTTACGAATATATTGTTTAAAGAGATAACTATCAAGAAAATTGAATTCTCTCATAAAATGCCGATACCAAATGTAATAAGCATTATTTTTTGTTTTAATGTACAGTTTATAGTACTTAATTCTCAAATTTTTAATCTTCCGTAGGCCAGTAGTATGCCAAGGTATTTTATAACTTTTAGATTTAAGTAATGGAATTTTTTCATAGCAGATATTTTTAACTTTTAATTTAAAAGGATTAAAGCAGTCAACCAAGTCTAAATGCTCGAACTCATTTCCCAGTTTATATCATTTATCAAACAATTTATAAGATTAAAATTACAATTTTTATAATCAAAATTATACGAAATATTGTTACTATTTGCATAAGTTAGAAATTTATAGAATTCAAAAGTTAAACTTAATGGAATGTGATGCATATCCTATATCAAGATATAGGAAAACCTGATTTACAAATTTGGAAATTGAAATCATTGCTTAAAAAAACCAAATCTAATAGTATATTTAAAGTATTATGACAACCATTAATTTGATGTATGTTTAGATCCAAAAAAGTATCCACTACGTAGAGCTCAGAGTCCGAGCTTACATTTGATGGAGTTAAGAAAATATCACCAAATAAGTAATTCCAGGAAACTTTACATAAATTGAAATGACTCAGTACACAGAGGTGATTTTCTCCAATATTATAAGTTGAAATATAACGAATATTTTCAACATGTGCTTTGTAGACATCATAGCTACTATTTGGTGGTATATACGAAACACACAGGAATAGAATTTCAGTAGGTCCTACGATTTTTACACATAGCTGATCCAGAACAGAGTCTGTATTTTCTAAGACAATTTCGGACGCAAGTATTGAACGTTTCACAGCAACAAGTACGCCCCCTCAACGACTGCAGCCAGTTTTAACAGCATCTCTATCTTTTCGGAACACTTGGTACAGCTGTTTATCGAAGAACTCTTTGTCATAGAAATCGGTGTTTAGCCAGGTTTCCGTGATAGCAATGATATCGAAGACATGTTGAGAAGTTGTGGTAAACACCGAACAGGATTTAGTTCGAAGTCCAGATACATTTTGGTATAATATTGTTAGACTATTTGATGAATCTAGATTTTTCCGTGTAGCTAAGACACTATTTGGGGATTTTGTGCTTTTTGAAAAAAACTGGAAAGGGCGAACCCTAACATTAGCCGGCCATAGAGATGACGAAAATACTTCATTATAGTGATATGCTGATACACCTAATTTAAAACTAATTCTCCTGAGAGAACTTAGCGGCGTTTCATTTTTTACTAGGCTAGAGCATATTAAATTTTGTTTTGGCACTCTTGAGTGGTTAACAATATACTCAATTATGTTCTCTTTGGTTACATTGGGCTTAAAATAGGACAAATGTAACCACCTTTTATGGTCCACTACTAGCAGTTCAGAGCTAGAATTTTCTCCCACAATAGCTAATTGTTTTGACGCATTTTCACTTGATAATTGACTCAAACTAGCAGTAGGAATTAAAGACGAATTTAGAATTGTATTTGAATTTTTTTTAGCAACCAGATTAGGATTTGCAGCTACGCAGGCATATTATGGTTTATTTAGATCCACGTGAGCAGTAGACGTCAAAGAACTTTGAGCAGCCACAGGAACAAGATTAAGCATATCAGGCGGCGGGGAAAGATCAGCAGTCAAGAGCGACATAGCAACTGAAGATTTGTGAGTCTCCGCAACAACATTCGCAACAACATCACTCAAAGTTATCGCGATAAATATATTTTTAGACACAAACCAAGCTGTTTTTCAAATGCTTATCTATTAATTAAAATTATTTTCTGTGAACATTAAAACTACTGGGAAACTGTAACGGGCAGTGGAAAATGACTGTGGTGTCAAACTATGAGTCTAAGAAAAGTTTTAAATACACCTATTATGTTCCCATATAGTTGCAGGGTGCAACGCGCGCCGGGAAAAGGCTAGTTAAATATAAAAAATTAAAGATGTATTTTTTCTCTATTTAAAAATATTTTTTTTAAAAATTGCTAAAATATGCTATTTTTGATCCAATTTCAATTATTTTTTTTTATGCTAGTGCAATTTTTTAAAAAAAATAATTCTACTTTTCGGAAAGTATTATCTGCAAAAGCTCAATTACTCAAAAAAGGGCACCTCAAAATAGTTAATTTTTTATTTTATTAACAATTTTATAGTATTCACTAAAAAATACAAAAAATTTGCGGAGGTATTTTTTCTCCTACTTTTTATTTTTCATTTTTAAATTTGGAAAATTTTCCTATATTACAAGATTTTCAATCGCAAATTGTTCAAAGAATCATAAGTTTAATTACTGTTTTTGTACCAAATAATGAAACTCAAGCTTTAAGAAAGAAATATGTATTACTTATGTTAATGGCAATACTAAGAAAGTATTCAATATATTTTTTTATATTTGAATGATTTAAAGTATTTACTTTCAAAGGGCATTCAAATTTTATGCACTTATTGCATTTTATTTTTTTTTTCGGTCCATATTCTAGATGGCCACCTCGTCCCACTGTGGCGCATATCGAAAAATTTAGATCGTATCCTAAGAGGTTTCAAAAGTTACATTGGGCTGTCAAGATTACCCATAAAAATTTTAGTGAAAAAAAGGATGCCTTCCTGTCCCGCAAGGACAAAGTTGTTTTTTAAGGAAGACAGTTAAAAATAACGATCTTAAAATGCTTTGATTTTTATAAAAAAAAAAACTACGTATATCTTAAAGCAAAATTAAGTACAGGCTTAAACTAACAATATATTGCTTAACACGATGCCACTCACGATTCTTATCCACATTGTCCTGTGTGAAGGATATTCGAAGCTGAAGTTGTAATCGAGATAGCACAGAACTTTTTATTGTTACCCAATAGTCTAAATTTTGGTGATATTAATTATAGTGTTAACGTATTTCTTAAATTTGGCGAATTAATAATTATCATAATTTTCGCATCTACATTTTCCTATTTTTGAGAAATGTATACTTGAATGCATTTTTTAACTTTTTCAAAAAAATTAATATATGATTTTCTATCTCGGGTATCAGAAATGGTACCGAAGGTAATTTTCTCAAATTGAATTCTTCAAATATTCCTGAACAACACCCCGTCTAAAAACATTAATTTAAAATACCAGCTTAATACACATCCCTTTTTTTCCCTAAAATTTGTTTTAGGTTATCTTGACAACCCCATGTAACTTTTGAGACCTCTTAATACTAACGCAGTAAAAATTTTCTTTATTGACGCGCCTGATGGTTCTGGAAATACTTTTGTGATTATTCTCTTATTGGCAAAGGTACGACATGATGAGAAAATTTCTGTTGCAGTGGCCTCTTCCGGAATGGCAGCAACTCTTCTAAGCGGGGGTCGAACTGCTCACTCTACATTTAAGTTAGTGGTCTCTATTTCACCGTGTGAAAAAGCAGTTTGTTCGATTCGTAAGAATAGTTCCATTGCTAAACTTTTTAAAGAGGCATCACTAAAAGTATCGGATGAGGTTACTATGACTCATGAGGCTCACATTGATGCTGTTAATAGCATGTTAAAAGATATAAAATCGTCCACTAAAGTTATAATAATTATAAATAACTTTCATTTTTTTCGGAGACTTTTGTTAGACGTTACCAGTCGTTCCTAAAGGCACTCGAGCTGACACGGTGAGAGTTAACATAAAAAAACACAGGTGCGTCACTGGACACACGAGAGAAGCGAAGCATTTTCGCAAATTCATAGATTTGATTTGTTTTTAGCTATTTATATATACTATAAATAGTTTTGTAGGTATAGGATTAATATATAATATATATCTAGTTTTTATATATATTATTTAATATCGTATATATATATATAATATAAATAGTTTAAGATATATAGTTTTTTATATATAATATATATTTAGTTTTTATATATATTACTTAATATCATATATATATATAATATAAATAGTTTTAGATATATAGTTTTTTTTTTATAAAATATAAATAGTTTTATGAACCTGACGACCTCATTCACAGGTCTGAGTGGTCCTGTCCGGGGTGTGGTGGTTGTCGCTGTGTTGTTGCTCCGGGTGTTGTTGTTGTGGCGGCACAGCAGTAGCGTTGTTGGGTGTTCTGGCCGTGGTTGGTTATTGGAGTTGCAGCGGCACAGCGGTAGCGCTAGGGCTGCTGTTGTAGCTGGTGGCTGTTCGGGCCGTTGTGGTGACGATAACTGTCCGGTGGCAATAGCAATGGATTGGCTGCTGTTTGCCACGTTGTCTGAGGCTGTTTTGACGAGGGTAGCAATTTGATGAAAACTTTTCTAATAATAAATCGGTGGCTCTAAAACTTCGGCTGGCACACGGCGGCTTTGCTGATTTTTTTTTTTTTCTTCTTCGTCACTATGCGACCACCTGCGTTTACGGCTCAAATCTTTATTTTTTAAGATTTATTTATTTATTGCTTATTTTTTATTGATGCGTTTATATGCTGCTAAAACTATACTTTTTTATTTTATTCTTACACTTAAAGAATAAAATAAAATATATAAAGAATTTTGTTTAATTTTTATATATAATATTGATTTTCACATTTATATTTGATTAATCAATTTTAGAATTTTTGTTAAATTGTTATTATTTGATTTTAATTTAATGTCGTTTCATACTTTTAAGATTTTTAAAATTATTGAAAGTATTAAACAAATTTAATAAGTTGTTGGAAATTTGTATTTATAATTTTTTTTTTTATTCTTTTCAGCGTTTTATAATTTTTTTGGATTTCATTTTTATATATTCAAAATTAAAATATATATTATAAAAATTACTATTTTATTCGATGTTTTTAAATATCTTATAAATAATAACAACTATAAACGAAACAAATTTATATATCTTTATGTTTTCAAGTATTTATTCAAGTTAAATAAAATTAATTACTTTTTTAAACACAAGCCAAACCTTTAAAAACATAATTAAAAAATTAAAATATTTATAATTTAAATATATTTGCGAACATTTCAATAAAATTCGATAAATATAGTAAATTAATGTATTTTGTAGTTCGAGTCAATTATCATAATATGAAAAGAAAGTTAAAAAATTGTAAAAACCATCTTATTTTTAATGCTTGAAAATATAAACATATAAATTTGTTTCGTTTATAGTTGTTGTTATTTTTAAGATATTTAAAGACATCGAATAAAATAGTAATTTTTATAATATATATTTTAATTTTGAATATATAAAAATGAAATCCAAAAAAATTATAAAACGCTGAAAAGAAAAAAAAAATTATAAATACAAATTTCCAACTACTTATTAAATTTGTTTAATACTTTCAATAATTTTAAAAATCTTAAAAGTATGAAACGACATTAAATTAAAATCAAATAATAACAATTTAACAAAAATTCTAAAATTGATTAATCAAATATAAATGTGAAAATCAATATTATATATAAAAATTAAACAAAATTCTTTATATATTTTATTTTATTCTTTAAGTGTAAGAATAAAATAAAAAAGTATAGTTTTAGCAGCATATAAACGCATCAATAAAAAATAAGCAATAAATAAATCAAATCAAATAAAATTAAATAAATCCATTTCTTAATTTTCAGTTTTATATTTTATTTTTACTTATATTTATTTATATATATTTTTCTTATGTGTACTTTATATTTGTTATTTAGACTTTTGACACTTTTTAATTTTTATATTTTATTTTTATTGGTTTATTTAAGCACTTTCATTTTAATATAATTTTCTCACAATTTTTATAAAATGGCATTTTTTAAATTATTATTTTTGTTTTATTTAAACTGTTATATTTTTGAACAAGTTTTTAGTTTTTGCGTTTTATTTAAAATTTATTTTCAATGTTGTTTGTTTTATAAATTAGCTTTTAGTTTTTTAATTTCACTTTTATTTTTAATTCTATTTATTTTTGAATTTTATTTTATTTTGTTAAATTTTTCGAACTTTAACTTCAACTTTTTTACAAGTAATTTTTTATTTGAAACATTTAAAATAAGTTTTTTATTTAATTACAAAATATTTTTAATAAAATTTAGTCCGAAAATTTATATAAAACTTAATGGATCTTAAGGCCATAATTTAAAAATATTTTTTCTTGTTCGTTATAGTGTAATTGATTCATAGTTTATTTACAAAAACAAACAAGGTATATTTAATTTATTTAAATATTTTTATTGCATATTTTAGTGACAACAAGGCAAATACAGCAGCAACAAGACTTATTATTCTAGCTTGCGATTGTCCTGAGTGGCAGCTAGACCAATATATTTATTATGAAATAAATTATATTTATTATAAAGGTTCAGAATTAGTGGATTTAGATAATAGATATAATATTAAGTTAAGTTAAAAAAAAAATAATAAATTTAGTGAAAAAATAATTTTTGATGTCAAATTTTTGATGCTCAAATTTTCTAAAATTTAGTCTTTGGGTGCATTTCAATTCAAATTGAATTAAAAAAGTTACAGCGATTTAACTATAGCTTCATCGAGATAGACAAAATCGCAAAAATATAAATTTTCTGACGATCGCCAAATATTAAGCTAAAAATCCTAGCGAAACAAAAACCTGCAGACAAAGGAAGAAGGAAGAGCAATAACAACAACCATGCAAAAAAAATGTAAACAAACAAGCTAGTCCGTCCGAATAGAATTTCGATGAAAATAATAAAATCAACATTAAAACCGACAACTTTGTTGATAAGATTTTGACGTTTTAGAGTCTATCAACAAATGCTAGTAACACAAATTTGCCGTCAGCGCTGCTTTTTCGCTGCCCGTGCCAATGTTTTTCGCCGTGCCGATAATTACATCCTACGATTTGTTCAATATTGAAAGTGGCTTTCAGATGCAAAGTCTATACAATTTATAGTCTCTGCTCACGGACGAGGACTGAACTGCGTCAGTATCTATTGAAATTTCATGCAGAACATACCTGCGGCACATGCATGCTTGTTAGATTGTTTTTTTTTTGCTGCGCAAACGCAACTTATGCTACACTCATAAAAATATCAGCTTTTGCTATTTCTATGCAAAATGTCTCTACTTGAATGGGAGTTGCAATTCTTTTTTGCAGAAAATATTTTTTCTGAAACCCAATGTATGGTTTGCTACCGGACTGTTTCTGCTCGTAAAAACTATAACATTGAACGGCATTATAATGCTTGTCATAGTTTAACATACAAAAGTTTGAGTGAAACTGAGCGTAAAGGACTAGCGATTCGTTTAAAAAAAAGCGTTTATTGAAAAAATAGCATTTTTTTTAATGTTTTTTTATTTATTTTTATATTTTTGTTTTATGAACTAGAAAAAACCTATATGTTTCGTTTACTTTTTTTATAGATAAAAATAGTCCGTTAACCAACCATAATTTGTATGCGGATAATTAAATTATAAGGATCTCGGATAATACTCCATTGTGTGAATTTTTAAAAAATTGTTCTTTATAATCCACGCTAAGAAACGAAAAGAATATTAAAACAAATTTTTAAAACATTATAAAGAAAAAAAAAACAATCACAAAAAGCTAAGACCAAGTATTCCAAATAATAAATAATGTTATTAAATTGAAAAATAAAAGCGCTTATAAAATAAACAAATATTTTTTTTCAAACAATGAATCCAAATCAAATCAAAAACGAAAAAAAAACCTAAAGAATTAAAAAAAAACAAAAAAGCAAAAAAAAAGAAAAGACACAATTTCGTATAGTAAGTATTGACACTTCTAAATAAAAATTAAATTGTAAAAATTGAAATTAACCTATACTATTTGAAAGTTTTCTCCTTTTTTGTAACAGTGCATTAAATAGTGAATGTTAATATGTTTCTTCGATATGAATTATGTTATTATGAACAATAGTAAGCATACGTAAATCGCAATGCTTAATCGAAAATTTTTTCTGGCGCTACTGAATAATCAAACAAGCGAACCATCGTCTGGTATGAAAGCTGGACTGAGACTCAAGTAGTATTTTTTTTTCAGTGCAAAGCTTTCAATGAGCTTTTATACATAAACAAACTATGCTTGTATAGAGTTTGATGACCACCGTTTTAGAGTCTATCAACAAAATTTAGCAACATAAGTTTATAGCCGCTCTGCCATTAAGTTCGCCTGGCCATTGTTATTCGCCGTGCCCATGTTTGCGGGCTAAACTTTGAATTGCTCGAGTGTTTCTGATGAAAAGTCTATAGAATATATAGTCTCTGATTTTAGTAATATGTTTGGCTATTCCTATTTGAATTCTGTTAAAGCACAAACTGTATATCTTAACATGGCTACGGAAATGTAGAGAATGAATCTAACATTATTCAACAAAAAAAAAAAAGACAATAAAAAAAAAAGGCGAAAATCCATTTTCAGGACAGGCTAGAAATTATTCTGGGGAGAAATTTTAATAAATAAAAAAGAAAATTTTTTCTATATACATGACATGAATAACACATTAAACACTATGCTCATAATATAACTTTTATACAACATAAATCAAAGTGGTTGAACAACACATATATAATTAAAAATCTTTGAATTGCAGTTTTGAGGTGGTCAAAGGAAAAAGTCTTTTATGTAAAAAGGGCACTTTTTAGACAGCTGCATTTACATTTTTTCTAGAGTTTACACTTTTGGTTATCTATATTAATACAAATCATTTTCTGTTTGTTTGACTACAATACAGATCTTAACGGCTGAACGGATCTAACTCAAACTTGGCTCACATATTACTTGAATCCTAACTTAGGTTATGGCATACTAAGTTTTGACCACGCTTCTTCCCCCCTTTTACAAGTAACGCAGATCTAACTACTAGCGTATTTTTTTCAAGCGAAAATGCTCGACTTATTAATTTTAAGAAAATCCTGTTATTTTGAGATCAAAAACATTCACATATCTTTAAAATTGCACAAACTTCTGGTACAACGTCTTTTTCTAATAATATCGTTTCCTTAGAATAATAAAAAACTGTCAGAAATTCGTATATTTTACTTGCGATGCAAATTACTCCGTTGTTTTTAAATATATTTCATTAAAATTTTTATCGTTGATAAACTCAATTCAAGCACTTAATAAAAATAATTTAAAATGTACTGTTATCTTAGCGGATATATTTTTAATATTTTTTTCAAAAAAGATCCAAAATATTGAATTTCTACTCAAAAAATGACACAAAATTTGTTTCTTTTGTTAAAATAATAAAAACTCAAAATTGCATTTTCGTCTACCTTTAACATGACATAGCGTTTAATAGCAAAAATGCTTCCAATCTTACAAAAAAATTTATTAACTGTTTCTGTCATCAAAAAACATGACCCTACTCCAGTGATTTTTTAAAGAAATTAATTTTTTTCAAAAGTTGTTTTTATTCGTTAAGCTCAAAGAATAATTTATGTGAAAAAATTATACCAATATCTCTTTCCGATCAAAAGTTTTTAGTTTATTTATTTATTTCAGTCAATGAACATTAATTCTTACTGACTACGATACAATTTAATTATGATTATTCTTTTAAATTAACAAATTACATTTCGTAACAAATTTTAAAAAGATTCCTTAGAAATAGAAAAATCAATATCATTTGATACTGATAGAGTATTAAATGCATGTAGCGCTCTATTATAGCATGTTTCCACGGCACTCTGAATCAAGTATTTTAACTTACGAATTAAGAATGTGAAATAGCCTGTTCCCACGAAGAAATCTTAATTCAGTTTGACAGCTGAAACAATGTAGAGCTGAAAGTTATACTCACTTTGACAGCGTTCTTTGACTTTTTGTTTTGTTTGTCTTTCTTCCATTGCTGTTTTCGATTAATTTTCGATAAAAATTAGAGATAAAACCGATTTCTACTTGATTCGGATGTTAATTCAAACTGAATCAACTTCGAATGAGCTAATTCAGCTTGTCAAATGTTGTATGGAGAATAAGTTAATTTGGAACATAATTCAGCCTCGAATTACGAATGCGAGCCGAATTACGTTGTTCAGGGTGCCGTAGAAACATGCTATTAATAGGCGAGTTAAAAGCGTAGTTTGTTCGGCAAGTGCCTATTGAGCCAACAATGACATAAATAAATAACAGGGAAAATAAAGTTCTTCTTTTTTGCAAGGGATAGGTTCTTCAAAATTTAAGGGGCGCAATGCAAATGCATTGGAACAAATAAAAATAAATAATGGAAGCATATTCTAATTTTGAACGGACCAATGAGATGTACAGAGATTTTAACACATAGGGATCCATAAATTTTTGACTATTTCTACGGACAAAGGCTAAGACTTGATAGGCTTAGGTATAATAAAGTTTATGTGACTGGCAAAAGTGAACTTCGAGTCAAATACAACACCAAGGTCTTTTACAACATTAACTCGATTAAGTGGTACATTATCTAGAAAATAAGACATTGACATTAAAAACGGACTTAGAATATGTATTTACAACACACTTATCGCGATTTAAATGTAGACGGTTTACAATACACCATTCGTAGATGGCAGTTAGATCCATTTGCAATTTTAGCACATCAGAAGTATTTCGAATCTTAAGACAAATTTTCAGGGCATCAGCAAAAAGTTGACATTGGGAATGTGTTATTGAGCAAGGCAGATCATTAATAAAAATTAAAAATAAAAGAGGGCCAAGAACACTACCTTGTGGCACACCAGAGGAAGCAATGAAGGAATATGAGGTCATATTATCAATATATACATAGCTTAGTCTATTCGAAAGATAAGAACTGAACCATTTGAGTAAAGCAGAGTGAAAGCCAATATTCGCTAGCTTCACCAATAGAAAAGAGTGTGACACTTTATCAAATGCTTTGGTGAAATCGGTGTAGATGACATCTACTTGATAACCTTCTTTGAATGTCGAGATACAATACTCAGAGAACAAAATTAAATATGTTGTGGTTGAGCGTCCACGCACAAAACCATGTTGATAAGGCGAAATGAAACTTTTTATTGCAAAGCCAATTTTTTCTTCAACAACATGCTGAAAAAGTGTACTGACTGTTGTCAGCTTTGAAATGGGCCTATAATTTTCAATATTATTTTTGTTTCCAGACTTGAAAACTGATGTTATGAAGGAAACCTTCCCAGAGTCAATAAAATTTCCTGATTTAAGTGATTTATTAAAAATATATTTAAGTGGCTTTGCCATAGATGAATTACACTTTTTAATTAAAAGAGCAGACAAACCATCTAAGTCACTTTTCGCAGTACAGTTAAGTTTCATTATTGCTTGACTCACATATTTTTCGGATACATATAGGGACCCAAAATCAATGCATTCAGCAGTAGCTTCTACATTGCCATTAAGACAGCCCAAGTCAGGTTCAAAATTAGATTTAAAAAATTCAGCAAATAGATTTGCTGTTTCTAAGCCATAATTTGGTTTTTTGTTTTTCAAAAACATTGAAGAGGGAATATTAGAGCTTCCTTTTTTCGAGTTCACATAGCGCCAAAATGCTTTAGGATTTAGTTTAATTTTAGATTCAATTTTACGAATATATTGTTTAAAGATATAACTATCAAGAAAATTGAATTCTCTCATAAAATGCCGATACCAAATGTAATAAGCATTATTTTTTGTTTTAATGTACAGTTTATAGTACTTAATTCTCAAATTTTTAATCTTCCGTAGGCCAGTAGTATGCCAAGGTATTTTATAACTTTTAGATTTAAGTAATGGAATTTTTTCATAGCAGATATTTTTAACTTTTAATTTAAAAGGATTAAAGCAGTCAACCAAGTCTAAATGCTCGAACTCATTTCCCAGTTTATATCATTTATCAAACAATTTATAAGATTAAAATTACAATTTTTATAATCAAAATTATACGAAATATTGTTACTATTTGCATAAGTTAGAAATTTATAGAATTCAAAAGTTAAACTTAATGGAATGTGATGCATATCCTATATCAAGATATAGGAAAACCTGATTTACAAATTTGGAAATTGAAATCATTGCTTAAAAAAACCAAATCTAATAGTATATTTAAAGTATTATGACAACCATTAATTTGATGTATGTTTAGATCCAAAAAAGTATCCACTACGTAGAGCTCAGAGTCCGAGCTTACATTTGATGGAGTTAAGAAAATATCACCAAATAAGTAATTCCAGGAAACTTTACATAAATTGAAATGACTCAGTACACAGAGGTGATTTTCTCCAATATTATAAGTTGAAATATAACGAATATTTTCAACATGTGCTTTGTAGACATCATAGCTACTATTTGGTGGTATATACGAAACACACAGGAATAGAATTTCAGTAGGTCCTACGATTTTTACACATAGCTGATCCAGAACAGAGTCTGTATTTTCTAAGACAATTTCGGACGCAAGTATTGAACGTTTCACAGCAACAAGTACGCCCCCTCAACGACTGCAGCCAGTTTTAACAGCATCTCTATCTTTTCGGAACACTTGGTACAGCTGTTTATCGAAGAACTCTTTGTCATAGAAATCGGTGTTTAGCCAGGTTTCCGTGATAGCAATGATATCGAAGACATGTTGAGAAGTTGTGGTAAACACCGAACAGGATTTAGTTCGAAGTCCAGATACATTTTGGTATAATATTGTTAGACTATTTGATGAATCTAGATTTTTCCGTGTAGCTAAGACACTATTTGGGGATTTTGTGCTTTTTGAAAAAAACTGGAAAGGGCGAACCCTAACATTAGCCGGCCATAGAGATGACGAAAATACTTCATTATAGTGATATGCTGATACACCTAATTTAAAACTAATTCTCCTGAGAGAACTTAGCGGCGTTTCATTTTTTACTAGGCTAGAGCATATTAAATTTTGTTTTGGCACTCTTGAGTGGTTAACAATATACTCAATTATGTTCTCTTTGGTTACATTGGGCTTAAAATAGGACAAATGTAACCACCTTTTATGGTCCACTACTAGCAGTTCAGAGCTAGAATTTTCTCCCACAATAGCTAATTGTTTTGACGCATTTTCACTTGATAATTGACTCAAACTAGCAGTAGGAATTAAAGACGAATTTAGAATTGTATTTGAATTTTTTTTAGCAACCAGATTAGGATTTGCAGCTACGCAGGCATATTATGGTTTATTTAGATCCACGTGAGCAGTAGACGTCAAAGAACTTTGAGCAGCCACAGGAACAAGATTAAGCATATCAGGCGGCGGGGAAAGATCAGCAGTCAAGAGCGACATAGCAACTGAAGATTTGTGAGTCTCCGCAACAACATTCGCAACAACATCACTCAAAGTTATCGCGATAAATATATTTTTAAATGTTTTTCAAATGCTTATCTATTAATTAAAATTATTTTCTGTGAACATTAAAACTACTGGGAAACTGTAACGGGCAGTGGAAAATGACTGTGGTGTCAAACTATGAGTCTAAGAAAAGTTTTAAATACACCTATTATGTTCCCATATAGTTGCAGGGTGCAACGCGCGCCGGGAAAAGGCTAGTTAAATATAAAAAATTAAAGATGTATTTTTTCTCTATTTAAAAATATTTTTTTTAAAAATTGCTAAAATATGCTATTTTTGATCCAATTTCAATTATTTTTTTTTATGCTAGTGCAATTTTTTAAAAAAAATAATTCTACTTTTCGGAAAGTATTATCTGCAAAAGCTCAATTACTCAAAAAAGGGCACCTCAAAATAGTTAATTTTTTATTTTATTAACAATTTTATAGTATTCACTAAAAAATACAAAAAATTTGCGGAGGTATTTTTTCTCCTACTTTTTATTTTTCATTTTTAAATTTGGAAAATTTTCCTATATTACAAGATTTTCAATCGCAAATTGTTCAAAGAATCATAAGTTTAATTACTGTTTTTGTACCAAATAATGAAACTCAAGCTTTAAGAAAGAAATATGTATTACTTATGTTAATGGCAATACTAAGAAAGTATTCAATATATTTTTTTATATTTGAATGATTTAAAGTATTTACTTTCAAAGGGCATTCAAATTTTATGCACTTATTGCATTTTATTTTTTTTCGGTCCATATTCTAGATGGCCACCTCGTCCCACTGTGGCGCATATCGAAAAATTTAGATCGTATCCTAAAAGGTTTCAAAAGTTACATTGGGCTGTCAAGATTACCCATAAAAATTTTAGTGAAAAAAAGGATGCCTTCCTGTCCCGCAAGGACAAAGTTGTTTTTTAAGGAAGACAGTTAAAAATAACGATCTTAAAATGCTTTGATTTTTATAAAAAAAAAAACTACGTATATCTTAAAGCAAAATTAAGTACAGGCTTAAACTAACAATATATTGCTTAACACGATGCCACTCACGATTCTTATCCACATTGTCCTGTGTGAAGGATATTCGAAGCTGAAGTTGTAATCGAGATAGCACAGAACTTTTTATTGTTACCCAATAGTCTAAATTTTGGTGATATTAATTATAGTGTTAACGTATTTCTTAAATTTGGCGAATTAATAATTATCATAATTTTCGCATCTACATTTTCCTATTTTTGAGAAATGTATACTTGAATGCATTTTTTAACTTTTTCAAAAAAATTAATATATGATTTTCTATCTCGGGTATCAGAAATGGTACCGAAGGTAATTTTCTCAAATTGAATTCTTCAAATATTCCTGAACAACACCCCGTCTAAAAACATTAATTTAAAATACCAGCTTAATACACATCCCTTTTTTTCCCTAAAATTTGTTTTAGGTTATCTTGACAACCCCATGTAACTTTTGAGACCTCTTAATACTAACGCAGTAAAAATTTTCTTTATTGACGCGCCTGATGGTTCTGGAAATACTTTTGTGATTAATCTCTTATTGGCAAAGGTACGACATGATGAGAAAATTTCTGTTGCAGTGGCCTCTTCCGGAATGGCAGCAACTCTTCTAAGCGGGGGTCGAACTGCTCACTCTACATTTAAGTTAGTGGTCTCTATTTCACCGTGTGAAAAAGCAGTTTGTTCGATTCGTAAGAATAGTTCCATTGCTAAACTTTTTAAAGAGGCATCACTAAAAGTATCGGATGAGGTTACTATGACTCATGAGGCTCACATTGATGCTGTTAATAGCATGTTAAAAGATATAAAATCGTCCACTAAAGTTATAATAATTATAAATAACTTTCATTTTTTTCGGAGACTTTTGTTAGACGTTACCAGTCGTTCCTAAAGGCACTCGAGCTGACACGGTGAGAGTTAACATAAAAAAACACAGGTGCGTCACTGGACACACGAGAGAAGCGAAGCATTTTCGCAAATTCATAGATTTGATTTGTTTTTAGCTATTTATATATACTATAAATAGTTTTGTAGGTATAGGATTAATATATAATATATATCTAGTTTTTATATATATTATTTAATATCGTATATATATATATAATATAAATAGTTTAAGATATATAGTTTTTTATATATAATATATATTTAGTTTTTATATATATTACTTAATATCGTATATATATATAATATAAATAGTTTTAGATATATAGTTTTTTTTTTATAAAATATAAATAGTTTTATGAACCTGACGACCTCATTCACAGGTCTGAGTGGTCCTGTCCGGGGTGTGGTGGTTGTCGCTGTGTTGTTGCTCCGGGTGTTGTTGTTGTGGCGGCACAGCAGTAGCGTTGTTGGGTGTTCTGGCCGTGGTTGGTTATTGGTGTTGCAGCGGCACAGCGGTAGCGCTAGGGCTGCTGTTGTAGCTGGTGGCTGTTCGGGCCGTTGTGGTGACGATAACTGTCCGGTGGCAATAGCAATGGATTGGCTGCTGTTTGCCACGTTGTCTGAGGCTGTTTTGACGAGGGTAGCAATTTGATGAAAACATTTCTAATAATAAATCGGTGGCTCTAAAACTTCGGCTGGCACACGGCGGCTTTGCTGATTTTTTTTTTTTCTTCTTCGTCACTATGCGACCACCTGCGTTTACGGCTCAAATCGAAAAAAGCCGATGGCCAGTCGCTCCGCTGCTTCGCCAACGTTGATCCGCCATCTTCGTTAAATTTTTCGGCAATTCGCCATCTTTTGTCACCTCAGGGGTGCCAATCGAACGTCATGCAAGTATGTTCACATAGGTCGTACGTTAAGGAGCTATCCACACTTAACGCATGGTGTAAATAACCACGAAAAGGGTATTCACGAGGCGTTTGTGCCATTACAGCTTCAAAAAAGCTTTTAATATGCTTTCAATTAAAAACAATTAATGCTTTCGAGAGTGGAAAATCATACCAAAGAAAACACGGTTCTGGAAAAAATGTACTCTGCAAAGCAGCAAAGTTAGAGCTAAACTGAAGAAAGAAATTGTGGGACGATCAGCAAAATCCTATCGTGAATTAGCTAAAAAGTATAATGTAAACGACAAAACTATTAAAAAATATATAAAAGATATGGGAATCATGAAGTGTGCAAAAAAAACTGTGCCAGTAGTCTCTGAAAATCAGTCAGCAGTAATTAAGCGTAGACTACGAGCTCTTTCCCAAGGTTTATTTTCTGCAAAATATCCGTACATTTGCATAATGGATGATGAGAGCTATTTTACGGTTGAAGGCAATAAGTGGACTCCAAAATATTATTTCAAGCTACCAAATACCAAAGCACCTGCTGGCATAACCAACATTACCAAAACTAAATTTCCCAAAAAGGTTTTAGTGTGGCTGGCGGTAAGTGAGCGTGGCATAAGCGAGCCTGTGTTCATAAAATCGGGCTTAACCGTAAACGCTTATATGTATAAAGTGAAGAATGTCTTCCTATACTTAAGAATTTCATCAATAAGTGTCGCAAGAATGACAAAATAATATTTTGGCCAGACTTAGCGTCTGCTCACTATGCCAACGCAACACCGTCTGCTTTTGCTAAACAAAACATTGAATTTGTATCTAAACAGGAAAACCCCCCAAACGTGCCTCAGCTAAGACCCATTGAAACAGTTTGGGCAAATTTAAAAAGAAATGCTTATGGAAAGGGCTACAAACCGAAAAATGTGGGTAGCCTGATTATAAAGATCAAAAGAGAGCTGGCCAAAATGGATACAAACGGTATTCAAGAGGCAATGCGGAAAGTCCCTCAGAATATAAGGAAAGCTCATCGCTACGGATATTAAACTTTTTATAAAAATTATATTAATCATGTACTTTATCTATTATATATAAAAAGCTTGTAAAAACTGAATAAAAGTTTTTGTTACTCGTTATGCGTCAGTCTATATTTCATTCCGCACACTTTATACGATTGACATTTTTCAAAAATAGAATTGGAATACATAAATTTTATATTCAGAAAGCGGTTTGTAAAATAGAAAATTGGTTTCTTCAGAAACTTTGCTAAAAATGAACGATGTCTGACAATTTAGTGGAATTTTTCAAGGTTTTTGAAGTGAAACTTCTTTAGCCGCGATGAGGAGTAAAATCGATGAATCAATTCGCCGATGAAACACTTTACTTTGAAACACTTCGCCGTGTTTTTCACATAGTGTTACGCATAATTAAAAAACTATAATATAGTATGGACACAGTAGCTTTTCAACTACATTGAGTAATTATAATATTGCAAAATTGAGTAAAATAAAAATTTAATCGAATTGAATTTTTAAGGCTAGAAATATCTCTGCAGCAAAATAATCACTTAAAAACAACTAAAACAAACATAACATAACACTAAAACCCACAAACTAATAAACAAAGTGGAATGAAGGAATACACAATAGAAAATCGGCTACTTCCAGTAATGAACATATCACTTCCTGTTCAGGAGGTGATCGGAAAGTTAAGCTTTTTGAAGTGAAACTTCTTAGCACCGTTGTGTTGAAGTGATTTTTAATTCAATAAAACGGAAGCGATGAAACGCTAAGTGGAAGCGCGATACTAATTTATTAATGGCTGAAACCAGGCCTTTTGAAGTGATTTAAAATTTGTAGTAAATTTGTACTAAATCTGTACGAAATTTATCATACGGTTTGTGTCTGCGCTTAAAACGATACAAAGCTTTCAGGCACTGCTTTGCTTTCAAAAACCAAGATGTCGTGCAAAGCATATTGCAACAAAAAAGTTTAGCAAGATCTCAAAAATAGCTGTTCGAATTGCAAACGATAATAAACCATAATTATCTGAGTAGTTTCCAAGTGAATAGTAAGTAGTTTAACTTTTTTATTGTGATTTAGGTATAAAGGCAGCGTAAAAATGATTTTTGTTTGCCTTTTCGTTAAAGGTTGATGTTTTTGATATGAATATCAAAGAATTTGCTGATCATGCACACACTTTGCATTTATAACCGCAGAAGGACAGATTGCAGTACTACCTTTTTAAAATACAGTGTGTTTACAAAGAAATAGAGTTTAATTGGAAAATGGAAATGAAAACAAATTGCCAACAAAGATAACTTTTTGTTTAGCAATAAAAGTTAATTTTTTTTTTGCAAATATTTAATATTTTTTTGAGGACTTAAATTCTGCATTAAAAAATTTTGATTAGGAGGGTATTTTAGAAAGTAATGTTGCGAACTAGTACAAGGTGACGTCACAGTTCAAAGATTTTATATCTAATATATAAAACTCTATATACGATATATAAAAACGATATATAAAACTTAATAATCGTGCTATAAATAACTGAGTTATAGACAGAAACCGATTCGGCTGTTTTTGCCACGCCCACAAAAAAATTTTTGCACTCCCATAATTTTCTCGACATAATTGTTCATATGAGGCTGTAACATTTGGGTTTTTTTCTCATATAGATCGATTTTTTTTCTCATAAAGAGACTAGTTATAAAAAATGATAATTGGATTTGAATCCAGTGCGTTACCTAAAAAGTTTACATTTGCCCTTAAAATGTTATTCACGAAGTATTGTGGAATTTGAAAAGGATAAATGCTGGCGCACGGCGATAATAAAAATGCATTTTAAGGAAAAAACAGATATTTTTTATTTAAAATTGAAATTAAGGATAGATAACTTAATTAAATTAATTAAATTTAGTTTGTATCTTTTAGATAAATAATTTTTTTTTCCAATATGATATAGATGACCGTGATCGGGTAAGAAATGTATTAACAGTGATTTTTCAAAAAAGATTTTATATCAATAATTTTTTTAATATCTTTTGTTTTATTTTAACAAGTAGTACATATCAGATATATGCAAGCAAAAATCATTGCAAATTATTCAAAATGACAAAAGCTTCACGCATTTACTCATGCAATAAACTTGACTTCTTATGCGAGGGTTCTCCTTTCGGTAGTTCTCAACAACTTGAAGCATATACTGATTTTCATTGGCGTTAAAATCAGACATCAGTTTCACACCTCGTTCCGCTGTGTCATTAACTACGTGTAAGCCATGGCAAAATGAAGCACCGTCGCAATAATCTTCTTTTAACGCCCATAGCGCTGGGTCAGATGCCATGAATTCTGAAGAAAGACAAAAACGATCAAAAAATTTTAGAGTTCTGTCACAAAATCGCTCAGATGCTTCTATGCGTATGATTTTAATTCTTCCATAGTGGGCTGTATCTTTTTTTCGTTTGAACATAATTTTTGCGATGAACATGTAAGGTTTTTAACCATTTCATTTTTCTCATCAATGGCAACGGTGGTATCGAAAAATGCCATAGCAATGGGCTAAATATATACAAAACAATGTTCATTTGATTTCGAATTTTTATAGATTGCTTTAATACTTTACATTTTCATGGAAATTGGCCTTAATAATATCGGACATATCTCTACGGTATTGCTTACGGCACACTTCAATCGATGAACGACTTATTATTAGATCTGCTACTCGATGACCCAAAGCAGCAGCCGCTGCGCACAAAATGTGTACTGCGTAGTAACTAGATACCTTGCAGTTATCCAAAGTAGCGATGAGCAGTGGAGTTATGAAGTGAATTATTCCTCTTGGTTTTTTATTTGCCTTTTCGGTGCTGGTTACTTGTCCTATTCTGCCGAAGTCTTGCTTTCACTTCCATCACATTGCTGATTTTGGCTCGAACATCGCGGTGCAAACTCACAGTCGCCCTCGAAGTCGCATCTACCGTATTCACCGAAATCAAAATCATCTAACGGAACTGTAAATGCTAGTTTTTTGTCAACACCAATCATCAAATTAACGAATTAGTATATAGAGATTTACATACCACCAGCACTCTGTTGTATCGATTCAACATGTTTTTGTTTTTGTGTATTTTCTTGTTCCAAGCGTGCCACTTTCCTTTTGTCCTTCGCAGCCAAAATAGCATCAACTCCGGCCATGGATCCTGGACGGCCCTTTTGTCGTTGTTGTAGGCGAAATTCTTTGTCTTCCTGGTTTTTAATCATATTCAAAACGTTGACCAGAGCAATGTAGAATGAATTGTCAAGGTCATCTTCAAAATTCTTCTCCGATTTTCTCTGCGTTTCAGTTTGTCTTTTGAAACTTTTACGAAGGTTGTGTCATTTTGTGTACAATGCCACAATAGCTTCAGCATATCGATGTTCATTTTTTGTTGGAATGCGTGCTTTCTCCCAGAATATGATCGCTTCACATACAGCCAATCGAGCACTGTGTTTTTAATTCCCATTTTGCTGCACGTAAATTGTAGAAAAATACTTTTAAAAATTGTCTTTTTTTTTTTTAATTATTATTATTATTATTTATTGAAATGCTAAGCCCTAAGGCTTTATAGCATTTTAAAAAATTCAACAATTTGTTTGATTAACTTATATCCAATACAATTCATTATACATTTGATTAATAATTTAAAGGATTTCAGATTTAATATATAATAGTAAAAATAAATTGCCAGGTATGATGTAAGGTTGTGAATATTCCGGATCAACATCTTGATATTAATAGATCAATTTATTAAAGCAGTGCTCACATATGTGAGGCGGATAATCAAGTTCTATAATGTGTGTAGAAACAGGGATTAGAGCAAAGCTCACATATGCAAGGGTAGACGGACGGGGTCTACCTCCGGCATATGCCAGGCGAGACGGAGATGCTCTCGCTCTGGATAATCATGTTTGAATTTAATCAGCTTGGTGTAAAATTGCCAGGTATGATGTGAAGTTGCATATTCCGGATCACATATTGATATTTACTATATCAATTGATTAAAGCATCGCTCCCATATGTGAGGCTGATAATAAAATACTATTCTGATGTACGTAGATTCATGTAAACAGGGACTAGAGCAAAGCTCACATATGCAAGGGTAGACGGAGAGGATCTACCTTAGGCATATGCCAGGCGAGACGGACCTGGTCTCACTCTGGATAATCATGTTTAAATTTAATCAGCTTGATAGTATTGCCATACATAGCCAGGAAAATATAAAGTATTCTTGAGAGAGCATAATCCAAATCCACCTCGGTACTGGAGATAATCTAGAATTTTAAGTTTAATTGAGTATATGGATTCATTTAAAGAAATTACATCTGAAACAAAATTAAAGTCACCACAAGCACTTCTCAGCGGTTCATTTTGAAAGTAGTTTGTTCTACAAAAGTTCATGTAAAGTAGCTCAAAAGATCTTCTAGGACGAATAAGAATATTAAAGTAAATTTTACTTAATAAATATGGACTGTCTACATATCCATGCAGAAGTTTAACAATCCAACTAACATTATGCATAGTTCTCAGATTTTTCAAAGTTGGAAGATTTAATATCTGTAATCGATATTCATAAGGTGGAAGATGAAAGTCAGTTCTACAGTATAAATTGCTTAAGCAGAACAGAAGAAATTTTTTCTGAACTGATTCAATATCGTTAATGTAACAACCATATCGTGGACATCATAAAATTGAGGCATATTCTAAGATAGGCCGCACTAGTGAAGTGAACAAAGATTTCGACACAAAGGAATCATTAAACTCTTGCCCATCGCTTGATAAATCCTAGGATACTATTTGCTCTATTTACTGTTTTAGTTATATGAATATGAAAGCGAAGTTTAGGATCCATGGTAACTCCAAGATCATGGAAACTATCGCTTGATAAATCCTAGAGTACTATTTGCTCTATTTATTATTTTAGTTATATGAATATGAAAGCGAAGTTTAGGATCCATGGTAACTCCAAGATCATGGAAACTATCTAAAGATTCTAATGTGTAATCGCAGACTTTTTACGTGCGTCTAAGCCATGGCTTACGCGAGAAGGTCATGTGCTTACATTTTTTCATATTGAGATTCATATGATTAATTTTGCACCAGTTATAAAGATTATTGATGTCAATTTGTAAGAATGCGGCGTCATATTAATTTTTGTAAGAAAGAAATAGTTTGACGTTGTGAGCGTACATCAAGACGTTAGAATGCATTATTATAGTTGGCAAATCATTTATGAAAAGTAGAAAGAGAAGAGGCCCGATGTGCCTCTCTTGGGGCACTCCTGAGTTAACCGGGAACTCGTAAGATTTCACGAGTTTAAATAAAACAGATTGAGTTCTATTACTGAGATACGATTCAATCCACCACACCAGCTGTATGGGAAATCCGATAAGAGATAATTTTAAAATTAAGAGTTTGTGATTTACAACATCAAAAGCTTTACTAAAATCCGTATAGATGACATCTGTCTGAAAACTTTTTCAAAATTCTCTATGGTCTTAGATGTAAATTCAAGTAGGTTAGTGACAGTCGATTATCCAGAAAGAAATCCATGTTGACATGGAGACATCAAAGACTTTACACTATGTGATAATTGTGATGTAACAATTGCCTCAAAAAGTTTGGGCAAAGTACTTAATTTAGCAATTCCACGTTAATTATCAATTAAAGACCTGTTACCGGATTTATGCAACGGAATAATAAATGAAGATTTCCATGCAACTGGAAAATAACAAGATTTTAAAGATGAAGTAAAAAGTAAAGTGTTATGTTTCTTAACAAAAGATAATTATTTTATTTTAAAATATAGTTAATTTCAGTTAAATTCATTAAGTAGATTATAGTTAATTAAATAGAATACAACTCGGGTGAAAATACAACTTGCTTCCGCGTGGTAATCAGAGAGAATGCCAAGATGAGATCGATTGCAATATCGGTTAGCTGTTTTTGTATAGTGTTGCTGTTACCTACGTTGGTTATCGGTTATGCATACAAAAGGAACGAGTATGCGTAACACCTTCCCTTTTGAGTAAATTACATTAAGATGGTGTAAATTTGTTCACTGGCCAACGTTTGCGGGTTGATTTGCGAAGAGCCAGTGGTACTTCTATCGTTGAGTTTCCATTATGAGAAGTAGTAGGTGCTGTTGGTTCGTTGTCACTGTTGTTTATGTCATTTTCCAGGTTATCATCTGTATCCGCAACTTCAGTTGGTGACGAATCGAAAATTTCAAGAGCTGCAGCCCATGGTTTATTATGATCTTCGGAAACGTCTTTTATTGCATTACGTTGACGAATTTGATTTATGTGAGATCTTATAATTTTGCCATTTGTGAGTCGCACATTGTACATGACAGCGCCTCTCTGCTCAATGATTTCTCCAGGTACCCATTTAAAGTGGTTTACGCCGTCTGGTGCTCTCACAAATACCTTGTCGAATTTTTGAAATTCTCTCGAAATAACGCCGTGTTTCCTGTCGAATTGCTGTTTCATCTTCGTTGAGGCTGCTGACATTTGCTGATCGCTGTGTGTTAGTGGTTTCAGTTGATCTAATGTGGTACGCATTGGTCTGCCAAGCATTATCTCTGCTGGTGACTTGTTGTCTGGTACATTTGGGTTTAAAGTTGAACGATACAATTGTAGAAATTTATGCATGTTTTCTATGACCGTCCCCTCTCCTTCCATCTTTTTGAGTGCTCTCTTGAATGAGTCTACAAATCGCTCGGCTTGTCCATTTGACATTGGATGGTATGGGCTAGTGCATTTATGATCAATGCAATTTTTCTCCATGAATTCCTCAAAAAATGCGCTTTTGAATTGCGTACCGTTGTCTGATACGACTGTTGATGGTAGACCAAAACGAGAAAAAATGTCGCTTAACATCTTAACTGTTTGCTGCGATGAAATTGATTTTGTTTCTATAATCTCTGGCCATTTTGAAAAAGCATCGACGACCAGTAAAAAATAATACCCGTCGATTGGTCCAGCATAATCGATGTGCAGTCGGTCCCAAACCTTGGCTGGTGTGGGCCATGGTTGTAGTGGCGCTTTAAACGGCATTTTCGCTGCTGAGGCGCAGTTGCTGCAACAGTTTACCATCATTTTGATGTCATCATCGATACGTGGCCAGTAGACATAGCTTCGTGCTATAGCTTTTGTTCGTTCTATTCCTGGATGTCCATGATGAATTTGTTTTAATATACGCTTGCGATATGTGTGTGGGACGACAAGTCGGTCACCATACATAATACATCCGTCTGTGTGCAATAAATTGTCTTTTCTGTGGAAGAACAGCTTAAGCTCATTGTTTTGATTTATCTCTGAAGGCCATCCACTTTGGATGTAATTTAAAACAGTAGACAAAGTTTTATCCTTTGCTGTTTCGTACTGTATCATTTTGAAAGTTACCGGCATTGACTTTATGACGTCATTGACAATCGTTTTGACAGCGTTTTCAATTTTTATTGATGCTATAACGAAATCTTCCGGAACATTGTTTTCTTTGTTTATAAGACGTGACAATACATCCGCGTATCCGAAACTATTGGTGTTCACAAAACTAATTTCGAAGTCGTACGCTAGAAGTTGAATTGCCCACCTCTGCAAACGATTTGCCTGGTGTACTGCTACACCAGTTTTGCGTCCAAAAATTGTTAATAACGGTTTGTGGTCGGTATGAAGCTTGAATCGTCGCCCATATATCATTTTGTGAAACTTTGTTACCGCAAAAATAAGTGCTAGCGCTTCCTTTTCCACTTGACTGTACCCTTGTTCAGCAGGTGTTAGTGAGCGTGCCGCATGAGAAATTGCTTTGATGGTGCCGTCCGCATATTCGTGTAAAATGCATGCACCAAGTCCGTATCCGGATGCATCTGCTGCAACTATGATGTTCTGCTGAGGGTCATAATGTGCCAATGTGAGGTCTGATAATAAAATGTTCTTTAATTCTTGGAACGATCGCTTATGTTTTGTTGTCCATGTCCATGTAACATTGGATTTCAAAAGTTCGTCTAACGGCCCTCTATGTTGACGCATGTTGCTCACAAATTTGCCGTAGAAATTAATTGCACCGAGAAATGATCTCAGTTCTGTAATATTGGTTGGCTCAGGCATGTTCGCAATAGCCCTGACGCGTTCGGAATTTGGTTTGAGGCCATTTTGGTCAATTATGTAACCCAGGTAGCTTACAGAAGTTTTGAAAAATACGCACTTTTCGTATTTAAGCTTGAACCCATATTCCTTGATTCTGTCGAGAACAGCGTGAAGATTTTTTTCGTGTTCCCCTTCATCTTTGCCTGCTACAAAAATGTCATCGATGTACGCTGCTGCACCTGATATGCCTGCCAGCATCTGATCCATAGTTTGTTGAAAAATGGCTGGGAACGTTTTAACGCCAAATACCATTCTGTTATATCTAAACAGTCCGATGTGCGTGTTGATGGTTAATAAATGCTTTGATGTGTCATCAACTTCAATTTGTAAAAAGGCATCTGATAAGTCAAGATGACTGAAATATTTGGCATTTGCCAGTTTTGAAAAAATGTCTTCCGGCAGGGGAAGTGGATACTGATGTGATTCGAGGCGCTCGTTCAGTCCAGTTGAAAAATCACCGCACACTCGTATTCCGCCAGCTGCTTTTTTAATGACCACGATGGGTGCTGCCCAATCGGAGTAGTTCACAGGTGATAAAATGTTGCAGTCCTGTAGACGTTTTAGCTCTGTCTCTACTAGCTGCTGCATGGCGTAAGCAACGGGGCGTTTTGGTCTGAAAACTGGTTGAGCATGGGTCTTCGTCTGCAATACGGCCTTTGTCTTGTTGCAGAGTCCCATTTTGCCATCGAACACATCTGAAAAAGATAATTTTAAGTGAGCAATTTTGTTTTGAATCGATGTTTGATCAACACTCCCCTGATTATTCTGTATTTGATTGCACACAGAATTTATGGTCTGGTCTTTCAGTTGTAAAGCGTCCATCCAATCTAATCCCATGACATTGAGATCGTGAATTGATGTAACTCGGCAAATTAAAGATTTTTCTTTCCCTTGAAATTTGACTTTGCATTTGAACTGCGACGTGAGGGGTAGCTCGCCTGTTGCGCTACGTGCTGATTGGTCAACTTCCTCAATATCTTGAACGTCCAGTTTGTTGAAGTTCTCCTCTGATATAATAGTTATATCTGAGCCTGTGTCAAATTGAAGTCTTACATGTGAATCGTTGATATGTACGTCCACGTATTTTCGTAAGCTTTGTACTTGATTTGTCACAAAAATTCCGTTTGACTGCACGAAATTCGTATTTGTATGCTGCTTTCTGTGACTTTTGTGTGAAGCATTTGAGTTGTATTTATGTTGTTGTTTTTGTTGCGAGTCATTTGCTCGGTTGTTTTTGTAGTTTTTGTTATTGCCTGTGCAATAACCTTCTTTGTGCCCAGTGTGTGAACAATCACCACATTTATGGTTTTTATATGAACAGAAACGTGCGTAATGAAGATCACCGCAGTACCAACATGGACTTTTCGGTACTTTTCCCTCCTTTGTGTTTATGGATTGTGACCTTGTTTTGATCTTGTTTATATGTGCCGCCGTCTTCTGGTTTTCAATGAGCGCAGTGTCAGTTTTCAAGTTCACCAAACGTTGACATTCCCGTGACAATGTGTCCAGTGTAATGGCGCTTTCGCCATCTCTTTTTTCGTCTAGTTTGTTAAGCAATTTTGTGCGCAATTCAAAATCTGATGGCGATTTTAGACCCATAACAAAAATCAAGCATTTAAATTGATCGATTGTCAATTTTTTTAAGTCGAAAAGTTCACACTGTTTATTTACGTCACCTGCGTACGTGATAAAATCTACACTTGGGTCTTTTTTAAGTTGCAGGCAATTGTATCGGATGTTGAATTGTGATGCTTGTATTCCGAAAAGTTGCTTGAGTAATGACACTGTCTCTTTAAAGGTTTTGTCCCTTGGATGGTTTGGTAGTATGTAGTTTACATATTTGTGATGCACCTGTGAGTTCAACTTCCTAAGCAGTAGCCTTGTTTTTGCCGCATCGTCCAATTTTCCTGCATCGTGCTGAAAAAGGTCTTCATATCGCGCAAACCATGTGTCGAAGGTGAGGTTATGGTCGACATCGTAGCAAAATTCAGTAATGTTCGATGCAAGTGCCTCAATGATAAATTCTGGATTTCCACCGAATTTTACTTCATTCTTGGAGTCACTTGGTGGAATTATTTTCTCAAGTATATTTTGCATCGCCACACTATCTCTGTGTTGCTGTTCTTGCATTCGTACAAGCAATTGCGCTAATGTCTCTTCTATTTTAGACATTTTAGTTAATTTTTTTTTTTTCTCTACTGCGAATAAAAAGTCCTCGTCGCCACTTTTTGTTATGTTTCTTAACAAAAGATAATTATTTTATTTTAAAATATAGTTAATTTCAGTTAAATTCATTAAGTAGATTATAGTTAATTAAATAGAATACAACTGGGGTAAAAATACAACTTGCTTCCGCGTGGTAATCAGAGAGAATGCCAAGATGAGATCGATTGCAATATCGGTTAGCTGTTTTTGTATAGTGTTGCTGTTACCTACGTTGGTTATCGGTTATGCATACAAAAGGAACGAGTATGCGTAACATAAAGTGATAGGGGTTACTAATTTTTTGTAACAGTATTTCAATATGCATGAGGGTATGTTGTCGGGACCGCTCTTATAAGAAGATTTAAGATCTCTTAAGAAGGCTAGAACTGTACTAGTATTAACTTTTGGGAGACAAATATCACCAGATTGAACAAAATGGGGATAGCTGCCATTATTGAAAGAAGATAATGAATCAGTCGACTTAAAGAAATCAGCAATAAGGTTACAGATACTATTGTCATTATCGGATTCCACATTATTGTATTTCATAAAAGAAGGATAGGAATCAATTTTGCGTTTTGTGTTATCAAAGCTCCAGAATGATTTTGCATCAGACTTAATGTTTAATTTTACTTTTGTGAGGTAGATGTTATAGCATTGCTTGCACAACTGTTGGTAACTATATTAAGTCGAAGTATAACGTGTAATATCACATATGACGCGTTCAAAGCAAAGGAAGGAAATATTTTTTATGCGCGCAAAAATCGAAAAGAAAAAGGTTCAGCGCAAAAGTGAGCACAACTTGGTTGCACGGCGCATCAAACAGAAGTTGTATGCAGTGTTGCCACTCAATACATTTTCTCCGTAGCAAAATACGTATCAAATCTGGCTGCAATGTAGCAAAAAAATAAAAATGTAAGTCTAGCAATATTAATTAGAGGCAGCTATTTAGCAGAATTTGTTTTTTATCGAAAATTTTATTTGTTTATATTTTTATTTTATTCAAGCAAAAAAACAGCAATTATTGTTTTAATTAATATTAAAAGAAACACTTCAAACTCTGTAAAAAATGGAACAATTCTTGTTTTTATAAATATTAATGTTACAGGCTAGTGCCACTGCATCGTTATCACAACTTCTTATTTTTGAATGTTGTTATTGAATTTTGTTAATAAAAGCCCAGCCAGGTCTCATTGGGTATTTCAAAACGCTATTGAAGTTACAGTAATGAAGCAGTGGAACTAGCCTGTAACACACATATCAAGAACATGACCAACGTTAATTCTGCGTTTTTTACCATTTTATCGATCTACTCTTTCCCCGCATACAAAAATGAATCCCTCAATATTTGTTTTTTTTTAATTCCACATTTTGTACATGTGCAGAACACGTAGCGTGTCTATCAAGATGTGATAAAATATTGACGGTACTCTCGTTGCATGCTTGCAAAAAGTTTGTATTTTACAGCCATGAAAATTTTTTTCAGCCACTCCACTCTAAACTTCCTGTAGTTTTTCTTAGATTCGCTGCAAATAAATAGTACAATATCAAAAAAAAAATTTCTCTCATGAGAGCTAAATACAGAAAAGCTAAAATACTTACATCGCATAAATTTTTTCTCCACTTCAATTTCTTGCTCCACTTTCTCTACTCTTTTTTTCTTAACCACGAATCTAACTGTGCGTTTAGACCGCCTGAACGAACACCGTTCGCTATAAATTTATCGCGAACGCTGTTCGCCCGGTGTAAACAGTAAATTAGTGCGAACGAACGAAGATTCTTTCGTTCGGACTGATCGGCCTTCCCTCGATCTTTTTGGGCGAATCCAGTGTTACGCTGTTTTTAAAAACAAAAAATAAGCAAAAAGGAGTAGCTTAAAAGAAGAAATCACGGAAAGTATATTTATTCATAAAAATATATACTATAAGTATAAAAGTAAAGAGATATCAACCCTACATTTATTAATGTTCGGCAGAATGCACAATTTCCTGTTTAGACCGGCTGAACATACAAGATGGCGGATAATGTTCGTTCGCTATCGATGTTCGTGCGGTGTAAGCAGTACGCCGAACGACGTTTTTATCGCAATAAATTGCTTGCGATGAACATTTCGTTCGTTCAGGCGGTCTAAACGCACAGTAAGAAAAAACCAATGGATTTAAGCTTGTTGATTTAAAATTATTAATTGTATATCAACTTACCTATCCATTTCAAGCGTTACACAAAATCACATTAACGTGAAGATAGCAACGAATTTTACGTTGACATCCATCAACGAATCGCACAGTGAATGCATTTTTTAATGCACTTTATATTTTAAAACATATTTATTTGTTTTAAAATAAAATGTGTCGGTTTTCCAATTTTTTCTATTGGAAATACAAAAATTGTTTGAATCTATGAAAATGTAGCATTTGAAGAAGCAATGTAGCATTGTAGCTTTTCATTTTAAACGTAGCAAATTTGCTACAATTGTAGCAAAACGGCAACGCTGGTTGTATGTGGATGACGGTTGCAAGCGAACATTGAAAGTGTGCATGAGGATTGGAAAAGAGGTTGCGGGGTACATGCTGAAGAGCATAAATGCTTGGTGTTTGTTTGATCGTGTTTATGCTTTGTTATGAAAGTATGTGTGTCATCAATGCAAAATCTCAATTTTCAGCATTTTCTGCGTTTTGATATTGTAATAAATAAAATCGCATAGTTTTGAATGAAATTATAAATTTCAAGGTTCTTAACACATTGAGTGCCATGGCTACACGTTTTCGTGCGACACCTAATACTTCCTGGGGTGCCACGTCGCACGTTTTCGTACGACAGGCATTGTCTGGCCTTAGATATTGTCGTGCGTTTCTGTGTGACTCTACAGGGTTTTTTTAATGTGTTTCTAGTACCCTAATGTTTGCCCTAAATTTTTGTTCAAGTTTCATAGAGATATCTTCATTTTTTGCGGTTTTATGATAAAAACTCGGAGGTTCTTTTTAATTTTGAAAATTTATTGGAATTCATTCGATATTTCGGAAAAAAAAGTATAAAAAAGATACAAAAATATTAAAATTAGGATATGATAATTTCAATTTACATTAATTCTTTAGATGTGCATATTTCGGAAAGCAATCAATGCACAATTGGGGAGTGTTGGGGCATTGCGGACAGTACGTAGTTGTCCTTTTGATATTATTTCTTGCTTCCTTTCGACTAAATTTTCTTTTTGCTTCAGCGTAGCATAAAGCGCAAGCACGTCGGATGGTTTTATTATTTTCATCTACTCTTTTTCTGATAATATGCTTTGATTGCGATACAGGCTGAGGGGATGTGAGATTTAGCAGGTCCTTAGCAATGCGTTCACGGAATGTTCGTATATTAATGTTTTTATTCGTAGCTGCTTTATACACAGTAAAGGCATTTACCACGGAAAGTCCGAGTAAAAGTTCAATTCCCAGCTTTCGATACCATTTTAACCCTTTGCGAAGGGTATTTGAGTAAGAAGCCATTTGGTCGGAAAGATCAATGCCTGCTTTCCCCTTATTATATTCTAGCACAGCCAATGGCTTTTCTGTTGCTCGTCTGTTACGTCTCGCTCCTCGACTAGTTGAAGGCTCTTCAGGATTACGTGCTCCATCTGTTGTGGATACCATTATCGGGGCATGTTTCGTAGATAGCATTCTGACGTCGCGTTTATCTTTCCACTTCAGAACAACTATACCATTGGGATCTTCTCTAGCCACTACTTCGCCTTTCTTTATAGGAGCAACCATAACTTCTTTTGGCAAATGTTTCTTTTTGGCACGGAGTGTACCGACAACATGTGTTTTTTGATCTAGCATTGAACGAGCCAATTCATAGCTTGTGTAAAAGTTGTCTACATATAAAGTTCGACCTTGACCTTTCAAATCAATGATCAGATCCTCGCAAACTCTTTTTGCCAAACCGACTTCTTTCAGTCCACTTGATGACTTTCCGGAGTATATTTGCAATGACCAGGTGAATCCTTCGGTAGAGCAGAGCTTAAAAAGCTTTATACCATAAGGATGAGCTTTATTTGGTATATATTGTCGGAATAATAGTCTGCCACGCCATGGAATAAGGGTCTCATCAATTACTATGTTTTCACCTGGTACGTAAATGCTTTGGTATCTCGTTTGTAACATGTCCAATAGTGGTTTTATTTTAGCAAGCCTATCACCTGGTACAATTGAGTTATTGTCTGAGAAGTGCATGAAACTAAGCAATAGTTGAAAGCGATTGCGTGACATTAGTTTCCCCGGAATTGAAAAGTTGTAGAGCGAATCTTTGGACCAATAGTCTTTTAAACACCCGACCTTCACCAAACCCATCCACAAAAGAAGGCCAAGGAACTTCTTCATTTCAAAATCTGTTGTTGGTATCCAATTTTTTTTTCGAGAAAATCTGGTAACAGCACCTTTATTTACATATTCCTCCGCATACTTATTTGTTTCTGATACAATTAATTCAATAACGTCCTTGTCAACAAATAGGAGAAATGCATCCAAACAGGAAATATCTGTTCTAATAGACTGTTCCAAGCCTGATCGCCCAGTGAATGTAAAAGTTTTCTGACGA
The DNA here is from genome assembly GCA_943735915.1 of Pherbina coryleti. Lineage (NCBI taxonomy): Eukaryota > Metazoa > Arthropoda > Insecta > Diptera > Sciomyzidae > Pherbina > Pherbina coryleti. The sequence goes on along the minus strand of OX030948.1, from coordinate 103,791,427 downwards.
GAACTAAATTCAGTCCAAATGTTTGTTTCGGAAGAACCGACTACGTTTGACAATGCTGTTGGCTCGTCCTCATCCATGTCCTCATCCATGTCCCAGTCGTCTTCAGTATCGCTGTTATAAATGTTATCAATGTTATTAGTATCATTGTTATTATCAGAGTCAGTGTCCGAGTCATCTGGTAGCCAGTTCTCATCAATCAACTCATCGCATGAAAAATCACCATCATCACTTTCTTCCAACGCTTCACGTATTTCACGATCTCTAAGGTTTCGCTTCGGCATTTTTCTAATTCAAATCTACAAAAATAAAACAAAATAAAGAAAAATAAAAATAAAAAACAAAGAAAATAAAGAAAAATAAATATAAAGAAAACAAAAAAAGAAGACAAATAAAAATAAAAAATAGCACAAAATAAAAATAAAAACAGATATAATAAAAAATTTAAATAAATGTAAAGAATAATGCGTAAAAAGAAAAAAAAATTAAGAAATAGCAAAAAAAAACGCGTCGCACATTTTCGTACGACAGTGATTTTTACGATTGCAATTCCGTCGTGCAGTGCCACGTCGTACAGAAACGTGCGACATAAAAAAACCGTTATAAAATCCAAAATAAACCACAAAATTATCCGGGATTGGCGCAGAACTGAATATTTTCTACTTTTACACCAGTTTAAAGCAAAAAATGTGCTTGGCACCCGGGGAAGGTTTTCGTCAAAACCCCTTGGCACTCAATGTGTTAAAGGGATTTATCTTATTTTTACTTTTTTATGAACAATGGTTCTAGATTACACTACTCAACAAGGTTTTCCACAACGAATTGCGATAACATTTTCTATAGTAAAATATTCCATAGAATCCGAATATCGTAATGTTTTTTTTTCGATTGGCCCCAATTTTTTATGTAAATAGGAAAATTCAAAAAAATTCACTATTGGAAACACATACTTCACATAAATGCTTGTAAAAACTTACATTCTCAGTAAATGAATTTTAATTTAATTGCATATAGAAGAGGAGTCAGATGGACATTTGAAGGTATAATACGTGCCAATAGCATCAGTGATATGGATGTTATGATCGAAAACAGGTAAAAAAAAAATCACATTTTTCGTTTTTTATAAACATATTTTATGTTTAAAGCCCTATATCTCGAAATAATTATATCGGAGAGAAAAATTTAGCTCATAAAATCTCTTATGTGATAGAGAATGTCACTACAAAAATTTCAAGTATATACGGGTCAATTGCATACGAAATTATCTCTTTTTGTCCCCGATCTTTTAACTCTGTTTTTAGGTAAAAACAAAAAGAAAAAAACAAATATAACATAAGAAAGGGATCACTGAAGAATATTTATTGACAAAATATATTTTTCAGAATCCTAATATTGTTTGCATATTTGTTTTGAAGAATGTTATATTGCTCTCTTGTACTCGCTTAATACAAAAACATGTGTACCAGTTACACTTTTTGGTAAAAAAACGTGAAAAAAAGTTGAAAAAAATGTAAAAATTTAACAAATAATAACTGTTTTGTAATGATAGCATTTATTTCTTATGTTTTATTTTGTTGTTATTCGATATATATATAATTTGGCTTTCGATTTACATTTAGTCCCCGCGCATTGTATTCAACGTCACTTTTTTTTATACGTTTCGTTAGTTTTAATTAAGGTGTGGTATAGATGACAAAAAAGTTCTATTAAGAAAGTGCAGAGATTAGTTCTCACGAAATTCTAAAAATGAAGACGATTATATAATATTAAAGTAAATTTTTTTGTGTTTTCTCAGTTCATCGTGATAAGTACGTGTAAAAATGTATTGAACGTCACGTGGAGTTTTATTAAAGCAAAAATAGTATATAAAAAAATTCCAAGTTTAAAATCATTGTTTCATAGGTTTTGATTAATTTCTTTGTTTTCGTATATCTATATAAATAAAAATCAAATGTTTTTTTAAAATGTTCGTAATAGTCCAACTTAGGTTTTTACGGAAAGAAAAATTAATCACGCCCACTTTTACGCCCATTTTTTTGATTTATCTAAAATCGGAAAATGGCTACACCGATTTGGCTAACTTGTTTTTTAAATGTTCGTAGTAATCCATTTTAAGTTTTTACTGAAGAAAAATTGACCACGCTCACTTTTACGCCCACTTTTTTATATGCAGGAGTTTTTGTGTGTAACTATGCAATAGACTCCTAAACTATTCATCCGATTGGCATAAAAATTTGTGTATAGAAGTTTTTTGGTACGGTGCGTGTTTGTGGGCTTTCAATTTTGATCCACCTTGAACACCAGAACGCGCTGTAGTACAAATTTTTTGCAAAACCACCTAAAACTTCCAAACCGCTCATGCGATTAGAATGAAAATTGGTAAACAGTGGTTTTCAGGTACGGTGAGTTTTTTAGCACTATCCTCTTTGATCCACCTTGGAGACCAGATTGCGATGTATAACAAATTATTTACAATATCGCCCAAAACTACAATAGGCAGATTTGTAGTTGTTTTGTTAGGTTACATATGCAAATATTTGTGGCGTCCGTGGCGTAGTTGGTTAAAGTGCGTGGCCGCTATGTCAACGAACTTTGGAAACCCAGGTTCGAACCCTAGCAGCGACAGAAAATTATTTGAATTAAAATAATTTTTCTGTACGGCCGCCACCTCTCTGCAGACAATGGCAAACCTCAGAGAGTAATCAAAATGCCATGTAAAGCTTCTGGAGAACGAGAACATTCCGTTCATCGCCGTTCGGAGTCGGCGTTAAGCATGTAGGTCCGGTTCTCGGCCAATTGTGTACAAACTTAATAACACGCACAACACAATTGATCATAAGAAGCTAGGTCAAAGTCCTTTCAAGGGCTGAAATGACCAGTTATTTATTTATTTTTTTTTTATGCAAATATTTACAAAAAAAATGTTTTCTTAGATTTAGTAAAATTAAAAAATTTCCGTTATTTTCATACCAAAAATATTAACATATCTTCAATACTGCGAAAATTTTGATAATAATGAAATTTTAGAAGCGATATTCTTCCTCTTAGCAAAACCGGTGCACCAAGATTTGATTAATAAAGATTTACGTTTAACATAAAAAACATTTCGTCAATTTGACTCAAAAAATATGAACATATCCTGAAAACTATGAAAAATGTTAGTACAACGATATATTTGTTGCATTAAGTTGCTCAAAAATGAGAAAAAAACAATCCGAAATGTAATTTTGTGATGCTTTTATACATTTTGTTAAATTTTTTTTTGTCTTAAAGCTTCATCAAAATACTATGAAAATCGTATTGCAAAAATACCGTTAGTTGAGAATATATGTATATTTTAAATACTTTTTCAAAAGAGGTCTGAAATATTGGAGTTTTCCTCAAAAAAAAGGCTCAGAAATTGTTTTTGTTGTAAAAATAATGTAAATTCAAATTCGCAAATTTTCAACTCCATTTAAAAATTAGAACATTGATAGGAACAATTTTTTTTCCATTTTACGCAAAAATTAAAAACCATTTTTGTGATTCAAAAAGCAAATTGGAAATTTTTTTTTCCAATATTGTGTTTTTATATTTTTGAAAAAATATACAAGCAAAAAAATTTATTTATTAAAAAAAATTATCTTAGTATCTCTTAACTATCAAAAGTTATAACCAATAATCTTTGTCCAAAATATATATACAAAAAGCAAAACGCTGTCTGTGTGATGGCTGAAAACTTCAAAATTACTGAGCCGATAGAGCTGAAATTTTGGCAGTACATTTTTTTCAAGTACAAGATGGCTTAAATTTCTGTCACACTCCCTTTTACCGCCCAAAAATCAATAAAAATGCTATATTTCCTACGGTTTTCGTCGATTTGGCTACATTTTGATAATTTAGTTTGTATGCTCACTGTCGGCAACTGTACTAAAACTGCGTAATGTCCATCTACTAGAAAACTAGGATGGGCATTATATAAGGGGGTGTGGCTCCGCCCATACAATTTGTATTATCGAATAGCTTTGAAAGTAAAAGGCGCAGTACTTACATACAAACTCAAAATGGAGTCTCCTGCTACTGGGAAACTGTAACGGTCAGTGGAAAATGACAGTGGTGTCCAACTATGAGTTTAAGAAAAGCTTTGAATACACCTATTATGTTCCCATATAGTTGCAGGGTGCAGCAACGCGCGCCGGGAAAATGCTAGTTTGCAAATAAAAATTCCTAAGAAAAAAAAAAACTAAAAAGTGGCAAATGTATTGAACGTCACTTTTAAGATATGTCACACCACCGGCTGAAGTATTCATTTTGTATTTCGTTTTTGTATATTTAAGAGTAAAATAGCAAAGTTAACGCCTGCTGAAAGAGCACGACGATATCGGGAAAAAATAAAGCTAGATAAGGAACGAAATGAAGAATATTAACGAAAGCAAAAAGAATGGTACCTATGTATCACTTTGACCTGATTTTTGCTTTTTGTTTTTACTAACTGATATCGCCCATTTCACATTGAAGTGATCAGTTGCATTCACCATCTCCGGTTTCTCTCAAATATTTTTCTTGCATTAGTTTATAGATTTGAAAACCAAATTCGAAGGTATAAATTTTTAGAATAATTGTTCGCGGCCTAAATAGGGTCTATTTGGAGACAGCGTAGCTCAATCAACTTAAGACCGATTAACAGTAATATAGTATCATTGGAAAAGTTATTTCATCTATTTTGAGGAAAAGTACAAAATTTTTGAAAATATTGCAATAAGTTGACTCATTCTTAATTTGTTTAAGTTCAATACCATGCCAGCAACACGTGCTATAAGTTTTTTCTTTTTTATAATTTACATTTTTTTACGTTTTTACGTCAGGATATACCTTTACAATGGTATAAAATGAAGATATGGTTTTAAAGGGTTCAGAAGTTACATTATAAAACGTGAAGTCTTAAAAAATATTCAATATAAATTCAACTAGCTATTGACTTTTTTAATTTTTTGTAAAAAAATAAAAAAAAACAAAATTGGATGAAAATTTTATGTTTACCCGAATTATTTACTTTATATTTACTTTTTGTTTACTACTTTGAAAATAACCTCTATGTTGATGTCTTTTTGGAGAAAAATTTTAATTTTTTCCCGTTAAAATTGTAAAATATGTAGGTATTTTTGGTAAAAAATTATTATTTCTGTAACTGAAATGGCGATTTCTGCAAAAGCTGATTTAACTGATTAAATAACTTAACAAATATCACAGTCTGCTTTCATTTACAACATTTTTTTTAAATTTTTAGTGATTTTTTCCCTTATATCTGCTGTGTGACGTTCAGTACAAAAATCGTATAAAAACCATAGAAAAAATTATTTTTTTCAGGGCCTAAAAACAACTTCGAACTCTCCATTAATTTTCACTTAATTTGACTACTCTAACGGGAAAATTTAAAAAAAAATTAAAAACAAAACATGAAAACCTCTTTGTGTACGTTTTTTTTGCAACTGACCCATACATGTTTAAACAAAAGTCATACTTCACTAATTTTTTTAAAATCAATTCAAAAACCATTTTTTATTAAAAAAATATTTTATTGCAGTTAAATTACTATCTTTTAACAATAGGGTTGCTACCTAATAATATATTTTTTTAAGAGTTTTAAACATTATCTAACAGTTTTGAGGAATCGCTGATTTCGAATCTGATGTCAGAGTTTAAAATTTTAGATGGCTAATATGGTTGCCACCTATTTTAGGGTTGCCGAATTTCACTATTTTGAAATTCTTACAACGGATTCGGATTCAGCGACCCATTTTTACCTAGTGCTCGCCCCAGAACCGAATCATTACGATATTCGGATTCTATTGAAAATTTTACTATAGAAAATGTTATCGCAATTCGTTGTGGTGAAAGTTTTTGTAAATTTGATTCTAACATCCAAAGTTCCAAAGAGGCAACAAGGAGAACTTATAAGAATCGTCACTAGCTAAATTTTTATTGCGATTTCGGCCTTGCTAAAGGGCTTCATCAGAAAATCTATCAAACTAGAATTTGTATTAAACCCTATAGCCGGCTAATTTTATGTAGGCATATTGTCGCCCTATGCCCCACGAGGGTTTAAAGGAGAAGAAGAGATAAAATAAATTATAGACGGTATTAATCTAAGTCGAAAATGAATTTACTTCTTATAATCGATAAGTAGTTTGGCTTCCAGATAAAAAAAGGCACCCCACCTCTAGGCGGACCAACCGGTTTAGGTGTAGGTTAGTAAAAAACGTAAGTATACTTTTGATTATATTTTGATATTTTTATTGATTTGAATTTTCTATGCCGGCCTCGCCTTTTGGGCGTAACAAACGCATCTCATTTGCTCCAAGGTGTTTTTATGTTTTAATTCGGATCGGTTCGACAATTCCTTTTATTTTGTTAAATATCGAATTTTTGCATGGAATAAAATACTATTTTTATACCCCTATACGTACCAATGCAAGGCGGTATATTAAGTTTGTGCAGTGCTTTGTAACGGCCCAATGTAGGCGTGTCAGGTATAGCAATAAGTATACATAAATGTTAGAGCCATGTCCGTCCGTCTGTCCGACTGCCACGATTACGGGCGTATTTTTCAAGCTATCGACTTGCTTTTTAGAAGCTAGCTTTTCTTTTTAGAATGAAGGTCGACAATGATTCAATAATGAGAAGAATCGGATAAGAACCACGCCTACCTCCAATATAAAGTAATGTCATGAACGTAATAAAATCTTAATAAGTTCCCTAGTTTTCGAGAAATCGTCTTGGATCTTAGCATATACGTTTATCTTTTCTAAAATAAAGGTCATGAATGAAAACGAGTCGAACAAAAGAATCGCGCCTGCCTCCTTTATCAAGTTAAGTCATCACCATGGTAAGACTTAAATAAATACCGTTTTGTTTTCTTATGTAATGAATTCTTATGAACACGAATAGTTTTTAAAGTTGCATTGTTTTCAAAAATAAAAATGTAATTAAAATTTATTTATAAAAATAATTATTTATTCATATTATTTGCTAGCAATCAATAATCTAGAACCATTTCACATAAAAAATTAAAAATAAGATAAATCCTTTTAAGAACCTTGAAATTTATAATTTCATTCAAAACTAGGCGATTTTATTTATTAAAATATCAAAACGCAGAAAATTGAGATTTTGCATTGATGACACACATACTTTCATAACAAAGCATAAACACGATCAAACAAACACCAAGCTTTTATGCTCTTCTTTTTTTTTTTTTTTTTTTTTTTTTGGATTCGCCCGGAAGTAGGAAATCTTCATAGATACGTATGACCCGCGCCATACGCATGCACGATTTACATTCTAAGAAGTTCCCGGATCAGCCGGACTGAATAGAATGCACCTACGTGCTAAAACCTACCACCTGTTGGCAAATAAAAGCCTCCACTAAGCACAATTGCTTGGCCTTTCAGCGGAAATTAAAATTAAATAAATATATTTGAAATTTGAAATTTGAGAAATTTTTGTGCTTATGTAAACATAATAAGCATCATCGAATAAAAGCACAATCTTCATAACACAAGGGAATACAAGACAACATCCAAAGTAGTTTATTAGACTATATATACCGCATTTATAATTGTTGTCATTCGGCTTGGGGCCACTGTCCAACCCAAGATCCTACGTGGAAAAGAGATGCAACTCTCAAACACCAAACCAATACCAAACATAGCACAGATATACAAGTATATATTATGCAGGCACAATATATTTATATATTCGGGTCACTGAAATAGGGGAACACCGAGCTAAAGTTATTATTTGGACATGCATTTGGGCCAACGCAGGTAAAAACTTGTATGGAAAAGAGATACACTCTGACACACCAAGCCGAGGGATACGGTATACATGGTCCCATTTTAAACGAGCTATAGAACTAAAGATGTAAAATAATTTCATGAAAAAATTAAGCAACGAAACTAAATAAAACGAAAACTTAAAGTATTTATCAAATTCGATAATGCTTATATGTTAAATCGTAAAATCTACACAATTATCGCGAGCTATATTTGTTATCGCAATGAATGCGTTAAGTATTCAAATGTAATATCATTTTACGTTTTAAGACATCCACCGAGTCAGAAAAATTTATCAAGTTCAAGTTGCCATTGAAATCACTACACATACATCGCAAAGGGTCGTGAAGGGCATAATTAGAAGTGCACTGACTCAACTTAAAAAGCTGGAAATGTCTGGCTCCGCTCCTAGGGATGTTGAAGTTTAATGAAGAAAGGAGGTAATGTGAGTCTATATCACCACTGAGTAATTTGTATAAAAAGGAGACATTTAGCATAATTCTTCTGCTTCTTAAGGAAGGCAGGGAAATAATTTTAAGGCGGGTTTCATAAGGGGGTAGAATAATGTTGGGGTTCCAACGATAATGTAAAGCAAAAAGTAAGAATTGTTTTTGGACCGATTCTAATGCATCGATGTGGACATTGTATTGAGGGTTCCATATTACAGATGCATATTCAAGAATTGGTCTAACAAGAGAGGTATAAAGTATCTTAGTAGTGAAAGGATCGTTGAATTCTTTAGCCCATCTTTTAATGAAACCAAGGACACCTCTAGCCTTATTTACCACCAAATTAACTTGAAGATTGAAACGAAGTTTAGGATCCATAATTACACCTAAATCAAGAAAACTGTGTACAATTTCTAAGTTGGTATTATTTATAGTGTAATTTATACTATTAGCAATTCGACGTGAGAATGTCATTTGCTTACATTTTTTTAAGTTTAATTTTAAAAGGTTTAAATTACACCACGCCACCAGACTATTCAAATCGGATTGTAAGAGTTGTTGTTCTTCAGGCGATTTGTAAGTTAGAAAAAGTTTTACGTCATCGGCGTACATTAAGACGTTACAGTGTTTTATTACAGAAGGAAGGTCATTTATAAACAGTAAAAATAAAACCGGACCAAGATGACTTCCCTGAGGAACACCTGATGTGACCAAAATATTTTTTGACATAGAATTCTTATATAAAACTTTTTGCGAACGATTTGACAAGTACGATTTAATCCAGTGTAATAGTTTGACGGGAAACCCAATTAGATGAACCTTTTTCAGAAGAAGATAATGATTAACACTATCGAAAGCTTTGCTAAAGTCTGTATAAATAACGTCAGTCTGTCGTCCTAAAGTAAAACCTTTAATGACACGCGTAGTAAACTCCAAGAGGTTAGTTATCGTAGATTTTCCCTTTAAGAAACCATGTTGGGAGGTGGAAATGGAGGAAGATACGACGTGGGTTATTTGATCAGTTATAATTTTCTCAAATAACTTAGGGATTGCGCTTAGTTTTGCGATACCTCGGTAATTGGAAACATCAATTTTTGAACCGGATTTATGAAGAGGTATTATATAAGATTTTCTCCATATATTGGGAAAATGACCGATGTGCAAGGATGAGTTAAAAATTTTTGATAGGGGAGAACACAAACTATTAGAACAATGCTTTAAAATGCAGCTCGGGATTTCGTCAGGACCAGTAGTAAAAGAAGATTTAACTTGTTGAAGGTAATGCATAACTATATTAGAATCTATTACGGGGGTTTCAAAAGAGTTAACTGGTGGTAGGTAAGGATATTCAAGACTCATGCTCAATGGTATATCGGAGTAGGTTGTTTTAAAGAAGTTTGCAAACATGTTGGAAACATCGATGTCGCAAGATGCGTCATCATGATTAAATTTCATAAGAGGTGGGAAACTGGAAGTTTTTCGTTTTGAATTGACAAACGTGTAGAAAAGTTTCGGATTATCTTTGAATTGAGTTTTTATATTGGCTATATATGCAGAGTAGCATTGTTTATTTAATAGTTGATATCTGTAACGACAAGAGGAATAGGAAGCGAAGTCTAAATTAGAGCCTGACTTTTTATATTTCTTAAATAAGCGATTTTTGGAATTTTTTAAAGGGCATAAAGGCTTGAAATTAATGTTTTTTTTTGGCACAGATAATGAGAAGCATTTTTGCAAGGTATCATTGAGAAACTGCACTGAAGATTCGACATCATAAAAAGAGTACGAAGACCTATTATTTAAAATTGGGGACCAGTCAATCCGCGCGAGAAGAGCATTCAGTTTAACATAGTCTGTTTTTTTAAAGTTAAAAATTTTATTATTTCGCGTATCTGGAGCTAATTTATTTTCATTTCCGTTGGCAAGTAATATTGTTATTTCAAGAGTTGGATGATAATCGTCTTCCGGAAAAGAAACTGGGTTCGAACGACGGAGATTTACGGAAGTGCATCTGTCTACAAATACAAGGTCAAGAGATCTATTACTTTTATTAAGAATATTATTAACCTGCTGAAGACACAGATCAGACAACTTATCTAAGAAGTCATTTATCCAATCAGAGGCCGAGATAGGAGTAAGAAATGCGGAATCATCGGAAAAACGCCAAGACACGGAAGGTAAGTTGAAATCACCTAATACAACGATAGTGTCCATATTTTTAAGCATATTATGGACAGTTTCGATGGCATTAATATGGTTTAAGTAAATTGTTAAATCACTTTTAGGTGGAATGTAAGAGCAAGTAAGATAAATAGAATAATTATTTAGTTTAACTGTAACACAAATAAACTCCAGGTCGTTGGTGCCAGGAATTGTTAATTCCTCAGAAGCAAGCGAGTTATGGACAGCTATCAGAACGCCACCACCGATCTTATCATAGCGATCTTTACGAAAAATTTGGAACTTATTGCACATTATTTCAGAATTTAAAACGTTGGAGCGAAGCCAAGTTTCAGTAAAAATTATAAAGTTATATTCAAAATCAAAACTATTAATGAAAATATCGGAAAGTTTAGAATTGAGACCTCTAACGTTTTGATACACAAGCTCTAACTTAGACTTGTGATTTTTTAATCGTTTTTTGTATGGTACTGAGGACTGTTCGAAGGACGAGGCAAGTGAACAACATTTGCAATACGCGGTTTGTTTTTGAATTCAAATTCATGAACAATTGTATTACGGGGCCAAAAGTTTACGTCCACAAGAGTTTTAAATAAATTTTCCGGAACAGTCAATCTAAAAGAAGTAGTCAGTCTCGCATTTAAGTATTTGAATTTTTGGATCGAAAGAGGGATACCACTATTTAACTTTGAATTAATAAAAAATTTAATATCATTTTCAGTTGTATCAGCGGCTAAGCGCGAGACAAAGATGGCTTTAGTTGGTGGAATTGCGATTAATGGCTTAGGCGAAATAGTAGCAGTAGTAATCGGAATCCGTTGAGCGTCAACAACTGAAGTTTCAAAAATAGGAGTGTTAACAATAGGAGGAGCAATTGAAACAGCTTGAGCATAGGAAAGAACAGGCTGGTTAACTGGTATAGATGGTGCTAATATTGGCAAGGAAACGGTCTCTGGTGCATTTGGAGCAGATGTGGAGGCAATCGTATCAGAACAAATGTCCATATCGTCCACAACGTCCTGTTCAACAGGTGGTGGCATTGGTGGTATCGAGTTAGTTTTCGGCTTATTGCGCAGGTTCATGCTTTTCTTTTTACGCTTGGGTGAAGGAATTGACTCTTCGATATATTTGCACTCATCGAAAAGTGTTTGATATTTTAAAAATTTAGCAGAAAGCAAAGAAAATTCCCTACTAATTTCGGTGAAACCCTGCTTTGTCTGCTTAAAAAGCTTGTAAAAATTTATATCAGTCAGTCTGCACTTCTCACAAGACCAACGCAACCCTTTACCTTCTTCAATAAGGTCTGCAACTCGACCCATTATGCCCACACATTTGGCGTGAACGATATTATCACATAGCCAACATGATAAATACCGCTCATTTTCACCTTTAGTGGAACAACCGGGCTTAGAACAAAGCATTTTAATTAATAAATACAAACAAAAAAAAAAAGAGTAGCAAAAACAAATAAAGTAGTAAAAATATTAGTAGTTATTAATATATAAAAATAAAACCAAAAAAAGTACTAAAAATAAATAAAAGTAGTAATAATAGTAGTAGTAAGCAAAAGTGACAACTTGAACTGATGGCAACCCCTATCAATTTAGTGAAGTGCCCAGAAGTATGCAACTATTTTTCGATATATAAATAAAGTAAGTATAATAAATAAAAAGTATGCAGCTAGACAGAGCTAGGCAGATGTCTAAAACGAAATTACAATATAAACGAAAAAGAAAGGTATATAATAAACAAAATGTACTGAAACTTGTTCAGCCACTTCAACGAAATATTAATAAATAGATATTAATAAATAAACTTATTTTATAAGAAGCAAAATACAAAATATAAACTTATCGCTGTATCTTCAAAAAACCAACAGAAGCACAAAAATTTTTTGTTTAACTTTAAGAAAAACCAATGTTTTTAAATATAAACTTTGCACAATCTAAAAAACACAACGTAAGCGAAATTTAGCGCGTTGCCAACTGAGCATGTACCCCGCAACCTCTTTTCCAATCCTCATGCACACTTTCAATGTTCGCTTGCAACCGTCATCCACATGCCACTTCTGTTTGATGCGCTGTGCAACCAAGTTGTGCTCACTTTTGCGCTGAACCTTTTTCTTTTCGATTTTTGCGCGCATAAAAAATATTTCTTCTTTTGCTTTGAACGCGTCATATGTTATGGGTCAGTCCATATCAAGTGGTCCAGCACTTGTTGCTCGACCATTTTTAAAGACGTTTATATTTTTATTGAATTTTGTTAAATATATTGGGATATCAGAACCGCATTAAAAATAATGGCATTCAACTGTACTTTCAAAATGGCGGCCATATTTGCTTGCTATCTGTAGAGTTTTATGCGTTTGTAAGCGTTTGCGGTTACTTTAATTTCTCAGCTCCTGTTTAACGTAGAGTGATGAATTAAAAACCATGACATTAAGCACACTTTTAACTTTAATCTCACATACAAGAAGTGATAATTAAATAATTAATTCATATTAAAAAAATGGTGAAACTTTTTTGTTAAAATCCTTATATTTTACAACTTTAAGAATTTTTTTTTATAGAAAGCAATTACTTGTCGACTTATTTTTCTTTTTTAAAGTACATCTTAGCAAGTAGTTTAAATATCATTTTTTTTCACTTTCCAAGTTTTTTTTTAACAGCCTCTTAAAAATGGAAATTTTGAGAATTTAACTGATTTTGGGGTCAAATATCTCTGGTGGCATAAGTTTAAAAATTTCAAATTTATTCACAATATAAAGTACATAAAAATATCTTACTTCAGTTAAAACTCTGCGTTTGGTATTTGCTTCGTTTGGAAGATACAGGCCTTCAAACTTAATGATATTTCACATTGTATAATATGTGTTTTTTTAAGATATTCTTGAAATTTTTTTTTTAATACAAGCTTTAATCTTTCCTTTGGAATGTAACTAAACATTAATATTAAATCATTGAATATAATTTCGTGAATATAACCTCAAATAACTATCCATTGTCGTACTTTACACTCTTTCGTTTATAATGATGAGCACAAGTTTTTTGACTTTTGTAGATTTATTGTTTACTTTTTTATTTTTGTAATATATATAAATATTTTTTAAAACTAATAAAAAACATTAAAACACATTGAACATCAACTGAAAAAATTTGAGAAGGAAAATATTTATGTTAACACGTAAAATATTTGAAATATCTTTTTAACCTACCTATTTAGCTTTGATGAATTTATGATCCTCATATTCTTCGGATTGAGAAATGAAAAAGCATCGCATTATTGTGTCGGAAATTGCAACGAAACGATGGAATTGCCGTGTTCCCTGAATTTTGATTGACTTACCAGCTGTTCAAAAGTTAATTTATTTTTCAGACGGTGCTGCGAGTCAATATAAAAATAAAAAAACTTCACAAATATCTACCACCACAAAATTGATTTTGGACTTAATGCAGAATGGAATTTTTTTGCAACATCGCATGGAAAAAACGCATGTGATGGTGTTGGAGGTACAACAAAGCTTGAAGTTGCAAGAGCAAGTCTGCAAAGGACAGAAATAAATCAAATTCTTACTCCTGAAGATATGTTTATTTACTGCAAGCAAAATATAAAAGGAATATCATATGCACGGTTGCCACTCGCCTATTTTTTTTCGTACCAAATTCTCCGTAAAAATGTACCAAAAAGGAATAAAATGTACCATTTTTTTTAATAAACCAGTATTGTAACATCTATAATAATTCGTGGCGTCCGTGGAGTAGTTGGTTAAAGTGTGTGGCCTCTATGTCAACGAACCTGGAGACCCGGGTTCGAAACCCAGCAGCGACAGAAAATTATTTGAATTAAAATAATATTTCTGTACGACCGCAGACAATGGCAAACCTCAGAGAGTAATCAAAATGCCATATAAGGACTACCTGCTGTATTCAGCTTCACTTTCGCAGTCAGAAGTGGACGCTTCTCTTAAATCTACGCAGTCATTGGCATTAGATTTTGGTTGTTTTATTATAATCTGCTAGCAAAATGTTATTAAATTTGATATGATATTATATATCGAGCGTTTCTATTAGCAGCGTTTTTCCTTCCACCTGCACACACTTGAAGCGTACAATTGAACAATTGTAAATTACAATTTACAATTTATACAAACGTTGGCGGAATAATCCAGGTTTTTCATTTACCTTTTAATTATGATCTTGAACTTTGTCTCTTTCTTTCCCTCAGAATAAAGGTAGAACTTTATACCATGCAAGTTTCCGCTGAACATAACTTTGAACACTGAACATTACGCCAACAGTGCTACCAAATTTCGATTTTTGTGAAATTTCTAAACTTTTACAGAATGTACCAAATCAGAAAATAATGTACCGATGTACCAAGTGAAAATAAATGTACCAATTTTGGTACAATTGTACCAAAGTGGCAACCGTGATCATATGTATATGTTAAGGGAGAAGAAATTTAAGCTCGGAAAGATCAGCTACACATCAGTTTCGAAAGCTGCCAACGAATCAGGGAGCACGGCAATTCCATCGTTTCGTTCCAATTTCCGACACAATAACACTGTGGAACAAATTGAGGTTAGCAAAAGTTAGGTCGATTCTGAGAGTGAGGGGTCAAAATAGAGGCTAAATTAGAAGACCTGTATCGCGGCGTTTGTTTATGTTAGTTCGAATATTTTTTTAATCGACCTTCGAACTTTGCAGTCAAATGCCTATTTTCAGCATTTATACATGTGGCATATGGTTTTTTGGCTATAACTCGTCGACTAATTGATATTTTTTCAATCTGTAAAAGCCAAATTATTGCTAGAGACCTGTGCAACAATTAAAATTTTTTAAAAAATTTATTTAGAAAATTTTTGTGGTGCTTATGAAGCAGAATGTGGCGTCCGTGGCGTAGTTGGTTAAAGTGCGTGGCCACTATGTCAACGAACCTGGAAGACCGGGTTCGAACCCCAGCAGCGACAGAAAATTATTTGAATTCAAATAATTTTTTTGTACGGCCGCCACCTCTCTGCAGACAATGGGGCCTGCACACAGGGGCGCACCCAGAAAAAAATTTTGGGGGGTGTTTTATATTTTAATTTATAGACTTATTCAAATTTCATATATAATATTTACAGTACAAAGTCAATTATTCTTTTATTTTGTGCCATTGAATTTAATATGCCCTCAATAATAAAATTGAAATTAATTAAGGCATTGAAATTCATGAAATTTTAAGAGATTCTACCAATTTCATATTACTTTCTATGTGGGGTTAGCGTAATTTTCATACGAGATCGCTAATTTGCATTATGATCTTTATATTTTAAATACAAGCTTATAGTATATCGAAATTCATAACGATGGCCCCAAAATCTCTGCTGTGATTGTCATTATATGCAGACATATAGACGGAAATAAACCGATATGATTGCACAGAGCCAAAAACCACCACATATAATCAATAAGACCACCAAATTGAGATATTTTATTAGGTTTTCTTATTAATATTACCAAATAATAAGAATTTTCCATAGAGAAATCTTTTCAATTCCATAGAGAAAATCTTATTAAAAATTAACAACTACTATCAAACATTTTTTAATAAGATTTCTTATTAAATGAATGAAATAATGTGGAAATCTTATTAACACTTAACTTTAATAAGAAAATCTCTTTTTTCACTCTCCAAAGTTTAAAAAGAGAAGAGTTTAAGAGTTAAAACTAATAGGAAAATCTTATTGATCTGCTTTTATAAAATTTTTTTATTAGACACCCTTTTAAGAAGATATTAATGGTGAAAACGCTACTTATTTTTGCTTTCTTTGCTTTAGCTTTCAGTCGTAGTTGTGAAGTGAATTCGAAAAGTTATCCGTCGATTTAAATAAAGTAAAATAAGTAAAATGTTTTAATGGAGAATGATATTTGTGTTCCAGAACTTGTTTTCGACGAGGCTAAAATTCTCGAAACTCAAGCCATATTTCAGTCGTGGGCTTGAGTGACTCAATTTTGACTTTATTAAAAATGTACGGTAAGGTTCTTGACAAAAGTTGGATATTGAGGATGCCGCCGCATTTCTTTGAAGGCCTCGACAGCGCCGGGTATTTTGGATACAAAGTCAAAGTTAATTTAATTTTAACATGTGTATTTAATATTCATAAATAACAACTTTATTTAATAATGCATAAATTTCAATAAAATCTTAACAATGTGTAGGTTTGTATGTAATATTATAGGAAGTTAAAGATATATTTCTAGGTTAAAGATTAGCAAGATTCCGTATTGATTAAAAAGATTTCTTTAATAAAATTTTAAAAGAAATCTTATTAAATCAATAGAATTTCCTGCTTAACTTTCATGAATAAATCTTATTAAATCTATAAGATTTCTTCCTAAAAATCAAAAAGGTAACTTTTAAAATCAATAAGTAAATCACATATTTTTGATAAGATTTCCTTATGATTTTAAATGTTTTCTTATAAAAAAATAATAGGATTCTTCTTAAAATTATGTGGATTGCCCAATAAAAAATTCTCAAAGTTTTAATAAGATTTTCTCAATGGTTTTAATAACACATTCTTCTTGAATGAAAACGATAGAGAAATTTTATTTATTTTTTTTTTCTATTTTATTAGGTTGTTTTGGCTCTGTGTGGCTACATTTAAATAAAAAAGAACATTGCTTTGGCAGTCCGTGGATATGTTTGATTTAGACTGATTAAGAGAAGTTTTTTTGTTTTTTTTTTACTAAATAACGATTACTAATTAAACTGCATCTTAATTGTTCGTTGAGATTCTTAAGTTTTGTAGAAAACAAAAATTCAAATTTCGGGTAGCTCGAAATACTCGAAAATACTCGGGTAGCATGGGTGCTCGAAAAGCTTGAAAATCTAGTTCTAGTTTTAACTTCATATCACATTGATAGCGGAACTCGACTTTACAGAGAACAACAGCGTAGTAGAGTATGTATGCTTATTAGAGCCCTGCATGAATATATTCGTTAAACGAATATACACTGCTTAACTGTTGTACACTGAAAAAAATGTTTTAAAATTGACGACAGCTGTTATTAATTTGATGAATTTTATGTTTAAAAACAAGCTTGCAAATTTCGTCAAAGTAAGACCAAACTTTTAAAAAACATGAGAAAAGGCAAATTATGAACACATTGTGTTTCATTTTAAGTTAGTGTTTTTTTTTTTTGAGTGTAGGAGTACACTGCAAGCGAATAAATGTAAACAACAGATCATGTAGTAAAGAGAAAATCAGCGCATGAGAATAACTGCTAATTCGTTCTCTGTTCTCTCACAACACACTTCTTACGCTGATCTGAATTTGTGAGTTGTGTTGTTTTTGTTTCTTAATCGAATACTTGATAAAGTATGCTAATATTCAGCAATGTACTATGGTGCACTGATTAACTGCTAGCGAAATGTGTTTAATTTGAGTTGGTGATTGATGAGTTGATTGAAAAGCAAAATTATTGCGATTTTAAATTAAATTTAAATATTTTTAAATCAAATTGGATATTGATGAAATAAGAAACATAAAAAATAGCACAATCATTTTTTGCTTTACCTTTTAATGAAATGTAAATTTAATTTTATTTTTAATAAATAGTTATTAAATTTTAATTTTAAGTTTTAGGTAATCTTTTCCTCTTAGGTAATTCTTTTCCTAATTAAAAATGCACAATTGTCTACATTATTTAAAACATTGCCAAAACATACATGTATTTAATGATATTTCAGGCAAAAAATCATACTCTGGCAGGCCTGTTTTGCGTATACAGAGCATAATTTCATAAAAACAATAAATAACACCATGAAAGTAGCTTTAAACATTCCAACTTAAACAAATAATGCTTTATAATTTGTAATTGTTTTAATTTATACATTTAATTTTATTTTTATTCGTTCATTTGGGGGGGGGGGGGGTTTAACCCCCAAAACCCCTATCTGTGTTCGCCCCTGCCTGCACACTATATACTTGTATATCTGTGCTATGTTTGGTATTGGTTTGGTGTTTGAGAGTTGCAGCTCTTTTCCACGTAGGATCTTGGGTTGGACAGTGGCACCAAGCCGAATGACAACAATTATAAATGCGGTTATATATGGCCAAAGAATAAACAATATATAGAATGCGCATCTTGGCACAAAACGCAAACATTTTTCTCTCTTACTCATTGGTGCGGGCGCACAGTGCGCTTTTTCAAGTTTAGGATGACAATAGCAATTATCTCAAAAACTATAAAATCTAGAGTCATGAAATTTTGTACCAATACTTTTTATACCAAATAAAGTAATTTGACCAAAAATTATAATTATATGTCAACTGCCACGCCCTCTTCCCATACTAGGCCTGTTGATATGGGAAGTATGCATGTATAACGGAGATAAAAAGACATCTCCGGTACAAACATATATTATACTCTTGATCAACTTCACCTCCTGTGTCGATTTAGTCGTGTCCGTCTGTCCGTACGATCGTCCATCTGTCCATCTGTGCTAAAACTACGATTACGGACAAACAGAGAAATCAAAGCGAATGAAACTAAGTGTGTGTATTACTATTATTAATACGCTGTTTAGTATTGAAAATAAGCATGATCGGTCAATGACCACGCCTACCTCCCATATAAAATACATGTATATAATGGTTTAAAACGGCATAACTTCCGATTCGTACAGCGCATTTTATTGATATTTGGTAGGTAGCTTCATATCAGCATTACAATTACATCAATGATAATTACATTATGTCACTACCAAAACTGGGCGTGATCAGCTCACTTTTACATAAACCTCCCAAAATGATTCTGTATCTTTAAAATAAAATAGATTAAAAAAATTTAATTTTGCAAATAAAACAATATACAATATATGGTAAGAAATGATCCTCCACTGGACCGAAGTTAAAATACCCCCAGGGCCGAACCAAAGTATATTCAAAGTCTTAAGCAGCCAATAAAATGTTTATTTGTAAAAACATTTCCGTCATAGTTTTAAAGGAAAATATTCCCTCTTGTTTTTTGACTAAGTCACTTTATATGGTAAGTAGGCGTGGTTTCATGTGCATATTAAACATTAAAGATTTTTTGCAAATTTTTTAGTCCATATATTAATTTTTGTGGAATTTAAAGAGATTTTACATTCTTGATTAAGTTATTTTATATGGGAGGTAGGCGTGATTTTTATCCGATTTAGTTGAATTTCATCTTTAGAGTGTATATTAAATATCAAAACTCATATGCAAAATTTTAAGTTCTTATATTAATTTTTGTGGAATTCGAAGAGATTTTACCGTTTTGATAAAGTCACTTTGTATGGGAGGTAATCGTGGTTTTCATCTGATTTGGATCATTTTTTAACTTGATTTTTATTTTTTATATATAAGCTTTAATATCGAACTTCGTGATGATAGCTTGAAAATAACGGCTATTGTCTTGAAAACAAGTGCGTTTTAGGGCAAAATTTAATTTTTAAGACTTTTTTCAAATGAAGTGGTTTTTCTTAGTGGCAGCTAGAAGCAGCAGGTTCTTACAGAAACAGAAGGAAGAAGTACTATATTTTATGATAGTTATAGCCTTTGACTTTAATTATGCTATATTTGCTAGATATTTTCTACCAAATTTTACTTAAATTTTCATTTCTTGAAAAATTTGCAGTAATGTTTCTACGATTTTTCTATTTTTATTTATTAATATTTTTTATTGTATTTTATAATATGTAAATTAAATGCCGGTTAAGACATAAAAAAAGTCAAGAAACAAAATCTTGAAATACACTTTGTGCTCGAAGTTATTATTGTTTAAAAATGACTCTTTTGTTGGGTTTTATTGAGCTTATTTTTGTTAAAAATGTTTCAACTTTGACGAATTTTATAAAAAAAGACAATACAATACATCAAGTTTCCAATGACACAATTATAATATATGTTTTATAATCTGACGAATGAAATTATCTGAAACTAACATTGGAGACCCGACCCACCCATGCCAGTGGCACACTCCCTGGAACCCCCCTGTGGGGTTCCCCATACAAACATTTCAAAAAATCACCAGTTTTGGCCTTTACATGAAAAAATCAGCGAAATGGCTATGTTTTTTCTTTATTTTTATTTATTTATTTATTATAATCAGGTATGGGCGGAGAGCGCTCTGGGAGCGCTGAGAATAAGAATTGAGAGCAAAGGCTTATGTAGCAACGCAAAACGCAACAACAAATCAAAGACAAAAGACAAATACAGAAACAACACAGAAGCTTTAAATGTAGTGGTGCCCATACCCGATTATAATATTTATTATTTATTTATAATAATATCTGTTTTTTCTCTTTTGAAATTTATTTAGTCAGAACATATGTAAATAAAAAAATTAATTTAAGTTAGTGTGGTGTACACTCATTGTACAATCATTTTACTTTTCCACAAAAACATCACACAATACTTTTGTAAGAAAAATAACCGAAAATATGTATGACCAAGAAAAGAAATTCTTCCAATATTGTTTTTCATGTCAATGACACACATGAACATTATGACACACACGTATGGTAAAGAAATGCTAACATTTCATACGTATACCCAAATACCTACAGCGAAGTGAAACATGAGTATTTCACTTGCTGCACATGCAGTTCATTGCTCAGGTGCTTGACCGTACTTATTGGTGACAATGGCAAATCAAATTTCTTTTATTTCTTTCTATTTTTGATATGTCAAATATCATAAATGGGGAAATGCAATTTGTTTAAAATTGATGACTAAATGCATTTGTAACATGAACAAAAGGTTGAACACCATGTTACATTGGGCATTTTGGATATACGAATGAAATGCAAGATGTGTCAGATAATTTGTAAATTAGTATATAAGTTGGAAAATTTGAAATAAAAAGTCAGTCTCAGTTTGATACTAGAACTTTCCTGTCTTGTCATTTTACTGAACTCAAAAAGGGCATTAATTGCTCGTCTGCCGAGTTTTAAAGCCTCGCTCTACAAACCAAGGCTTTCTATTGCATTAGTCGCGGTATAATACTAATGCAATAGTAATAGAATTTAAAACACCTATGAAAATATATTATATGGCGATCCTGCCCCATAACTTAACTGAAATCTTCCTGTTTTTAAAGAAAAATAAAATTTTTATTTTTAACAAACCTTTTTAATGGACAAGGAATTCCACAAGATTTTTAACAGCTTGGTAGACAAGATAGCAGAAGAGGAATATAACCCCGCTGAAGGTATAGAAATTCAAGCACCACCGTACGTTCCTACACCAAACCATTGCGTACCCAAGCCGATAACAATAGAGCAATACTTGGAGAGGAATAAAAGAAAACTACAACGTCCTGTGGAACCAAAACCGGCAATCATCAAGAAGAAATCAAAAGGCGGAAAAAAGAAACGCCTGAACAGAGAAAAGGCCGAATTAAGACGACTAATAGGACTCAGCAGCGGACCGCAAAAGAAGCTATTTTTCGAAAAACTAAAAGAATTAGAAAAACCTACACAAAAATAATATTATAATGGGATGGTGGAGCAAAGTCAGCAACGCAATTCTGATAGCGATTGCAGGATACGAAGTGGGCGCCAACACCAATAAACCAAAAGAAATTAGAGGAGAATATTGGACTACACTAATAATAATCATCTTCCTACTAATCCTAATTATAGGTATTAAAAAATTAAACGCATATTACAAAAATTATGTCAATAAAAAAGTGAATAACACTATTGCTTGAATAATGAAAAAAAAAATCAATATGAATTGTAAATGGACCAACTAATAGATAGTTTAGCCAAAATTATAACGAATCTTAGAAAATCGGGTAGTAAAGGATACACTAGCAGAACACTAATTTTAAAATTAGAAGAAGTAGAACTCATCAACAAACAATTCATAGAATTTAGCATAACCAGGGAAATAAAAGAAGGACATACAAAAACATTTTATAAGTATTTTGAAAAAGCGAAAACACTATTACAGCAAAAACTAGACACATTAGAAACGATCCCAACTCACAGCATGTCAGAGACGGAAAATTCTAACGCAAACCCAACTCCCCAAGTTTCAAGATCAACTCCTAATTCTGTCACAATGGCATCATTTAACTTAGAGCTATCGTTAAAAAGTATACCAGAATTTTCTGGAAATTTCAAAGATCTCACTTCATTTTTAAAGATAGTCGAAATAGTATATAACTCATTAACATCTGATGCAAAAACTCAGCTAATAGATTTTGTTGTTCACGTAAAATTATCACCAAGTGTAAGAACAGCAATAAGTGCTAGTGAAACAAATGATTTCAACGCTCTTAAAAATTCCCTACAGTCAAGATACAAGCCCACAAAAACAATAGCTCAAGTACAGCTAACATTGAGCAAATTCATACAAAAGAATATGAAGGTACAAACGTACAATGAAAAACTCTTAGAATTAATCGCGGAACTAAATGAGTTGCAAATAAATGAAATTCCTCAATGCAACGCGATACAGAAAAACACCATAATTTCGCTCAATAACACCTATGCATTAAACATATTCAAAAATGGTCTTAATGCAGACATTAAACCCACAATATTTGCGTCTAAGCCTAAAGATTTGAATGAAGCCGTACAACTTGCAATAGAACTAGAAAAAGACTTTGTTAGTAATGAAAATCAAGTATTATATTTTCGTAATGGAAACAATTCAAATAAGCGGAATAATAATAACAATAATAAAAACAATAACTATAGAAATAATAATTATAACAGAAACAGCATTTCGAATCGCAATAATAGAAATTCGAATTATAACAATAACAATAACAGAAATAATCATAGAAATAATAATAATAGAAATAATAATAACTGGAATGATAATTACCAGAATAATAACCGTTACAACAATGGACAAAACAACAATAATAATGGTAGACGAAACCGAAATAATAATGGTAATAACAACAATAATAATTATAATAGAAATAGCGTACATATAGTTCAGGAAAACTCCGAAGGCCCGGAGATGAAAAATCAAATTTAAAACTTTCATCCTCCGGAGCAGAATTGAGTAAAATTTTTTCTATTTCTAAAAACACTACTAATTATATACAATTAGACATAGGCACAAAAACTAGCTTAACATTTTTAATAGATACAGGGGCTGATATTTCATTATGTAAATTAGGTGAATTAAATGAAGACCTTTTTATTGAAAAAGAACAATCGTGTTCATTTTCTGGTATAACAAATGAAAGTGTAAAATCTATTGGAATCGCAGAATTAAATTTTAATTTATATGAATTCGAATCAAAACACAATTTTCACATAGTCAATGATAATTTTCCAATACCAACGGACGGAATCTTAGGGAGAGATTTTTTCACAAGATTTTTATGCAAAATTGATTACGAAACATTCACGATCTCATTAACTTTACAAGAAACAGAGATTACAATTCCCATGAAATCTAAAATACATAGAGACTACTACATTAAAATAGAAAAACGATCCGAGCTAATATATCCGATACAATTAAATATAACAGAAGATAGCATTATTCTAAGTAAAGAATTGGAGCCAGGAATTTTTGTAGGAAATACAATAGTTCCAGGAAAAGGCATTAGTCATGTTAAATTTCTAAACACAACAGATAAAGATGTAATATTAAAAAATATTAATTTTGAAATAGAACCATTAAGGAACTACGTTTTTCTCACTAAATCGGAAAATCACAATAAACAAAACAATAAAGACCGATTTAGCAAACTATTACAATTGTTCAAAATTGACAATAATGACACTAGAGCAACAGATGAGTTGATAAAAATTTTTAAAGACTATCAAGACATATTTCACCTAGAAGACGAAGTTTTAACAGCAAACAACTTTTATACACAACATCTTAATTTAACCGATAAAACACCAGTTTACATTAAAAACTATAGACTTCCTCAAACTCAAATAGAGGAAATCAATCAACAAGTTCAAAAACTACTTGATGACGATATAATTGAACATTCAACCAGTCCATACAACTCACCATTACTTGTTGTACCTAAGAAAAACGATGGAGACAAAGATAAATGGCGACTTGTAGTAGATTTTAGACAATTAAATAAGAAAATAGTCAATGACAAATTTCCTCTAACGAGAATTGAAGATGTATTAGATAAATTAGGAAGAGCAAAATATTTTTCAACTCTAGACATGACAAGCTCATTTCATCAAATTAACTTAGATAAAGAATCAAGAAAACCAACAGCATTTTCTACATCTAACGGTCACTATCAGTTTAAACGACTACCTTTTGGTCTAAAAATTTCATCAAATAGTTTCCAACGTATGCTAACAATAGCACTTTCAGATCTCGATAGTAAAGCATTTTTATATGTAGATGACATCATAATTTTTGGATGTAGTTTGAAACATCACAATGACAATCTGAGACAAGTCTTTGAACGTTTATCAAAATTCAATTTAAAATTAAACGCAAAAAAATGTGTATTTCTAAAGTCAGAAGTTGTTTATTTAGGTCATCTAATAACAAAAGAGGGTATTAAAACGGACCCAGCAAAACACAAAGCAATTCAAAATTATCCGATACCTAAAGATTCGGACGAAGTAAAACGATTTGTAGCTTTCTGTAATTACTATAGACGTTTCATAAAAGATTTCGCTAAAATTACAAAATGTCTTAATGATCAAACAAAAAAAGGGAAAATATTTGAATGGACAGACGAATGTCAGCAAACTTTTGACATATTAAGACAAAAATTAATTAGTTCTCCAATATTGCAATATCCAGATTTTCAAAAACCATTCATTTTAACGACAGATGCTTCAAATTATGCTTTAGGTGCAATCTTATCACAGGGGGAAATGGGAACAGATTTGCCAATAACCTATGCAAGCAGAACTTTGAATAAACACGAAATTAATAAACCCGTAATAGAAAAAGAATTACTTGCTATACATTGGGGCATTGAATTCTTTAGACCATATTTATATGGTAGAAGATTTATAGTAGTAACTGACCACAGACCTCTCGTTTCACTCTTCACACATAAAAACCCCTCTTCCAAACTAACTAGAGTACGGATTGATTTATCAGACTACGACTTTGAAATTGTATATAAAAAAGGAAAAATTAATACAAATGCTGATGCATTGTCTAGAATTAAGATAGATTCCGATATGCTGAAAAACATGATTCCAATAGAAGACTATTATACCAAACCAACAAAAATCTTAGCAATTACACGTGGAATGAATGCAAAGGGTAAAACAACTGAAAACAACTCAGATAAGAAAGACATATCTCAAAACGAAAAATATACGAATATATGGGAATGTACTTCATTACAAGATATTAAAAATGTGCACAAATTGAAATTTATAATTAATACCAGTATAAATAAAAAAAGCAATGGTACCATTGAATGTATAAATAATAGCTATCATATGAATATTAGTGATGATCTTGCAAAATACGTTTTGTTTCTAGAGAAGCTGATAATCTATATGCATAAGCAGAATATTAAAGATCTCGCATTAGCTAGCGACGATGAAATTTTCAAACTGATATCAATAGAATATATGAAAAGAATTTATGATGAGGTATACCAAAGATTGATAAAATCTAAAAAATATAAGAACCTTAACTTGAATATCATCTTGTATAAACCTTTGCAGTACATTAAAAGTAAGAAATTACAAAATAAATTGATCGAAGAATTCCATAGCTCACCATTGTCAGGACACTTAGGCATTCGAAAAACTGTACTAAGACTCAAACAAAGATATGTTTGGAAAAATATGAGAAAAATGGTTAGAGATTACGTTGTGAATTGCGATAAATGCTTAAGAAATAAGCAAACGAAACATATTAAGGAAGAAATGAATATCACTGAAACCCCAAGTACTAGTTTTGAAATAATAGAAATAGATACAGTAGGACCATTAAGAATTTCAAACAATTATAGGTATATATTAACAATGCAGTGCGAACTAACAAAATATGTTGTAGCATACCCTATAGAAACAAAGGAAGCAAAGAATATAGCTAAAACTCTAGTAGAACAGTTTATTTTGAAATATGGTTGTTTTAAAGTATTAAAATCAGATAGAGGCACTGAATTCAAAAACGATTTAATGAATGAAGTATGCAAATTATTAAATATAGATCAAAAATTCTCAGCACCATATCACCATCAATCTATAGGAACGCTAGAAAGAAATCACAGGGTACTAAATGAATACATGTTAAATTTTGCAGAAGATTTAGAATGGGACAAGTGGATACCTTATTATACATTTGCGTATAATACCACACCTCATGTTAACAACAATTATTCTCCATACCAGTTGATTTTTGGCAAATTACCAACTCTGCCATCGGACGCACTTTGCACTAATACTAAAGTTTATAATTTAGAAAATTATGCTAACGAACTTAGGACTAGGATTAAGAGAGCATTAGATAACGCTAAAAATTTAATAAATATAGCAAAAGAAAAATCGAAATTAGAATATGATAAAAATATTATAAAAAGTTCTTTTGATATAGGAGACTTAGTACTAGTAAAACTAGAAAGTAGAAAGAAAAATCAGAGTCCCTACATTGGTCCATATAGAATACTGGAAAGACAAAATTGTAATTCAATATTAGAAATAAATAATAAAGAAAGAGTATTCCATAATAACTCATTAAAATTGTATAAAAAAAAAAAAATTGTAAAATAAAATAGATATATATATTCTTAATATAAATAAAATAAGAACGTATCAGACACATTCTCATTTACAATACATATTATATGCATTAACTATATACATAAAAAAAAAAAAAAAAAAAAAAAAAAAAAAAAAATTCAATACTCTTAATTTGTATTCAGATTTAAATTTATTCAAAATCTCATAAATTTTATCTTAAGGGTAAGGGTGTGGTGTACACTCATTGTACAATCATTTTACTTTTCCACAAAAACATCACACAATACTTTTGTAAGAAAAATAACCGAAAATATGTATGACCAAGAAAAGAAATTCTTCCAATATTGTTTTTCATGTCAATGACACACATGAACATTATGACACACACGTATGGTAAAGAAATGCTAACATTTCATACGTATACCCAAATACCTACAGCGAAGTGAAACATGAGTATTTCACTTGCTGCACATGCAGTTCATTGCTCAGGTGCTTGACCGTACTTATTGGTGACAATGGCAAATCAAATTTCTTTTATTTCTTTCTATTTTTGATATGTCAAATATCATAAATGGGGAAATGCAATTTGTTTAAAATTGATGACTAAATGCATTTGTAACATGAACAAAAGGTTGAACACCATGTTACATTGGGCATTTTGGATATACGAATGAAATGCAAGATGTGTCAGATAATTTGTAAATTAGTATATAAGTTGGAAAATTTGAAATAAAAAATCAGTCTCAGTTTGATACTAGAACTTTCCTGTCTTGTCATTTTACTGAACTCAAAAAGGGCATTAATTGCTCGTCTGCCGAGTTTTAAAGCCTCGCTCTACAAACCAAGGCTTTCTATTGCATTAGTCGCGGTATAATACTAATGCAATAGTAATAGAATTTAAAACACCTATGAAAATATATTATATTATACATAGAAAAGAAACTAAAAAAATTATTGTTTGAAGTCTTTTTTACTTTCAAGTCTGGGCAATTTCGCTCTCTAATGTCGTCGCCATAACAGCCTCTACATTTTCCGGTATAACCCGTTTGGAAACGCTAGCTAGCTATTGAACATGTCGTTCCGTTCATTGTATGTGTGATGGAATTTTTGGATCATTAAACGGTGAATCATCTTGATTTAAATATTCTTTCAATGTATCGTACGGAATGCTTCGCGTGTGGTGGTTCAAATACGTTATTTATGTCATTCATATTGATCATTTCCGTGTAATTTGTGCAATTAAACTTTATATCTGGTTTTTTATAAGCTCTAAGTTGCGTTGGGTCGTCAACATCTGTTCGATAGCGTAGAATTATGTTGATAGCACAGTCGCGCTTTTCTTTGCTATCATCAAACAACATTGATAACAAGATATTTTCCGAATGCGCATAATATGAATTATCTGTAATTACTTGATTGACAATTTTGCGTAAACGAGGTTCTAGAAATCGTGACCAACTAATGAAGTTGAAAAATAATGCACTGCCGTACACGACAGAGCTGTAATACTTGATATTGAAGTTCATTGGCACATAACATTTAATTATAAGTTAAACCAGAATTCTTAAATTTGCATCTGGATTTTCCGTTGTCACATATAATCGTAATAATCTAGCGGCCTTGGTGAGCCACCGAGAATGTACAATTTTCCCTGGTTTGATGTTAGCCAGATCCACCGAAACGACGCCGCTAGAAATTGCATGGGCCATGTCGTATAAGTACTTCGAATCGGTGGAAAATTCAATTTTTTTCTGGAGCGGGGGCATATTTTGCAACTCAATTTTCTGGAAGCCGTCCACCACCTGAAAATATATAATAATAAAATAATTAAAAATGGTTGACAATTATAATAAATGAGTGATAGCAATAACTTACCGGAAGAGTTTCACAAGTTTCGATTTGACGGCTCAGTTTTCCGGTTGCCGATCTTGGTCCAGTGCTGGTTGATTTATCCAAAGCTTCAAACAAATGCCGAAACGGAAGTTCGTTGAAGTGTAGAAGGCAAACGAACCAATGCAATGGTCTTTTTAACAGCAATTCGAATCGTCGTATAATTCCACCGTGTGGGCCAGTGTTTGTTGGCTCACCGTCAGTGCATATTCCAATTAATGCATCCAGTGATATATTCTTATCGTTGAAAAAATAATTTAATTTGGTTGTATTGTATTCAGCGGTTTCATGTTCCAGTCTTACGTAACCAATCAATTCAGAATTGGGTTCTCTCAAAATAACAAGATGAGGTTCTTTTACCATCCTAGTATGATACTTCTCATCAACTTTAGCTGTCGTTAAAGTATCATCTTTTCTGCCATCGAATGAAAACGCTAACAAATTGGTATGATCTAACCGTTTGCGAACCACTTCTTGTCTGCATTTCTCTTTTTCTCTGCGAACTTTCGATTTATCCATGATGAGAGATTTGCCATGCTTATCTTTCATTTTAAAATCTTGGAAAAGAGCGGTTCCCAATGCCGATGCTACTATATCAGGCACACCAAATCTGTCACATACCAAGGCAAAGTTAAAACAATCGTATCTCTCTGCGTATTGTGAACTTGTGCTTCTATCCATATAGAATTGTGCTTCTTGAACCGGTGGCGGTGCGTATGTTGAATCATCGGGATCTTGGTATGTTGGCATTGATGACATAGACGTTGCTCCTTGCTCTTCAGTTTCCATCACAACTGCATCCATTGTTAGTCTTCTCTGATTATGTTGATCGTGCATGAACTCTTTGAGGCGTTCGCATTTACATGTTCCAATGTAAAAAATTGTTTCCAGAGATTTTACATACTCTGTAAATTGTTGGGTTTTGTTTCTTCTATTGATTTGCTCTTGATACTTGTCAAGCAATTTATTCAATTTATTAAATACACTTTTTTTCAGCATTATTTCCATACCAAGTTTTTCCCAAATTCCATTCAACTTATCTTGTACTTGAATAGTAAATGATTTATAGGAAAACTTTTTTTGTTCTGTTTTAGCACGTTCACTTAAGTAAAAATAATATCTCAAGATATCCAGATGGGTTGGTAAATTAAGATCAGTCAAATCAGTAGACACACCAAAAACAGTAACATCGTGCTTGGGTATATGACTCATTGGGTTTTCGATAGTTGTTGATGTTGTTGTTGCTTCATCTTGCGGTGTAGAGGATGGTGGATTCATTGTAAACTTTTTGATTTGGAATGGTCAACTTCACTTATTATTTTTTTTTTAAATATTTTTTATCTGAAATTAGCACTTCACACTTTGAGTTCTTCACAACGACTTAATGCATTCACAAAAACTGTTGCGTTATATATGGTCTACGAGACGAGGTAATAAGAATGAAATGGTAATTTCAATTCTACCTGCTGTGTCTTGTGGTGGCTTAAAAACGCACACAAGCAATTTTAGGATCTGCAATTGTGTCACAGTGATACCTTCATTTTTTAAAAGGTTTGAATAAATTTCTGAAAAGAAAAAAACTCCAAAAAGAAAAAAACATAGGCTGATTTTTTCATGTAAAGTGCCAAAACTGGCGATTTTTTGAAATGTTTTTATGGGGAACCCCACAGGGGGGTTCCAGGGAGTGTGCCACTGGCATGGGTGGGTCGGGCGGGGGTCGGTCATACATTTGGACTCGATTGGAGCACTCTAAATGGGTCAAAGTGGGATTTTTCAAAATTTGCCCCTACCCAAAAGTTCGACCCAAATTGGGGGACATCAGAATTCGTTTTAGAGGTATGGTTCCTTCGGCAAAGTTTCTTATTTTGATCCCTAGAATACGATTTTCACAGAGCAATGGGCGATTTTTTTGCCTCCCCACAAATCGACCCGGCCTAATGCTTACATCTTTTGATATATTAAAAACTCTTCAAATTAATTTTCTCCATCACCATCTGGAGAATTTTCTTATTCTTATTCTTATTCTTATACATACATACACATAAATGGCCATTTCAGCCCTTGAAAGGACTTTGACCTAGCTTCTTATGATCAATTGTGTTGTGCGTGTTATTAAGTTTGTACACAATTGACCGAGAACCGGACCTACATGCTTAACGCCGACTCCGAACGGCGATGAACGGAATGTTTTTATTCTCAAGAAGCTTTACATGGCATTTTGATTACTCTCTGAGGTTTGCCATTGTCTGCAGAGAGGTGGCGGCCGTACAGAAAAATTATTTTAATTCAAATAATTTTCTGTCGCTGGCTGGGGTTCGAACCTGGGTCTCCAAGGTTCTTTGACATAGCGGCCACGCACTTTAACCAACTACGCCACGGACGCCACGATTCTTATTCTTATTCTTATTCTTATTCTTATTCTTATTCTTATTCTTATTCTTATTCTTATTCTTATTCTTATTCTTATTCTAATTCTTATTCTTATTCTTATTCTTATTCTTATTCTTATTCTTATTCTTATTCTTATTCTTATTCTTATTCTTATTCTTATTCTTATTCTTATTCTTATTCTTATTCTTATTCTTATTCTTATTCTTATTCTTATTCTTATTCTTATTCTTATTCTTATTCTTTTCTTATTCTTATTCTTATTCTTATTCTTATTATTATTAGGTGTGTTTTTTTGGCATCGCTATATACGCTTGTCCAAAAAAACGCTCATCGGCGCTTAATATTTCGCTTAACTTTTTTCTTAAAAACTTGGCAGCATTGCGTGTTACTGTCAAATATTGGGTGATATAATAATGGGTGATCCAAGTAGAGAGACTTTTTTCAATAGTCTAAAGTTTGTGCGGACAA
Organism: Pherbina coryleti; assembly: GCA_943735915.1. NCBI lineage: Eukaryota > Metazoa > Arthropoda > Insecta > Diptera > Sciomyzidae > Pherbina > Pherbina coryleti. The sequence goes on along the minus strand of OX030948.1, from coordinate 103,759,551 downwards.
TCCCGCTTCCATCTGAGACGTAGCCGCGGCCAACATTTGATAAACATTGTCTTGAAAAAATAAATGCCAAAAAATGTTCTTTCAAATGATAATACAAATTCCTCATTAAAATTGAATTTTCCGTGTTTTTTTCTTTAAAAAGGTAGGGAGCTTCGAAACGGATCACCCTTTATTTTATTTTTTTTTTTGTTTAAAAAAATAAATGCACAAATTTCTACTGTTTAATACTTTTCGATAACAAACGTATTTACTTTCTATGTAATCTCGGGAACAGCATTAAAAAGGTCAGCAACCAGACCAATTTCAGCTTAGACTTGACTTGAAATCACCAGTGGGCGCCTGTGCGATGGCACCGCTACCGCCGTCCCCAGAGACAGCTTCAAAATTCGTGCCACGTACGGTGATAACCTTCACTGCATCCTTGGACTTGAGCGTCAGTATCGCATTTCCAGCGTAGATGGTGCGCACAAACGTATCCTCCGACTTGACATCGATAATCTCTGAAATAGGCGAAACATCGAGTTAGGCGGCCACACGTGGCAGCACATTCTTGCCAAGTGCCGTCGCACCTACTAAGATGTGCGTGAATTTGTATTGATTTTGGGCAGCCAGCACCAAAGGTGTTAGCGACTCGGAGGTGAAACCTTTGAAGGCATCATTCTCAGCCACGAGAACTTTTGCAACACTAGACACCTTAGAAACAGCTTCGGAAACGTGTCCGCATTTGGTGCCTGCTACCAGCAGTTACGTCGCCTCCGATTTTCTTTGCTGCCGAGATTGTATTCAGCGTTACAGGATTCAAAACCTCATTGTTGTGTTCAGCCACGACGAGGGTGCTTTTGCAACGATGCAAAACGCTGCTGCGCAAAAGGTTTCGGGTGCTGGCGCTGAACATATTTTTGATGCTTAATTTTTTGATGCTTTATTTGTTTTTTTGATATAGCCTTTTTTTCTATCACCGGTATGACGTAAACATGGTTGTTTTCCAAAAAGTGCTGCCAATAAATTATGTAAAATACCACTTTCTTGATCTGGCAATAGTGTTTCTATCGGCGACTATGAGCTAAGCGGCTATAATTATCCTGTCTTAGCTAAGCAATTTTTTGTATGAAAAATGTTGTTAAGCGTATATAGCGATGCCAAAAAAACGCACCTATTATTATTCTTATTTTATTTATTTTATTTATTTGTTTGCTAAGCCTTTTAGGCTTTATAGCATTTTAAAATTACAATTCATAATCCAATTATACTAATACTAATAAAACTAATAATAATACTAATATATAGAGTTCAAGTTCGATTTAAATGAAGATACAAAACCAAAGTAAAATAAGTTCAGTTGTAATGTAATGTAAATTAAAACATGAACGTTTCAAAATGTACAGACTTATAGATAATATGAGTAAAGGTATTATAAAGCAAAAAATAAATTAATAATAAATCTTCCAGAGGGTCCAAGGCGAGAATAAAAATATGTATAAAATAAATATATCGTTCTGTTCTTGAAGCCAATGAAGTCTTGGCTTAGCAAGTTGGTAATCCGACGAATTGAGTCGTATTTACCACACCAATTTCCTTGTAGGAAAAGAAAGTGGTTGTGAACGCAGGCACTAAGACAAACTGGGTCTCATTGGCCACTCATATTAATATACATATAACACCTCTATAAATGATCAACAAAGTACCAGAGTGTGAGATCTAGAAAAGTGGTAGGTATCAATGCAAACAAGGCCCGGTACGCCATACTGATAGTATATATACAATATTATTCATTCTGTGATTCTAAAGCCTATGAAGTCTTGATTCATCTTTTATTTATTACACCGAGTTCCTAGTAAGCTAAGACAAAGGTAACGAACGCAGGCACATAGACAAACTTGGTCTAATAAGCCACTTATATTAATATATATACTATGCAGATCGTTCTCTCATTCTATATAGGAATAAGTCTGGCAAGTTCAGGTCCATTCAGATGTAAATGTGTTGACTGATTACCATCCAACAGTAAAAATGCCTTATCCTTGGAAGAGTATGTTGAGGATCAGTGGCGGTGCATCCAACAGTAAAAATACCGTATCCTTGGAAGAGTATGCTAAGAATCAGTGGCGGTGCTTATTTTAAGTTTAATTGAGTATAGGGTTTCATTAAAAGATATAACATCTGAAACGGAATTGAAGTCTCCGCAAGCGCTTCTTAGTGGTTCATTTAGCAAGTAATTAGTTCTACAAAAGTTCATAAAAAGTAGCTCAAAAGATCTTCTTGGTCGAAGAGGAAGATTAAAGTAAATTTTACTCAGTAAGTATGGACTGTCAACAAATCCATGTATAAGTTGATAAATCCAGCAAACATTAAGCATGTTTCTACGATTTCTTAGAGAAGGTAGGTTAACAAGCTTTAATCGATATTCATAGGGTGTTAAGTGAATGTTAGTATGACAATATATATTGCGTAAACAAAACAAAAGAAATTGTTTCTGAACTGATTCTATATCGTCAACATAACACCCATATCTAGGACACCAGACAATTGACGCATACTAAAGTATGGGCCTTACAAGCGAAGTGAATAATGTTTTAGTAATGAAAGGATTATTAAACTCTTTTGACCATCGTTTAATAAACCCTAAAGTACTGTTTGCTCTGCTTATAGCTTTATTAATATGCATCTGAAAGCGAAGTTTTGGGTCCATAGTTACTCCAAGATCGTCGAAAACTTCTAAGAACTCAAGTGTATGTTAACACACAAGTTGTTTAAAATAGTCCGCTTCACGCGCCAACAGTAAGCCAGACGCAATTTGACTCCTGGCATCCGCTATAAAACGTTCCCATCAAAAACTGCATCGAAAGCAGCAGCACTAACACAGCAAGAACAACTTCGTACAAAAACACACATATACTAATGCAGTCTTGGTTTAGTTTAAGATATTTAATTTCTGTTAAGTTAGTTCTAATAAAGCCACCAAATAAAGTTAACGACATCAGTTTCTCTGATGTCTCATTTTTAAAAACACAATTAAATAAAAAATAATTTAACTGGCGCCCGAGCAGGGACCAGCGTGCGAAAGTAGTAATAACCTGAAAATAAAAAAGTAAGGTTCCGCGAGTGCTGTAGTAATAACCTGAAAAAAAAGTAAGGTTCCGCGAGTGCTGACGGCTGCTTAAGCAACAATAAGTACCTCAACAAGTGACGAGAAAGGCCCTTAGTACGGAAAGGAAAAGGATCACCTGAACCGCCCAACAAAAAGACTTGAAACAAACGCTGGATAATGTTTAAGATTATATTGATGTAAGTTATGTCATAAGTAAGTAAAGTGAATAATTGAAGAATTGAAAAATACTAAAAATAAGACGTAGAAAAATAAATGAAAAGAAATTTAAAATCAAAAAGAATTTAATCAGATGAATAAAATTTATATTGAAAAATTAAAAAAAGGCGAAAAAAGGCTTATAAGAAAATTATTATTAAATAAACGAAGACTATAAAATTTACATGAAAATTTTTAAGAAAATTATTTAGAACAAAAGAAAAAGAAGTTTAATAAAAAAGAAAATTATTATTAAAAATAAATCAAACGGAAAATTTAAAAGAAAAAAAAGAAACTAGAAACGAAAATGTCAACTGAAGATTTAAGTCAGACTTTTGATAGGCTAAATTTGGCATCAGGTTCCACTACAGGACAAAGACCCCTACCCAGTTTTTTGACAAATAATATGAAAACAGAAATTAGTGAATTGGTAGTTAAAACAGTGTCAGATCTACTCAAACCTGCCGAAACCGACAATAGAAATATAGAACAGAATTACGACTTTACAGACGTGACTAGTTTACGTGACGCAGACAAAGTACCGGACATTGTAAAATGTCTAAGAGAATTCTCTGGACACCCAGGTGAATTCAATTCGAAGAGAAAATCGGTCGACAGGATATTAAAAATCTACGACTGCCTAAAAGGCACTACTAGATATTATGCCATTCTTCATGTCATAAGACACAAAATTGTAGGAGAGGCTGATACCGCTCTCGAATCATATAAGACTCCACTTGATTGGGCCCTGATTAAAAAGTGCCTTATGATGCACTACGCGGATAAGCGCGATGTTGGTACTCTTGAGTACCAGATGGCTTCCTTAGCCTAAAGAAATAATACGGTTACCACATTTTATCAGCAAGTGTATCAAATTTTGTCCTTGATACTGGACAAAGTTGCGTGCCTGGACCTAAGCGAAGAAAGTCTCAGAGCAATGACAAACACATTCCGAGATAAAGCTTTGGATACCTTTATTCGAGGCCTTAACGGGGATTTACCCCGATTACTGAGCGTAAAAGAACCCACATCACTGCCACAAGCCCTACATATGTGCCTTAAATTGGACAATATGAACTTTCGATTACAACACGTCCATAATTTCCCAAACTCCAATACCACCAAAACGTGACTTTTTCCCAGAACTAACTAACTTTCAGCGAGACTCTTACCATCGACAGCCGAGGTTAAATCCAGCTCCTTTTACAAGATACCAACAATATAATTCTCCAAGAGAACAGCATAATTTTCCAAGACAACAACAGTTTGGATTTTCAAGACCAACACAACAACCAATCTTCCAAAGACCACAACAGAATTTTCAACAGACTCAATTTTTCCAAAAACATCAATTTGGTCACTGGAATCCACAAGGATTCAATAACAGGCCACATTTTCCACCCAAACCTCCAATACCGATGGAGGTCGATCCATCGATCCAATCTCGACAAATTAACTACCAAAACAGACCGAATTTTCAACAAAATAATTACTCACAGAAACGCCCAGCTGCTCAGCAACCACATAGCCCAAATAAAATACAGAGAAATTTTCACATGAATGTAGACAGCCCTAATGAAGCTGAAATAAATTCACAAGAAGCAAATCCCCACCATAATCGAATTTATTCAGAGCATACAGATAATTACCAACACGATTATGACGGAGACCATACTTTCGAGTCCCAGCCTGAAGAAGTAGATGAAGTTGATAACGTTTATTTTTTAGATTAGAATCCTCTTCACTCCCATATTTCGAATTTTTGGCCAGGAGTGGAGATACTCTCAAATTTTTAATGAATTTCTTGTTGAACAGGTTCTAACAAGAACTATATTCAATCCACCCGAATAAGAAATCCTATCTCAAATAAAAAACCCTTTTTTGTAAATTCAGTTGCTGGAAATATTCCCATAACTCACCATACCTTTGTAAACATTTTTGGAACAAAAACCGAAAAACTAGAATTCTTCATCTTACCTTCACTAAAAACTTTTCACGGTATCATTGGCAACGACACATTAAAACAACTTAGAGCAGTAATACACACAGACAAAAGCTATATGACAATTCTTTCAAATACCAAAATTCCCCTAAAACAACAAGCCACACAGGATGTCAATAGTATTGAGTTGCGCACACCACATTTACTTCCTCAACAAGAAATGAAACTAAATAGTATAATACGAAAATGCCCTCACATATTTTCTGATCCAGATAACAGGTTAACATTCACAACAGTAGTTAAAGGTGAAATTCGGACTACAAACGATACACCTATCTACTCTAAAGCCTATCCGTACCCGATGGCACTTAAACATGAGGTAGAAAAACAAGTTGAAGAACTGCTGGCCGACGGCATAATCAGACCATCAAAATCACCTTATAATTCACCGGTTCACAAACGCTTCTGGCGAAAAAAAATTCCGCATGGTAATTGATTATCGTAAACTTAATTCGGTAACAATCGCAGACAGGTATCCAATACCTGAAATTAACGAAGTTCTATACAACCTTGGTAAAAATTCATACTTCACAATAATTGATCTAAAGAGTGGTTTTCACCAAATAGCGCTCAAGGAATCAGATAAAGAAAAAACAGCTTTTTCCATAAATAATGGAAAGTTTGAATTTAATAGACTCCCCTTCGGATTGAAAAATGCGCCTTCAATATTTCAACGCGCTCTCGATGATGTCTTGCGACAACACATTGTTGTCCGTTGCTACGTCTACATAGATGATATCATCATATTCGGGAAGAGCGAAGAAGAGCATTTTGAAAACCTTCAAACCATATTTAAAACATTAGAAAACGCCAACTTCAAAGTTAAAATCGACAAATGCGATTTTTTAAAAAGGTAAGTTGAATTTTTAGGTTTCATCGTTTCTAAAAACGGACTCAAAACTAACCCAAAAAAGGTTCAAGCAATTCTAAAACTTCCACAACCAAAAACATTGAAAGACCTGAGATCCTTTCTAGGGATGACAGGCTACTACAGAAGATTTATTCAAGGCTATGTCAGTTTAGTTAAACCTTTAACTTCTCTCTTGAGAGGAGAGAATGGACGTTTGTCCAAAAATATATCAAAAACTAAAGCAATAGTTATGAACGATCAAGCGATAGAAGCATGGGAAAAAGCTAAAAGCATTTTAGTCTCGGAAGAGGTTATGCTTTCATATCCCGATTTCCAAAAAACATTTTAACTAACAACAGATGCTTCCAATCAAGCGTTAGGAGCCGTTCTTTCGCAAGATCGCAAGCCAATTACATTTTTATCCAGAAGTTTAAATAAAACTGAAGAATCGTATGCGACCAACGAAAAAGAAATGCTCGCAATAATATGGGCACTGACGTCGCTACGCAGTTTTCTTTATGGTTCAAAGAAGATAACAATTTATACAGATCATCAGCCCCTGACCTATGCACTCAGTAACAAAAATTCAAACTCCAAGATGAAACGCTGGAAAGCGATTCTCGAGGAATACAATTATGAGCTACACTACAAACCTGGTACCTCAAACGTGGTAGCAGATGCCTTGTCAAGAATCCCTACATCTCAAACCCATAAACTTGATACTACTAATTTAAATGCACTCACTTCTAGCCAACATAGTCACGAAAGTTCTGCAGAAAATCTTATTACAAGCGTCGAGATACCAATAAACGTTTATAAAAATCAGCTATTCATTACCTTAGGTGATACAGAGACTTACCGATTCAAAATTGTTTTTCCGGGATATCATCGTCATCTTATTACAAATTCTGATTACAATGAAAGAATTCTTGTAAATATCTTAAGACGATATTTAAACCCATCCGTTATAAATTGTATCAAAACGGAGGAAATTTTTATGGGTATGATACAAAGAATTTATCCCATACACTTTAGTAACTATCGAGTCAGATTCAGTCAAATACTAGTTCAAGATATTAGTGATGAAAACGAGCAAGAAGATATTATACTCCAAACTCATTCTAGAGCCCATAGAAATGCGCTCGAAAATAAAGAGCAAATATTACAAAAATACTATTTTCCAAGTATGATGAACAAAATCAAAAGAATAACTAAGTTATGTTCCATATGTAAACTCAACAAATACGAGAGACACCCAAACGAACCAAAACTGAATGAAACTCCTTTACCGAAATACCCAGGACATACCGTGCATATTGACATTTTTTCCACGGACAAAAAACTAATGTTGACAGCACTTGATAAATTCTCGAAATACGCACAAATTAAACTAATTGAAGGAAAATCCATAGAAGATATTAGAAGACCATTAAGAGAACTTCTCTTTTTTTTCGGAATTCCCAAATCTGTTGTCATCGACAATGAAAAGTCTCTTAATTCCGCTACATTAAGTTTCATGATGAAAGACGAACTAGGCATCGATGTTGATGTCACACCACCTTACAAGAGTGAAGTAAACGGACAAGTAGAGCGTTTCCACTCTACACTAGCAGAAATCATGAGATGCATCAACGCTGAGAATACTCATAGAAACTTTGAGGAATTGTTAGAAAGAACAATTAACGAATACAATCACAGCATTCATTCCGTTATAAAGAAAAAACCCGTTGACATATTTTTTGGTAGAAATGTTGAATTTGGACCACAAGACTATGACAGAACTCGACAAAATAATTACCAAAAACTTTTACAGAAGCAACAAGCAGATCTGAAATATCATAACAAAAAAAGACATGCAATTAAACAATACACACCAGGCGATACAATCTATGTTAGACAAAATAAACGTTTAGGTACAAAACTTTCAAAAAGATACAGAGAAGAGAAAGTCAAGGAAAATAGAAATACGACTAAAGTAACAGAAAGTGGTAAAATTGGTCACAAGAGTCATATACGAAATTGAATTTTTACTTAAAAGTATTCTCTTTTACTTTTTAGAGCGCATCTTTTAATCGCATCATGCGAGATACAAATATTGGACTATACAAATGCACAAATTGTTACCATTGAAACAGGAACAGCCAAATTAGAAATAGGAAACTATACAATTATTCACATTATTAACCTGACACAATATGATAAAATTATAAAAACTTTAGAAGACCAAATTATTGAAAATCTACCAAGACATGATAACGCAAGACTTTTTCTATTACATGAAACAGCTCAAATAAATTCAATACTTAATGGACTAAAAGTAAATCGAAATAAAAGATCATTAAATTTCTTAGGGACTGCCTGGAAATGGCTGGCAGGATCCACGGATCACGAAGACTTTCAAATAATAAGTAATAAAATAAACAATGTTCTCGAAAATAATAATAATCAGTTTATTATAAATAAAAACAGCTTAGAAAAAATTTATGAGATAACTCATGTTACAAATACAATTTTGAAAACTGTTAATTCAAGTAATATTATAAAAAATGAAATAACACAAAATATTGAAAGGAAAATTAAAATTATAAAAGATGATTTAATTAATATAGATTATGCCATTCAATGGGCAAAAGTAGGAGTAATAAACTCATTTATTCTTTCAAGTCTAGAAATGAATATTTCAGAAAAAGTTTTTAAAGAACAAAATATGCCATATGTTAATTTAATAGAAGCTATTGAATTTGGAGAGGTAAGAATAGCCTCAGATTTTTCAACTATTATTTATATAGTAAATTTACCTAAAACAGACAGAGAGAATTGCCAAAAACTTTTAATTAAACCTATCAAACATGAGAATATTACCTTAAAAATTCCTTTTGAAAACATTATAGTCTGTAAGAATTATGTATTACAAATAAGAAAAAAAATGTAAAACCATAATGATATTGCAATTTGTAAAAAAGAAAATTATAATAACATTACGAATAACCGCTGCCTACCACAAATACTAAAAGGTCAACCATCGGTCTTTACAACAATCAACAACCAACACATAGCTTCAGCAGAAGAAGTTCTACCTGGAATTTTACTTCTTAACCAATTTCATGGTGTTATAGAAATAGAAAATAAAGAAATAAATCTACAAGGATCATTCCTAATAAAATACCACAACGCAACAATAAAAATTTCGAACCAAACTTATATTAATGAAGAGATTTCAATAGTCAACTCACAACCGGTAATAGTACAATCTGAAAATGCATCCACCAACTTCGAAGAAATCAATTCACTCGAGATGCTGAAAGAATAGCACACAAAAAACACAGAAAAAATCGATTTGTTACAGACGGAACACAACACCAGATTCTTTACAAATCTAGGAATCTTGACCAGTGCAATAGTCCTACTAATCATAATAATCGCTTGGATTTGCTTCCTAAAAAGAACCACACCGATCAAAATAATTTCCAATATCCAAAATAGTCATCCTGAGGAACAACAAAATACTCCACAAGATAATGACAGCCAAACGATTAATTTGGAAAGTAAGGTGAAAAGGTTAAACCAAATTCCACTCTTTTAGGAAAAAAATCAAACGAGGACGTTTGAATTAAGGAAGGGAGGTGTTAACACACAAGTTGTTTAAAATAGTCCGCTACACGTGCCAACAGTAAGCCAGACGCAATTTGACGCCTGGCATCCGCTATAAAACGTTCCCATCAAAAACTGCATCGAAAGCAGCAGCACTAACACAGCAAGAACAACTTCGTACAAAAACACACATATACTAATGCAGTCTTGGTTTAGTTTAAGATATTTAATTTCTGTTAAGTTAGTTCTAATAAAGCCACCAAATAAAGTTAACGACATCAGAGTTTCTCTGATGTCTCATTTTTAAAAACACAATTAAATAAAAAATAATTTAACTTGTATAGTCATTATTTTGTAATAACTTCGAGAAGGTTGTCTACGAGAAAAAGTCATGTGTTTGCACATTTTCAAGTTAAGCTTCATGCAATTGATTTCACACCAGCCACAAATATGGTCAAGATCAGTTTGTAAGAAATAAAAACTTTTTAACAAAAAAAAAAAACCGACTTCAAAATCACTACAAAGTAAAAAATAATTTTAAATAACTTTTCCCATTAATTTCTTGATCAAATTTTAAAAGTTATTTATATGTATTATAATATTGGAAATCTATTCATTTTCATTTTTTCTATTTTGTTTTATTATCAATATATTAATTGCTTTATGTACATAAAAGCTTTGAAGTCGGCGCTTATCTTACTAAGTCGAAATCTTTTTATTTTAATTTTTTCTAATTTGTTTTATAATCATAAAAATATTACTAACTTTATAAATATAAAAGCTTTTTAGTGATTTTTTTCTTTCAGTTGGCAATTGTTGAGTACGCTGAATGTAGCCAATGTGTTACATGCATTATTTGTGCAGCTGTTGCACACTATGTCATATTCAATATGAGCTTTACAAGCTCACCCAAACCAGTTTAATAAGAATGTTTATGTGTACAAAGCTTTTAAAATTACAAAAGTGTCACCAAGGCAGCATAGCATAAAAAAAAAAAGTTTAAAATAGTGCAAAGATGGTAAATGATCATGATTGTGTGTCAAAAACTAGCGCCGACTCCAAAGCTTTTATGTTCATAAAGCAATTAATATATTGATGATAATAAAACAAAATAGAAAAAATGAAAATGATAAGATTTCCAATATTATAATACATATAAATAACTTTAAAAATTTGATCAAGAAATTAATGGGAAAAGTTATTTAAAATTAATTTTTACTTTGTAGTGATTTTGATGTCGGTTTTTTTTTTGTTAAAAAGTTTTTATTTCTTCCTTTTTAGAGAATATGAAAAATTTTATGTAATAGTATTCTTGAGTAAAATTTCAAAAATGACACTTTGTTCTTAAGAAATTTGTTTGATTAATTCCTGAAAGTTTGTTGGGTATTATCCATGTCTGTCTCTTTACAATTTTTATTATAGTGCCACGCCCTTTCTCTAATCCCGCCCACTTTATTAACCGTACTTTATAATGATTCTACCTAGCCCTGTGCCAAATTTCAGTTCCCAAGTATCAATATTAACCGATATATAATAATTTCTTTAAATTGCCACACCCTATGTACAATCTAGCCCACTTTTGTAATGATTCTACCTACTCACCTACCTGAATACCCAATATTAGTACCCTAGTGTCAATATTAACTGAGATATAGTATTTGAATAATATTGCCACACCCCTTTGTTGAATAACGCCCACTTTTTTACCGTAATTTTAGTAACTGTGCCTACCCATGTACTAAATTTCAGTAGCCTAGTGTGAATATTATTCGACATACAGTGTTTTTCTAATATGACCACACCCCTTTGTCAAATAACGCCCACTTTATTGACTGTAGTTTGTAATAACTATGTCTACCCATGTGCTAAATTTCAGCACTCTAGTGTCAATAATAATAGATATATAGTGTGTTTCTAATATTGCCACACCCCTTTGTCGAATAACGCCCACTTTCTTTACAGTAATTTTAAAAAATTGTGTCAACCCCTGTACTAAATTTCAGTACCGTAGTGTCAATACTATTCAAGATACAGTGTTTTTCTAATATGACCACACCCTTTTGTCAAACACCGCCCACTTTATTGACCGTAATTTGTAATAGTGCTGCCTATTCCAGTATTTTAACTGTAAATTTCAGTACAATATTGTCAATATTAACTTAAATACAGTGTTTTTCTAATATTGACACGCCCTTTTGTCGAATATCGCCCACTTCTTTAAAAAAGGACCTCCGCGTTCATGATATCTATCTGTTGACAAAAATTAAGGAAATCGGGCAAGTGCTTTAGAAGTTATCTATGTACATACATTTAAAAAAAAAAACAAAAAAAAAAAAGCGGACAAACCAACGAACTTGAGAACCTCCTCTTTTTTGAATTTTTATATGACAGGAAAAGTTTAACATCATCAGCGTATAGTAAAATATTACTATGAATTACAGCAGATGGTAAATCATTAATAAAAAGTAGAAACAACAGAGGCCCAAGGTGGCTTCCTTGAAGTACACCGGAAGTAACAGGGAACGCCTCTGACTTAACAAGGTTAAAGATAACACTTCGTGTTCTATTTAATAAATAAGATTCAATCCAAAATACTAATGGTGTTGGAAAACCGAGAAGGGTTAGTTTTAAAATTAAGAGCTTATGATTTACAACATCAAAAGCTTTACTGAAGTCAGTATAGATAACATCTGTTTGTAGACCTTTTCCAAAATTCTCAATTGTCTTTGATGTGAATTCTAGAAGGTTAGTAACAGTAGATTTTCTAGATAAGAATCCATGTTGGAATGGGGACATTAAAGATTTCACGCTATGTGATAATTGTGAGGTTACAATGACCTCAAAAAGTTTAGGTAGGGCGCTAAGCTTTGCAATTCCTCGATAGTTATCTATTAAAGATATATTGCCGGATTTATGCAGCGGAATAATAAAAGATGATTTCCAAGCCAGTGGAAAATAGCAAGATTGCAAAGACGCTGTAAAAAGCAAAGTAATGGGAATTACAAGTTCTTCACTGCAATATTTCAAAACACATGAAGGTATGTTATCAGGACCGCTTTTATAAGATGTTTTGAGGTTTTTTAAGTCGGCTAAAACTCTATCAACATCAATTATTGGGGAGCAAATGTCATCAGGTTGCACATTATAAGGGTAACTAAAATTACCGTAAGAAGCAGTTGAATAAGTGGTCTTAAAGAAATCTGCAAAAAGACTACAGATAGTAGAATCAACATCTGATTCAAATGTTTTATATTTCATGAAAGATGGATAAAAAATAAGATAAAAATGATCCCCAAATCTGATGACGACTACCGCAAACGAAAAACTGACAATGATTTACGGATATGCACCTGGAACGTCCGAACCCTTAATTGGGATGGTGCCTCTATCCAACTGATAGATATCTTAGAAAGATACAAAGCTGATATCACTGCAATCCAAGAAATGCGATGGAAGGGACAGGGTTGCTCACGGCAAGCATCCTGTGATATCTACTACAGCGGCCATGCGGAGAAGCACGAATTTGGATGCGGATTCGTGGTTGGCAAGAGACTACGACATCATGTTCTGCGATTCACACCTGTGAACGAACGACTTGCCATAATCCGTGTCAAGGCAAGATTTTTCAACATAAGCCTGATTTGTGCGCACGCTCCGACAGAAGACAAAGACGATGAGACCAAAGACAGCTTCTACGAGCGCCTTGAAGATGCCTATGAGCGCAGCCCCCGCCACGACATAAAAATCGTGCTTGGTGACTTCAACGCTAAGGTGGGAAAAGAAAATATATTTGGTCCAACAGTCGGAAAGTTCAGCCTCCACGACAATACCTCCGATAACGGAATGAGGCTGATTGACTTTGCCGCAGCGCGAAACATGGTCGTTAGTAGCACTAGATTCAAGCATCTCAATATTCATAAAGCAACTTGGCTGTCTCCTGATCAAAAGACGCGCAACCAAATTGATCACGTTTTGATTGACGGAAGGCACTCTTCCAGTGTTTTAGATGTACGCACGATCCGTGGTGCCAATATAGACTCGGATCATTATCTTGTCGCAGCCAAGATCCGTACACGCCTGTGCGCAACCAAGAATGCGCGCAATCCAGCACAGAGAAAGCTAGACGTCGAAAAGCTGCAATCAAAGCAAACAGCCGAAGACTTCGCTACTCGACTCTCACTCCTGCTTCAAGAAAGCACTCCTCCGATCGACGATATATGCGCGCAGTGGAATCATATTTCCCACTCTATGCGTACGGCTGCCGAAGAGGTGATAGGCTATCACCGCCCTCGCCGAAACCAGTGGCACGACCAAGAGTGTCGCGACGCCACTGCAGAAAAAGATTCCGCCTACAAAGCCACCCTGCAGTCGGTTGTAACGCGTGCTGCTAAGGAGCGATACAAAGAGAAGAGGAGGGAAGAGAGGCGCATTTTCAGGCGAAAGAAAAGGGAAGCGGAAATGCGTGAGTGCGAGAAAATTGAGATGCATGGTGACAGGAATGAGGTCCGAAAATTTTTCGAAAAAATAAGACGCCTGGCCGATGGTTTCAAGACCGTGGCCTCTTCCTGCAAGGATGAAAATGGGAATCTAGTGACAGATATCCAGAGTACACTGATGATGTGGAGGGAACACTTCTCTAGGCTTCTGAATGGCGACGACGACAACAATCCCGCCAATAGAGATGATATTCCGGAATCCCCAATTTTGGACGACAGCGTTGAAGTTCCGCTGCCCGACCATAGTGAAGTCTTGAAAGCTATAGCTCGGCTTAAAAACAACAAAGCCGCAGGAGCTGATGGCTTACCTGCTGAGCTCTTCAAGAATGGAGGCGAAGCTCTATTTAAATGCATTCATGAGCTTCTATGCAGAATATGGTCGGAAGAATGCATTCCAAACGATTGGAACCTCAGTGTGCTCTGCCCAATCCACAAGAAAGGCGATCCCACAATTTGCGCCAACTACCGTGGGATAAGCCTTCTGAATATCGCATATAAGGTTCTGTCGAGCGTACTATGTGAAAGACTGAAGCCCATCGTAAACCAGCTGATTGGACCTTATCAGTGTGGCTTCAGACCTGGCAAATCCACCATAGACCAGATATTTACGCTACGACAAATCTTGGAGAAGACCCTAGAAAAACAAATCGACACACACCATCTTTTTGTCGATTACAAAGCCGCCTTCGACAGTCCAATAAGGAATCATCTATATTCCACCATGTCTGAATTTGGTATTCCTGCAAAGCTCATCCGCCTTTGCAGAATGACACTGAGCAACACCAGCAGCACAGTTAAAATCAGGAAGGACCTCACTCCTCCATTCGATACCAAACGAGGTTTCAGACAAGGTGATTCCTTATCGTGCGACTTTTTCAACCTAATGATGGAGAAGATCATCCGAGCTGCTGATTT
Source organism: Pherbina coryleti (assembly GCA_943735915.1). NCBI lineage: Eukaryota > Metazoa > Arthropoda > Insecta > Diptera > Sciomyzidae > Pherbina > Pherbina coryleti. The sequence goes on along the minus strand of OX030948.1, from coordinate 103,744,393 downwards.
GAGACGCAGTGGCACGATATTCTACAAAAGTATTATGCTGCTGGCGTATGCTGATGATATCGATATCATTGGCCATAATACGCGCGAAGTCAGTGCAGCATTCTCCAGGTTAGCAAAAGAGTCGAGTCGAATGGGTCTTGTAGTGAACGCAGATAAGACGAAATACCTAGTGTCAACAAATAAACAGTCCCAGCGTCTTGGAAACCACGTCACTGTTGACAACATCTCCTTCGAGGTTGTTAAGGACTTCGTCTACCTGGGATCCAGCGTAAACTCTTTCAACGATGTCAGTATTGAGATAAAGCGAAGGATAACTCTTGCCAACAGGTGTTACTTTGGGCTGAGTAGGCAATTGAGAAGCAGAGCCCTCTCTCGACGAACAAAACTCACGCTCTATAAGTCACTAATCATGCCCGTCCTATTATATGCAGCACAAACCTGGACGTTGAGCAGTTCTGATGAAAAGACTTTGGGAGCCTTCGAGAGAAAGATCCTTCGTAAGATCTTCGGTTCAATCTGCGTCAATGGCGAGTACCGAATTCGATGGAACCACGAGCTGTATGAGCTGTACGCTGACATAGACATAGTTAAGCGCATTAAAATCGAGCGGCTCCGCTGGCTAGGTCATGTTGAGCGAATGGAAAACGACGCTCCAGCGAAAAAAATATTCGATTAGGTGCCCGGTGGTGGTCAACGCAGAAGAGGACGCCCACATCTTCGTTGGAAGGATCAGGTGTTGGATAACCTGACTACACTTGGTGTTTCCAACTGGCGCCAGCAAGCGCAAAATAGAAATGGCTGGCGCAATTTCTTATACGAGGCCAAAACCGACCTTCGGTTGTAAGCGCCAGATAAGTAAGTAAGTAAGAAAGATGGATATGAATTTATCTTACGTTTAGTATTAACAAAGTTCCAAAAAGTTTTTGTCAGATTTTATGTTTAATTTAACTTTTCAGCCATTCCAATTTGAACGTATCACTCATACGGGTTGACCACCTCCGATGTTGCTCAAACTTTCAGAATTGAATCTTCTCATGAAATAAAAACACTAATTTGAGTAAAAAAATTTTTAAATTTTTTCAAGTTTTTACGTAACACTAAATTTTGTCAAAATGGGAGAAAAAGTGAAATTGCCTTACTCTTGAAAAATTCGATATTCAACAAAACTAACTCGATTTTCACGTTTGAGGTATTTTCGAAAAGACAATAGATAGTTGTTTTTTTTTTTAAATATAAAAAAGAACAAAATTATTTTTTTAAGTTTCTTAACTTCAAGGTCAAATTCTGGAAGTCATAAAAATAGGATTTTTCCCCACTTTAAAAATTGAAAAAAAATATTTTCAGAAAGTTCATTTTATTACCTTTTCATCTGCCAAAAACCATGAGGGTGTTATTTTTCTTTCTATTTTAATAATTTATTTAATATTTTTTAAACGACCACCTACCATACTACTTCTATACAACCATACTCAGATCGATTCTGTGCGTTACCGGTAACAGCAATATTGTTACCAAAACTCGTTACCGGTCTTATAAATCGGTATTCTGTGCACTCGGTAACGCTGTCAAATGTCGTAAACTCACCTTATAGAAATGAAGCTCGCTCTTTTGTGTGGTGAAATATAAACAATGGAATTTAAAATGGATTTTAAAATCAGCAAAACAGAAGACATTTTTTAGCTTGCATTACAAAAAATAGCTCGCATTTTGAGTAATTAATCTAATTTTAAAATCCCCAGATTGAAATCGGAGCAATTAAAATAAAAAACGATGTTAAATTCACTGTTGCTGCTTCTTCAGCACTTTTCAATGATAAAAATTTATAGCAATTCACTGTGTAATATTTATTAATTTACATAAAATTAATATATAAATTAAATATAAATAACACCGCAGCTGCGCCGGCGTAGTGCGTGCATATTTCCTGCCAAGAAAAACAAATATTATATAAAAAGTAAACATAATGCAATTAATTCTATGTATTTACTTCTCACTTTCCATTGTTTATATTTCACCACACAAAAGAGCGAGCTTCATTTATATAAGGTGAGTTTACGACATTTGACAGCGTTACCGAGCGCACAGAATACCGATTTATAAGACCGGTAACGAGTTTTGGTAACAATATTGCTGTTACCGGTAACGCACAGAATCGATCTGCTAAAGAGATGGTAACAATATTCACCGGTAACGCTTGGTCGCAGAATACCAACAGAGTGTTCAAGTTACTAAAAGGTGAATTTCTACGGTAACAAGATTAATGTTACCGCGACAGAATTGATCTGTTAATAGTTAAAAATTATTTTTTTTGTTTATTTTTTACCAGTTATAATAACTTTAATATTAAATTTAATATAGGAAAATTTCGTTTTTTTTTATTAAAACTTAATTTTTGGCGCAAATGCTTGATATACGTAAAATCTGATTCAATATTTGAAATCAACAACCAAAAATTCATAAACCTGCAGAATTTCATAACAATCGTACCACTCCTTGTATTTTTTCCTCACTTTTTTATGGGCTCAAAGTACTGTGCGCCTGAACAAATATAACAAGTTTTGTATGGAGAATTTTATATGGGCCTAATAGATTGTCTGTTACGACTCGCGTAAAATAACACGTTAGCTAACAGTTGCTGTTCTAGCTGGGTAGCAAGGAGTATTTTTAATTTCTAAATTTGGACCTAATTTTTGGCTCAAAAACGGCGATGTAATATGAAATAGAAAAACTTTAATTTTCATCTCAATGAATAAAATAAACACTTGAAAATGTTACATCACCTTATATCAGTCAATCACACAGCATATATTTTTTTGCGTCATTTTGAAAGCAAAATTTGAAAAATTACTCTATTTTAACTTTACAAACGTTCTAAAAAAATCGAGTTTTAAATTTTAATGGCTGATTGTAGGTAATCTTCAAGTTTTTGCCATAAATAATATAATGCAAAAAGTTTTAGTTCTATTTAATTTGTAGTTTTTCTTTAACCATCCACCGGTTCTAAAAAAGCTGCTTTGAGAAAATAGCGTTTAATATTTTGTTTTCCTTTTTTTTCTAACAAAAAATATCAAAATTAAATTTTACACACGTATTGTACACAGTTAGTAATATTTTTATAAAAAAACATGATTTTTTTTTAAATGAAAAAAAAACACTAAAAAGAGCGCTTCACCACACAGTGACACAGTGAAGCTTCAGACTTATTCCAAACAGCTGAAATAGCCGACAAGCAGCAACAACATCGCACTTTGTTCCTGCTGTTTATCAATGAAGTTTTAAGAATTAAAATTCTTGCTTGTCGCTGAATACTCCCGGTTTGTTATAGTTCTCGTTTAGTTTTTGTAATGAAAATTATATAGCTTTAGTGTTTATCCAATTTGAAATACTCCATGAATGCAATGGGTGAGATTTTGTGGGAATCGGAGCGGAGCTCGGTCGCCCAGGTTCTATAGATTATATGTAAAATCAAGAATGATAGATAAAAGGATTGCGCAGTCCAAGCGTCGAGAAAAAAATTTAGTGCGCAGCTTACGTCATCCGGGTTCTCAACTGTGACACTTTATGAATACATAAAAACAAAAATATCAAAAAGCAAATAGCAAGCACAAGCAGCGCAAGTATTTAAGAGCCGCCGCACACTACAGACTTTTAGTCGGTCGATAGTTTGATGCTTGATTGGCCGCAACTGACAAGCCAACTATTAAGTTGGTTGTAGGTGCGCACACTGTTCCCGGATAGTTTGCCAATTGCATTTGAGAAACATTCTCATGGGGAGTTTTAAAATTATTTAGCTGTTTTGAGTTTTATAAAATTGTTTGTTACTGACATATTTTTTGTTGATTTCGGTGCAGGTATGAATATTAAACAATTTTTTATTAGATTATTATGTAACCGGGCGTCTCGACTAGCAATAATTCATTGCATACCATCTGTCAAACATCAAATATTGCCAATGGAGACCACTCAATTGCCGAAGTTGACAATACATGGCTTGCAATATTGCAAGACATATATTGCCAACAAGAACTTGGCAATGAGCTGTCATTTTTCTTGTTTGGCAGTCATTTTTATATGTGCTGAAAATTAAAGGTACTGCAAAAATTTAAGAAATTAAAGCTAAAAATTTAAAAACTTAAATGAAGTTCTTGAAAATGGAGTGGGGTGGAGAAGAAATTTATAAAATAATAAATTCATACCGGCTGATTTAAAGCAGAGTTGTAAATCCCATAGCTCAATTAGCTGTTTTAGCTCACTTACAACAACTTCAATATTTCGGTGTTTGTTGTAATTCGAAGAAATGACTGTCGGCGCATAGCGCTGTGACAGCAAGAAAAAAGTGTGCATAGCATTGTTGTTGTTTGCTCCCGTCGAAAGATATTAAGGTTATTGATGCTGTGTATATTTTGTTGGTATTTTCTTTAGCGCACACTCAAGTGGTGGCTAGTTTTTTTGTTGTGACATTTTCAATTTTACTTGTTTTTTATTTTTTAAGGACTACATTAGCACATGTTGTTTTTGTTTTTCATATTTTCATCGCCATCGAAGATCTAATTTTTTTTTTTTTAATTTTTAATTTTTAATCCAGCTCACTGCCACGACACCACTGATTTAAAGCATCAAGCGCGCGCGAGCAGCGTACTAATTTGTTCGGCGCCATTTTAAAAAAGAAATAGCATAGCATCAAAAACCCATCCATGAAATATTTCCATTGCTTGCACTAGATTTTGACAGATAGCATGCAGCACTTTTCAATGAAAAATAAAATTACAACAAAATTCAGTTGGCAACGCGCTAAATTTCGCTTACGTTGTGTTTTTTAGATTGTGCAAAGTTTATATTTAAAAACATTGGTTTTTCTTAAAGTTAAACAAAAAATTTTTGTGCTTTTGTGGTTTTTTGAAGATACAGCGATAAGTTTTGTTTATATTTTATATTTTACTTCTAATAAAATAAGTTTATTTATTAATATCTATTTATTAATATTTCGTTGAAGAGGCTGAACAAGTTTCAGTACATTTTGTTTATTATATATCTTTCTTTTTCGTTTATATTGTAATTTCGTTTTAGACATCTGCCTAGCTCTGTCTAGCTACATACTTTTTATTTATTATACTTACTTTATTTATATATCGAAAAATAGTTGCATACTTCTGGGCACTTCACTAAATTGATAGGGGTTGCCATCAGTTCAAGTTGTCACTTTTGCTTACTACTACTATTATTACTACTTTTACTACTTTTATTTATTTTTAGTACTTTTTTGGTTTTATTTTTATATATTAATAACTACTAATATTTTTACTACTTTATTTGTTTTTGCTACTCTTTTTTTTGTTTGTATTTATTAATTAAAATGCTTTGTTCTAAGCCCGGCTGTTCCACTAAAGGTGAAAATGAGCGGTATTTATCATGTTGGCTATGTGATAATATCGTTCACGCCAAATGTGTGGGCATAATGGGTCGAGTTGCAGACCTTATTGAAGAAGGTAAAGGGTTGCGTTGGTCTTGTGAGAAGTGCAGACTGACTGATATAAACTTTTACAAGCTTTTTAAGCAGACAAAGCAGGGTTTCTCCGAAATTAGTAGGGAATTTTCTTTGCTTTCTGCTAAATTTTTAAAATATCAAACACTTTTCGATGAGTGCAAATATATCGAAGAGTCAATTCCTTCACCCAAGCGTAAAAAGAAAAGCATGAACTTGCGCAATAAGCCGAAAACTAACTCGATACCACCAATGCCACCACCTGTTGAACAGGACATTGTGGACGATATGGACATTTGTACTGATACGATTGCCTCCACATCTGCTCCAAATGCACCAGAGACCGTTTCCTTGCCAATATTAGCACCATCTATACCAGTTAACCAGCCTGTTCTTTCTTATGCTCAAGCTGTTTCAATTGCTCCTCCTATTGTGAACACTCCTATTTTTGAAACTTCAGTTGTTGACGCTCAACGGATTCCGATTATTACTGCTACTATTTCGCCTAAGCCATTAATCGCAATTCCACCAACTAAAGCCATCTTTGTCTCGCGCTTAGCCGCTGATACAACTGAAAATGATATTAAATTTTTTATTAATTCAAAGTTAAATAGTGGTATCCCTCTTTCGATCCAAAAATTCAAATACTTAAATGCGAGACTGACTACTTCTTTTAGATTGACTGTTCCGGAAAATTTATTTAAAACTCTTGTGGACGTAAACTTTTGGCCCCGTAATACAATTGTTCATGAATTTAAATTCAAAAACAAACCGCGTATTGCAAATGTTGTTCACTTGCCTCGTCCTTCGAACAGTCCTCAGTACCATACAAAAAACGATTAAAAAATCACAAGTCTAAGTTAGAGCTTGTGTTTCAAAACGTTAGAGGTCTCAATTCTAAACTTTCCGATATTTTCATTAATAGTTTTGATTTTGAATATAACTTTATAATTTTTACTGAAACTTGGCTTCACTCCAACGTTTTAAATTCTGAAATAATGTGCAATAAGTTCCAAATTTTTCGTAAAGATCGCTATGATAAGATCGGTGGTGGCGTTCTGATAGCTGTCCATAACTCGCTTGCTTCTGAGGAATTAACAATTCCTGGCACCAACGACCTGGAGTTTATTTGTGTTACAGTAAAACTAAATAATTATTCTATTTATCTTACTTGCTCTTACATTCCACCTAAAAGTGATTTAACAATTTACTTAAACCATATTAATGCCATCGAAACTGTCCATAATATGCTTAAAAATATGGACACTATCATTGTATTAGGTGATTTCAACTTACCTTCCGTGTCTTGGCGTTTTTCCGATGATTCCGCATTTCTTACTCCTATCTCTGCCTCTGATTGGATAAATGACTTCTTAGATAAGTTGTCTGATCTGTGTCTTCAGCAGGTTAATAATATTCTTAATAAAAGTAATAGATCTCTTGACCTTGTATTTGTAGACAGATGCACTTCCGTAAATCTCCGTCGTTCGAACCCAGTTTCTTTTCCGGAAGACGATTATCATCCAACTCTTGAAATAACAATATTACTTGCCAACGGAAATGAAAATAAATTAGCTCCAGATACGCGAAATAATAAAATTTTTAACTTTAAAAAAACAGACTATGTTAAACTGAATGCTCTTCTCGCGCAGATTGACTGGTCCCCAATTTTAAATAATAGGTCTTCGTACTCTTTTTATGATGTCGAATCTTCAGTGCAGTTTCTCAATGATACCTTGCAAAAATGCTTCTCATTATCTGTGCCAAAAAAAAATATTAATTTCAAGCCTTTATGCCCTCCTTGGTTAACTAATGAGCTTAAGTCTTTAAAAAATTCCAAAAATCGCTTATTTAAGAAATATAAAAAGTCAGGCTCTAATTTAGACTTCGCTTCCTATTCCTCTTGTCGTTACAGATATCAACTATGAAATAAACAATGCTACTCTGCATATATAGCCAATATAAAAACTCAATTCAAAGATAATCCGAAACTTTTCTACACGTTTGTCAATTCAAAACCAAAAACTTCCAGTTTCCCACCTCTTATGAAATTTAATCATGATGAAGCATCTTGCGACATCGATGTTTCCAACATGTTTGCAAACTTCTTTAAAACAACCTACTCCGATATACCATTGAGCATGAGTCTTGAATATCCTTACCTACCACCAGTTAACTCTTTTGAAACCCCCGTAATAGATTCTAATATAGTTATGCATTACCTTCAACAAGTTAAATCTTCTTTTACTACTGGTCCTGACGAAATCCCGAGCTGCATTTTAAAGCATTGTTCTAATAGTTTGTGTTCTCCCCTATCAAAAATTTTTAACTCATCCTTGCACATCGGTCATTTTCCCAATATATGGAGAAAATCTTATATAATACCTCTTCATAAATCCGGTTCAAAAATTGATGTTTCCAATTACCGAGGTATCGCAAAACTAAGCGCAATCCCTAAGTTATTTGAGAAAATTATAACTGATCAAATAACCCACGTCGTATCTTCCTCCATTTCTACCTCTCAACATGGTTTCTTAAAGGGAAAATCTACGATAACTAACCTCTTGGAGTTTACTACGCGTGTCATTAAAGGTTTTACTTTAGGACGACAGACTGACGTTATTTATACAGACTTTAGCAAAGCTTTCGATAGTGTTAATCATTATCTTCTTCTAAAAAAGCTTCATCTAATTGGGTTTCCAGTCAAACTATTACACTGGATTAAATCGTACTTGTCGAATCGTTCGCAAAAATTTTTATATAAGAATTGTATGTCAAAAAATATTTTGGTCACATCAGGTGTTCCTCAGGGAAGTCATCTTGGTCCGGTTTTATTTTTACTGTTTATAAATGACCTTCCTTCTGTAATAAAACACTGTAACGTCTTAATGTACGCCGATGACGTAAAACTTTTTCTAACTTACAAATCGCCTGAAGAACAACAACTCTTACAATCCGATTTAAATAGTCTAGTAGAGTGGTGTAATTTAAACCTTTTAAAATTAAACTTAAAAAAATGTAAGCAAATGACATTCTCACGTCGAATTGCTAATAGTATAAATTACACTATAAATAATACCAACTTAGAAATTGTACACAGTTTTCTTGATTTAGGTGTAATTATGGATCCTAAACTTCGTTTCAATCTTCAAGTTAATTTGGTGGTAAATAAGGCTAGAGGTGTCCTTGGTTTCATTAAAAGATGGGCTAAAGAATTCAACGATCCTTTCACTACTAAGATACTTTATACCTCTCTTGTTAGACCAATTCTTGAATATGCATCTGTAATATGGAACCCTCAATACAATGTCCACATCGATGCATTAGAATCGGTCCAAAAACAATTCTTACTTTTTGCTTTACATTATCGTTGGAACCCCAACATTATTCTACCCCCTTATGAAACCCGCCTTAAAATTATTTCCCTGCCTTCCTTAAGAAGCAGAAGAATTATGCTAAATGTCTCCTTTTTATACAAATTACTCAGTGGTGATATAGACTCACATTACCTCCTTTCTTTATTAAACTTCAACATCCCTAGGAGCGGAGCCAGACATTTCCAGCTTTTTAAGTTGAGTCAGTGCACTTCTAATTATGCCCTTCACGACCCTTTGCGATGTACATGTGTAGTGATTTCAATGGCAACTTGAACTTGATAAATTTTTCTGACTCGGTGGATGTCTTAAAACGTAAAATGATATTACATTTGAATACTTAACGCATTCATTGCGATAACAAATATAGCTTGCGATAATTGTGTAGATTTTACGATTTAACATATAAGCATTATCGAATTTGATAAATACTTTAAGCTTTCGTTTTATTTAGTTTCGTTGCTTAATTTTTTTCATGAAATTATTTTACATCTTTAGTTCTATAGCTCGTTTAAAATGGGACCATGTATACCGTATCCCTCGGCTTGGTGTGTCAGAGTGTATCTCTTTTCCATACAAGTTTTTACCTGCGTTGGCCCAAATGCATATCCAAATAATAACTTTAGCTCGGTGTTCCCCTATTTCAGTGACCCGAATATATAAATATATTGTGCCTGCATAATATATACTTGTATATCTGTGCTATGTTTGGTATTGGTTTGGTGTTTGAGAGTTGCATCTCTTTTCCACGTAGGATCTTGGGTTGGACAGTGGCCCCAAGCCGAATGACAACAATTATAAATGCGGTTATATATAGTCTAATAAACTACTTTGGATGTTGTCTTGTATTCCCTTGTGTTATGAAGAATGTGCTTTTATTCGATGATGCTTATTATGTTTACATAAGCACAAAAATTTCTCAAATTTCAAATTTCAAATATCTTTATTTCATTTTAATTTCCGCTGAAAGGCCAAGCAATTGTGCTTAGTGGAGGCTTTTATTTGCCAACAGGTGGTAGGTTTTAGCACGTAGGTGCATTCTATTCAGTCCGGCTGATCCGGGAACTTCTTAGAATGTAAATCGTGCATGCGTATGGCGCGGGTCATACGTATCTATGAAGATTTCCTACTTCCGGGCGAATCCAAAAAAAAAAAAAAAAAAAAAAACAAAAACAAACAAAGTTTCCACCAGTTGACAAACTATTTGATCGGCTAGTGTGAGGACTTCCATAGCACGCCATACCCACTTGGCAGTCTGCAGATAGTTGCCAGACTTTAAAATCAAGTGGAAATCTGACCTCCCATTTGATTTTTTAGCTGGGTTTGATTTGATCGTTAGGTGTGCGCACCACAAGGTGTCCATAAGACACCACATGGTTGAATAAATAAAGTTCTCACATGGATGAGAGCGAGTTCCCATAAATGTCAAATCGAAGTTGACAGGTCATACAAAATCTGAAAGCGAAAATTGATAACATGTTAAGCCAATAAAGTTGTTGTTGTTGCTTTAGTTTCTTGCTTTTTTCGATCAGCCTGAGACAACTTTATTTATTCAACCATGCACCATGCCCACATGAAAACAAATCAAACTATCGGCCGACTAAAAGTCTGTAGTGTGCGGCGGCTCTAAGTCTTTACGAAATAGCAAACAAGAAGAACATGAAAAGAAAATGAAAACAAAGAAGCAATACAAGTACTGTCAAACACATCAAGCAACGTAGCTGCTTTTTGTGTGAAGCGGTGCGAATGCGAGAACACACCCCTATTATACGTGCATTTTTTTTTTAAGAAATAGTACTAAAAAATATATATACTTTAATTTATTTATAAAATATTTATAATGACATTAATTCCATTTCAAGTCGCCAAGTTTCAATAAGAAAATTTTTACTTTTTTCATCTTTACAAATAAATACCCCCTATAAATAAATTGTGACTACGTTTACATTCAGCCACTTTGACAAACCCGAGCTACGTCACGATTTTTCGCAGCCAACTTCATTACAAAGATGGACGACATGCGCAATCTGGTAATATATTATTCTTGATGTAAAATATTCATTAATTTTAATAGGATATATATTTAAATTATATTTTTATAATATTTAATTCGTTAAAATCATTATTAACAGCATTAAACTTAAAAAAACTCACATCAATTATAAATTCCCACAATAATCCTATGAAAATCTTAGTTTTCCATCGGAACCAAAAATATCAACATATTAGCATTTCTCAACGAAAATGCAACCCTTCTTTAGTATGGAATGTCAAAAGCACGAGCTAGTATAAAATGTCTCTACTCATGACGTTGATTGTACGTCACCCCATGAAATTCATTTTTACGGGATGAGGTCGACGCAATGCATGAAGTCATATTTTGTGTTGCTTCATAAGAACCCATTGTTTCTAGCTGTCAAAGGCCGACCGACCTAACGCAGTATTGTAATTCAGCCTTTATGCTTTAGAAGATGTTTTATCACACAGTGAGATAGGTGAAGATTTACCAATTTCATACGCAAGTAAATCATTAAAAAAACACGATATAAATAAACCAATAATAGAAAAGGAACTTTTGGATGTTTATTTGGGTCATGATTCAATTATTATAAGGTTGTCCAGATATTTGACGTCTACTCACAAGAATCAGAATGTGAACCCTTATTTGAAGAGGAGAGCAAAAGATCAATTTTTCAATAAAACAAAAATCACGCAGTTGCCTGAATATGATACTTTTAGGTAGTACAAAAAGCTAAAGAAACCCTGCTATACAGCGCTAACAAGTTTACGAACACAATGAAACAATATTTTGTGTACACTAACACATTCATACGGTGTCAGGTTATGTGAAACAAGGAAAATTATATGTGCTTGTATATCTTGCACCATCAAAATATAATCGAAAAAATTTTAAAACAGTCAACATAAAGTGAGCGGTGCAAATAAGTTTCCGAAAAAATAAAATAAAATGATGCAAAATATCAAAATATAAGTGAAATAATATAGTAAATAAGTGGTGTGAAAAAGCTGTGCTGTTTTTGTTTTGTTGTTTTGAGTTTAATTAGTTTCCTTTTTTAGTTAAAATTAATATGTTATGTATGTGTCGAATATGTTTTAATTTGTCCATGCATTATTTTTACTTTAATATTGAAAAAATTGTAAAATTATATTTAAAATAATAAAAAATAGTAATGAAAAAAATGTTTGTGTTTTTGTTTGCGCCCGGGATTTAACCCACTTTTCAGAGTAAGTATGGTTTACAGGTATTTGCTCTAACCACTACGCTACAGTAGGGGAGCAGCCCGGCGCGTTAACTTTTGTGATAAATAACTACCTGTGTTTGTTATAAGAGTGAACAGTTTAACTCATGGTTGAATAAATAAGGTTGTCGCATGGGTGAGAGCGAGTTCCCATAAATGTCAAATCAAAGTTGACATCTCATACAAAATCTGAAAACGAAAATTAATAACATGAAAAGCCGTTGAAGTTGTTGTTGTTGCTTTTCATTGATTTTGACAATTATGGGTACTGAAAAGAGAGTACGATCAGCCACGAGACAACCTTATTTATTCAACTATGGTTTAACTATACATTTTTGGTTGAGTTAAACATGGGTGACAAACAGAAATGCCAGATCACACAGATAGGCAAAATCTTGTTATATTTTTCACGACGCTAGAATAAATATAACAACTTTTGTATGGAGAATTTTATATGAGAATAACACGAATTTTGTTAGGGCTCGTGTTAAATAACGCGTTATCTAACAGTTACTGTTTTAGCTGGGATACATTTGTCTACTACGTTTTCTACTACGTGTTTGTTTTGAATTAAAATTACATTATGAGCTTTTAAAAATGTAATGGTACAATACACAAATCACAAAGAATTTGTTTAAATACATATATTTATCATGTTTCTGAGGTTTGAGTTCAAATAAGTAATAAATGAACTGACTATAGTAAGTTTATACTATTTTCACACACAGGCTAAAAACCCTCTTTTCAATAAAAGGTGTTCACACTTGAAAAACAGCTTTTGATTTGACACACAGTAGTCATATGTTTGTTATAATTGCGTTTTGTTTCATTGTTCTCAGAAAATAAGGTGCTCCTATTGGCTACAAGCATACACATAAAAAAAACAGACAGACAAAATGTCAAGTATCAGTGACAACCTGGATTTAAGTAATCCATTTTGACTTTACTTCAAAAAACAGACTTCAAACCAGGGTTGCATTTACGGCTGTAAGAAATTAAATATAAATGACGCAACAAAAATTGAAACAAACTTGCACGAATTATCTTAACGTTAATAAATTTTATTATAGTTTCACAGTTGTTTTTTTTTCTTTTTAACAGAAGCTCAAACATATAGTATACATTTTTTTTTTTTTAAATGTTTATTTAAACCAAATTCATATAATCTTTCTTACTATAAATAAACAAACAGTTTAATAACAACAAAATCTTATACACTGTTCCATATTCGAGCTCTCAAGTATATTTACTATTTTTATGCAAAATACTTAATTTTTAAATTTATTAAATATAATTATACGGTGTATAAATATATATGTACTAAATAAGATTTAATGCAAAGAAAAATTTGAAAAAAACATTACATTTATATTTTAAAGAAGTCTTGCAAGCAAAAGTCAAAGGATAAAATTAAGAAGCTGTAGTTATTGAGTTAGCCACTAATACTTTTTAATATTTAAGTTTCGATTTATATTTTTATCTTTTATATAGATACTTAAGTGAAATCTGCGTTTTTGTGCTGTCATTTCTTTGCAATGTATAGATTTGTTATTGGCTCGTCTATATATGTGGTAAAATATAGGAATACCGGTTGCGTTTAGAATACAGTGTACTCTCTCTTAAGCGGACACCTACCGGACTGAAAATTTTGTCCGCTTAAGGGAGGTGTCCGCATAAGAGAGAAAAAAAATTGAAAAATGAAAAAACTAGAGCATTTTATTTATTAAGATTTAATACAAAAAACAAGCAAAAATTCATCATTAGAAAACAAAACTGAAATTCACATTTGATTTCAACAAAAATCATAAAAAACATAAACAAACAAAATCTAATGTATATGTAATATATACATTTTGTTTACATTAAACAGAATTAAAATAATCGGAAATTTTAGCTTGACGGTTTTTTTTTTAATTTCAATATCCTGCAAATTGATTTCAAGATCAGTTAGCAATTCGACACCTTTGAGGTCGTTATGACGTAAAGAAAAAAGTTTAAGTTTTTTTATAGTATGATAGGCCTCTTTATATGAAGTTAATGTGTCGTCCAAATCATTTTCTTCTTCATCTCCAGATATATTGATTAATTCTTCTGGTGTGTTAACTACACTTGCAATATTGAGGTTATCTAAATCTTCGTCGTTAGTGAACACTTCACAGTCTACATTAATATAATCTTGAATTTCAACCTCAGTATGGTCATTAACTTGATTAACTATGTTAGAAAACTGAGCTATTTCTGATAGTGGAAGTTCATCTTCTGTAGTCCAATTACAATTGTCGATAGTGAGGTCTGTATGCACTAAACCTGTTTTTTTGAAACAATTTTGTATTGTCGTTGAACTAACATGATCCCACGCTTTTTGAATAAAATAAACCACGTCCAATAAATTAATTGATTTCGACAGCTCCAAAGCGGAATTGCAACTATCGATTCGCACTAAAATGTGTTTTAAAAATAGAGATCTGTACATAAACTTAAAGTTTCTAATGATTCCTTGATCCAGTGGCTGACAAAATGCAGTTGTGTTTGGTGGCAGAAAAAGGATTTTAACGCTTTTTAATGGCAGGCCCCGAGGATGAGATGCAGCATTGTCTAAAAACAGTAGCACTTTCCTTTTTTGAATCTGCATTTTTCTGTCAAACTGCATCAGAAATTCGGTCATCAAATCGGACGTCATCCAAGCTTTTTTGTTTGACCGCCAAATGACTGGAAAATTTTTAATCAAATTTATGTTGCGAAATGCCCTAGGTCTTGCAGCTTTTTCGATGACAAGAAGACGTTCTTTTTCTCCAGCCATATTAACGCAGTGTAAAACAGTAAGCCTGTCCTTTGCCATTTTGCCACCTGTGCATTTTTCACCTTTTAATGCGAACGTTTTATCGGGCAATGCACGAAAAAATAAGCCGGTCTCATCGGCGTTAAAAATTTCTCGAGCATTATATCCTTGAATCAAAGATGGAACTTTTTCCATAAAAGTTTTAACGTCATTTATAGGTACACTAGCGCCTTCTCCAGAAATTGTTCGGAAAGTTATATTGTGCCTCTTTTTGAATCTTTCCAACCAGCCTGATGAGGCATTAAAATTTTCATATTTTAACTCGTCTGCAATTTCTTTAGCCTTGGATCTTATAAGTGTGCCCGAGATGGGAACATTTTTGTTTCGAGCTTTGACAAACCATTCGTAGCAGAGTTTATCAATATTAAAACCTTCTGGCTTCAATAGGTTTCTTTTTCGGTCGAAATTCATATTGGATTGCCAAACACTTAATATGTTGTCTTTATTTGCAATGATGCTGGCGGCTTGTGTTTTGCTTATATTAAACTTCACTGCCAATTTTCGGACACTAAGTTTTTCAATTTTATGACTTTCAATTACATTCACTTTATCTTTTATCGATAATGTAGTTTTTTTCCAGTTTTAGACATTTTGCTAATAAAAATTTTTCACGTTTCTTGCAAACTGAGCTGTGAAACTGACGCGGTCAATTGAAATAACAACAGTAAAGCAGCAGTAGAATGTCGATGAAAAGAGAATACCGAAAACAGTGTTGTTAACTGTCCGCGTAAGAGGGAATTTATGTGCCTTATGTGATTCAAAGTTGTGTCCGCGTCCTGTTATGGGAGGGTTGTCCCTGTAAGAGGAAGAAGTGAAAAAATTGTCAAACAAATATTTGCGGTCATCAAAAACTGTCCCTTTAAGAGAGGTGTCCGTTTAAGAGGGGTGTCCGTTAACAGAGAGTACACTGTATATCCTTTGCTATCAACCCAGCGGGGAAAAAAGCACTCCAAAAGGCCTTTTGGAGTGCTTGCAAGTCAGCTGAAAGCGCTGACCCTACGTATGACACACCATTGTTATTTTAACATTACATGTCATTGGAAAAAAGCACTCCAATTTAGCTGACTTTGGATTGCTTTAAAAGGCTTCTCTTGGAATGCTTTGGGTCAGCAGTTCGTTGCATTCTTTTTGATTTTATCTACCTTAAAAAGAGAGCTGCAGAGAGGAAGAGAGAAAGAGAGATTTTTAATTTTATCACAAATAAGGGTTAGATTCGCAACCATCGATACTGCTTCAAAAGGCCTTCCTTAGAAATCTTTGGGTCAGCAGTTCGTTTTTGTTTTGAACAAATCAATGAAAAATCTGCATTTTTTCTGAAATAATTAATACATCAATTTTTAATGGTTTTTGATTGATTAAGAAAATAAATTATTAATTAAAGATAAGTAAAGATAAAGTAAAAATAAATTACTTACTTAAGAAATTTCATTTGCAAAAAAACACATATTTTCAAAACTTGTTAACAGGCGCACTTGCATCAAACAACTGATTATTTGCATACCACGCGGTTTTTTCCTTTGTTCGTTTTTTCCGTTGTTCGTTTTTTTTTTGTGTCCGTTACTGAGCGGTCTCAGTGTACTGTTCGCTTGCACAGCAACAAAAATAAGTGCTGACGTTTTGCTCCTGTAGGAAGCTGCTGACATGCCGGCCCGTTGGGAAGGTACAAAAAGGCCTCAGGTGGAACATATCCGCTTTGTAACGATGTATATTAGACCGGTTCACATTTCAAAAATGTTAAAATACTTCGGTGCGCGTCCATTTTCCGAAAGTTCCCTTCCTAATGAGTACAAAAGTGCCTTAAGACCCAAAAAAATTTGACTTCTAGATATTGCTGAAATTGTTTAAAGGTCATTCTGGAGCTATTTACGACTTAGATCATATTGAATAATATGTTGTCCAAACCGAAACACATGTTGAATATATTGTGATGAAGAATCATTTATATTAATCTAAGCTATTTTCATTTTTTTTATTTTTTTAAAATATGCATCTGATATTTTTTGGCGGAGCTTTGAACATGCAATTTAACTCCTTCGTCAAAATTATCGTACTTCCACACAAAATTTTTTCTTATTTTGTTTCAGTGACATTATGTTTGTAATTTTGTATTTTTGTGCGGAGCTTAAGGTTTCTTGCGATATAACTTGCTGCATAATTTTTGGACCATAACATGAAAAAAAAATAAAAAACACTACAAACATTTGTTTTTCCTGAATTTATTTCTTAAAAATATGATTTTTTGTTATGATTTCCAAATTTTTTTTGTGGTTATCTACCACTTGCAACCAATATTGTTTTTGCTCTTCATTTGAAGTAATCGAATTATTAAATTAAGTTGTTAACGCTACACTTCTTTCTGCTGAATCGTTAATAACATTGAGCTGAGTGACCATTTGAATATCACTAACATATGAGCTGTTATTAAGCCACTCATCAGGGTGAAGTTTTAAAAACTCAGTAAAAACATTCAGGCTTTAAAAAACAATCTAGTGTTGATTATTACAAAATCATGCAGAGTAACATTTAAATATGTTGGTTTATTTGAAGCCTTTTTTAAAGACTTTTCAGCTCCTGGCTTATTTTGTACTAATACCGCCATTTTCTTATGAGTGCCAATAGTTAAAGACCTATCGAAAAATTATAAGCCTACAAGCTCTTCACCAAGGTACCATAAGTGTTGCTCAAATTTTTTTAATGCAATTTCTGCTTTAACGGGGCTTTAATCAATACAAAATAAGCCCCGTTCAGATGTATTGACGTTAAGGTCAATACATCTGATGCAACAGATGCATATAAACTGCATTTAAAATATATTTCATTACAAGCTAGCCAATCTTTTAACATATTCCCTTTTGTATTATTTGAGGTATTGCCCCAATCAGTATGTTTACAGTTCAAGTCCCCTGCTAATATATAATAGTGATTAGTGTTTTGCAAATTTAGGGATTGAAAACGTTGTTGCAATTCTGTTTTTAAGTAACTGTTGTTATTACCCGATAGATAATATGCTAATATAACAAACAATTTTTTATTTGACATCAATGGTATCTTTACAATGCATGTTTCTATACATTTAAAGGATCTAATAATGTGGTTGGAATAATATTTGCATTTAATATAATTTTTTAATAATATTGCAGTTCCTCCTCCTCTTATTGCCTCAGTTCTATCATTCCGCAAAAAATTATTGTCATTAAAATTAAATTTGTGTCTAGCATTTAGTTTGGTTTCACTTATTAGGACTATATCTGGGTTATATTTACTTACAAAATTACATAAACCATATCGTCTACTCATTTTAATTTAACTAAACATTAATTGCTATTATGTTAAGTTTTTCGACAATTGTTTCAGTCATAACTTAATTATCTAACATTGAAAGAAATCTATTCTAGATGTTTGAATTTGAAGTTGTTTTTGGAAATTTTTAATTTGGTTTGATAAATTTTGCATGGAATTGTTCAGCTCTCTCAATGCATGCTGGATTGGGTTTGTACTATTTGTATTCTGTTGAGTGTTGTTCTGCAAAACATCAGCGTAGCTCATGTTATTATTAATACCTGCCGATGATTTAAGTACTCTACTCTGAGCAAGTTCTTGTTTTTTGGCTCTCAGCTTTTGTTGAAGCTCTTTATATTTTTGACAGCCCTAATATGATGCTGGATGTCCATATTTACTGCAGAGTACGCAATAGAGCTTATCTCTTTCACTTTCTGGCACTGTGTTGAGTTGAAATTTACCAATTTCATGTGTATTATTACATTTTACACATCTTGATGGCAAATAACTATTTGATGCGCTATGAAAAAAACTTTGGCAGTTCCTGCATTGAGGAATTTCATGTTTTCTAAGGGGTTCCCAGTGCACCCAACGATAAAGAAGACCCTTAATTGTTTTGAGTTCGTTCACTTTACTATCTCCACTTATTTGAACTAAATATATTGGCAATCTGTAGCCATTGCTTGTAGCTTTCTGTGTAGGGAATTGACTCACTTTAACAAATTTTAAATTGTCATTTTGGAATTTACAAAGTTATTATTATTATTATTATTATTATTATTATTATTTATTAACATATAATAATAAATTATAAGCTAACAATAGAAGAAAAAGCAATAGCGACAATGGCCTTCAGATATACCCTTCTTAGAATAAACTTAAATATTTTAATATATATATATATAGTGTACGCATGTATATGGAGTTAATTAGATTATATAATTATAAAATAATTAGAAAATTCAGTTATAAATCATTAAAACATTGATAATTTAACAATTTTTATAATAAATTTAATATTTAATTTGAAGTAGTGAAAAAAGGAGAATTATATTAAATGATATAAATCACCTAATTTTAAGAAGTTGATTATTTTTTTTATGCTTTCTAAAGATGCATTTGATAAATAACTCATTTGAGTGAGTTTTGTGTGTCCTAATCTAAGGCGCTCCAATTTAACCATTTCGAGTCTGCTTAAGTGTTCCTTGTGGTTGAATTTGAGGAAAGTATTAATACTTATTTTGGAAGTATTTATGCCTTGGTACCAATTGAATGTCAGACGGCATAGTTGTATTTGTTTTTCAATAGAAACGGGTTTCAAATGTTTTTGTATGTCCTTAAAGTTATGGTTGGAAGAATATATTAGAGGAGAATTCGTTGCTAGTTTAACTGCTTGGTCTGCAAATTCGTTACCAGGTATCTGAACATGTCCCGGAATCCAGATAAGAATGCATTTAGGGAAGAGTTGCATTAAGATGTTTCTAATAGTTTTTGGGTAAAAGCTGTTGTTTTCAATATTTAATATGGAATCTATTGCGGAGAGGGAGTCAGAGCATATTGCGTATTTGCCTCGTTTGTATTTAAGGGTATTAAGAGCATTATAAATTGCAATTATTTCAGCAGAGAAGACAGAAGAGTAGCTTGGGAGAAGTGAAATTTGTAGTATGGTATTTATAGTTGTGATGCTGTAGCTTGTTAGGTGTTGATATTTTGATCCATCATTGTAGATCATTGTACGATCTTGGAATTGGTTTTGTATTTCTAAAAATTTTTGTTGATATACTAGGGGTGAAGTGGAGTTTTTTGAAACTTGGCGAAGAGATGTGCATATAATTGAGGACT
Organism: Pherbina coryleti; assembly: GCA_943735915.1. Classification (NCBI taxonomy): domain Eukaryota; kingdom Metazoa; phylum Arthropoda; class Insecta; order Diptera; family Sciomyzidae; genus Pherbina; species Pherbina coryleti. The sequence goes on along the minus strand of OX030948.1, from coordinate 103,724,317 downwards.
TTAGATGCCAAGGAGGTATTTTAAATGTTGTTTGTTTCATTTCCACGATAGGGATATCTAATGGGTTGCATAACGATAATGATCTTATTATAACGGATGGGATTTTCTTTTCTTTTTTATTGTTAATAGTTTTCCTTATGGGTTGATGTAAAAGATAACTCCGACTGAACATAAGTGATTTGAAAAGATTGGAAGTTATGTAGTCCCTTCTGTTTTCTAATGTCATAATGTTCGATTCGAATAATATGTCATATATGGGGGTCGTTCTAAAAGCACCGAGTGCTATTCGCAGTGATGAATGTAGTATTGTTTTAATTTTGGCGCTTGTAGATTTTGGAGAGAAACCATAAATATATATACCGTAATCAATTTTTGAAATTAATAAACATTTTATTGTGTTTATAAGAATTAAAGTATTACAGTTGAATTTAAAGGGAGATAGGCATTTTATAATGTTAAGTCTTTTTGCTAATGATGATTGGAGGTAGTCAACATGATTTTTCCATCTGTAGGATTTATTGAAAATTATGCCAAGTATTTTGAGGTAATTCACATTTTTTATTGTATGATTGTGAGCCTGAATGATGCAATTGCAATTTTTTTGCGGCATATGTGTAAATGCTTACATTTTGTAGTTGAAAGTTCAGCACCTGAGTAGTCACTCCAGGTTAAAATATTACTTATGATATCGCTGAAGTCAAGGGTTACGTTTTTTGTTTTATTCAAAATTTTTATTATATGGAAATCATCTGCATAAGCACAGAACTGGTATTGCTTATAAGATGTAAGGATATCACTTAATTTGTTATAAGCTATAAGAAATAAAATAACCGAGAGGGGGGAGCCTTGTGGTATTCCATTAAAAAGTGGGCGGGATTGGTAGAAAAAGTTGTTGATTTTGATTTTAATTTTTCTATTTGTCATGAAATGATAGACATAGTTAATGATATTAGGACCTAGCTTCCATTTTGTTAGCTGGTCTAAAATGGAATGTATTCCAACTTTATCGAAGGCTTTGGCAAAGTCCAAAGATACAATTGATAAGTGGTTTTTTTTTTTGAGAGTGTGTTTGTAATCACATAATCCAGATAAACTAGAGAATCAGATACAGACCTACCTTTTTTAAAACCCATTTGGCAACTATTGAGTAGATTATTTGTTGAGACAAACCACCATAATCTGTTTGCTACTATTTTGTCAAGGACTTTTGAACAACAGGGATTGAGAGATATGGGCCTATATGATTGTATACAAGTCTTATCAGAATTGGGTTTTAGAATGGAATTTATTGTGCTTATTTTGTATGACTGAGGAGAATAATTTTTAAAAATATTATTGTATAACCGTAAAAGTCTGAGTTTTGTAGATAAAGATAGGTTGCGAATCATGGGGTACGATATTCGTGAATATGGGGTGAAAGAATATTTATTTACCCGAAAAAGGATAGGAAAGTTATTATCTGCTGACGACTCAGACCAGAATTTGCAAAATTCTTCAGCAATTAACGCTTGATTTGTGATGTGTGGTGTAGAAGAGTTTGGCGTGTTGACACAGTGGATAGTCTGGAAAGTCTTTAAGCCACAGAATAGTCTAATATTGGACCATATTTTCGATATTGGTGTTGTAGGGTTAATATCTCCTGTAAATGCATTTATTGATTCCTTTTTGGCTAATTTTAATTTAAGTTTAAGCAATGCGTATGACGTCCGTGGCGTAGTTGGTTAAAGTGTGTGGCCGCTATGTCAAAGAACTTTGGAAACCCAGGTTCGAACGCCAGCAGCGACAGAAAATTATTTGAATTAAAATAATTTTTCTGTACGGCCGTCACCCCTCTGCAGACAATGGCAAACCTCAGAGAGTAATCAAAATGCCATGAAAAGCTTCTTGAGAACGAGAACTTTCCGTTCATCGCCGTTCGGAGTCGGCGTTAAGCATGTAGGTCCGGTTCTCGGCCAATTGTGTACAAACTTAATAACACGCACAACACAATTGATCATAAGAAGCTAGGTCAAAGTGCTTTCAAGGGCTGAAATGGCCAGTTATTTATTTTTTTATTAAGCAATGCGTTTGCTTTTTTATAATTTATGATATTTTCTGATGAAATGTTTCGTTTTAAGCAGTGCCATAATCTATTTTTGTTGTCTTTAAGTTTCTGTAAGTTTTTGTTCCACCAAGGTACCAATCGTTTATTCTTATGAAGAGAGTATTGGGGTATTGTTTCACTAGAACTTTGTAATATTATTTTGTGAATGTTCGCAGCCTCTTTGTTAATTTTATTGCTTTCTGCATGTTTCAGGTTTATCCGCTCAGATAATTTTTGGTAGGCTGGCCAGTTTGCATTTGTTGTATTGAATTTTGGTTTAGAATATGGAATGTTAAAAATCTGGGTATGAAAAAGTGATGTTATGATAGGGAAATGATCACTTCCAAAGAAATCATCTAGTATTTCCCATGACGATTGAATCGCTAGTATAGAACAAAAGGTGAGATCAATATGAGAGAAAGTGTTGTGGGTACTAAAATGAGTTGGGGATCCGCTGTTGAGTAATATCAAACGAGATTGATCTAAATACTTGGAGATAATGTTGCCTCTGCGGTTATTATTCAGCAAGCCCCATTTTTGGTGCCAGCCTATAAAATCTCAACAGATCAAACATTGAGAGCGAATATGGTTGAATACGTTTTCTAAATTTTGGATGTTAAAATTTTTGCTTGGTGGAATATATGTAGAGACTACTTTAAATTTTATTGAAGATTGGATAGTGACAGCAATTGAATCTATATCGTTGTTTAGGAAAACTTGCTGATGATGGAGAGAGTTGTGTATAAGCAGAGCCACTCCTCCATAGGAATTGGAAGTGTTGAGATGATATAGTTGAAAATTAATGGGGATTGGTATATTAGTGCATTGTTTATATGCGTTTCTTGCAAGGCGATTACTTTGGGACTATGCAGTTTTATAAAATGTTTTAGTTGATTATAATTGTTGGTGTAACCTTTTATGTTCCATTGAGCTGTTTTTAAGGCCATTGATAGTAAATTTAGATTATAATAATATACGGATATAGTCGTGTACTATAAAAGAGTACATTATTCAAATAGAAATAGATGGTGAAAACTACTTGTTTAAGAGTTGGTAGATAAAGATAGAAGAAACTAATCCTACGCCATGTGTTCATCAGAAATTTCGTCATAGTCTTCAATTTGGACAGCGTTTGATGTTTTCAAGAACGGTTTACTTTTGGAGTTGGATTTTGCCTAAAGTTGAAACTTGAGTCTTCTGGTTTTTATTCTTTATTTTGGTGTTGTCTTTTTCTTCAATTGGTTGATAAGCCGTTTCGGGGTGTTTTTTGGTAAAATCTTAAGCTTGTTGATTTTTCTTGATGCAGCTTTTTTCATGGCCATTTCAGAGGTTGATGAAGTCATATTGAGATCGGTGCTAGAGTTAGACAGTATGTCATCATAATCTATGATGACTCGATCTTTGAAAGTTGCATTTTCGTTGGTAGTAACATTAGGTTGATTATGTGATAAGGAGCTTGAGGGGGTTGTTGTATTGATGTTAGCAGTTGTTGTATAGTTGGTAGTGATTGAAGCGTACGTAGGAGTGCCATGTTGATGGCGCTCTGAGTAGATAGCGTGAGCAACCTTGTTGCTGACTTTTTGTATTGTTTTAATTGCTTGAATTTCTTTCTGTTTAATAAATATTGGGCATTGTTTGTCAAATGCTGTATGGTTGTGTGGAGTAATTTTTGTTTTTAAGCAATTAATGCTTTTAGGTTTTCGGGTTTTGGGTTTTCGCACAGTTCATTCATTTCTGGATTAAGGTGGTAGTCTTTTGCACATATTGCACATTTTTTTTCATTTTTGCAGTATTTTGAGTTATGATTGTATGAAAGGCAGTTATTACATCTAAGTGGTCTCGGTATATGGGGGCGAATGAATACTCTTTCATAACCGATGTTAACGAAGTCCGGTAATACAGTAGATGCGAAAGTTAAAATCACTAAACCCGTTTCAATTTGTTGTTCGTGAACTTTTTTCAATATTTTAGAGACTTGACACACATTTTGGATTTTTAGTTCTTCTAAAATTTCATTCTCAGGTATGCCGCGTAGGTCGTTGCAATATATAACGCCTTTTGAGTAGTTTAATGTGTTATGTTCAGTAATTTCTAAAGTTATATCATTGGAAAGAGCAATTAAGGTTAATAGTTTATTGGCTTGGATATGATTTTTTGTTTTTATGAGCACAGTTCCGTTTCGGGTTTTTTTGCAAACTTCTACTTCACCGCCACAAGTGGCATCAATGGCCTTTTTTAATAGAAAAGGGGACACACTAGCAAAGCTATTATCGCTGTTTGTTCTGGTCATTACCAGGTATTTAGGTCCGGAGGTCACAAAAACAGGTTTAATTGTATTATCCCATTTAAGGGAGGGTTGTCTGACATATATGTTGGGAGGGTCGTTCATCTTGCTTCTGGTTTCAGAGCGAGAGCCCCTCTGCCTTCACTACACCAATTGTTAGTTTTATTATATATTTTTGTTTCTTTTTGATTAATAACGGATATTAATAGATTTTATTTTTGTTGCCGATTCCGATATAGCAAATGGGTTGAATTAGTCGTTGAACCAGCAAAATCACAAAAATTAAAAAAAAAAATATACAATTTTATGTAGTCAATGAAAAAAGGAAAATTTATTTTATTTTCAATGAAGAGAAAAGCGAACGTTACTGCTTGAAAACTTTTTGAAAACTGAATTTACAAAGTTCTTCCAATATGTCCTTAGTATCAATGTTTGCACTGAGGCCTTTTAGTAAGTAAGTCTATGTTTTTACATTTTTTGGAGTAAATGTAAAAAATTTAGAAGCTAAGTCCATTGTAGCTAAGTACAAAACAAGTTTTTTATTATTAACCCTCTGCAGCTGACGTGCTCCAAATTTAACAATATAACTGACGTGGGGTCTAGCAGACCTCACTTTTTACTGATTTTCTATGACAAAGTTTCTGACTGTAAATTCCTTGACCTTATTCCATATGACAGCAAATAGTTTTAGGCTAACATAAGAATACAATTTTTAATAAAATACGGGTTTTTAAAAGACAAAAACGAGTTTTTTATCTTCGAATTTAACATCAGACTACGACGTCAGCTGCAGAGGGTTAAGTTCTTTAATTTTAAATTCATTTATTTTGATGCCATTTTTAATAAAATCAATGAGTTCATTGCATTCAACATCAATTATGTTTATAGGTGGAATTTTTTTATTTTTATTTTGTTCATTGTTATAGGCGTTTTCTTTACTTTTGTTATTCTCATTATTTGTATTGTTTACTGCTGTACAGTTACTTGGAGCCGCTAGATCTCTATGCACCTGCTCGTGTGTTGCAAACTTGTTTAAGATTTCTTGATTGCAATCTTCGTCGGTATCAAGAACTGCATAGTAATTGTCTTTTAGTTGTTTACTCATTGTATCACTTTGAATGTTGCTTTTTCTTTTTCGATCACTATCATTTTTTATAATATTTTGAATTAATGTGTAATTAGCATTGTTTTTAACACAATTTATTCCTGAGCTTTGAGCATCAAGCTCGCTCATTTTTTTTTTTTTTTTTTATAATTCAAGATTCCTTTAAGAGTCAATATCTCTTATTTTAACCAAAAGAAAAGAAATTATAAAGATAATTTCCATACGAACGAAAAACTAGTTGAACGATCAATGCACATCGAAACGACAAAGGTCCCGCTTACACACGTCCTCTCTCAACCGGCTCTACGACGAGACTCCCATATAGTATAAAAGGTACTTAAAAAGAGGTACAGCATAACCCTGAAACATAAATTTTTTTTTCGGAAAGACCACCAACGCTGACTGCCATTTTTCCAAGAGCGTAAAAATATTTTTGTTTACATAAAATAAGGATGTGTCAAACATCTGGTAATTATTGAATCATGATTGGGGTATAAACTTTTTCAGACCATATTTATATGGAAGAATATTTACTGTGGTCACAGATCATAGACCTCTTGAATCCCTTTTCTCACACAAATCTCCATCTTCAAATTTATCTAGAATACGATTAGAATTATCAAAATATGACTTCGAAATAATATACAAAAAAGGCAGCATCAATACAAATGCCGATGCATTATCACGTATAAAAATAGATTCCGACATACTTAAAAGCATGATACCAAAGGAGGAGGAAGAGCAAATTAATATAAAGCAAAGAGCATTAATAGTAACAAGGGGAATGTCTACTGAAAACAGGGCAAAAATTAAGAAATAGTGTAGTGTACCTTATCGCGGATACAATGCATAGCATAGGGTATTTAAGTTATAACATACATTCTGTTTATATTACAAGATTGAGTCACAGCATAGCACGCTCGCTTACATAAAAGTGCAGCTTGGGTACATGATTCCAAACTTGAGTCATAGCGAAGCGCAATGTAAACATTTCTAGTTACATTTGCTGCTGCTGAAAAGTGACCCATATATAGGCTTGCCATAATTTTTTGAAAAGAAGTCCGGACACTTTTTGAGTTTTTTTTTGAGGAGGGGGGGGGGGGGGTATGAGTAGATGACATCCACAATTTTACTTCACTTGTGCAATTCATGTTTTTTTACGATAAAGCTTGCAGCAAGAATTCTTAACTTAATTATGTAAGAAGCTGTTGATTTTTTTCTTATCTTCTTTGATACCTTTGAGGCTTTCAAATTAGTAGGAATATAAAACAATTAGGACGTATCTTATTCATTTATATTTAATGAAATATTTAAAAATTAACAAGTTCTTTAAAAAATAATAAACTTAGAATGAATATCAAAACGTAACAATAAGTCCACAATAAGTAATTATATGAAAATAAAAATAAAATAAAAACTAAAATTAATTTTGCACTAAATATGTATCAAATGTGGGGCTACTTAGTACAAAGTAGTACTAAAAAACCTAAAAAAACAAATCGCAACATTTCGCAAATCAAGAAGGGTCAAAACAAATTAATACTAACTGCAAACAACAATCGTAAATATAACAACGATATGCTTAATAGCATGTTTCCACGGCACCCTGAACAACGTAATTCGGCTCTCATTCGTAATTCGAGGCTGAATTATGTTCCGAATTAACTAATTCGCCATACAACATTTGACAAGCTGAATTACCTCATTCGAAGTTGATTCAGTTTGAATTAACATCCGAATCAAGTAGAAATCGGTTTTATCTCTAATTTTTATCGAAAGTTAATCGAAAACAGCAATAGAAGAAAGGCAAACAAAACAAAAAGTCAAAGTCAGCTATCAAGGTGAGTATTGCTTTCAGCTCTACATAGTTTGAGCTGTCAAACTGAATTAAGATTTCTTCGTGGGAACAAGCTATTTCACATTCTTAATTCGGATGCCAAAATACTTGATTCAGAGTGCCGTGGAAACATGCTATAACAGTTCCATGGTTGAATAAATAAGGTTTTCTCGTGGCGGATCGTACTCTCTTCTCAGTACCCATAATTGTCAAAATCAATGAAAAGATACAACAACAACTTCATCGGCTTTGCATGTTAATAATTTCCCCTTTCAGATTTTGTATGAGCTGTCAACTTCGATTTGACATTTATGGGAACTCGCTCTCACCCATGCGACAACCTTATTTATTCAACTATGAACAGTTCATTAAATTATTTTATAAGTTTCTTACATAGGGTGTTTCAGCTACTTTCTTAGAGATCACTTTGTGTTCACACGAGAACTTTTTTCTAGGAAAGAGATATTATAATTATTTTTTCAATTTGTTGGGTCCAAGTCCGGACAAAATCACAAGTCCGGACAAAGTCCGCACATGGTTGAAAAGTCAGGAAAATCCGGACTAAATCCTGACGTATGGCAAGCCTACCCATATAGTAATAGCTTTAAGTTTCTGTGTTACTACATATTTTTCGGGCTACAAATATTGTCAACCAATTAGAATTTAAGACTCAATATTTTAGAATTATACTCAGTATTTTTAAGGAACTCAATTTTGTAAAAACTCAAAAATGATCGTGCTAGCCTTATAAAAAGGAATAGACGCCAAATAAAAATTCAGATCTTGAAACAGCTTTCGAGCTTTAAAATCTCATTGTTTTTTTTCACTTTGTGTGGAATTAGCAGCAACCTTGCTTTTGTCTTTCGACAAAACCAGCAAGGATAGTAGCGTAAGCCAACGGCAAACTTTGCTGGCTAGCGATCTTAAAAGTTACGCATTAGGCGTTTATAGCATATTGACAACATAACAATGTATCTGTAACATCACATAACAATAGTATAGGAGATAAGGTATCCAAGCAGCCTGATCAGCTTCATATTTGGAACTGTACATCCTTGAATGACGTCACAAAAACAAAGAAATTAAAATTTATAGTAGACAAAATATATAAAAAAATGGTGAAATAAAATATGAAAAAAAAGAGGTAACAGTAAGATGTTACGATAATCTTTCGAATCCAGGTTCGCTATTAGAGAAGTTAGCATCAGAAATGAAAATAAATATATATGATTTAGCGCTAAAGAACAATCATGAAATTTTTAAGAAGAGCCTCTAAAAATAATTATTTATAAACCCCCAAAACAAATCTACGATAATATTATAAAATATAAGCTCATTGATTTCACAATTCATTCCACGGAGGACACCTCAGTATTAGAAAAACTATTTTAAAGCTTAAACAAAGATATGTTTGGAAAAATATGAGTCAAATGGTTATTTTGCAATATGAGTCAAATGGTTAATTATGTGCAATAAGTAAACAAACAGTGCACACAAAGGAAAAAATTACCATAACGGACACATCAAGCACAAGTTTCGAAGCAATAACAATTGACACAGTTTGCCCATTAAGAATTCCAAACGATTACAGATACATGATCATTATGCAATGTGAATTGACAAAATTCATAGTTGCGTATCCAATGACATCAAAAGACGCGACAACAACAGCAACCACACTAGTAGAACAATTTATTTTAAAGTACGGCATATTTTAAGTGTTAAAATCAGACAGGGGTACTGACTTCACAAACGGACTTATGAAAAACATATGTGAAATGCTAAAAATTAAACAAATTTTTTCAACCCCCTACCATCACGAGAAATTAGGTACCGTAGAAAGAAACCGCAGAGTTGTAAATGAATTTATGCTGACATTGGCAGACAACTATAAATGGGATAAGTGGATATCATATTTTTAATTTGCTTATAATAGGACACCGAATGTTGACACACAGTACACACCATATGAACTAATTTTCGGCAAGTTGCCATACTTACCAAGTGACATACTTCACAACAAAGCACCTATTTATAATTTAGATGATTATTGTAACGAAGAGGAGGATAAGGTAACAAGTTTCAATAAACAAAGCCGCAGAACTAGTAAACATAACAAAAACAAATAGAAAAATTATTAGTGATAAGATTTGTAGACCAATTAATATAGAGTTAGAAAACTTAGTTTTTGTAAGAGTAGGTAATAGGAAAAAATAAGAAAATCCATATAGCGGTTCATACAAAGTAATAATAAAAAAGCAGTAAACCTTATATTAGAAGTAAATGGTAAACATAAAGAATACCATAACAATTAATTAAAAAATGGAATGTAGAACTTTAAAAAAAAATATATATATTAAACAATTTTTATATACGAAAACAAAACGAAAAAAAAACAAAACAAAAATTTAAATCATATTTGTTTAAGAAAATATATTATAATACTCCATAAAAAAAAAACAGAAAAAAAATAAAATTTTAAAAACTTTAATGTAACAAAAATTTTTTAAACGTTTCTCCATAATCATTTATAAAATTGTTTTCTCTAAAGGGTAAGGGTGTAGTATATCTACATATTTCCCCTTTACCATCTTCTTAGTTGCACTCATTTAAGTAATTGCGCGTTTTGCTTGCGCTACATCACTTTTTGTTTACATTCGTTGTTGCTGCATTTGCTTCACTAATGCACATACAAAGCAGTGATCTCATCTTACAAATCCAATAGCATGCAAAGCAGTGCACTTGCTCTACAATGCACTCACATACATTGTGACACAATTATGCTTGCACTGTACTTACTGACAAATTAACATTGATGAATTTGGTCATCGATGGTTATGACAATATTTTGAGTGAAACTAAGAATAAAATTAAAAAAACTATGTAATACTATAGGAATAAGTAAAATATGAAATATAATTTGGAGTTAAAATTAGAACAATTTTTAATATAAAAGAACCGAATTTTCAATAAAGAAAACAAAATTGATCTGAGCTTGAAAACGAGCAAAACAGTCTTTTCTTTTACGATAGGCGTTCCAACTTATGGCGACACTGCTTAGTTGAACGTATATAGTAATGTGGGGAATTACTAAATTTAAAAAGGAAATTTATCCTCCATAGTTAGATGCCAGATTAATTTACCATATAAATTCATTACACTTTAATCGATGTCTTAAAAGTTCCGCAGCACTCATAAAACGGCTTTCACAGTCGGAAGGATTCTATGCGGAACGAACGTGATGCCAGCTCTCAGCAAAGTTAGCTCCTGTATTTGACGAGCCCGATTTTAAATATACTATTTCAGTGTAGCAGGCTACTTGCGATCCAGCACAGCACAATACTTGAGTCCGACCACAAATAATAAAGAGGATCTACTAATCCCAAAGCAAGACGAACGTTCTCGAGTGTAATCGCTAGCAAGTGCGCAGCGAAGAGTTCAAGACGTGGAATTGTGACACCTTTGAGTGTCGCCACCTTGGTGCGCACTGTTATTAAAGATACTCGACTTTTACCAAACTGATCGAAGGTTTTAGTATAAATCACAGCTGCATAAGCGCGTGGGCTGACATCGCAAAAGCCATGAAGCGTCGTAACTCTACCACTCATCTTGGAGTTACGTAACCATACCTAACCATCTTGGAACTCTTATGCTAATGATTGTGTGGAGTCCAAATCGAAGTTTTAGCTATGCGTCCTGCAGCTCATTCAGCAGTGGTGCATCCCAAGAAATACCAGCTATCCAGAGGGTTTGGATCAATATTTTGCCAGAAATAACTTCTGGAGCCACCAAGCCTGTCGGGTCGAATAGTTGCGCTAACTCACTGACTACCAGCCGCTTCGTATGAGTCTTAGGCATTTGCTCAAGCGCCAAGTTAAAATAAACCTCATCAGCTAAAGGATCCCATCGTAAGCCCAGCACAGAAGTTTTTGAGAGGTCAATAATAGACTCTATGGTATAATTAGCATCAGCAGTTAAATTTGAAATGAGCTCAGCATCGTTAGAGGTCCATTGGCGCAATTAAGAGTGTCCAACTTATAAGATTGCGTCCACATTGTAAGCTAACAAAACTGCTTCGCTTGATGTGTCAAAACTCGTGAGAAAATCATCTACATAAAAAGACTTCAAAATTGCATCTTGCGCTGTCTTGGCTTGACCCCTATCCTCTATCAGGATATTATTGTCGCACGCGCACTGATTGAGCGTACGAACTGCATTATACGAGCTGCAAGCCATGCCATAAGTAACCATCGTTAATCGATATACCTCAAGGTTACGAGATGGGGATTCTCACCAAAAGATTCGTTGATAGTTTCTATGAACAGGCACCACCAATATCAGCGTTAACATCTTCTCGATGTCTACAGTTAGTGCGATACCATAACGTCTAAATCGGAAAATTATGTTAAGCAATGAGTCTTGTATCGTGGGTCCTATTAATCGTTGAGGGATAAACCACTAGACGTCCGAGCAGAAACATTGAAAACAACTCTGAATTCTCCGGTCACAGGGTGATGCGGAATGTAATAGCATTCAGAGTTATCCCGAGGTTGATCAACTCGCTCCACGTGACCAAGCGCGAAATATTCTCGCATAAAGGCTATATACTTTTCTCTTAATTCAGGATTTGATGCCAGTCGTCTTTCGAGATATTGAAATTGCCGGAGAGCATCCGAATACCAACCATCCAATTCCAATTCACCACTATGAAATGGTATGTGCACGACATAACGGCCACCCTCTATGCGAAAGTGCGTTGCTAAGAATATGCGACTACTCTCATCGTCTCCACCGGGTTTGTAGTACGGTACCTCTTCGTTTTTCCAAAACTTCTGCAAGAGCGTATTTAAGCCCAGTTAGCTGCGTGCTGAATATATGTGATGATTTCGTGGGAGTGAGCGCTGTTGATGTTGGATCAAAAACTACCCAACTTAACGGGGTAAGCTGTGCTGTTGGCTCTTTCGACTATAAGACCCCAAACGTCCGCACCAATGAGCAGGTCGATGGCTCCAGGGATACCAAACTGTGTATCTGCCAGTACAAAGTGCGCTAAATGATGCCACTGCGTCGTGTCGATGTGCACCGTAGGTATGTCTCAGGTTATTGACGAGATAACCAGGACGTTGATCTTCAATGAAAACTGTGAATGTATGGAATTGATTGTAAGCGTTACGCTGCTGCTCACATGCTGGTATGGATATTTCGTTTATTAATTAGTCAAAAAAGTCACAAATTTCTTACTGACTAATCTTAGATATTAAGTAATGTTATACATATATATAAATAAATACATAATTTTACTTATAAAAACACAGAGTTTAATAAATTTTTTATTATATTTTTTGAAAGAGAGAAATCTATAACTGAGGAATTTGGCAGACGACTAAATTCAATTAATGCCCTATTAATTGGAGCATTAAGAGAATAATTAGGTCTATTAACACCAATAAAAAGTAGAGAAAGGATAGATCTTCCACTATTCAAGGTCTTAAGATTTAAATGCAAGCATCTTTCATTGTATGAAATGTAAATTGAACAGAACGAAGAGCGAATCTTAGAAAGCTTTTTTGAATGCGTTTGAGTCGATTTATGTGGATATGATAGAACGGTCTCCAAATCAAAACCGCTTACTCGAGTTTCGAGCGAACAAAGGAAGTGTAAAGTAACTTAAGATTGTAAAAAAAAAAAATAAATAAATAACTGGCCATTTCAGCCCTTGAAAGGACTTTGACCTAGCTTCTTATGATCAATTGTGTTGTGCGTGTTATTAAGTTTGTACACAATTGACCGAGAACCGGACCTACATGCTTAACGCCGACTCCGAACGGCGATGAATGGAATGTTATCGTTCTCAAGAAGCTTTACATGACATTTTGATTACTCTCTGAGGTTTGCCATTGTCTGCAGAGAGGTGGCGGCCGTACAGAAAAATTATTTTAGTTCAAATAATTTTCTGTCGCTGCTGGGGTTCGAACCTGGGTCTCCAGGTTCTTTGACATAGCGGCCACGCACTTTAACCAACTACGCCACGGACGCCAACTTGAGAGTGTACATGTCGGAAAAATTTGAGCTATTACGCCGTACAAATGTAAAGAGAGCATACGATTTAGAAATAATGTAACTAATGTGTGGAGTAAAAGTAAATTTCGAATCGAAAACAACACCAAGATCTGAAACCTCATTGACTTCATTTAATTTAATATTATTAATAAAATAAGAAATATGGCAGCGCACTTAGAAAAACAAATGTGGAAGCATTTATTGATTTTAAGAAAGAGCCTATTTTTTGGCACCAATTATAGAGATTGTTGAGCTCAGATTGGAGAATATCTGAGTCCACAGCGCTATTTATTGGTGAATAGATTTTCAGATCATCGGCATATCGCAGATATGTGCAGTGTGAAAAACAGAAAAACAAAACTAATATCATTAATGAATAGCAAAAAGAGCAAAGGCCCAAGGATGCTACCTTGAGGTACTACCGAAGTAGCAGTATATGGTTGCGATCGAATATTATCAAGAACTACATAGCAAGTTCTGTTAGTTAAATAAGATTCTATCCATGATAAAAAAACTGAGTGAAACCCGAGCTGGTTTAATTTCCTGAGCAAGATCTTATGGGAGACCTTATCAAACGCTTTGGAAAAATTTGTATATATTGCGTCAACATAATGTCTAGACTGGAATACAGATATGCAATACTCGGAAAAACACAAGAGATTAGAAGTAGTTGAGCGACCAGCAACAAAGCCATGTTGAAAAGGACAAATGAGATTTTTGACTGAAAAGTAAATTTTTGCTTTAATGATACTTTCAAATAATTTCGATACTGTCGTAAGCTTAGAAATTAGTCGATAGTTGGTAACATCACTTTTGTTGCCACTTTTAAAGATTGGTTCAACAAAAGCATATGTACACGCTTTAATAAAAGTGCCTGTCGAAAGAGATTTAGTAAAAATTTGAAATAAAGGATAAGTCATAGTCACGCTGCAGTTTTTTAACAAAAAAGGGGAAATGCCATCGATATCTAATTTAAAAGATGATTTGAGTTTAACTACATATAGCGTCAGAAATATCTTCGATCGCAAGACTGAGCGCTCCAAAATCGAGAGGAGAGGATGCAGTGATGAAAGAGTCCTGCTCGGAATCCTCATCAATAGTAAAATTGGACTTGAAAAAGTCTGCAAAAAGGTTCACAGTATCCTGTGATGTACTTGCATGCGAATTGTTAAGAAATATCGAAGACGGAACAGATGAGGTTAATTTTTTTGATTTAATTTTTTGAGTTAAAAATATACTTTTTATTTTTCAAGAAACTTAAATTCTTTCGAATAAAGCAAATGTTTTGACCTATGTCAATCCAATCAAATTGGAAATTCTATATTTTTTAAAAAACTTGTTTCTCAAGTTCTTTAACTTATTTAAACGATAAGTGTACCACGGAATCTTATATTTTTTTTTTTTTGGTATTGCGGAATATTTTTCAAACAAATATCATATATTTTGGATTTGAAGACATCGAAGCATTCATTGATCTCTAGATTAAAAAAAAGGGAGTCCCAATCAATATGAGAAACTTGATTATTCAGATTAACAAAATCGCAGTAATAATAGTTAAATGAAACTAAAGAAGCATCAGGTTTGATTGAATTAAATTCATAGAATTCCAGTTCATTGACTAAAGGGAGATGATGGGTATTTGGGGGAGAGAAAGGGAATCCACTCATGGATGTTAAATTTGGTATTATTCGATAAAAATAATAAATCTAGAAATCTTCAAAGTTTATTTTCAAGGGAGTTAATTTGTTGAAGATCGAAATTGAGAAAATTATCAATCATATAGATTTCAGTTTGAGTATTGACATTCGTGGGATTTAAAATATTTTTATCAAAAAGATATTTCCAAGAAACATTTCATAAGTTAAAGTCACCTAGGATGCAAAAATGATTATTTTCAAAGTTTTTTTGCAGTAAAGTACTACATTGTCAATATGAGCCTTATAAATATCAAAAATGCTTTTCGGCGGAATGTAGGATACACAGAAAAATAACCACTCAGTTTGACTGCGAATTGAGACACATAATTGATCTAAGAGTGTATCAGGATTTTGGAGAGTATGAATAGAAGCATTTATGGTACATTGAACAGCAAATAAAACTCGTCCACCTCGAGAGCATCCAGTTTTAATTATATCTCTGTCCTTTCGAGACACATAATATATATTTGGATCGAAAAATTCTTGATACGTCTTGAAAACGTAAATTGGATAAAGCATAACTTAAGTGATTTGAACTGGATCTACCCGATTTTGAAAAAAACGAAAAGGTTGAACTTTAACTCCGACCGGCTAAATAGAAGGATTAATTTGTAACAACTTAATTTTTATTAGTATAAAATTTAGTTATACACATTTTTATATACATTTTTATAAGTAAGATACACGAAATATAGGAATAACAGTGATAGAGAGCGAGAAACAACAATTTGCGAGAGATAACTTTAATACACACACGTATACGCAACATGCTCCATATCACAACAGTAAGAAGGAGAGAGAGCGATTAAGAGAATTGGCAACCCTGGCCTCATTTGTCAAAGTTGTGCGCTTTTTTATCTCTGAAAAAAAATTTTTAAACTCTTTATTTTTTCAATTAAAATCGTCTTGAAATAAATCAGTTTCGGTTTTTTTTAAGTGTTCAGTACTCAAGTTTTTATTAAAGATAAGTAACTTTTCACATTTATTTTGTTTAACAAAATTTGTTGTTTACATATTTTATTGCATTTTAAGTGTTTCTTTTGTTTGCTTTGTTTATCTGAAGTTTAGGACATCTACCTACTTACAGTGTTTCTTAAACTGTGGAAATAATTATTAAAATAAATAATAAAATAAATAACTGGCCATTTCAGCCCTTGAAAGGACTTTGACCTAGCTTCTTATGATCAATTGTGTTGTGCGTGTTATTAAGTTTGTACACATTTGACCGAGAACCGGACCTACATGTTTAACGCCGACTCCGAACGGCGATGAACGGAATGAATGTTCTCGTTCTCAAGAAGCTTTACATGGCATTTTGATTACTCTCTGAGGTTTGCCATTGTCTGCAGAGAGGTGGCGGCCGTACAGAAAAATTATTTTAATTCAAATAATTTTCTGTCGCTGCTGGGGTTCGAACTTGGGTCTCCAGGTTCGTTGACATAGCGGCCACACACTTTAACCAAATACGCCACGGAAATAATTATTACCATATATTAAATAAAAAAAAAAAAACTTTGCATACTTTTAGTCACTTTTGAATTAAACACTGTTGGCATACTGCATAGTTCATTTTAAGTAGTTTATTTACTTTTTATTTACTTTTTATTAATTAATTATACATTAATATTATTCTTATTTTTTTTTTGTTTTTGGTTTTTCTAAAGCATTTTTTAAATTAGAACATTATTGTTTACGCTTGTTAAAATCACTATATTTCTTCTCTTTCTTTTCCATTATTTTTAACAATTATCTCTTTAATTTCAATTATTTTTACTTAAATTTTAAATAAATTTGCATATCTTCATTTCAAATGATTTGTACCAAACCTGGCTGCTTTACGAAGGGTGATACCGAGCGGTTTTTGTCATGTTGGTTATGTGACAACGCTGTTCATATCAAGTGTGCAGGCGTGTCAGGTCGAGTACGTTGCTTACGTTGGTCTTGCGAAAAATGTAGGTTGGCCGACATAAGTTTTTACAAATTATTCAAGCAGACGAAGCAAGGTTTCTCTGAAATGAGTAGGGAACTTTCCTCGCTTTCTGCTAAATTTAATAAATACCAAACTCTTTTCAATGAGTTTAAATATATTTGTTAAGAATAGCGCCGATACCAACAACAACATGCATTGTTACATGACAAGGCAATTTGTTGTTACCCAGCAAAGTAGAGCATCGATTATTGGGTAAAGCAGCCAGCACAGCATATTTTGCTGTGCTTGCTTAATAGTGTTCTTATTTAAAGTCGATGATTTTTTGGCACACTTGTTAATTATTGCATAACACAGTGCAACACGAAAAAAAATAACCATATACGGACACCACTACGTGATAAGAGACTAAAAAAAAAAAAAGACCCGTGTCTCCCAATTTTTCCCAATGTCATGCACTTTTTTGTTTATGGGCCGCCAAAGATTTGGGGCCTCGGTATCATTTTCGCAAAAAAGTGATCATTTTCTCGGGCTCATATCTTGCAAACCGTTCAGAATTTCGATTTACTCTCTGAGGCAAAGTTGTACATTGGTTTTCGACGAAGTGGACTTGACCGGTGAAAATTACACACCTAATACAGTGTGTCGCCAATGTTATAACAATCTCATGGCATGGTTGAGTGGAGGCAGAGGTACTATGAAGTATTGCAAGCCGGTAAACTGGATTAATCGCCCAGGTGATCATGATGCAACTAGTTGCTATGCATGCGTAAATTACACATGTCGTCTAAATCGACATGCTGAGAAGAACAAAATTTATAAAGCAACTGCAACAGCCACACTACCAGTGCTTGCACTTGAAAATTTTGTATCACCGGCTTACAATACTTCATAGTACCTCTGCCTCCACTCAACCATGCCATGAGATTGTTATAACATTGGCGACACACTGTATTAGGTGTGTAATTTTCACCGGTCAAGTCCACTTCGTCGAAAACCAATGTATATGCTCTTTTGAATTCACTAGTTAAAAGATTCTTTTCCTTCTGAAATCTTGTAGATGTTTTTTTCTGGTTTGATGACCGCAAACGTAGCAAAATAAATCAATTTTTTCACACTGCATACTGAAACTGTCAGTTGCCACTGTTGTGTACGAATTATGTTGTAGCACTTTATATAACTTTCACCACGTCACTTTTTTCACTTTTGCGTGCTACCTAAACAGTGTTAAGAATCATCTCTAGGAAGTTTATATGTTGTAGAAATTTGTTTATTGAGATCTTAGGTAAATTTTTGTAGTTGATTGTTTCCTTGAATTTTGAACGGTTTGCTACCTATGGACCTGAACACGGGAAAAAAGGTAAAAAAAATCGAATTTTTTTAAGTTTTTTGCGATTTTGATCTGGAAGGTGAAGTTTTTTTGATTTTATATGTTCGCAATTTTTGTTCTTTATGACAAGAGCTACAACTTTGCCTCAGAGAGTAAATCGAAATTCTGAACGGTTTGCAAGATATGAGCCCGAGAAAACGATCACTTTTTTGCGAAAATGATACCGAGGCCCCAAATCTTTGGCGGCCCATAAACAAAAAAGTGCATGACTTTGGGAAAAATTGGGAGACACGGGTCTTTTTTTTTAGTCTTTTATCACGTAGTGGTGTCCGTATATGGTTATTTTGCCATGACTTAAAAAATTACACACAGTGTAATTCAAGTACATATTGGTTTGTGTCAATTAAACTAGTTCATAAATTCTTGGTTTGGTTGCTTTGCTTATTCTGTATTATGTTAAGTAAACACTTTCCACATATGTATGTTTCTTTCTTTATTGTTTTTATATATTTTGTAATGTGTTAAGTCAACACTTTTTATATAACTTTAATTGTAAATACAATTTGTTAATTATTCACTTTTAGCATTGTTTTAAGATTATTTTTACTATAAAAGAAATAGTTTTTAATAAATTCTTCCAGTTATTCAATCAACTTTCAGTGTTTGTCATTAACTCATCTTCCCGTTTTACGTGGTTTAAGTGCCATCTAAAACAAACCCTTGATTCAAGCATCTATACGGTTAATGTGCCGCCTAGACGCAAAATTCGAATCAAACATTTGGTGACCCCGACGTTCAAACGAATCCTGGTTTTCTTGTCAGGTGCATTACTTGACAAAATCACTGTATTACTTAAACGCGAAAATCGTTTAATTTGTCAACCGCGAAATCAAGTTCGCCGCGAATCAAATTCGAACAACCAACAAAGGAACTTCAGGGACTGCAGTTCACATTCTACAAGAAGCCAAAAATTTGCCAAGGAGCCACAATACCATTGAAATCTATGAGGAGCTTTTTATGAAGCAAAAGAAGACTGGTGAAGAAATTCAACAGATCATTTGGAATGTTAAGAAAGATTCGTTGGATAGGAAGACAGCAGCGTATTACATAGAGCGCATAAAAAGAATTCATCAGGCTTGGACGGTATTCGAAGAAACGTATAACTCCATTCGGGATTTGGATAATATCCCATTACAGCATGAGTATTTTTCAACAGACTATTATGAGCAAATGTCATAATTGGTGGTGTCATTGGTGGTGAAGACATTGGATTGCATGTATCCACAGGTGATACAAATCAAGATGAGGAAACATCTGAAGCTCATCGAGCATTCGTCACGTCAGATGCAGCTTCAGGAGAGCCAATACAAAATACTGAAGCTCATGGCAGTGCACCAGTCGGACTGTTGAGAAAGATGGAAGCGTCATAAGCAGCACTAGAGCGACTACTATCAGGTTTGGCTGAGAATCAAGAAGGTTTATCGCTTCAATATTTCAAAATAAAAATTGGAGCCATCAATCAATTGTGGCATCAAGTAGAAGCCCTTAACTATGCAATTTGGGAGCACTTTGTGGATCCAGCAGCAGTTGGTTATGATATGCAAAAATACATTGAGTTAGAAGGAAGAGTTCAAAATAAACTAATTGATCTCTCAGTGAAAGCAGAAGAATATTCAACAACAGAACTAGGAGGTAGTTCCAGAGGAAACGAATTGCCACTACCAGAGGTGACAATACCTAGGTTCGATGGTGACTACCTTAAATGGCAGCAGTTTTTTGATCTCTTTTGCCAACTAATACACAACCAACATATCCCAAACGTCCAAAAAATGTTCTACCTAAAATCAAATTTATGTGGAGAAGCAGAGCAACTAATAAGCCATTTTGCAGTAACAGATGAGAACTATAACACCACCTGGGCTCTAGTTAAAGACAGATATAACAATAAACGAGTACTAACAACAAATTTGGTTTAGAAAATCTTGGATCAACCTTCATGCGTTGGTACGGCAACTGCCATAAAGGGATTGCACGATACAACTCAAGAATGTTTGCTGGCATTGAACAACTTGGGAATCGAGACTTCCAGTTAGGATCCTCTACTGGTACATATTATAGTAAAGAAAATCGACAGAAGCACTCATATTCGTTATGAACAATCAATTAAAAATCCAAAGGAACTACAAACGATGAAAGAGTTCTTAGCTTTCCTAGAAAACCAATTTCAATCTATGGAAGCTATTAAACAAAGTGACAAAGTATCAAGGGTGCATACATCATCTAGGGCCTACACATCAATTGTTTGTAATAATAAGGTCAATGTTTGCAAGGCATGTGGAAACGGTATTCACCCACTGTTTTCATGCAAGCAGTTTTTGCAGTGGGGAACTTCAGAAAGATTACGATTTGTTCAACAACAAAAACGTTGCATGAATTGTCTAAAAACTGGCCATACGTACACCAAATGTGCACTAAAAAATTGTTTAAAATGTAACTAAAAACACAATACACTGCTGCACTTTGAAACTAAAGAAATAAAATCATCGGCAACACCATGTTTTACCACAAGCATTAACTCATCAGCAACATCATTAACAGCCGCCAGAAGCCAGAAAGCTAACTCTTATGTTCTGCTCAGCACGGCGATCATCAAGCTTTCATCAGAAACCGGACAGGAAATAGAGTGCAGAGCCATTTTAGATTCAGGCTCCCAGGTCAACATAATAACTGAGAGGATGGTAAAACGACTAGGATTACCTCATGAGTGTACAGGCATGCAAATCCAAGGTATCGGGAATAGCCGCAGAAAGGCAGAACATAGAGTAAATGTTGGAATGCAGTCGAAAATCAACGGATTCAAAGCACGAGTAGAAGCATTCATACTGCCGCACATCATCTCGCCACAGCCAACTCAACACTTAGACACGGATGGGTGGGCCATTCCAAATAACATAATTCTTGCTGATTCAACCTTCAATCGCCCAGATAAAATTGACATACTGTTGGGAGCCGAATTCTACCATCAATTGCTGGTAGCCGGTCAAATAACATTGGGGAAGGATCTTCCCCGATTACAAAACACCAGACTTGGATGGATAATAGCTGGTAAGATCCAAAACACTCACTCGGGAAGTGCTACATGCAGCGTGTGCAGTGAAGATGAACTTTTTTTTTTTTTTTTTTTTTTTTTTTTGGATTCGCCCGGAGGTAAGAAATCTTCATAGATACGTATGACCCGCGCCATACGCATGCACGATTTACATTCTAAGAAGTTCCCGGATCAGCCGGACTGATAGAATGCACCTACGTGCTAAAACTTACCACCTGTTGGCAAATAATAGCCTCCACTAAGCACAATTGCTTGGCCTTTCAGCGGAAATTAAAATTAAATAAAATTTGAGAATTTTTTGTGCTTATGTAAACTTCATAAACATCATCGAATAAAAGCACATTCTTCATAATACGAAGCAATACAAGACAACATCCAAAGTTATTTATTAGACCATATATAACCGCATTTATAATTGTTGTCGTTCGGCTTGAGGACACTGTCCAACCCAAGATCCTACGTGGAAAAGAGATGCAACTCTCAAACACCAAACCAATACCAAACATAGCACAGATATACAAGTATATATTGTGCAGGCACAATATATTTATATATTCGGGTCACTAAAATAAGGAAACACCGAGCTAAAGTTATTATTTGGATATGCATTTGGGCCAACGCAGGTAAAAACTTGTATGGAAATGAGATAAACTCTGACACACCAAGCCAAGAGACACGGTATACATGGTCAAATAAGGAAGAACTAAAGATCTAAAATAATTTCATGAAAAAATAAAGCAACGAAACTGAATAAAACGAAAACTTAAAGTATCTATCATATTCGATGATGCTTATTTGTTAAATCGTAAAATCTACACAATTATCGCGAGTTATATTTGTTATCACAAGGAATGCGTTAAGTATTCAAATGTAATATAATTTTGCGTTTTAAGACATCCACCGAGTCAGAAAAATTTATCAAGTTCAAGTTGCCATTAAAATCACTACACATACATCGCAAAGGGTCGTGAAGAACTTGATCAATTAGTCGGAAAATTCTGGAAACTAGAAGAAGTGGAGGCCACAGAACCTCAACGTTCTATAGCCGACAATTTATGTGAAACACATTTTGTACTAAACACCACAAAGAATCCTCAGGGTCAATTTATCGTTAAATTACCAATGATGGAAAATGCAACGCCACTAGGAAAGTCAAAGGAGATTGCTTATAATAGATTCTTGGCTCTTGAACGCCGTCTTACCAACTCAATTGACGTCAAGAAGCAATATGTCAATTTTATGGAGGATTATGAAGCAGCAGGACACATGTAAAGGTTGACATAAATAATTTGGTGTCACCTCAATATTTCATCCCTTATCGCTACGTTCTGAAGCCAGATAGTAGCACCACCAAGTTACGTGTAGTTTTTGATGCCTCAGGCGTGTCCCTCAACGATATAATGTATAATAGCCCGACCGTGCAAAGTGAATTATTTTCAATTTTACTAAGGTTTCGGCTTCCTCGGTTTGTGTTCACCGCTGATATCCAACAAATGTATAGACAGATATTGATGCATCCTGACAACCGGTCACTCCAGCTGATAATGTGGAGATCAAGTCCCACCGAACCTATCAAGCATTATCAATTAAATGGAACTAGATTATTACTAGATTACTAGATAATATTACTAGATTATTAAATGGACTATATTACAGTCACGTATGGAACTAGAGCCGCACCTTATTTAGCAACCAGATACCTTCAACAATTAGCAAGCGAATTCTGGGACTCACGCTCGCTTGGGGCCCGGGCACTTCGAGAAGACTTCTACGTTGATGACTGCTTAACAGGATCTGACAGTCTTACTGCAGCCATAGAAACACAAAGGCAATTAACTCATATTTTAACGGGCTCTGGATTTAAATTAAGGAAATGGTGTGCCAATCATCCGCGATTGCTTCAAGGAATTGCCCAGGAAGATGTGGAAATAGATCTGGACCTCAATGAAGATGATAAAACCATAAAGGCTCTAGGCATTTCATGGACTCCAAAAAATGATAAATTTTGCATCAAAGTAAATTTGGACAACAGAACCCAAATTTCAAAACGAAACGACAGCTCAGAGCTTGTCCGATTATTTGATCCGTTGGGAATTATGTCACCTGTGGTGGTTACAGCTAAGATGTTCCTTCAAGAATTATGGCAACTTAAACTATCCTGGGACGAAATTGCCGATTGAATTTCAGACAACATGGAGATATTTTCGAGAGAACCTGAAGGAGCTGAACAACTTGAAATTCTCACGACACATGTTTAATCAGTCAGTTACTAAAACAATGCAGCTTCACGCCTTTGCAGATGCATCAGAACGAGCATATGGTGCAGCAATATTCATTAGATCCGTATTAAATGATGGAACGATAATTGCGAGGCTTCTATGCGCTAAGTCTCGTGTGGCACCACTAAAGAAACAAACTTTATCTCGGTTAGAACTATGTGCGGCAGTTGTAGGTGCACAATTAATATCCAGAATAAAAAACGATCTTCATTTAAAGGACGTTCCTTCATACTTGTGGACTGATTCAGAAATTGTGCTGTCATGGATCAATTCTGAAGTATCATTATTCCAAACATTTGTAGCCAACAGAGTAGCCGTAGCAGAGTAGCCGTAGCAGTAGTTAATTCACGAATTAACTTTGAATCAACAATGGTGTCATGTACGATCAAAAGACAACCCAGCAGATGTCCTTTCACGTGGTTTATCTCCAACGGCGTTGGTCTCATGTAATCTTTGGTTTTACCGTCCACTTTTCTTACATGGAGATGTGTCAGCATGGCCGAAACCATTCAAAAAAGAGTTGGCCATAAGCAATAATGTTGAAAGAAAACGTAAGTTACCGGTGTCATTGGTAACTTCTAGAACAGATGTTGAAATGATGATCTACTCAATTAATCATGGAAATTCGTTTAGACGGCTACAAAGAATATTGGCGTACGTGCTTCGGTTTATAAATAGTTCAAGAGGCAAACCATGTCAAGTTGAGCACTTTACACCAAAAGAATTAGATGAAGGGCTTATTATAATCATCAGAAGCATGCAGGTTGCAGAATTTCCAGAAGAATTGAAGGATCTACATAAAACTAAGGAAATCAAACTAACAAGCTGGCTTTCCAGACTGTCACCATTCTTAGATAGTAACGCCATAATGCGGGTAGGAGGGCGTCTGGAAAATTCTTCGTTACCGTATGACGCTAAGCACCAGATGATTATCCCATACAACGACCCTATAACAAAATTACTTATCCAGAAGGTCCACGAAGAGAATATGCACTGTGGACCAACGGCGATGCTATCATATATCAAGCAAAGGTTTTGGCCTGTCAAAGAGAAAACAATGGCTAGGTCAATCGTGCAGAATTGTATCAGATGCAGTAAAGCAAAACCAAGACTATTAAAGCAAATGATTGGAAATTTGCCTTCAGAAAGAGTCACGCCATCTCGACCGTTCACAAATTCAGGAGTAGATTATTGTGGTCCTGTATGGATTCATTTTAACACACGGGGAAAGAAACCTCAGAGGACATATATTGCAGTTTTCTGTTGTTTCGCTACCAAGGCTGTCCATCTTGAAATTGTCAGCGATCTTACAACGGACGCATTTATTGGAGCTATGAAGAGATTCATTGGCAGAAGGGGACATTGTCAAAATTTATATAGTGATAATGCCACAAACTTTGTTGGTGCAAAGAATCAACTGAATGAGTTAGCGTTAGCAATATATGCACCTTCAGCACAAGAAAAAATAATCAACGAATGCTCAAACAGAAATATACAATTCCATTTTATTCCGCCAAGAGCTCCACACTTTGGAGGATTATGGGAAGCCGCGGTAAAATCCGCCAATCACCTGCTAGTCAGAACCGTGTCAACTGCATCACTTACTTACGAAGAGCTTGAAACAGTTATCGTAGAAATAGAAGCAATACTAAATGCACGACCTTTGACTCCCATATCTGACGATCCTAACGATTTTACAGCACTGACCCCAGGACATTTTTTGATTGGGGAACCACTGACTGCTCAGGTTGACATTAATGCAGTTCCGCTCAAATCATCGTTACTCACAAGATGGAAGTTGGTATCACATTTAAAATAAGAATTTTGAAATAGGAATGTAGAAATAATATATCAAAGAATGTAGAAATAGGCACATTCGTTATCATAAAAGAAGACAATGTTGCACCCCTTCAATGGCCAATGGGACGGATAATAAAAACGTATGAAGGAGATGATGGACTGGTGCCGGTAGCTGATGTTAAAACTGCAAAAGGAGTTTGGAAGAGGCCGATACATCGATTGGCACCACTTCCAGTTGAAGACAATTCTCCACAACTTCAACACGAAGAAGGCAACAACACAGACGTTGCAGATGAAGAGCCTCGTTCAAGCACCTGTAAAAAAAGAAGGGTGTCATCACTAAACACAAATATTACTACTCTTCTTGTAATCCTGCTCTTTCTGCCATTACTATATGCAACTCCTCTGAGTAATCATCCTCTTATCGAAAACTTAGCAATTTCTTCCAAAATTGGGTTACATTTTGAAGGTATAGGTTCCACACGGTTTGCCAGAACAGAATGAAACATTATTGTATGCTACGATCTGCAGCCATATCAAACAGAAATGGAAATGTTCTTAGACAGAACAAAGAGACTACATCAGATGTGCCAAAACGCACACCTTACATGTTCGGACATTGTAAAAACAATTGAACACATTAGAACCGAGTTGCTCATGAACGACGAGGTCCTTCATACTCACCGCACAAAACGAGGTGCCGTCAATATCATTGGAAACATTGCTAACTCCTTATTTGGTGTTCTTGATTCTGAATATGCAGACAGAATGACAGGTAAATTCAACCGTGTTAACGACAATGAGCAACATTTATCAGCTCTTCTTAAAAATCAAACATCAATTATTGATTCAACGTTAAATATTATGAAACATAACCAAGTTGCAGTTAAGCTGAAGTTTGAGGCAATTGATGATCAGCTAGGACTCTTATTGAACCAAATCCACGCGGAAGACCATCACCACAAGTTATTTGAACTATTTACGTTATCATCCATTCAATTAACAATGGTGGCATCGAACATTCAAACTACGCATCATTAATTAAGATATTGACTGATACACGCCATGGAACACTACGTCCGACAATTCTATCACCACGTCAAATACAAGTTGAATTACTGAAAATAAGAAATCATCTTCCAAAATCCGTTGAATTGCCAATTAATCATGATGATGACCTATTGACAATTTACAGATTAATAAGTATCAAGGAAGGTTTAACCAAGGATCACATCGTTTTTCTTATATCACTTCCGTTGATCGACCAGCTGCAATTCGACACATATAGAATAATTCCAGTATCAAATCATAGCAATATCTTCCCATCGAGATCAATATGTTCCTGTGAGTAGTTCCGAATTAAACTCATGTACAATGCTCAAGGATGGCGTTCGCTTATGTTACAATAACCAGGCTACATATAACAACGAACCACAATCCAATTGCGTACTCGAACCACTTGCCACTAATGCAACCTGGCTTCAATTAAGCCACGAAAAATAATGGATATATGCTTTGAGATATCCGACCAAGATAAGTGCAGTCTGTCGCAATGATGTACTTCAACTATCATTGGAAGGTGTAGGAATACTTAAGTTCCAACCTGATTGCATTCTGAAGCAGTAAACTCTAACGATTCAAGGAATCCAGTCTGTTTCCAGTATTGTGCATTCATCATACACCAGACTAGGAAATATCACTGATTTCGCAAACCTACAAAGTTTTGAACCGCTGATACACAAGGTCGAGACTGGGCATTACGACAGTCAAATACGTAATTTGACCGCCTTACAACATTCCCTCTCCAATCAACTGCTTGATATGCCATCTATGATCCACGGGATGACTTATCATCACACAGCGATCGGGTACGTAGAATTGTTTCTGTCCATCGTCATCATTGCTTATTATCTCTGGAAGAGCAATACAAGGAAGCATGACTCTTCACCCACTCCAGTAGCTGCACCAATACCATTACCAAGGTCTACTTCTCGCTCTGATTTCTCTATCAACGTAGCTTAAATTGTTGAATGGATATTCAACGCGCGGGAGAATTTTAAGAATAGCGCCGATACCAACAACAACCCAGCAAAGTAGAGCATCGATTATTGGGTAAAGCAGCCAGCACAGCATATTTTGCTGTGCTTGCTTAATAGTGTTCTTATTTAAAGTCGATGATTTTTTGGCACACTTATTAATTATTGCATAATTTAAGTACATATTGGTTTGTGTCAATTAAACTAGTTCATACATTCTTGGTTTTGATTGCTTTGCTTATTTTGTATTATGTTAAGTAAACACTTTCCACATATGTTTCTTTCTTTATTGTTTTTATATATTTTGTAATGTGTTAAGTCAACACTTTTTATATAACTTTAATTGTAAATACAATTTGTTAATTATTCACTTTTAGCATTGTTGTAAGATTATTTTTACTATAAAAGAAATAGTTTTTAATAAATTCTTCCAGTTATTCAATCAACTTTCAGTGTTTGTCATTAACTCATCATCCCGTTTTACGTGGTTTAAGTACCATCTAAAACAAACCCTTGATTCAAGCATCTATACGGTTAATGTGCCGCCTAGACGCAAAATTCGAATCAAATAATATTGATGAGCCAAATTCGTCACCCAAGCGAAAAAAGAAACACATGACCCTTCGAAGCAAGCAGAAAACTGACTTGACACCACCACCACCTTCTTCCGAACAGGTCATTGTTGAAGACATGGACACTTGTACTATTAGTACCCCTCTTCCTACTGTTGCTTCTTCTTCAAATTTAACTCATTTAACTGCTTCAAATTTAACTCATTTAACTGTTTCTGCTCCTTTGCCGTCGTCGGCTCCATCACTTACATTGCCAGATATGTCGTATGCCCAAACTGTTTCTCTTGCTCCTACTCTTGTCGATGCTCATCAGGTTGCACTTACTTTGGAGGCTTCTGTTCCAATCTCACCTAAACCATTGATTGCGGTTCCTCCAAATAAATCAATCTTTGTTTCGCGCTTAGCTGCAGATACAACAGAAAATGATATAGACTTTTTTATTAAAGCAAAGTTGAAGTGCTCTTTGTCTCTTTCGATCCAAAAATTCAAATATTTAAATCCGAGACTGACTACTTCGTTTAGATTGACTGTTCCGGAAAATTTATTTAATACTCGTGTGGATGTAAATTTTTGACCTCGTAATACAATTGTTCATGAATTTGAATTCAAAAACAAACCACGTATTGCAAATGTTGTAAACTTGCCTCGTCCTTTACGATTAAAAAATCACAAGTCTAAATTAGAGCTTGTGTATCAAAATGTTAGAGGTCTCAATTCTAAACTTTCCGATATTTTCATTAACAGTTTGATTTTGAATATAACTTTATAGTTTTTACTGAAACTTGGCTTCGCTCTAACGTATTAAATTCTGAAATAATGTGCAATAAGTACCAAATTTTTCGTATAGATCGCTATGATAAGATCGCTAAGAAACTTAATAATAATACTATTTTTCTTACATTCCACCTAAAAGTGATTTAATAATTTACTCAAACCATATTAATGCCATCGAAATTGTCCATAATATGCTTAAAAATATGGATACTATCATTGTTTTAGGTGATTTGAACTTACCTTCCGTGTCCTGGAGTTTGTCCAATGATTCCGAATATCTTACTCCTATTTCTGCCTCTGATTTGATAAATGATTTCTTAGATAAGTTGTCTGATCTGTGTCTTCAACAGGTTACCAATATTCTTAATAAAAATTGTAGATCTCTTGACCTTGTATTTGTAGACAGATGCACTTCTGTAAATCACCGTCGTTCGAACCCAGTTTCTGTTCCGGAAGATGATTATCATCCAACTCTTGAAATAACAATATTACTTGCCAACGAAAGTGAAAATAAATTAGCTCCAGATACGAGAAATAATAAAATTTTTAACTTTAAAAAAACAGATTATGTTAAACTTAATGCTCTTCTCGCGCAGATTGACTGGTCCCCAATTTTAAATAATAGGTCTTCGTACTCTTTTTATGATGTCGAATCTTCAGTGCAGTTTTTCAATGATACCTTGCAAAATTGCTTTTCATTATCTGTGCCAAAACAAAATAGTAATTTCAAGCCTTTAAACCCTCCTTGGTTAACTAGTGAGCTTAAGTCTTTAAAAAATTCCAAAAATCGCTTATTTAAGAAATATAAAAAGTCAGGCTCTAATTTAGATTTTGCTTGCTATTCCTCTTGTCGTTACAGATATCAACTATTAAATAAACAATGCTACTCAGCCTATATAGCCAAAATAAAAACTCAATTCAAAGATAATCCGAAACTTTTCTACACTTTTGTCAACGCAAAACGAAACACCTCCAGCTTCCCACCTCTTATGAAATTCAATCATGATGAAGCATCTTGCGACATCGAAGTTTCCAACATGTTTGCAAACTTTTTTAAAACAACCTTCTCCGATATACCATTGAGCATGAGTCTTGAATATCATTACCTACCACCAGTTAACTCTTTTGAAACCCCCATTATAGATTCTAATATAGTTATGCATTACCTTCAACAAGTTAAATCTTCTGTTACGACTGGTCCTAACGATCCTGTTCTAATAGTTTGTGTTCTCCCCTATCAATCATTTTTAACACATCCTTGCACAGTGGTCATTTTCCCTATACATATATGGAGAAAATCTTATATAATACCTTTTCATAAATCCGGCTCATAAATTGATGTTTCCAATTACCGAGGTATCGCAAAACTAAGCGCAATCCCTAAGTTATTTGAGAAAATTATAACTGATCAAATAACCCACGTCGTATCTTCCTCCATTTCCACCTCTCAACATGGTTTCTTAAAGGGAAAATCTACGATAACTAACCTCTTGGAGTTTACTACGCGTGTCATTAAAGGTTTTACTTTAGGACGACAGACTGACGTTATTTATACAGACTTTAGCAAAGCTTTCGATAGTGTTAATCATTATCTTCTTCTGAAAAAGCTTCATCTAATTGGGTTTCCCGTCAAACTATTACACTGGATTAAATCGTACTTGTCGAATCGTTCGCAAAAAGTTTTATATAAGAATTCTATGTCAAAAAATATTTTGGTCACATCAGGTGTTCCTCAGGGAAGTCATCTTGGCCCGGTTTTATTTTTACTGTTTATAAATGACCTTCCTTCTGTAATAAAACACTGTAACGTCTTAATATACGCCGATAACGTAAAACTTTTTCTAACTTAAAAATCGCCTGAAGAACAACAACTCTTACAATCCGATTTAAATAGTCTTGTGGTGTGGTGTAATTTAAACCTTTTAAAATTAAACTTAAAAAAATGTAAGCAAATGACATTCTCACGTCGAATTGCTAATAGTATAAATTACACTATAAATAATACCAACTTAGAAATTGTACACAGTTTTCTTGATTTAGGTGTAATTATGGATCCTAACTTCGTTTCAATCTTCAAGTTAATTTGGTGGTAAATAAGGCTAGAGGTGTCCTTGGTTTCATTAAAAGATGGGTTAAAGAATTCAACGATCCTTTCACTACTAAGATACTTTATACCTCTTTTGTTAGACCAATTCTTGAACATGCATCCGTAATATGGAACCCTCAATACAATGTCCACATCGATGCATTAGAATCGGTCCAAAAACAATTCTTACTTTTTGCTTTACATTATCGTTGGAACCCCAATATTATTCTTCCCCCATATGAAACCCGCCTTAAAATTATTTCCCTGCCTTCCTTAAGAAGCAGAGGAATTATGCTCAATGTCTCCTTTTTATACAAACTACTCAGTGGCAATATAGACTCACAATACCTTCTTTCTTTATTAAACTTCAACATCCCTAGGAGCGGAGCCAGACATTTCCAACTTTTTAAGTTGAGTCAGTGCACTTCTAATTATGCCCTTCACGACCCTTTCCGATGTATGTGTAGTGATTTCAATGGTAACTTGAACTTGATAAATTTTTCTGACTCGGTGGATGTCTTAAAACGTAAAATGATATTACATTTGAATAGTTAACACATTCCATTGTGATAACAAATACAACTCGCGATAATTTGTGTAGAAAATTGTTGCAGAGAATTGTTGTAGAAAATCCGTGTCTCTCGGCTTGGTGCGTCAGAGTTTATCTCTTTTCCATACAAGTTTTTACCTGCGTTGGCCCAAATGCATATCCAAATAATAACTTTAGCTCGGTGTTCCCTTATTTTAGTGACCCGAATATATAAATATATTTTGCCTGCACAATATATACTTGTATATCTGTGCTATGTTTGGCATTGGTTTGGTGTTTGAGAGTAGGATCTTGGGTTGGACAGTGGCCCCAAGCCGAATGACAACAATTATAAACGCGGTTATATATGGTCTAATAAATTACTTTGGATGTTGTCTTGTATTGCTTCGTATTATGACGATTGTGCTTTTATTCGATGATGTTTATGAAGTTTACATAATCGCAAAAAATACTCAAATTTAAAATTTCTTTGCTTATTTTTGATTTCCGCTGAAAGGCCAAGCAATTGTGCTTAGTGGAGGCTTTTATTTGCCAATAGGTGGTAAGTTTTAGCACGTAGGTGCATTCTATTCAGTCCGGCTGATCCGGGAACTTCTTAGAATGTAAATCGTGCATGCGTATACGTATCGTCATACGTCATACGTCATACGTATCTATGAAGATTTCTTACCTCCGGGCGAATCCAAAAAAAAAAAAAAAAAGAAGGCATACCAAAAAACCTAAAGAAGCCAGCTAATAAAACCGTTTGAACATCAGAGAGCCGCATGCAGCGCCAGCCGAATATATTTTTATGTATAATATAATACATAAGATAAGCAGAGAAGGCATACCAAGCAACATAAAGAAGTTGGCGAATAAAACCGGTTTGAATATGAGAGCGCCGCGGCAACCACAAGCGAAGGCATAAAAGACCAGTCACAGCATCGAAGCGGGCTCTTGTTCATGGTACAGTCCAAGTGATCGGACGTTCGGAAGCGCAAAAGTTGTGAGTGTAACCTTGTGGAGTCAGAGTACTTTTCGATTTTTTATGTAGACATATTTCCGGTGGTTAAGTTTCCTTCCCCGGTTATATTTAGTTTCCACTCACAAGGTGCCATGATTACATATTGGTGGTTAAGTTTCTTTCCCCAATATCGTAATCAAACTTCTTCTGCCGCAGCGATTGTCATTTAGTCACACTTCTTAGGTCGCAGCGATAGCTAATAGTTGCAAACAAGGTCACACAAACCCCAGAAAAGCACTCCCGACAAGCGTAAGTACCGCTCGAGCCAATCAAATCAGCCTCCGCAAGCACACCAACGTTGCTGTATACTCATTGAAGACAAAAGCGGCCGTAATCTACGCTTCAACTTCGCCACAGAGACTCCAAGACATCACCTACTACCGCACCTCAAGGTCATCGTGTATTAACCTTAAAATTGGCCGTAACCTACGCTTCAACTTAGCCACAGAGACTCCAAGACTTCACCTACTACCGCACGTCAAGGTCATCTTGCATATACGCTTCAACTTCGCCACAGAGACTCCAAGACAACACCTACTACCGCACGTCACGGTCATCGTGCATTAACCTTAAAAGCGACCGTAGTCTACGCTTCAACCTCGCCACAGTGCCTCCAAGACATCACTTATTACCACCAGTCAAGGCCATCGTACGTATACTCATAGGAATGTATATAAGACACTAGGATTAAGCCGTATCTTGAATTGTCAATAAATAATTATCATCTTACAAGCGAAAGGGTTTCTTTATCATATAAATTTTCTGCAACGAACGCGGTGTCCAGCGAGTATATCTCAGCTCTAAATCCGGAAAACGGAACTTCGTTACAAATTAAATAATTATAATGAAATTCAGGCACACCTTGCTTAAAATTAACAGTTTTGATACTATCTAAAGGAGTATCTTTTTGAATGAGATTTTTGCATTTAAAAAGAGATTTATCAATAAGAGTAGCATTATACTACGTTCACACCTAAGCCAAATGAGCAAATTTGAATATCTCATTAAAAAGTGTTCACACTTATAAATCTCATTTTGTTTGACGGTTGTTTTTGTTGTATTTTCATATTTTGTTTTGATAAAATTTTTCTGTGTACAAATTTTTCTTACTTTTTGCTTTGAAAGGTATGTTCACAAAGCAGTTTAATACTACGTTCACACCTAAGCCAAATGAGCAAATTTGAATATCTCATTAAAAAGTGTTCACACTTATAAATCTCATTTTGTTTGCCGGTTGTTTTTGTTGTATTTTCATATTTTGTTTTGATAAAATTTTTCTGTGTACAAATTTTTCTTACATTTTGCTTTGAAAGGTATGTTCACAAAGCAGTTTAATATGCTCAGAGCTGTGTTTAACGTGAAATTATCTCATTTGCTACTCATTTCGTTGAAATGAGTTGTAATGAGTTGGAATATTTCTATGGGAAATGAGCTCATTACGCATCTCATTTGTGTTTTTTGACCGAAATGAGCAAATTAGCTTAGGTGTGAATGGGCTATTAGAAACATAATCTATAATGTTTTCTTCTTTAACAGAAGGCAAAAATTACTATAAATGTAGCCATTTTCGTCGCGACGCAACTTCTAGACTATGATTGATGTTTGATCCAAAAACAACATTAGGCCTGTTTTTAGGTTTTTGAGTCCGAATAAGATAAGCAAAGATTCTGCGGAGAAGACAAAACCAGTCCAAGAGGCAGAACTAGATTGTAAGTTCGAGACTATCTCAGCATAACTTGAAGATTTTGGCTCTTGTGCATACGAGTCAACAGGCAGATTAAACTGAGTGAGAGAATGCGGAGCATTATGATGAGTAGAGTTTTTATAGCAGCGCTTGCACCAGCGACATCAGCTGACAAACTGTATTCAGACGATGTTTGAGAAGCAGGCACAGCAGAATGATTGAAAGACGGCAAAAGAGCAGCAGCAGCAACAGGGCAATAAGTAGATCCAGTGGTGTTAGGAAGAGCGGGATATGCGCACCGATTCCCTCTACTTGTACTTCATACTTGCATCTGTGAAGATGTAAATAATTAGATAAACGCTCTGGGACAAAGCTTACCTGTGACCTAGGATCGCAAAGAGCACGAGCCAGACGCTGCTGGATAGATGTTTCGCCAGATGTATAGACCTGCGCCGTGACCAATAAGACGATTTGTTGCCCTTTGACTGGGCAGATGACCATCGAAGGTGATAGTCACAAAGATGATTGTTCTACAATGCTGGTTGGCTGAGCGGCGCTTGTCAACTGACTGGTTCGCTTGGATGCGCTTGTCAACTTTGCAAGCTGTGTTCTTGCTGAGTTGGTAGCATATGGCAATGTGCATATGCCACAGAATATGGTGTTGTGCTTGCGTCCGCATTGTCGACAACCTCGAAATTTTTCTGTTCAGCCGCCACCTCTCTGCAGACAATGGCAACCCTCAGAGAGTAAATATTGCCATGCAAAGCTTTTTGAGAACATGCATATTAGCCGTTTGGAGTCAGCATAAAACTAGTAGGTCCAGTACTCAATCAATTGTGTTCAAACATTTAATAACACGCACAACCCAATTTGATGACAAGAAGTTCGCTCAAAGTCTTTTCAAGGGCTGAAATGGCCAGTTTATTTATTTATATTTTTTTTTTTTTCAATAACAATAGAGTTTAGCTACTACAGCTTTTTCGCACATTCTCCTCATTAACGCATTCAAAGTCACAACCCAAAAATCTTTGAAATTTTCAACGATATTGATATTAATGGCTCAAAATAAGTTAATGTGAGAAAAATTTACCCACCAAAATATGGTTGGGCTCAAGGACAACACAAGACATCACGACTAACCATGCAAAAACATAACCATGCAATTACACAATAGTTTTTAATCTACTCTTGAGTTGACCTTTAGACAAGTTTACATCAAAAAAGCTACAATTGTGAACTAATTTACTCATACGGTTTAAAGGAGCAGTTAACATATAATTTGTTCTACTAAATGGTAAGTAAATTAATTTGTTAGCATTTCTACTGCTTCTACGATTAGAGTTAAAATTTATAAGAAAAAGAAGTTCTGGAGAATCGAATATGCCGGTGATGAGTTGGTGCAAATAGACTTCCTTCGCTCACTCAATGATTGCATTTTTAAAAGTTTTAAGCGATCCTCATAAGGAGGAAGGTTCAAAATGTCAAATCCACTTAAGCCCCTTAGGGCAAACCGAACAAAGCATTTTTGGATTCTCTCTATTCGATCAACATGCACATTGTAACTTGGAGACCAAACTTGACTTGCGTACTCCAAGTGAGGATGCACTATTGCATAATACAACGTTGTAGTCGTAATCATGCTATTAAATTCTTTGGCCCAGCGTTTAATGAATCCAAGCATAGAAGATGCTTTTTTACAAATGTTATAAAAATGAATGTTAAAGGAAAGCTTAGAATCCAAACATATTCCCAGATATTTAACGACATCCACACGACATAAAGCAGTATCTTTTATTTTATAATCAAAAACTAAATTATTCCTTTTTCGCGAAAACGTCATAGTTTGGCATTTATCTGGATTAAGAAACATATTATTTTTAGAACATCCAACTTCAAAAGATTTCAGATCGGACTGGAGTAGGGCTGAATTGTCTTGAGAATTTATTTTTCTGTATATTTTCATATCATCCGCATAAATAAGCAAATGAGAGATTTTAATGATATGGGTCACATCATTAATGGCTAAAATAAACAGAAGTGGACCAAGGTAACTTCCTTGAGGAACACCTGATAACGCAATAAACTCAGTAGACAAAACCCCTAGGAATCGTATTTGATAAGATCGCTCTGTCAAATACGATTTTATCCAGTTTACAAAATATTGTGGAAATCCAATGGACTTCAGTTTAAATAGAATTAAATTGTGTGGTAACTTATCAAATGCCTTGCTAAAATCAGTGTAGATGCAGTCGACCTGGCAACCAGACTCAATGGTGTTTAAGCAAAACGTTATAAAATCGAGCAGATTAGATACCGTAGATCTGCCATTGACAAAACCATGCTGATGACATGCTCGATGACAGTTTAGCAATGGGCCTGTAATTAATAACATCATTCCTGCAACCTTTTTATAAATAGGATTAATAAATGATTTTTTCCAAAACAGTGGAAAATAACTGTCTCTTATGTTCGTGCTTTATTTTATTTATTAATTATAAATAAAATAATTATATTACATTTTAAAATAGAGATCTTTTTAAGCTAACTTTTAATTCGACTTCTGCTTTGCACGACGCTGACCACCATTCTGAAAAACGTTATTTTTCGCAATCCCGTTACTCGTTAAAAGCGTTTTTCTATTTCTGTTTTGAGCTGTTATTCTACTTATTTTTCGGTGTTGGCAACATCCCCCTTTGTTTATGGAGAAAAACGATCTGGACGTTTTCGTCGTCTGGTGGATCTTCGTGGCTTTGCATCATTGTTGATGTCGATCTGCTGCATTGATTTCTCGATTGGATCCTCACTGGAATCGCAATGTGATGTACATACTGTAAAAATCTTCTGGATTATCTGTTATGTCATTATCAGTGTATCGTGGTTTAAGCTGATCCGTGTGAGATCGAAGTAGGTTTTTACGGCGATTGGTTTCGATTAAAACGTTGTATATGACTTTACCGACTTTTTCGATTATTTGACCAGGCTTCCATGAAATTTTGTTGTTTTTGAAAACTTTAGCGAATACTTTATCACCTGCTAAGAATTCGCGCGAAGAAGCACCATGCCTTTTGTTAAATTGATTTTCCATATTTACATTTTTAATTGGGTTGTTGTAGCTGAGTATTTTAGTAAGTCCAACGGTGTAATAAGTTTTCTACCAATGAAACATTCTGCTGGTGTTGGATTTGATGTAGCACGGTATTGTGGTAGAAAAATTAATAAATTTGTTTTGTCATCTGTGTAGTATTGATCATACGCCTTGGCTAAGCTGCTCTTCACTGTATCAACAAAACGTTCAGCTTGTCCATTTGATCGTGGGTGGTACGGTGGCGTATGTAGCTGTTTTATTCCTCTCTCTTCACAGAATTGTTTAAACGCTGCACTTACGAATTGCGTGCCATTATCTGAAACTTTCGTGAAGGTGATTGATAATTTCATTTGATGATATAGATGTCGTTTGTGCTACTTCAGGCCACTTTGAGTAGGCATCAACCATGACTAAGTAATATTTACCACGAACTGGTCCATCAATGTCATTTAGTCACACTTCTTAGGTCGCAGGAATAGCTAATAGTTTCAAACAAGGTCACACAAAACCCAGAAAAGCACTCCCGACAAGCGTAAGCACCGCTCGAGACAATCAAAGCAGCCTCCGCAAGCACATCGACGTTGTCGTATACTCATTGAAGACAAAATCGGCCGTAATCTACGCTTCAACTTCGCCACAGAGACTCCAAGACATCACCTACTACCGCACGTCAAGGTCATCGTACATTAACCTTAAAAGCGGCCGTAATCTACGCTTCAACTTCGCCACAGAGACTCCAAGACATCACCTACTACCGCACGTCAAGGTAATCGTGCGTATACGCTTCAACTTCGCCACAGAGACTCCAAGACATCACCTACTACCACACGTCAAAGTCATCGTGCATTAACCTTAAAAGCGGCCGTAATCTACGCTTCAACTTTGCCACAGAGACTCCAAGACATCACCAACTACCGCACGTCAAAGTCATCGTGCATTAACCTTAAAAGCGGCCGTAATCTACGCTTCAACTTCGCCACAGAGACTCCAAGACATCACCTACTACCGCACGTCAAGGTCATCGTGCATTAACCTTAAAAGCGGCCGTAATCTACGCTTCAACTTCGCCACAGAGACTCCAAGACATCACCTACTACCGCACGTCAAGGTCATCGTACATTAACCTTAAAAGCGGCCGTAATCTACGCTTCAACTTCGCCACAGAGACTCCAAGACATCACCTACTACCGCACGTCAAGGTAATCGTGCGTATACGCTTCAACTTCGCCACAGAGACTCCAAGACATCATCTACTGCCGCACGTCAAGGTAATAGTATGTATACACTTCAACTGCGCCACAGAGACTCCAAGATATCACCAACTACCCCACGTCAAGGTCATCGTGCATTAACCTTAAAAGCGGCCGTAATCTACGCTTCAACTTCGCCACAGAGACTCCAAGACATCACCTACTACCGCACGTCAAGGTCATCGTGCATTAACCTTAAAAGCGGCCGTAATCTACGTTTCAACTTCGTTACAGAGACTCCACGACATCACCTACTACCGCACGTCAAGGTCATCGTGCATTAATCTTAAAAGCGGCCGTAATCTACGTTTCAACTTTGCCACAGAGACTCCAAGACATCACCTACTACCGTCAAGGTCATCGTATGTATACGCTTCAACTTCGCCACAGAGACTTCAAGACATCACCTACTACCGCACGTCAAGCTCATCGTGTGAATACGCATTAACCTCAAAATCGGCATTAGTCCACGCTTCAACTTCGCCACAGAGACTCCAAGATATCACCTACTGCCGCACGTCAAGGCGTGTGTATACGCTTTAACTTCGCCACAGAGACTCCAATACATCACCTCCTACTGCTACACGTCAAGGTCATCGTATGTATACGCTTTAACTTCGCCACAGAGACTCCAAGACATCACCTACTACTGCCAGTCAAGGTCATCGTGTGTATAGTCATTAACTTCAAAAGCGACCATAGTCTACGCTTCAACCTCGCCACAGTGCCTCCAAGACATCACTTATTACCTTCAGTGAAGGCCATATAACGTATACTCATAGGAATGTATATAAGACACTAGGATTAAGCCGTATCTTGAATTGTCAATAAATAATTATCATCTTACAATCGAAAGGGTTTCTTTATCATATAAATTTTCTGCAAGGAACGCTGGACACTGGCGAGTATATCCCAGCTCTAAATCCGGAAAACGGAACTTCGTTACAGTGGCGCCCGAGCAGGGACCCTGACGCAGAAATATAAAACATCCAGACAGAACAAAGATCAAGCAAATTAATCCAAAGCCTAACAAGAAGAAAAAAAAACTACAATGGTGAGGACAACTTGGATCTATTCTCTGCGCAAGGAAGATCTCATGATGTACGAATTCGGTTTTGATGAGACAAGAACCGTAGAAGACCTACGTAAGAGATTCGCTAACTTCGCCTCCGAACTTGAAGAACCAACCTTAGAGTTACGACTCGAGGAGCTGGAAAGAAGACACACAAAAGCAACGTCTCCAAAGCCATTAGTAGTAACGACGCAGATTTCAACGGGTGACACTATCTCACAACTGCCAGAGATCCAACAGAAATACAACATGGAATCAGCTTCAGCCCAAAGTGAAGATAACTATGCAGCTGTCATCGAGAAAGTTGGTAAGTGGTCTCTAAAGTTTGACGGAAGTCGGAACCCACTTAGTTTCATAGATAGAGTCGAGTAATTGAAAAAATGTATGGGTTAAATGCTGATTTTCTTCCACGAACAATGCCCGAGATCAACAAAACGTTCAGTTTGTCCATTTGATCGTGGGTTTTATTCCTCTCTCTTCACAGAATTGTTTAAACGCTGCACTTACGACTTGCGTACCATTATCTGAAACTATAGTTTTAGGTTGCCCATACCGGCTTACGTATTCGTGAAGGTGATTGATAATTTCATTTGATGATATAGATGTCGTTTGTGCTAGTTTCAGGACACTTTGAGTAGGCGTCAACCATGATTAAGTAATATTTACCACGAGCGATGTCAATATGAAGTCGCTCCAATGGTTCATGTGGAACTGGCCAAGAGCTGAGAGTAGTTTTTGTCGGAGATTTAGAAACTGCTGCACAATTTGACATTGTTTGACAAAATTTTTAATGTCTTCGTCTATTTTTGGCCAGTAAACATATGATCTAGCTATTGATTTCATACGTTCGATACCTTGATGACATCGATGCAGTTGTTTCAGTATTCTTCGCTGATATTGTTGTGGAATGACAATTCTGTCTGATGACATTATACAGCTGATCACGATGTTTAGTGTTTCACGACGGTGATAAAACGGTTTAACATTGTCATGAAGACACTTAGAATAATCTGGCCAACAACATTTTGTGCTCAATGTTGCGTCTGTCCAAGTTGCATTCTGTACCATATTGAGTGTGACTGGTAGATGGTCTAAATTATCTTGCAAAATTATTTTTACATCATTTTCCATAAAAAACCCGAGTAACACATATCGATATCATTCGTTCTACTGTTCGGACGTGTTTTCGCTTTTTTAAACATTTTTTCCGTAAGTTGAAGAAATTGCGTAACAAAATTAAATAATAATTAAATAAAGAAAGCTGAACTGCAACATAATTTTGCCGATCAACGCTGGAAATATTTCTGGAACCGAGTGTTTATCCTTTTCAACAATTATAATTTAATTTTTGTTTTAATACATACAAATTTCTTTGTTTTCTTTTGTTTTGTTTTGTAGAGCGTGTGTGTGAGAGCGAATTATCATTTTCTTGTTGCTCATTTGTTTTGACGCTACTACGAACATTCAGTTCTTCCCGATTTTTCTTTCTTCTGTTTCCATATAAACAGGGCTGCAGAGTAGCTACACTCCAGTCCTTC
The DNA here is from genome assembly GCA_943735915.1 of Pherbina coryleti. Taxonomy (NCBI): domain Eukaryota; kingdom Metazoa; phylum Arthropoda; class Insecta; order Diptera; family Sciomyzidae; genus Pherbina; species Pherbina coryleti. Next base: position 103,683,156 of record OX030948.1, on the reverse strand, counting down.
TCTAAGAAAAAAACTGTTTCATATAAAAACCATATAAGTGCGTTTTTCCGTTTTTTTTGTTTTTTTTATTCTATTCAAACCTCTTTCTAATCGCAAAATGTTCTGCAAATTTTGCAATTGCGCTGTTAAAGGTGAATCCGACCGTGTAGTAAATTGTTGGTTGTGCGATTCCTTTTTTCACATTAAGTGTGCAGCGCTTAATGCGAGAGTTTTCGATGCTATCAACGAAAACAAGGGCTTACGTTGGTCATGTGAAGACTGCAGATCTACCGACGTAGATATATTGCAATTAATAAGGCAATCCAGGAGAGGTTTTATGGAAGTATCTAAGGATCTTGATGCGGCCCAGGCTAGATTAGCGGAGTTTGAGAATTTGTTTAAAACTTTTAAGGTTATGGATGAAGCATGCGTCTCTCCTAAACGAAAACGTATAAACAAAAATCTTCGTAGCAACGCTAAGTCTTCAGCAAAAACTGCCTTACCGTCTACAAATATTGCCCCTGTACCTTCTGTTGAACCAATTTCTCCTAATCTAAATTTGTTATTAGATCCTTTGCTTCAAATGCGCACCAATGCAAAATTAGGAGACTCCGTTACTCATGATCAAATTACTGATTATATTGAACATGCAAATGTTCCTGCATCAGTTGATCAAGAAGTAATTGCTGCTGAGACTTCTGCATCTGTGCCAGTTATTAATATAATCGACAATCCCCCAAATTCGTCAGGCGTAATTTCTAAAAATACTTATGCTGAGGCTTGTGCTGTTAAGTTAACGTATACTGCAACTAATACTGGAGCTATACCTAAGCAAATATTAACAAGTACCAACAATCGCCCCACACATAAAGAACTGGTGGTTGTTCAACCAGCTAAAGCTATTTTTGTGTCTCGATTTGCCCCGGATACGTCTGAAAATGACGTTCTATACTATATAAACTCAAAATTAAATCTTGCTAATAGAAATATTTCTGTTAGTAAATTTAGATTTTCTTATGAGCGCGTTACTTCTTCTTTCAGAGTTAATCTCCCTGCCGATCTCTATGAAAAAGTATTGGAAGAAAGTTTTTGGCCGAATAATGCAATGGTGCGGGAGTTTGTTTTTCGACCAAAACCCAATCCACATACTATTGCTACTTTACCTACACAAAATATCAACCAAAAAAACTAGATTGCTGCCGTCAGTTCTATATAATTTACCAAAATGTTCGAGGTTTAAATACTAAGTTAAAAGATTTATACATTTTAAGCCAAAACCTGCACTTTGACATAATTGTTTTCAGTGAAACCTGGCTCAAACCAAATGTACATACTTAATACTGAAATTCTGTCTAACATCTTTAATATTTACCGCAAAGACAGAAACTCTATTGCTGGTAATTTTTCTAATGGGTCTGGCGTTTTAATTGCCATCAGGTCATCACACTACTCAAATGAAATAATAATTCCAGAATCTTTAGATATTGAATTTTGTTGTGTTCATGTTAAGTATGGTTCTTTAAGTATTTACGTTACTAGTTCATATATTCCACCAAGCTCAAACGCTGAAGTTTATAACAAGCATTTAAATTCTATTAATAAAGTGTGCTTATTACTTCAGACTCATGACCACATTTTAATAACGGGTGATTTCAATTTCCCAAATATCATGTGGAATCGCTGCACTGAAAACCCTGCAACTTTCTTACCTTCTTCAGAATGTTCATCCGATAACTTTTTCTTAAACGAGCTTTCAAGTCAAGTACTTTTCCAGGTTAACTGTCACTATAACAAAAATAATCGTTTGCTTGATCTTATATATTTTGATGATAGTAACATTATTTTAGTTTCTAGGTCTGATCCATTAAAGATCCCTGAGGATGCACATCATCCGACTTAAGAAATTACTCTCAATTTTTCCAAAACCATCTACACAGAACCATATTAGTCAAACTCCTATTGAGTTTAATTTTAAAAAAACTAATTATGTCATTTTAAAAGCCAACTTGTCCAACATCAACTGGTCCTCCATTCTAAATGCAAATAATATAAGCTCTTCTTCACTGAACTTCGATAATGCGGTCTGTGCTTTTAATGATAAACTAAATCAGTGCTTTGAATTATCTGTCCCACATAGAAAAGCTTTTATTTTGTTTGGACCGGTATGGTATACCAACGAACTAAGGAAATTAAGAAACTTAAAATCAAAATACTATAAAAAGTATCAAAAAACGCATAGTGTTTGTGATTACGCTAATTATATTTCAATTAAATACAATTATCAACAGTTATGTAAGCAGTCCTATAACATCTACTTAACGAAAGTTTAATCGAACATCAAGTCTGATGCAAAATCTTTCTGGAGCTTTGTCAATACTAAGCGCAAGATTAATTCCTTCCCTTCTTTTATGAAATACAAAACATTTGTGTCTGATAAAGATTTTTCTATATGTAACTTTTTTGCTGACTTTTTTAAGTCTACTTATTCATCAGCTTCGTATAATGGCCTAAGCTATCCTATAACAGTGCAGCCAGGCGAAATCTATCTCCCAATTATTGATGTAAATACTGTATTATCTGACTTAAAAAATCTAAAGTCATCTTACAAAAGTGGGCCTGATAACATTCCTTCATGCATACTAAAATATTGTTGTGAAGAGCTTGCAGTTCCAATCACTTTACTCTTTACGACCTCATTAAAATGCGGTTATTTTCCAGCTGCCTGGAAATCTTCATATATTATTCCGTTGCATAAATCTGGCAACAGGTCTTTAATTGAAAACTATAGAGGAATTGCAAAATTAAGCGCTTTACCTAAACTTTTTGAGGCAATTGTAACTTCACAGTTATCTCATAGCGTTAAATCTTTAATGTCTCCTTCCCAACATGGATTCTTAACTGGAAAATCGACGGTTACAAACCTTCTAGAATTTTCATCTAAGACAATAGAGAATTTTGGAAAGGGGCTGCAAACTGATGTTATTTACACTGATTTTAGCAAAGCTTTTGATGTTGTTAATCATAGCCTCCTAATTTTAAAATTGTCTCTCCTTGGGTTCCCCACACAACTTGTTAAGTGGATTCAGTCTTATTTAAGCAAGAGACCACAATGTGTTATCTACAAACTTGTCAAGTCACATGAATTTCCAGTAACTTCTGGGGTCCCTCAAGGAAGCCACCTCGGGCCTTTACTGTTTTTACTCTATATAAATGATCTACCATTGGTGATAAAACATAGCGATATTTTAATGCTATGTTTGCTATGTTTAATGCTATGTATGCCGATGATGTAAAACTATTTCTTTCCTTTAAAAATGAACAAGACGCTCTGTTCTTACAGAATGATCTTGACCATCTACATAATTGGTGTAAATTAAATTGTATGAATCTCAACATGAAGAAATGCAAGCAGATGACATTTGCGCGAACGCATCCATTTCGAAATATTTACAAAATTGGTGAATATACCCTAGAGTCTTTAAATGTTTTTGATGATCTCGGTGTAACGATGGATCCAAAACTTCGTTTTCATGTTCACATTAATAAAATAATAAATAAAGCTAATAGTACATTAGGTTTTATTAAACGATGGGCAAAAGAATTTAATGACCCTTATATAACAAAAACTTTATTCATATCTCTAGTGCGCCCTATCTTAGAATATGGGTCAATTGTGTGGTGCCCTCGATACGGTTGCTGCACTGATGACATTGAATCGGTCCAAAAAAAATTTCTTTTGTTCTGTTTACGTAATCTTTGCATATACAATACTAATTTTCAATTACCACCGTATGAGTATCGGTTGCAGCTTATAAATCTTCCAACTTTAGAAAATCGAAGAAAAATGCTTAATGTTTGTTGGGTTATTAAACTTTTATATGGATATGTAAATAGCCCTTACTTATTGAGTAAAGTATACTTTAACGTTCCTCTTCGTCCAAGAAGAAGTTTTGAGCTACTATATATGAATTTTTGTAGAACAAACTATTTGCAAAACGAACCACTAAGAAGTGCATGTGGTGACTTTAATGCTGTATTCGAAATTATATCTTTAAACGAATCCATATACTCAATTAAAAACAAAATTTTAGATTATCTACAGTACCGCTATTGATGTTGGCCATGCTTTCTATATATGGATACTCAATTAAACATACGATCCAAGATAATCTCCAGTACCGCAGCGGATGTGAATTATTCTCTCCCAAGGTTTTTTATTTTTCTACTGGCGGTGTTGGCAATATATTACTTCCATATATGAATTAAATTAAACATGATTATCCAGACCGAGTCCCCGTCCGTCTCGCCTGGCATATGCCGGAGCTAGACCCAGTCCGTTTCGCCTTGCATGTGTGAGCTTTGCTCTAATCATTGTTTGCAGAAATCTACCTACAACTGAATAGAACTTGATTATCCAGAGCAAGACCTCGTCCGTCTGGCCTGGCATATGAGGGAGCTCGACCTCGCCCGTCTAGCCTTTCATATGTGAGCTTGGCTCTAATCAATCGATCTATTAACTATCAAGATTACATCTGGAATATGCGTACAATTTTTAACATCTACCTGGCAATTTCTTTTTAATTTGATGAACTTATTACTAAGTAAACTAAGTTAATAATAATTTGTTGTATTGGAAACTAAGTTAATAATAATTTGTTGTATTTGAAATTGCTACGAATCAACATTTAAAATGCTGTATTGTAAATTAAATGAAAAACAATGAATTGTTAAATTTTTAAATATGCTATAAAGCCTCAGGGCTTAGCATTCAATAAATAAATAAAAATAAACAAAATATTCTTCGTGTTGCTGTTTTTGATTATCTATAAGTCTAGATAACACATCGACGTTTCCAAAATCCTTGGTGTTTAGGTAGTCAATTGTAAAATCGTAGTTCATCAGAACAAGAGTCCATCTCTGCAATCGGTTGGCTGTATGTATGTGATGGTATTCCTTTCTTGGATCCAAAAATCGTGAGAAGGGGTTTATGGTCCGTTAAGAGTGTGAACTTGCGACCATATATCATTTTATGAAATTTAGTACAAGCATAAACGAGTGCAAGTGCTTCTTTCTCTATTTGGCTGTACCTTTTTTCTGTCACTGTGAGTGCGCGTGATATGTGTTAAATTACTTTGTTTGACCCATCCGGCATTTTGTGAAAAATGTTTGCACCAATTCTTACCATGGATGCATCTGCTGCTACAATAATTGGAAATGCAGGATCGTAGTGTGTAAGTAGAAGATCAGAAAGTAAAACTTTTTTAAATTCGAGAAACGATTTTTCACATTCGCTGCTCCAGTTCCATTTAGTGTCGGATTTTAATAGTTCGTCCGAAGGATGCCGTAGTTTTCTCATAAGTATGATGAATTCACCATAATAATTAATAGCGCCCAGAAACGATCGAAGTTCAGAAACGTTAGTTAGCCTTGGCATGTGTTGAATTGACTCAACCTTCAATGGATCTGGTCGAATACCCTTGGAGTCTATTATGTGACCAAGATATTTTATTGATGTTTTGAAAATTTCACACTTAGACCAGTTTATTGTTAGGTTGTGAGTTTTAAAACGTTGTATGACCTCCATGACCAAATTGTAATTTTGCGCTACTTCAGATGATAACGTCATCTAAGTAGGTGATTACTCCATCAAGTCCTACTAAAATGGATTCCATTGCCTTTTGAAAAGCTCCTGGTGCTGATGTTACTCCAGTCCTTTGTGTGTATTGATGGTGAAAATTTCTTAGAATCATCGTTTACTTCAAATTGAAGATATGCGTCAGACAGATCGATTTTACTAAAAAATTTGCAACGTGCCATTTTTACAAATTGTAGAAATTAGAAGTGTGCCAGTGTGGGGAAGCAGTCGATTTAATACGACAATATGTATTACTCAAATCAATTTAATTTGAATTTATAATCATGTAGAAAGAAAGAAAAGTCAAGGTTTAAGAGTTAAAGAACTGGTTTATTGGAATTCAATATATATATTATACAACTTACTCTAGCTGGGGTTGCTCCAAAAGTGAACGAGAAAAATTTGGTATACTTAAAGGAAGTTAAAGCATTGAGTCTTTGACATTTCAAAGCGACAGGAAATATACAATTGTAGCTTACGTAGATGAGCGTGAAGCGCCATCTAGTTGTTATAATAAAATGATAAATAATGATCGTAAAGCTCTAATGAGTAATATTCAATTCACTTAAACATTCCGCCCGCCTTGCAGTACGGCTGCAATTCAATAAAGATATTTACAATGACAAAATAATTCAAGTATATTAACTTAAGATACAATAGATATGTACACGAATTAAGAGATATTATTTCCAAGATACACTTCAAAATTCAAAATACAATTCAAAAAGTATAAAATAAAATAGGATAATGTGAATAATATAAAGTAAGATATTTATCAGTGTATAAAAAAAAATTTTATGAAGTTAGATAAACAATTTGCATTTGCATATGATTTCAATAAATCATTAGTAGTACGTGTGTGCATATACGTGGATGGAAAATATGAAAAAAAGCTAAATTAAAGTTTATAAGGCGCAAGGACCGGATAAGATCCACCCAAAAATTGAGTTTTGAGCGAACGGTAGGCCGCCTGTGCTAGGTATGACACCAGATTTCATAATCTTGGGATACAGATCACCACCCAAAACTATATATATCGATGCGGACTTATAAAATTTGGAGTCCGCAAGCAGCAAGTTGGAGAAATTTTCTTTTATTTTTTGATCGATGGATTTTATAGGAGTATGCATAGTTATTTTATTATCTACACGCAGGATAGCCTCAATTTGAACAGAAATATCGAAAGGAGCACCAATAATGACCGCACACACCGTTTCTTTTCCGATTGAAGTGGTTGGAAGCTTCAATCTCTTAACTAAAGCAGAGGAAATTCGGCTGTGTGCTGCACATGAGTCCAACAGAGCTCGAACATAATGAAGTTCATTGTTGTCATCGATTGTTATGTAAGCCGTTGGAAAGAGGATAACCGAATGCTGAGTCAGAATGGATGACAAGGTTGGTGGAACCTTCCAAGCAGTTGGAACAGTATTTGTGCAAAAGGACTACACGCATTCGTTGTTCGGTGTTCATCTCTAAGAATTTGGAACAAAATCGTAGCGCGTGATGACGAGGACAAATGTGGCACTAGAATGCTTTGATTTTGAGACTACTCGACTGCTTTTTAGGATGACTTCGGCGGTTCTTGATTTTTTTGGATCTTTTAGTTTCGTTGGCCATCATGTTCTGGAAAATGATTTTATATGTTGCATGTAAGAATTTGGTTTTTTATGTATATCGAAAATTTAATATTATGATGGAAGTACAATTAGTTTTACAATTGGCCTTTTGATTAAACCGCGCTCAGTTGCAATGTCAGCGACTCGGACCCTGTGATCTTGACCGAAATATAACTTTTTCACTCTACCTAATCGCCATTCGTTTGCAGATAGATTCTCTTCTTTGACTACGACCAGATTATTTTCTTTAATGTTTTCGGAAGAATTTTTCCACTTGTAACGTTTATGGAGTTCTTTTAAATATTCATTTTTCCAACGAACGCAGAAATGTTGGTAAAGAGCTTTGAGTCTTTGCCAACGATTAACTATGGATATAGGCTGATCTGTGACGTTCGAATCGATTGGAGATAAAATTGGTCCACCTATTAAGAAATGGCCGGGGGTAAGAGCGGAATTGTCTTCCGGATTGTCTGATATTGGAGATATAGGGCGTGAATTGAGACACGCTTCAATTCTAGAGAGAAGGGTTGCAAGTTCCTCAAAAGTGTATTTAAAGGAGCCCACTACTTTGAAAAAGTGAGCCTTGAAGCTTTTTACGCCAGCTTCCCAGAGTCCACCCATGTGTGGAGCGCCGGGAGGTATGAAGTGCCAGGAAATTTGTTGGAGGCTGGAGCTGGATATAAGAGAGTTACGTGAATTTTAGAGAAAATCTTGGGTAAGTTTTTTTGAGGCTTCGACGAACGTCGTTCCATTGGCAGAATAAAGATGAAGGGGACAACCACGTCTGGAGACGAACCTGTGGAAAGCACCCAAGAAAGTCTCAGTAGAAAGATTGGAAGTTGCTTCAAGGTGGATGGCTTTGGTGGTAAAACATACAAATACACAAACATACCCTTTAGTGATTACACATGCTCTGCCGGTATAATTTTTTATATCAAAGGGGCCTGCAAAGTCAATACCAGTATGTGCAAATGGTCGTGTTAGGACGGTGCGTTCTGGTGGCAAACTGCCCATTAATTGTGTTTGCACCCTTTGCTTAAAGACAACACAGGTTTTGCAACGATTTACGGTAGATTTAATTAAGTTTTTGACTTTCGGGATCCAAAGTTTTAAGCGAATGAGGCGAAGCATCAGTTGATTACCACCATGTAGGGTAATCTCGTGAGTAAAGCGTACCAAAAGTCTAGTGTATTGGCAGTCATATGGAAGAATTATTGGGTAGCGTTCATCGTATGACATCGAAGGTGACAATGACAAACGGCCACAAACTCTGAGAAGACCATTGGCATCCATAAACGGATTAAGACTTGATAGAGTACTAGAAGATGCAATGTGTTTCTTGTTAGAAAGATTGTGGTATTCTGATGGATATGCTACCTTTTGACACAGATTCATAATCCGAATCTGAATATCTTTTACTTCAGAAGCTGTTATGAGAGACGATTCATAAGAATATTTTGACCGATATTTGGGACAGATACGATGATAGAAACGAAATATGTAAGCGATAACTCTTATCGCTTTTGGAAGTTCAGAAAACCGTTCTAGAATATCTTCGTAATGTTGGAAATATGTGAAAAATACCTTTACAGATTTTTTTCTCTAAGTTAGTATCAATATCAATATTTGAGTGCAAACATGGCCAATGCGATTGGGAAAATTTTAACCAACCTGGTCCATCCTCGACCATCCTGGGAGACCTCGACTTGCCAAATCTGCCGGATTACTTTGAGTGTCGACATGAAACCAATTTGACTGTCCAACACTTTGAACGATTTTTGATACACGATTGGCTACAAATGTGGACCACTGGCAAGGTGGCTTTCGCAGCCAAGCTAAAACGATAGTAGAATCGGTCCAGAAAAATAATTCTTGTGCATTGATATCTAAATGAGGTATTAAAGCGTCAATCATATCTGCTAATAAGACAGCTCCACACAATTCAATTCGTGGAATAGAGAGAGTTTTTATTGGTGCCACTCTTGTTTTTGCAGCGAGTAAATGGACGGATACAGAATGTTCATGACTAACTCTTGCATAAAGTGTCGCAGCATAAGCCTTTTCGGAGGCGTCACAAAATGCGTGGAATTGGATTTTGTATTTTGGTGAATATCTTATCCACCTTGGAATATGGATTTCATTAAAGTGTGGGTAATTGGAAATAAAGATTTGCCACTTCTTAAGGCAATTGGAGGGTAAATCGTCATCCCAATCTATTTTTTCCAGCCATATCTCTTGCATAAGTATTTTGGCTACAACGATGCATGGAGCAAGCCAGCCAGAAGGGTCAAATAACTTTGCGATCTGAGAAAGAACTTCTCGTTTGGTAAAATTTCTTTTTATAGGTAGAACTTGCGCTGAAAAGAAGAAGGAATCTGAGCTTGCATTCCACCGAACTCCAAGTGTTTTTGCAGTACTACACTCTTCGAATCGTAAAAAGTAATTCGAGTAAGTAATAAAAAGGAATTCCTTTAAGAACAGATTTGGAATTGGATGTCCACTTTCTTAAAGAAAATCCAGCTGAAGCTAAAGCGGAAATCAGCTCGTCAAGCGATTTCAACGCGGTATCAATGTCATGAGCTCCAGCGAGCACATCATCAACGTACATATTATTTCTAAGAATTTTACTTACAAGCGGATATGTTTTCTCGACATCCTCTGCTAGTTGAAGAAGTGTAAGGATGGCTAAAAATGGAGCACAATTAACTCCGAACGTTACCGTTTTGAGTTCAAAATCGCATATCATTTTATTTGGAGCTTCTCGGAAAACAATGCGTTGGAAATGACAATGATTAGGGTCAACAAGAATTTGACGATACATTTTTTGTAAATCGCTGTTGAAAACATATTGATAGAAACGCCATTTGAGTAACAGTAAGTTTAGATCAGTTTGAAGCACAGGCCCAGTGTGTAAAACATCATTAAGGCTTGTACCATTGGATGATGGACTAGAAGCGTTGAATACAACGCGTACTTTTGTAGTGGAACTGTCAGGTTTAATGACAGCATGATGAGGCAAATAATAATGACTTGAGGCATATTCCTCTTTTTCTTTTGGAACTGCATGCATATGACCAAGGTCAATATATTCGTGTACAACGTCATCATATTGGGTTTTAAAAGAAGGATTTTTTAATAGCCTAGCTTCATTTCGTAAAAATTGCCCATGTGCAATTGATCTTGAATGACCTAGCTGAAGTGTCTCTGGATACTCTTCTTTGAATGGTAATTGAACAACATAGCGACCATCTCTGTTTCGTTTTGTTGTTCGAACATATAATTCTTCACAAAAGCGATCAGCTTGGTTAAGAAATTGTTTTTGTGGAAGATCCTCCACCTCCCAAAATCGAGAAATAGCCTTGTTTAGTGACACTTCATTGAAGTATGATACAGACGTCGAGAATGAAGAAATAGATGTATGGGATACAGGTCCAGTCAATATCCAGCCAAATATAGTTTCCTGCCCCAATAAGCTGCCACAAACGTTATGTTTTATTCCGTCTAATAGAATGAATGGAATAATATCAGCGCCAATCAGTAAATCAACCTGAGAGCTTTTAAAGAATTGTGAGTCTGCGAGTTGTATGTCAGGAAGATTGTTAAAGATTGAGGGATCTATAGGACAAGTTGGAAGATATCCTGTGAGTTGCGGAAGAATTAAAGCGTTAGCTTCAATATGAATTGCAGTGTTCATTGGTGAGCTTAAGATAAATGAACATATCTTGTCAACTCTGGCAGATGTAGTGTTGTTTAGACCGGAAATCTGGGCTTGTATTGAAGAAGATGAAAGTTTAAGTAGTTTAAACAACCTTTTGGAAATAAACGTTCCTTCTGATCCAGTGTCGATTAGAGCTCTAGCAACAAAAGTTGTACCTTGATGGCATATATGAACCATCGCCGTACCTAAAAGAACGCCTTTGGAATTAGTAGAAAAACATGATTGAATATTATCACAAGGCGTAGTGAACTTAGCGGACTGTATGGTATTTGGAGATGAATGTTGCATACCCAACGCGATACTGGAATTATTTATCGAGGAATTAAGATCTTCAGAAGACGACACATAGTTGGTTGGACTGGGGTGACTACGATGTAAAAGCGTATTGTGTCGCTTGTTGCATGTATGACAATTATATGAACTTTTACAATCTTTGACACTATGGCCACGAGCAAAGCAATTTAAGCAAAGTTTGTGTTTTTTTATGAAATTTGTTCTTTCTTCGATATTAAATTTTCGAAACCGAGGACATTGACGGATTGGATGTTGCTTTTCTGGACAAAGCTTGCAAACTGAACCAGAAATCTTTGAGTGATAGGTGCTTACTTTTCTTGTTGGATTTGAACTTGTGGAATTGGTAAGAACTTTCTTAGGTGGATTTTTAAACGAATTTGAGTTTCGAATATCTAAAACAGTTTCCAGCGTCTGATAACGACTGGTCAGGAAATTATCTAATGCTTCCCACTTTGGAATGTCTGTTTTATTGTGAATGGATTGCTCCCAAAGAGCTAAAGTGGTTTCCGGCAGACGTGTGGAGCATAGATAAATAAAGATGCAATCCCATTCGTCAATTTTTATATCGTAAAGTTGGAGGGTGATTATAACACTGTTGATGTCTCTTTGGAGATTCTTCAATGCATGACCAGATTCTGTTGGAATGGATGGAAGATTAAATAGAATTCTAAGTTGACTATTAACGAGGAGACGTTTATTTTCAAAACGTTCCTGTAGATTATGCCATGCTGAGGAAAAACCATCATTGGTTAAAGGCGACTTTTGAACAATATCACGAGCTTCACCTCGAGTTTTATTGATCAAATGGAAAAGGTTTTCTACAGGACTAAGCCGAGTGTTGTTCAGATAAATGGCTGTGAACAAGTCACGGAAGGAAGGCCACTTTAAATAATCTCCACTGAATACATCGGTATCACAAGGAGGTAAATGAAAATTAGAACTAGTAGAACCTCGGACGACCTTACAGCGTCAAGCGACCTAGCTGATTGCTGAATGTGTTCAGTGAGCCGTGAGATACATCGGACATAGCTCTGATAACAGCTGTGATATTTATTTTTTATGGTTTCAAGATCATACTTTTGATTATCTCCTGGTCCTCTCTTCTCTCCTCTCCTCCTCTCTTCTTCAAGTGCAACTAGCTCCTTCAGGCATGCTTCGTACGATGTCTTCACATTAGTCCAGATGCATTTCATTTCATCCTTATGGACTTCCATGGCAAATGCTGAATATTCCGAGATATTGCCATCACTAAACTCTGCCTCAAACTGTATTAGATTGTCCGAAAGACGAATAAAGGTGTCCAATGCACTCATCGTGAAAAAGTTGATTGGAATTTTCAATTCAAAGAAAGCCAACAAGAACCAAACTACGGAATTTTTAATCGATTGAAAAATCAATGTTGGAAAAATTCCGATTGCTAACCAAATTTGAGATTAAAAATAAATCCGTAACACGAATTTGTCGATTAGAAACAAAACTGGGAAAATCGATAACAAAAGTCGAAATGTCGGGAAATTAAATGTATGTATAAGTATGTAGATTATTTTATTTTATTGATTTAAAATAAACATTTGAATTTTGCTGTGCAAAATATTATTTAGGAGATAATCGATTTTCGATTACAAAGATTGGATATGCACTGCTATCCAAAAGAAAAATAGAAAAATAGAAAGTCGATCACAAATTAATCGAAATAAAAAACTGAAGGAAGGATTTTGTTTTGAGTAAAAAAAATGTTAAGAAATCAAAAAAACTAAAGTTTATTTGAATAATTCGAAAGCAGATAAGATTTGAGCTATCAATCGAAACATTTTAAAAAACGATAAAAGACAGTAGTGATCGTATAATGATAAGTTTTGATTTGAAAAAAACCTGCACTAGATGATTTTGATTTTGGAAAATATCGATGAAACTCTGTCGATCGTTTTAAACGAAATTTATTTTAATCTTAACTGCAAATATTTATTTTGAAAAAAATGCCTTAAATATGCACCAGAGATCTGCATGAATGGATTCATTTACTGTTTCAAGTTCCTTTAATTTTTCAACTCCCTGCAAGTCGAGGCAGGCAAGCAACAAGTTTGCGCGAATCATAGGCAGCAAAAATCAAGTCGCCAAATGTAGAAAACTTGAAATGTAGAAACTTGATATGTAGACAACTTGAAGTGAAGAAACTTGAAATGTAGGGAAAAAGCAATTATTTTGCCTACAAATCGTTTATTTTCAAGTCTGTTTACGAAGTTCGTGGAATTAACTTCGTGTCGTCAATGCAAACTTCGTTTCTCGAGTTGAGAAAACAGCATGGTATAATAATACATGGTAGCATTGACAACTGCTTACTTTCTCTTCAACAGGAAAACATAAACTGTCAAAAACAGCTTTTTGTGGAAATACATCAGCAGCTGCTGTGGTTGTTGTTTTTTTTCACTTCAACGTTTTCAACATTGCTTGTGTTTTCAATGGCGGATTGTGAGCGCTCTCTTTTTGAGTATATTTTTTGACAGTATATGATTTCCCAAGCAACTGTCAATGCTACCTTGTATTATTATACCATGAGAAAACAGTTTAACTTTAAAGAAGTGTCGCCCACAACAATAGCTTTTGTCTCATTTACTCTTTCGTGTATACGCAAAAAGACAAAGTGTTGCTCAACACTCGTGTGTACTACGCAGTCGACACTGCTTTGAAGCATTGGATTAAAGTATGTTTGTTTGTTTTTTTGTTGTTGTTGTTTTGTTTATTTTTTACTTTGTCACTTTGTATAGAAAAGTATAAGTAGACGCTCGTCAGTGGCTTTCTGCGGCAGCGCAGTCGCATAGACTTGAAAACAGACTTGAAAAGTAGAAAGCTTGATTTTTTCTGCCAATTAATGTAGGATAGAAACAAAATAGAATCAAGTCTGACTTATGATTCGTTTTTCAGAAGCAAGTCGTGGCTTGTAGGGTAGAAACATATCAAGTTTCTACAAGTCAAGTCGAAACTTGATTATTTTCAAGTTACTTGATTTTCAATTGACTTGTTGCAGATCTCTGATATGCACCGAAATATTCACCAAACAAATCGATATTATTAAAATATTTCGATATTAACAATTAATATTCAATGGAAAATATCGATAAGAAAAATAAATTTTCAGACAAATACTCACTAGAATAATCGATAAATGAAACCGATTGGATATCAGCAGCAAAAATTATGTGCTTAAATATTTGGAATTTTCTAAGTCACAATGTCTTCGAAGAAACAATCAATATTAAAATAAAAACAGATGAATAAGTTCGATAGTTTCCATTAGTTTGCTTAAGATTATGACCCTTTCATTTTTATATTTGGTGTTCAAAATTATTTGGAAAAAAAATATTTTCTCACGAAGTTAATAATAAATGTGGGTTTGTGTATGTATGTATGTATTGTTTTTGATTTATATAGAAGTATTTGTACTCACATCTTTATTTTATTAGCTCAGATTTACTTTTTTATTTTAATATGTACTATAATTCAGAAATTAATAATAAAAATTAAAGCAATTTTTGAGGTCTCGATGACCACTGTCGTAATGGGTTCAATGGCTGAGCACTTGGCTGTAATAAAATCAGCTGTTCACAATGTGTAGAACTTATTTTGTTTGTCTGCTGTTATTAGCATGTAAAACGCCACGTTAACAGAAAACATCACTGTTAACTAACAGTGTTTAAGCGATTAACATTAAATTGATAAGCAACAGTTTCGGAAGCACTGTAAGAGAAGCACAGATCGGTTGTGTTTCTAGCTACACACGACACAATTTCGAACATTGATCGATCAGTAGTATATACCTGAATTGCGATCACTCTCACACTTTTGAAACGCACTATGTAGGTGTGAATGTATGCCGTATACACTTTTAATAACTTCGTTTTTAGGTTATTTTTAGGAATTATTATGCAAGAAAAATTATGTTTATTAATTTTAACACTTTTTGTTTGTTTGTTTTTTTGTTGATCTTTTTGATCACGTAATTAAAATCGCGAAATTTGATCGCGCTTTTTTTACGGAATTCGCGGGATTTAAAACACTCTTTTTTCAATAGAGACCGAAGTTTCTTAGGAACGCAAAGCACAGTACATACTAATGAATAAAGAAAAGGAAAATATGCAAACACACCTGATTCCAATTGATGTTTGGTAATGATGATAATGGTGAAAATGCTTGAGGTGACTAACTCCTCCTTTGGATGATTTGGATGAGGTGAGTAACTCCTCCTTTGGATGATTTCGTAAATATATATATTGATTGTTGAATCTTGATGGAAGTTAACCTTAGACTTTTCGGATTTGTATGAATCTTCTGCTTAATGCAAATCTGGCTCGAATAGGACCATGTAGAAGTTAGAAGTGTGCCAGTGTGGGGAAGCAGTCGATTTAATACGACAATATGTATTACTCAAATCAATTTAATTTGAATTTATAATCATGTAGAAAGAAAGAAAAGTCAAGGTTTACGAGTTAAAGAACAGGTTTATTGGAATTCAATATATATATTATACAACTTACTCTAGCTGGGGCTGCTCCAAAAGTGAACGAGAAAAATTTGGTATACTTAAAGGAAGTTAAAGCATTGAGTCTTTGACATTTCAAACCGACAGGAAATGTACAATTGTAGCTTACGTAGATGAGCGTGAAGCGCCATTTAGTTGTTATAATAAAATGATAAATAATGATCGTAAAGCTCTTATGAGTAATATTCAATTCACTTAAACACAAATATTTCATCAGCGTGTGGTAATGGATACATATTCGGCTCCATACAGTCATTTAACCCTGTGGAATAATCTACACATATTCTTATTTTGTTATTAGGTTTACGTACCACTGCTATCGGCACTGCCCAATCTGAGTGTGTGATGGGTGTAATGATGTTTGCTGCTTGAAGGCGTTTTAACTCAGCTTCGACTGATTCCAAAGCTGCATAGGGAACTGGTCTTTTTGGCTTAAAGACTGGTATCGAATTTGGCTTCAGCTCCAAATTAAGTTAAAATTTGCATGAGATTGAAGACCAGTTATAAAAATTAAACTCGAACACAAAATTGCACTCAGCAAATTCTTTGCATGGATGTTGGCGTTGCCGATCATGTGTTAATTGAATTTTTATAAAAAGCATTCATCACCGTGTTATGCAATTTCAAATAATAGAAATGCATGGATATCTGTTCTTTCCACAAAAATTAAACACTTAGGTTAACGTTAACCTTACTTTATTTACAATATATAAAATATATAAAAATTTAATTCCGATGCAGCAGATATGCTGCAGATTGATTCAACGAGCGAAAAAGAATTAACTGTTTATTTATTAGGGTAGGGTGGATCAGAGTCCATGGCACCATAGTATATTATATATGTATAGCGTTGAAAATACACACATAGAAACCACTACTATAACTGCTTTATGCATTGTTAATAATATAAACTGAAAACCATGTATTAAATTCTAGCCTTCTTCGGTTGTGAGTTAAATGTTTTTTGCCCTACGTAACCTAAGATGGACTGCATCATTTGTACCTATTGACACCAGAAGAAAGTTAGTGATTCAACTTATAATGCCAATTATTTCTTACTCAGATGTTGTGTTCAGTAAACTTGATTCTAGGTCCAAGCTTAAATTACAACTTGCATTCAATAATGCTGTCAGATACGTATATGGTTTAAGAAAGTTTGACCGCATTAGTCATTTAAGCAATCAAGCACTTGGTTGTAATATATTTAATTACTTGGACGTTAGAAACTGCTTATTCCTACATAACTTGATTTATACGCAAACCCCATATTATTTATATGAAAAACTTAAATTCAGTAGATCGAATAGAAATATGAATCTTATCATACCAGTATATAATTTTCTGAACTCAAGCAGACTTTTTTTTGTCAATGCGATTAGAATATGGATTTCGCTGCCATTAAGAATTAAAATCATCTCAAATAAACGCAACTTTAAGCATGAAATTCTCTTATATTTTTCCTAGTCTCTAACTATTTCTCTTTAATCTTCTTCTTTGCATTTAACTTTCATTACAATATTAAATTAATTCACTTATGTATCAATTGTTCCAATTTATAATTATTATTAAAAATCTTGTCATAGTTTAAGTCATTCTTACTTGTTGATTATTACTTGTTGTTATTTTCTTATTCTTACTGCATTTAAAAGACTTTGTCTTATATGTGAACATTATTTTTCTAAATAAATTAAATTAAATTAAATGACGCGTAGGACGGTGCGATAAGAGATATGACGTCGCTGACGTCGCATATACCAGCCAACTCACTGGCAGCGCGAATGCCTGGGTGTTGGGTAGCTAAGCCAACGCACAGGCAGCAAGCGCTAAGCATGCACTAGCTAGGTTTTGTTGTTGTACAACAACAACAACAATGAAGCCAGCAATGCGATCGCCTACTGAGTCCGTTAATCAGTGACACTAGAGCGATCACTATGCTTCGTCGTCATAAACGACAAGCCGTCAGAAAGCGAGAAAGTCAGCACGTTTGAGCTAAAACAGCTCCAATGCCTGCTGGAATATATGTCTGCGGCAACTTAAATGTATGACGAATGTTTTACTAGGCTTACCACTTGTGTGATTAGCCAAGTCGAATTAGTCAAAGTGTGGGTAACTATGTGTGGTATTAATAACATAGCAACAGAGTGTCGCTGGGTATCTTGAAGATCTGCAGAATATAAAAGATAATGTCAAAATATATAAACATTTTTATAGAAAAGTCAGCGAGATACATAAAAAAATTTTTAATTTTAATTGTGATTTTAAGGGCCGGGTAAGGTTTGTTTCGTCTAAAAAAGACCTTTTTTCATGAATTTTTTTAGAAAAAACTATAACAGTAGGTTTATTTTACTTATTATTATATAAAAGTACAATATTTTAAGAATATTTAAAAAAATGTTGTTAAAAAATAGTGAGAAATAACGGATTTATTGAAGATCTCCGCAGGTGCCTCAAAAAAAACTCTTTGTGCGGTGACCAGCCTACAGCATCACTGGATCATCTGAAACCAAAAATCAAAATGCTTTCTTTAGTTTATTACTTTATCTCTCCAGTGACGTCGAGTTTTTTTAATTTTTAAATTTTTCAACTTTTGGCACCATTTCAAAGCCAAAATGACGATTTTTGACGAAAAAATCTACCTATTTGTTATTGTAAAATTGTTAGTAATTAAAAAATTTAAAAAACTTGACGCCACTTGAGAGCTACTTACATGTAGAATATGTGTAAAAAATTTCAAAACAATCGGTACAGTAGTTTTTTCTGTAGGCTGGTCACCGACTTTAAAAATTACATGTTTGGGAGTAACTTCGTTAGTTTTGCTCCGAATGAACTAAAAATTTAAAACAATATTCTTCAGATGTTGTACTTTCAGAAACAAAAATAAAAAAAAAAATTAAAAAAAGTTGTCAAACCTTACCTTAATTGTGTTTTGAGAAATAAAATAAACAATGGATTCTGTTGCGATTTGGTTCAATAAAGAAGACCGTCAAGAACGTATTGAGAGGAGGGTGATAAGAGACAATTCCAATATTCTGGGTCTGTGACAAACGGTAAGAAATTAAGTTCCGAACAATGTGATACAGTTTATCTTACATTTTTTTTTAAATTCTAGTTTCGTGAGAAACTTCAGATTACTTAGTACTTTCATATGTTTTGGTACATGGTTTCTTGCTCATAAAAGGACGAAATAGTGACACAGACAAAACATCAAGACAATAACTGAATTTTAATAATGAGCCTTTCCTTTCCAATTACCAATACCCTTCTTTAATATTAGATAAGAGCGCTTGCTTAGAGCTAAGCAAAGAATCCCTTCATACTATGACTAATGAATATCGGAATAGGGCATTAGATACATTCTTTAGGGGGCTTAATGGCATGCTCCCTAAGCTCTTAAATAACGCACATGCCTCAGTTCAGATATAATAATAATTCACATGAATTCCAGTACAGTAAAAACAATTTTCCACGTAACATCTTGTTCGGTTTCCAATCAAAACCACAATTCGATCATTCCGGATTCAATAACCAACCATACCTTCCACCTATGGAAATTGACCCATCAATAAATTCAGGACAGGTTAATTACCAAAATTGACCACATAATAATTTTAATAGACCTCAGAATAGACCTCAAATTCAGATAAAATTGAGTGTAATCAACTGAATCAAGAAGAGAGTGAGAAAAGGTGGACAGAAAAATTAAATAAACAATTAAATTAAATTTATTGAGTCATTTAATGGCTACAAACTGTAGAACAACTTATTTTAAATGGCCACCATTTCCAGACCGTGTGAAGTTTTGACTCTCTTTTCACAAAAATGGAGCTTGATGACCCCATCATAGGTGACTCCCTACCAAACAATCACAGAAGCTGGTTGGTGACCCTGAACTTACGGAACGAGTTCTGCTGCATGTAGTGATGACAGAGTATTCACTCTATCATTCTATTTATTGAAAGATTCTTTTACGGTGAAAATTTGTTCGCCCGTAAACAGAATGCGTCTGGGCGCATTATCCGCTTGCTTGAGAAGTAACGCTTCCAATTTTAGCTTACGTTGTTCCTTTAACGCTACCGTGAGAAGGTGCCTAGTGTGTCTTTTGTATGCTCTCAGCCCCAAGTCATATTAAAGAATGCGAGAGATCGATTGCACCGAGATATTTACCTCCCGCGAAACGATTTTCTGCTTTCGCAACTGTTGTCGCTTGATTCGAGACTTCACCGCCTTAATGGTCGTTGTGTTCTTACAACACGCAGACGGCCGGATTTTGGACTGTTGAGTATTCCACAAGTATTCTCAAACAACTTCACAGTACGATACACAAAATAACGAGTGACTCCGAAAAATATCCCCTCTTTCAATGCCGCATTTTTTTAGACCAACTATAAAAACACTATTTTCGAGCGAGCCCCATTCTTTGATTATAAACAACTGCCACCGAAAACTTTTTCGCAAAAAAGAAGCAGAAATACTAAATGTCAAATAAGCGTCAAAAACATACAAAAATGTCAAAAACTAAGCGAGTGCGTTCAATAGTTCACTCACAGTGAGCACGTTCAGTCACAATCAAAACATATGAGAAAACTTAGTAAATAAAGAGGCATTTTTGTATGTTCTGAGCAGCATGTGCCTCAATTTCAGCTATGAATAATCTCGTGGTAAACATGTGCATGCAAACACTTTGAAGTGAGCGAAGAAAAATCATTTGGCGCAGCATCTGTAGTGGAAGCATTACCAACAGAAACCGGTTTTGCAGTGCGCACTCGAGATTGTGCTCCACGAGAGGTTTTATTTACTTCACCAGCTGTCTTGCAGCTATTCTAGAGAATCCACATTAGAAGAATTCTCGGCAATAGTAACAGCGGCCTTTTTAATAGTCATCAAGGAGATGCGTTGGTTCAGCGGCAGTAGCAACAGCGGTCTTTTTAATATTCTCATCAGAGATATACGTAGTGTCATTGCCTTGCAGTACATAGGCTGCTTGCACATAACTTTGAGCTCATTAACATCACATACTAATTTATTAATAACTGCGTGAAGATCACCAGGTGTAATGAGGCAATTTTCACAATTAAAAATTATATTGGAGTGATTTGCTACCAGCTTGCAATGATTGTCATTCGAGCCGAAACAATGGCTGTGTTTTGGCAGAAACAGCGCTCAGGTAGCGAAGTAGCATAAAGTGATACATTCTGCTGAATAGGTTTTTTTGAGAAACGTCAAACTGCAAACAGCTTTTCGTGATTCGAAGCTTTTGTTTTAAGTTTCTTTAAATTCGGTTCTGTGTACATTCATTTTGCACAAAAAAAAATTAATTAAAAGCAATATAATAAAATGAAATTAGCAAGAAAATCATAGAAAAGGTATTTAATTAAGAATTTTTTTATTAAAATACTAAACTTTTTTTTTTTTTTTTCTAATAATTTTACAACCTAATAATAACCTAACCTAACCTAATAATTTTACAGCACAACTTCACTACAAAACACTTTTTTCATCTGTCAAAATCAAGTGAACGTAAACCGCTCAATCGAGGTAGCATAAAATATTTTCGCTACCTAAAATGGCGACCGTGGCGTAGTTGGTTAAAGTGCGTGGCCGCTATGTCAACGAACCTGGAGACCCAGGTTCGAACCCCAGCAGCGACAGAAAATTATTTGAATTAAAATGATTTTTCTGTACGGCCGCCACCTCTCTCTAGACAATGGCAATCTCAGAGAGTAATAAAAATGCCATGTAAAGCTTCTTGAGAATAAGAACATTTCGTTCATCGCCGTTCGGAATCGGCGTTAAGCCTTGTAGGTCCATTTCTCTGTCGATTGTGTACAAACTTAATAACACGCACAACACAATCTATCTTCTTCTCTAATATATAAAATTCTTCTGTCACGGTGTACGTAATCGAACTCCTCCGAAACGGCTCGACCGATTTTCGTGATCCTTAGCGAGGATATTAGTCAGGGGGGAGAGTCGGACAACATCTATTTTTCATCCCCCTAAAATAAGGGGGCGTGGCACCTCCCATACAACCCAAATCTACGGTAGCGAATAGCTCTGAAGTTATAGGTCGCATAGCATCGGAATTCGGTGTTCTACCTCAATTTACAAGAGCCGTTCCACAGGTAAAATTTTATGGGCGTTGGACGTGGGGCGTGGCACTTTTTCAGCAGACCAAATTTTCGGTATAACTTTCGAGCTATAAGTCACACATTAATGCAACTCGGTTAGAACGTTCTATTTAGTTGTGTCTTTCGACTGGCAAAATTGAGCAAGTATAGGACAAAGGGGTGTGGCACCGCCCATACAATTCAAATTTATGATATCGAATACCTTTGGAACTAAATGCCGTATAATACTGAAATTCAGTACGGAGTTGCCACTTGGTGAAATATTTCTACTATAAAACTGGGATGGGCTTTGGAAAAGGGGGTGTGGCCCCGCCCATACACTTTAAATTTTTGATATCAGATAGCTTTGGAACAAAAAGTCGTATAACAACGAAATTCAGTATGGAATTACTATTGGGTGATATCCATCAACTAGAAAACTGAGACGTCATTGAACAAGGGGGTGTGGCTCCGCCCATACAAGCCAAATTTGCGATATCGAATAACTTTGGAATTATGGGTAGCATAGCCTCGAAATTTGGTTATCAATTTACACGAGTCGTTCCACTTAGAAATAGAGATAGCGATAGAGATAGAGATAGAGATAGAGATAGAGATAGAGATAGGGATAGAGATAGAGATAGAGATAGAGATAGAGATAGAGATATAGATAGAGATAGAGATAGAGATAGAGATAGAGATAGAGATAGAGATAGAGATAGAGATAGAGATAGAGATAGAGATAGAGATAGAGATAGAGATAGAGATAGAGATAGAGATAGAGATAGAGATAGAGATAGAGATAGAGATAGAGATAGAGATAGAGATAGAGATAGAGATAGAGATAGAGATAGAGATAGAGATAGAGATAGAGATAGAGATAGAGATAGAGATAGAGATAGAGATAGAGATAGAGATAGAGATAGAGATAGAGATATAGATAGAGATAGAGATATATACATATATAAAAAAGGAGCTTATGTTTGTAAGGCCGCAATAGACTCCTAAACTACTCATCCGAATAGCATGAAAATTTGTGTATAGTAGTTTTTTGGTACGGTGCGTGTTTGTGGGCTATCAATTTTGATCCACCTTGAACACCAGAGGTCGCTGTAGTACAATTTTTTTACAAAACTGCTTAAAACTCATCAACTGCTAATGCGCTAAGAATTAAAAGTGGTATACAGTGAGTTTCATGTACGTTGAGTGTTCTGCTGCTATCGTTTTCGACCTATCTTGAACACTAGAGGGCGCTGTAGTACAAATTTTTTACAAAACCACCTAAAACTCCCAAACCGCTCATGCGATTAGAATAAAAAGTGGTATATTATTACTAGTTGATTTTTAATATGAATTTATTAAATTTTAAGTTTTCTTCGGGGAAAACGACTCGCTTCGGTCAAGAATATATATAAAGAGAAGGAAGGGTTAACAGTGATGCCAAATTGTGGGTTTTCTCTTGTTATATGAAATGTCAAAAATGACTAAATGCTGCCCATTGAACATTAATCCCATTACACAATGCAATTAGATTAGAAATGACATTTTGAATATTAATAAACTACAATACAAATTACTTAAGCTAACAACTCGGCCAATCTGACTTCCGATCGACCCCGATCGTCTCATAATTGACAACGGCAGACGGCAGAGGTTATGAGTTTTCTAAACTTGTCCCAGGTATAGTAATGCTCTGGCTTCTCTCATCTACGGCCACCTTACCATTATATGGTAGCCATTTCCGCATTCTATTTGCCTCGATAACACCATCATATGGCAACTGGGTCAATTGACAATTTTCAATGTCACGTATAACGTACCAACATTTCCAAGAATTTTATGCACCACGTATGGTCCTTTATATTTAGGTATTAGCTTCTTGTTAGTACCAATCACAGTATCTGTATTCCGTATAACTACAAAGTCACCTACATCGTATTCTTTTGCGGCACTGTTGTGTTCTAAATTGTAATTTAGGATGTATTGTTGTGATTTGCTGATAGCATTTTCAGCATTAAGTCGTCCTTGTTGTAAGTCACGCATATCCTCAGAGTTCATCTTATCCTGCAGATATTCCGTAAACTCATCTATTATGACCCCACGCTGTTCTACCCCAAATAGCAAATCACTGGGAGTCTTTTTTGTCGTACTGTGAACCGAATTATTAATGGCGTATTCTATGTGAAGCAATTTGCCACACCAATCTGCGTGGTTTATGGGATCACATAACTTTCCTAACATCGTTTTAATCACCCGGTTTACCCGTTCCACCTGTCCATTTGCCTGAGGTGAAGCAGTAGCCACCTTCACGTGAGCGATATTTCGTCTTAACAGAAAGTCTTCGAATTCTAACGATGTGAAGCAAGTTCCTCTGTCAGACACAATTTCTTTAGGTCGGCTGTAATAACTGAAATATTTCTCCAGAGCGGTAATGACTTCACGCGTACTTATAGAATTTGTTGGGTATAACTTCACAAATTTCGTAAACGCATCCACCACTACTTTTAATTCGTTAATAGCATCAAGGCATGTTTCGTCAAAACAAAATTCAGAATTTTTCTTCAACAAATTTTGTAGCGGTTTTGCTATACGTGAAAATGACGGCACAAACCGCCGAAAGTAGGAGAAAAGACCAATACCTGATTGCAAGTTTTTATGATTAGTTGGAATAGGGTAGTTTTTAATAGCCCTGATATGAGATTCGCTAGGTGAAATTCTAGAAGAAGTAACAGAATATCCAAGATATTCAATTTTTCCGTAACAGAATTTACATTTAGTAAGATTGAGTTTTAAATTTTGGCTAGTTACACGTCGTAATACTGAACGCAGCAATCTCTTATGTTCGTCAAAGTTTGTACTAGCGATAAGAATATCATCCATATAAATTACTATTTCTCTTTTGTCTATCAAATCCCGAAATATTTCATTAATAAATCGCTGAAAAACAGCTGGAGCATTCTTGAGCCCGAAGGGCATCTTTAAATACTCATATTGCCCAAATGGCGTCACGAAAGCAGTATACGGAATTGAGTCGTCGGCCACATTTACTTGATGGAAACCACTTTTTAAATCTAAGACCGAAAAATATAATTTTCCTTCCAAGTACTCTATACAGTCTTCGATTAATGGAAGCGGATAATTATCCCGAACAGTCAGCTTATTTAACCCACGATAGTCAATACACATGCGCGTCTGGCCATTTTTCTTTTTGACCAAGACTAATGCGGAGGCATAGGGTGAACTACTTGGTCTTATAATACCGTCCCGTTGCAATTCATCTACGATTTCTTGAACCTTGGTCCGCTCAAAAAAAGAGAGTCTTCTGGGAGTACAATAGAAGGGTCTGTCTGATGTTAAACGAATCTTCATTTCATAATTTATCGGATTTATAGTAATATCTATTGGGTTCACATAACACTCCATAATCAAATTATTTAGTTCAATACGTAAAGTTTTATCTAAGAGACAATCTATATCTAATTCATTATCACTGTCGGCTATCTCGATACTAAATATACTCGGCATGTCCATATCGTCATATTGTTTACGTCCAGCAAAATTTTCAACTGAATCTAATTCATTATCATTGTCGGCCATCTCGATACTAAATATACTCGGCACGTCTTTATCGTCATATTGTTTACGTCCAGTAAAATTTTCAATTGATCCCAGTCTCCAAGACTGTCGCCACCGAACAGACCGATGCGTCATTTGGAAATGGCACACATCTGGCAAGTAAACCATATTTGTCAAGAAGCATTGAAGAACTACTACGCTCAAAAGTGCAAGACTTTTTCTCTTCATTGAGTTTTATTAATTTTTCCTTAGAATACTTCCAATTAATTTTTCTTAAACAAATGTTACATTTTTTTAAAAAATCACGGCCCAAGATAAGAGGCATTAACATTGCATTATCTAGCAAAACATAAATCAAAATTTTTTTTTCATATTTTCGAAATTTTATGGTTATAAAAATTGTATTTAAAATTTCTAGTTTCTTTCCTCCGAGACCACTGTATTTCGATGTGGTTAACGTGTCTTTTGAGGACTGTAAGGCAACGGGAATACACGAATTTTTGATAAAGCTAATTGGACTGCCAGTGTCGAAAAGAGAAAAAATTTAATTAAATCTTGCACTTCCCACCGCATCAGTTCCAAAAGCAACACTTACCAAATTTAGGGCACCCATAACGTCACTCGGCTCATCAAGAGTATCTTCTTCTTCCACAGCAGCAACCTGGTGTTCTTTTCTTGATACGGCCGCCTCGACGAGAACCTTTCTCGGATTGGGACATGAACGATGATCATGGCCCATTCTCCATTTGAAGCACGAACCATTTGCCCGCAGCGGGTATGGGCAGTTTGGCTTTATATGACCTTTCTTGGAGCAATTGAAGCATAGTGGAGCGTCCTTAAAATTTTTGTTGTCGGCACTTAGTCCAGCTCTCGGCTTGGTGATAGAGACGTCAGAACGTGAAGCTAGGGTCAAATATTTATTTTGGTAGCGGTTGATAAACGATTTAAGCTCATCTAGCGTACGGGCGCCCATTAGAAGACTTATGTTGGCTATTTTACCCTGAACACCGTCAACGATGAAGTCTACCACTTCCTGCTCACAAACATCCGCTCTTTTAGCAATCGCCTGCATTTCAATCACATAACGGTGCAGAGTTTCTTTATTGTGATCCCATTTGCGAATTGCTAAAATTTTATAAACGTCTGCACGAGAAACGTTTACTGAAAATTCGGTTTTAAGAGCTTGGCACAAGTCGGCGTATGTGATGGCTGAAGTTGTAGGCAGAAACGCACGTGCAGTCCCGCTGAGAGAGCGGCGTAAGCTGAGGAGCTTAAAACGGTCGTCGGCATTTATTGTTTGCATAAGCTCATCAAAATTCCGCAAAAAATGCTGTACTGAGTGAGACACGTCATCGCCACTGAACTTTGGGATGGCGTGCTCAATATCGCCGAAGTCTAGTTGGCGCATACTAGACACTGAAGTATTCGCTTCAAGCTCTTTTATGTGTTGCTGCAACATTAATATTTCTTTGCGTTTCCGCAGCCGCTGAACCTCTTTATCTAGGGCGACGTCTTCTTCATCAGGAATTGTTGTTCTAATTTTTGCGGCGTCACTATCATCGGCATTCGCTGAAGCAGCATATTCAAAACAGCTTGGAACATCAACTTCTATATTAAGTAGCTGTCCGCAAGCACCTTCGTCTGGATTTGCGTCATCCAAGGTGTTAATATCGGCAGAATCGTAAATATCGGCATCGTCATTTTCGGCATTGAGAAGAGCAACATTTTTTGTTTCGGTAGAGGTGACAGACCTTGCATTTTTATTTGCGCCATCCTTTATATTTAGCTCTTCGTACAATTTCTTCAACTGCGACAACGTGGCAGATGCAGGAAAATTTACGCCAGCTGCATCCAATGCATCCATGATCACTTGCTTAGTCAATTTCTGAGACATGAGTACCAAATATTATATTTTCGCTTAAATTCGATTATTTGGTAAAAGGCAACCCCACATCTGAGTTATTACTAGTTGATTATTAATATGAATTTATTAAATTTTAAGTTTTCTTCGGGGAAAACGACTCGCTTCGGTCAAGAATATATATAAAGAGAAGGAAGGGTTAACAGTGATGCCAAATTGTGGGTTTTCTCTTGTTATATGAAATGTCAAAAATGACTAAATGCTGCCCATTGAACATTAATCCCATTACACAATGCAATTAGATTAGAAATGACATTTTGAATATTAATAAACTACAATACAAATTACTTAAGCTAACAATATAGTAGTTTTCAGGTACGATGAGTTTTTTGACAGTATCTTTTTTGAACCACCTTGGACATCAGATGGTGCTGTAGTACAAATTTTTTACAAAATCGCATATTTTTAGTTGCTTTCTTAGGTTACATGTGCAAATATTTACAAAATATAAAATATTTCTTAAATTTAGTATCATAAAAATAATTTCCGTTATTTTCACATCAAACTATCAAAAATTTTATTACAACGATATATTTAATGCAACATCGTTGCTGAAAATGAGAAAAAAACAATCAGAAATTTAATTTTGCGACTTTCGAGTCAAATATCTCCGCTGCTTTTGTATACATTTTGTTAAATTTTTTTTTTGTCTTAAAGCTTTATCAAAGTACTATGAAAACCTTATTGCAAAACTACCGTTAGTTGAGTATATATTTTAAATATTTTTTTCAAAAAAGGTCTGAAATTTTAGAGTTTTCCTCACAAAAAGGCTCAAAATTTGTTTTTGTTGTAAAAATAATTTAAATTCAAATTCGCTAATTTTCAACTCTATTTAAAAGTTATAACATTTATAAGCAAAAGTAATTTCAATTTTACGAGGACGATCCTCACAAGGCAACGCGTGAGGGTCAAGGGGGCGATCTTCACATGGCAACGTGTCTGACTGCCTCAACCTGGTGAGGCCAGCATTATCCATGTCGAACTCGTCTCAAGTCGACTCAAACCTCTGCGTGGTGTCCTCTAGAAACGGCAAACTGGCAACCGTTAGTTTGACGGCTAATCTGAGCGGCGGGCTCCCCCTGCCTTTAAAGGGTTGTGCGTTGGGTTTGAAGCCCACCACGTAAAAACAAATTTCAATGAAACGACAAAGAAATAAGATAAAAATTATCCCCAAATCTGATGACGACTACCGCAAACGAAAAACTGACAATGATTTACGGATATGCACCTGGAACGTCCGAACCCTTAATTGGGATGGTGCCTCTATCCAACTGATAGATATCTTAGAAAGATACAAAGCTGATATCACTGCAATCCAAGAAATGCGATGGAAGGGACAGGGTTGCTCACGGCAAGCATCCTGTGATATCTACTACAGCGGCCATGCGGAGAAGCACGAATTTGGATGCGGATTCGTGGTTGGCAAGAGACTACGACGTCATGTTCTGCGATTCACACCTGTGAACGAACGACTTGCCATAATCCGTGTCAAGGCAAGATTTTTCAACATAAGCCTGATTTGTGCGCACGCTCCGACAGAAGACAAAGACGATGAGACCAAAGACAGCTTCTACGAGCGCCTTGAAGATGCCTATGAGCGCAGCCCCCGCCACGACATAAAAATCGTGCTTGGTGACTTCAACGCCAAGGTGGGAAAAGAAAATATATTTGGTCCAACAGTCGGAAAGTTCAGCCTCCACGACAATACCTCCGATAACGGAATGAGGCTGATTGACTTTGCCGCAGCGCGAAACATGGTCGTTAGTAGCACTAGATTCAAGCATCTCAATATTCATAAAGCAACTTGGCTGTCTCCTGATCAAAAGACGCACAACCAAATTGATCACGTTTTGATTGACGGAAGGCACTCTTCCAGTGTTTTAGATGTACGCACGATCCGTGGTGCCAATATAGACTCGGATCATTATCTTGTCGCAGCCAAGATCCGTACACGCCTGTGCGCAACCAAGAATGCGCGCAATCCAGCACAGAGAAAGCTAGACGTCGAAAAGCTGCAATCAAAGCAAACAGCCGAAGACTTCGCTACTCGACTCTCACTCCTGCTTCATGAAAGCACTCCTCCGATCGACGATATATGCGCGCAGTGGAATCATATTTCCCACTCTATGCGTACGGCTGCCGAAGAGGTGATAGGCTATCACCGCCCTCGCCGAAACCAGTGGCACGACCAGGAGCCCTCTTTCGACGAACAAAACTCACGCTCTATAAGTCACTAATCATGCCCGTCCTTTTATATGCAGCACAAACCTGGACATTGAGCAGTTCTGATGAAAAGACCTTGGGAGCCTTCGAGAGAAAGATCCTTCGTAAAATCTTCGGTCCAATCTGCGTCAATGGCGAGTACCGAATTCGATGGAACCACGAGCTGTATGAGCTGTACGCTGACATAGACATAGTTAAGCGCATTCAAATCGAGCGGCTCCGCTGGCTAGGTCATGTTGAGCGAATGGAAAACGACGCTCCAGCGAATAAAATATTCGATTCGGTGCCCGGTGATGGTCAACGCAGAAGAGGACGCCCACATCTTCGTTGGAAGGATCAGGTGTTGGATAACCTGACTACACTTGGTGTTTCCAACTGGCGCCAGCAAGCGCAAAATAGAAATGGCTGGCGCAATTTCTTATACGAGGCCAAAACCGACCTTCGGTTGTAAGCGCCAGATAAGTAAGTAAGTAAGTAATTTCAATTTTACGCAAAAATTAAAAACCATTTTTGTGATTCAAAAAGCAAGTCCTATCCCTAGATTTTTTCGAACAAAATTTTTTTTCCAATATTGTGTTTTTATAATTTTGAAAAAATATACAAGCTAAAACATTATCTAAGTTTCTCTTGCCAATCAAAAGTTATAGCCAATAATGTTTACACAAAAAGCAAAACGCTGTCTGTGTGATGGCTGGAAACTTCAAAATTACTTAGCCGATAGAGCTGAAATTTTGGCAGTACATTTTTTTCAAGTACGAGATGGCTTAAATTTCGGTCACACCCCCTTTTACCGCCCACAAATCAATAAAAATACTATATTTCCTAAGGTTTTCGTCGATTGGGCTACATTTTGGTAATTTAGTCTGTTGCTTACTGTCGGCAACTGTACTAAAACAGGGTTATGTCCATCTTCTAGAAAACTGGGATGAGCATTATATAAGAGGGTGTGGCTCCGCCCATACAGTTAAAATTTGTATTATCAAATAGCTTTGAAAATAAAAGTAGCAATACTTACATACAAACTCAAAATGGAGTTACTATTTGGTGATCTCCTGGTACTGGGAAACTGTAACGGGCAGTGGAAAATAACAGTGGTGTCAAACTATGACTCTAAGAAAAGTTTTGAATACACCTATTATTAGGGTGGTCGTTATTTTTGAAGTTTTAAATATAAAATTGGGTACCCCGCCATTTATATTAAATCTTTTGAATAAATTACCTGATCGTCTTAATTTTGTGTCCCAATGGATAACTGCAAATTCAACATTCAAATTTTCAAAATCTGAGCGAACTTTCTTTGCAATTTCTTCTCGGAATATAATCGTGCATTTCGAATACTAGTTCGGTTAATAATAAAATCATTAGGCTCGAGTCCTACACTCTCGACTATAGCTGAAAGTAGGTGCACAGCATCACGATCGCTCACTTTGCACTTATCTAATGTAGCAGAAACTCGTGCCGTTGTTATATCCTTTGTATCACGGCGATTTTCAAAATGATCTCTTGTTTCACCTTGATCGAAACTGATTCCAATTTCTTCATCTTCCGAAGTTTCTTCATAAATAAGTTGTTCTTCAGCTTAAAAAAAAAATATGGCAAGAAATATTAACTTTATTATACATAAGAAAAACCAAATTAACTTTTCTTATCAGAATACCTAGAGATAGATTAGCATCATTTTCATTCATTGATTCATCTTCATTTCCTGAATTATCTTCATAAAAATGTTCTGCTTCAACTAAAAAGATTTTGTTTCTTATATCAGCCCCAAATACCCTCAATATTTAAAGTCGAAATGTACCTCGAGCACCATAAAAACATTTCTGCTATTTTCTTCTTTCATCTTCGTTTTCTTGATATTCTCTCTTCCTTTTTTCTTTTTGAGACAATTTCATATCTATCCCTAGCATACAGCCAGGACGTCCGGGTTGTCTCTGCATACGTAAAAAATCCTTATCTTCTTGAATTTTTATTAACCGCAAAGCGTCTGCATGAGCAATGTCAAAAATTTGATTTAAGCTTTCTCTGAAACTGCTTTCTTTTGTTGTGAACGCTGCTGTTTCTTTTTTTTTGCTCTTGCCTAGATTTCGCCACTCTTCATAAAATTTTTTAATTTTTCGTACACAGTGTTACGTGTCCCATTGTATCGTACCTGGCCTGAATCGCACCAACTAGCTCAGCGTTTTTACCGGCGCTGTTCTTAACCCGTCAGGCCAGGTCGAGGAAGCAACAATAACTTCCGGTTTGTACCGGAAGTAAAAAAAAACTCAAATTTAAATAACAGTTAAAAGAAATTAAATTGTAGAAATTGAAATTGAAAAACAAATGGACTAAAATTTAATCAAAGAAAAATAAATACAAAAAAAATTAATCACAACAATAGCAATTAATCAAAAAAAAAAAACAAAATGATTCAAAAGTCGAATGGAAATAAAGAAAACTAAAAAAATAAAATAATTCAAACTTAATCGAATATTCGAATAATCGATAATTCAAACTAATTCCAAATCAAACTAAAATAACAAGAAACTTAAGCTGAAGAAAAAAAATTGAAATACAGCAAAATTCGAATAAAAAAACAACAAAGTTTAATTTTCAGCAAAAGTCGATCTGCACAAAACTCGAACCTTTTCATTTAGCCATTATACACTCACCGAACATAAACGCTTGAAGAGATAGAGGAGGTGTCGACCCTCTTTATGCTCCCTCCCATCCATGATTATCAGTCGTCTTATTATTTTTATTGATAATCCCATTCAAAATGGGCAAACACAAATTGCTCCTATTGGTCCATCTCACCTGCTAATCCCCTCCGTTAAGAACACCCCTGTATTTTTATCCCCACCACCAATAATTTAGCAACCCATATTATTTAAATTCATTTCTCACATTTTTATTATTACAACTAATATAATTTTCTTTTTCTTATTTCTAGGTACGTACTATGTTTGAACAGTAAATTTTTATTTAGATTTTTAAGATATTCTCATAATCCAATATTCAAAATTATATATTTTCAAACTAAACGGAAAAAAATTAATTAACTACTAATACAATGTAAAAAAAAACTATATTCAAATTCAAGAACTTCCAAATTGTTAACTTATGCACAAGATGGTGAATAAAAAGAAACAAATTTTATTTAATTATACTACACAAAAATTTTTTTTTCTTTGGACTTACTGAATGACAAAAAAATGTAAATTTGAATAAGATATATATATATAAATCACTTCTCGTGAAATCAAATTAGTAAATAAAAATGATAAAATTATAAATTAAAATTAATGTGACTTAACACATGTATACAAAAACCCAAATAAGAACTTATGACAATCCTAAAAAAATTACAAAATTAATCATAAAACAAAAAAAAAGAAACAAATTTAAACTTTTTCTATTTAAACTTGACCCACGGTAATTGTTTATCATTGACATTTTAATGAAATAAAAATAAAAGACTTTTCACATAAAATTTCGTTTGATTTTCTTTTTCACTTTTCCTACCTAAATGAGCTCGCTTAGGGGGCCTTTAAAACGACAACATTTTTACCGCTAAAGGGAAATAAAATGGCTTCGAAATTTCGTTTCAGCCCGAACGAATATGAATTTAATTTGACACCATAAAATTTTTACTCATCTTACTCCCAACAAAATTTACCGTGTGTAAGACGCAAGAATTCAAAAATTAAATTTAAAACTTAAATTAATAAAAAAACGTATTATAGATAAGAAGTATAAAAAAATTAAAATATATAAATTATTTCATTAAAGCTTGGGCCACCTAGACTTTAATATGGCTGCCATGGTTGGCGTCCGATGGCCATATTTTTTTCTTGAAGATCGCACTTCAACTTTTCTAGTTCGGTTATTTTTCTGAAGCCTGTTTCAGAGCTTCGCGCTTTTCTTTTATATATATGAATATGATTTTGTATACATATATAATGAACGTATATTTATATTTTTGATATGTATATAAAAAAATTCAAAGGTGAAAAAAATCGTTTTTGTGACCGACTTATCTTTTTTTTTTTTTGTTGGACTGCCTGCTTCTGTTTTAATTTAATCCACGGCTTCCGGTCGGCCACACTGTGAAACAAAAATTATAAATTTGCGGCTTCCTTTTTTTTCCAATTTTTTTGATCACCTACAATTAATTTTTCTCACAAGATTCTTTCCGTGGTAGATTCGCCGCCAATTACTTCGGTATTTCCTTCCGGTCTCTATGTCCCTTAAAATTTCTCCTTTTAGCTATATAACAAAACTACCTTTTTCTATTCTCACCTTTTTTTTCTGCAAGTGTTGATTGCTTTCACAAAACCATTTTTTTTTCCACTGAAACCGTTTAACTTTTACTTTTTTTTTCTTTTAAACCATTTTATATTAGCTCAACTATTCAACTTTCCTCGCCGACGTTTTTTCTTAGATTAAAACTCTAGAGGCGTCCTTTGCTAAGCAGACCCTCGACTCACTTCGCAGGAACTGGACTTTTCCATTTTTTTCTAATCGTCCCTATCCCTCCAACGTTCATACCCTCGCCACTCTTTTCTCCTGAAGGTTTTTCATTGCCTCTTCTTAATATGTTAATTTAATTTTATTTCCCACCCAATCTCATCCTTTTTTTTTCTCGAACATCCCTATCATATAACTATCTTGTTCTGTAATTATCTCAGGTTTATTTCATCCCTCAACCCTTTTCGATATGCTATTAATACCCCCTACCGTGGGATCTCACCACTACCCTACTGTTTTGGTCTTTGCTTTACCTCTTCTCTCCTGCTTTGCCGACTTTTTAAACGACGTTGGCAACGCGAAAAGAAATCCAACTTTGACAGATGATTTTTAATGGCGTGCAACAAGTGCAGGGAATGTGGCTGCAATAAACTAAGTAAAGTGATAAATTAAGTAAATAAATAATTATAATAATAAGTTAAAACTAATTCATTTGACTGGTGCCTAATGTTCTCTTATTTTTTTTCTTTTCGTTCATAGTCGTATGCTGCTGCAGAAGCTGCTGCACTCAAGCACCTTTACTGGTACTTAACCCCATTCAGGCACAATAAAGGTATGTGAGCCCCAATGCTCACTATTTTCATTTATCCCTAGGCAGACACGCAACAAAACTCTGGTTTTGGTTCAGTTTACTTTGACCAAAAACAGTGCGCGCGTCTGGCTTTTGGCTTGAATTTTTTCGCTCAACGTAGGCTTCCGCCCACGCCCTGAGATTCTCTGCTTTAACCCTAACTAGCCGGGCAACAATAAAGTTTTGTTTTGAACTTGATTTGGTTTACTTGTAATGCATTTTATTTTTAGTTATTTGTTCTTTATTTAACCTTTGTTTCTTCTTTAGGTAATACTGGCAGGTGTTTATACAGATAATATAGATGACTGCGTGATCGGCTTACAGATTGGATTGTTACTGCTTACTTAGTAATAACGTTGTGGCAATTTTTTTTTTTTTTTCTTCAGAATATCTCGTGGAATGGATACTTTTGGATAGATTTCTAATACTGTTTAGATTGGTAAGTCTTGCTCAAGTTATTTTGTAGATTGGTTGTGTTTATTTTGCGGGTTTGTTTTTTTTTTTTTCATTGCTTGATGTCTTTTGCATGAAAAGTACCAAGTGGTTTTCCATCTAAGCTTTCTAGCTTATACATGTTGTTTCCAATTGCTTGGCTTATACGACACTTTATAAATTTTCTGCAAAATTTTGCATTGATGTTACGTTTGAAGTCGCTTTGTATAAAATTTCTTTTATATACTTCTTGTCCCGGAACGAAATTTACGTCACGTTTTCGCTGGTTGTATCGACGCGCACTTTTCTCATAAGCCGAGTGCAGATTGGTTTTGATTTTCTCACGCAACAGTGCTAATTTGTCTTCTTTATTTAAAATTAGGATTTCGCTCTGCTGCATTTGACTGCGGTGAGTAACTTGCTGTTTTCATGTGAGTGATATTAAATCTTTCAATCATCTTCTGAAATTCCTTTGCCATAAACTGAACTCCATTGTCGCTGTGAATAACCTCGGGTACTCCAAATTTATAGAAGACCTCGTGAATTAAGAAGTCAACAACTATGACAGCTGTCGCTTCAAGTAAAGCTTTTAATATAGTTAATTTTGAAAAATGATCCACTACAATAAATATACATGTATTTCCTTTCTTTGAGCGTGGATATTTGCCTAAAAAGTCTATGTAAATTTTTTGAAATGGTCGTTCAGTGATGACCTCTTGCCCTATCCCAGGTCGCATTTCGATATGTGTGGATTTGTTTTCTTTGCATATGACACATTCGCTTATGTACTGGCGAACCTGATTAGTCATTCTCGGCCAAAAATAGAATCGCC
Organism: Pherbina coryleti; assembly: GCA_943735915.1. Taxonomy (NCBI): domain Eukaryota; kingdom Metazoa; phylum Arthropoda; class Insecta; order Diptera; family Sciomyzidae; genus Pherbina; species Pherbina coryleti. The sequence continues at coordinate 103,647,203 of OX030948.1, read as the reverse complement.
GTAAACGATGAAGTGTTCGTTTGCCGCCGTGCGACTTCGTTTGAGGCTCGTGCGCCTTCGAAATTAAAGTTGATGTTAGCGCCTCAGGTACCCATAATTTCCAGGTAATTTCTTCCAAATCGCTGTCGTTTCGATTGAATCCTGTCTTTTTGAAAACCATTCCATTATCGACCTTGATATCCGGCAACCTTTCTTCGTTTTTTCTGACGTTTTCTATCAGTTCCAGGTACTCCTTCGATGTAAATTCTAGTGTTTCGATATCCAATAGCTCATCGCCATTCAATTCTACTTCTTCAATAGCACGGGAGAGTGTGTCTGCTACCACGTTGTCTGCGCATTTCCGGTGTTCGATTTGAAAATCGAATGCTTGTAGTTGGAGAGACCACCTAGCCAGTCTGCCACTCAAGTCCTTCAGCGACATTAGCCATTTTAGGCTTGCGTGGTCCGTTACGACGGTGAAAGGCATCATTTCGACATATGGTCGGAATCTCTTAACTGCCAGTACTGCTGCTAAGCACTCTTTTTCCATCACGCTATAATTTCGCTGGTGACCGTTTAATTTTTGTGAATAAAAAGCAATCGGGTTTTCGTTTTTGGTTTCGTATATTTGATACAGCACAGCTCCTATACCTATGTCTGATGCGTCACATTGTATCCAGAAAATTTTGCTGAAATCTGCATGTTTCAATACCGGTGCTGACGTTAGGGCTTGTTTAAGTTGGCTAAACGCTTCAAATGCTGCGGGCGTCATGGCGAATTGTACTCCCCTTTTGAAATCTCGCTAAGTGGAGCTGATATAGCCGCAAAGTTTTGAATGCAGCGCCGATACCATCCCGCTGTACTTAAAAAACTTCTGACTTCTTTTGTCGACTTTGGAATTGGAATACGCTTAATCGCCGAAACTTTTTCAGGATCGGTCTTCAATGCGCCACCTCCCACAATAAAACCTAAATAACGCAGCTCCTTGAAACAGAACATAGATTTCTTAAGGCCAATTGTCAAATTTGCTTCTTGCAAACATTTAGCGACCTCGCTTAGCATTTTCAGCTGGGTATCGAAATCAGCCGCTATGATCAAGATATCATCGAGATACGTTGGATTTGAGTCTTTGTGGAATGACCTTGTCCATTAATCGACACAGGCGTTGAGCGGCATTGCAGAGGCCAAATGGCATCACTGCAAATTGATACAGTGGACGTCCTGGCACCGTAAAAGCAGTATAAGCCTTGCTTTTCTGTTCTAATTCAATTTGCCAAAAGGCGAATTTTAAATCGACGCTACTTATAAAATAAGTTTCATCGATACGGCTCAGGATCACATCTATGTTTTGCAGAGGATAGGCATCCTTCACAAGCACTCTGGCTCTCTTCTATTACACCCAATTCTAACATTTTATCTATTTCTTTGTAGTTGATCTCCTAGACAGCTGGTGAAATTGGGTAGTGTCGATCCTTAACAGGCACGGTTCCTTCAACAAGCTCGATGGTGTGTTGCTCCAAATGTGTTCGTCCTAAGCCATGTTCTTCGAATGTTCGGAACTGTTTGATAACGCTTTCAAGACGCTGTTGCTGTTCTGCTGTTAGCTCATGTGCTGTGTTTGGCGCGGTCGGCTTAAACTGTTTAGCTGTGTCGGTTATATTCAGCTCGTCTAATCCTATTATTTCGTTCGCTAGCTCGAACGCTCTCCAAAAATCAATTCCCAGGTAAACGTTTTGCTCCAAATATGGACATATATAAAATATCAATTTTCTTTCTTTATCTTTAAATTTCACAGGAAGTTGTACCTTTCCCAGTATGTTGTGCTGCCGTCCTCCCGCTGTTCTTACAATGGAGAAAAACTGCTCCACGTCAACTCCTAGCTCCTCAACCAACTCTCGACAACCACGTCCCAGTATGCTTACTGACGCTCCCGTATCCAATAGACCACGCACTATTTTCCCGCCCAGTTCGATGTCAGCGTATGCCCGAGGGTCTTTTTCATCTGCTTTGGAGACTGCCTCTATCACTTGTTTGCGAATTAGTTTACGCTTTGCGAAACTCTCTCGAAATCTCTCGCTTTCCATCTAGCTGGCTGTTATTGAAGATACGCTGTCTTGCTTCGTAGTACTGTTGAACACGTTCTTCGATGGGTTTTATAGATTTGAATTGCTTAACATTTTTATTAAATTCCGCTACTCGCTTTAAAATACTAATTTTTGTTTCTTTTCTAGGCCCGCTTGTCACTCCAACATTCTGGATCTGGTTTGAATTACACATGGGATTTAATTCCGCTTCACCTTCGCGGGATTGAGACTGGAGCGTGGCATTCCCGCTGCTACCGCGTTCCTCTTGTCGTTTCCCACTCCACATTTTGGGCACATCGGCGTGATGACGTTTGGTCTACCACATTTGTAGCAAAATATATTTTGCTCCAGAGACATGCAGTCATTAAAAGCGTGGCCTTGCTGACGACAGCTCCAGCAAATCAGCACCCGGGAACCGGCTTGCTGTTGCTGCGAACTTATCCCCAGAGACCTCGCCGCTGTCAGTTCTTCGACCATCATCTGACCATCTTCACCTTCATATTCATCCCGCACCTCTATCGCTATCTCGCTGATATTCCGAGAATATCTTGGCATAGTTGGTTGAGCTGTCCGCATATCTCGCCGAGGGAACGTCCGCTCTACCTCATTGCACTCATCCCGGAGATGTTCAACCGAGTGTATTGTCGTCGGATACACAATTCGCCCTATGTGCTCCTTGAGGTTTCTTTTGATGATTTTGATCACCTCATATTCTGGCATTGGTTGTATCAGCCTGGACCTTAGTTTCCATACTGCCTGAAAAAAAGCGTCGATGTACTCGCCTGGCTGCTGCTTTCGCTCCACTAGGTCTCTCATTGCCTCGAAATTAGTACGGCTTGTAGGGTATTGCCGCATGATGTAGTGCCGCAGTGTTGGCCAGTCTGGAACGTTATTGGTCTGTATAAGGAGCCAATACCACTCTTTAGCTTCGCCGGATAACAACAGATGAAAGTCTCGCATTATTTCCGCCCAGGTGCATCCGTATTGTGCTTGAAGATGCTCAAGACGGAACACAAAATTTTCAACAGATAGGCTGCTGCTGCGTCCATCGAAAAGCAATCCCCATTTGTCTACTTTGATAGCTCCTGTGAACGAATTGTAATTGGACTGGCTGTGACAGTATTGATTTTGAGCATTTGTTGTTGTTGTTGTTGCACGTCTACTTCCATCGAATCGACTTGAAAAGGAATCCCTGTTTATATGGTTTATTGTATTATTTTCTGTATTATTTTGAACTGATTTATCTTCTCTACTTTCAGGTCGCGGATACCCAACGCTATTCCTACCCAGAACTCGCCCGGAATTATGTCTACTTAAACTATACTTGAACTATATATTTAAGCTCACCCATTATATTCTTAATACCCTCCCGTAGTCCTTCCTGAATTTGAATTTGTATCGATCTATCTATTGACGCTCTTGCGTCTTCACATGCTTTAGCAATCATCTCGTCTACTTGCTTATCCTCATTTGCGCTCATATACTCAATAGATGAGCCTGCAAGAAGTTTGTTTGCTCTTGGCCTGCCGCCATCGTTATTTAACGGAGGAGGAATAGATAAGTTAGGGGGGAATGTTTTGTTTCCTACATTTTTCGGGACCGCACCTTGCTCTGACCGCTTGGCTAAGATTATCGGCAGTACATATAGATTTTGAAAAATCGTGAAAAATGCTCGGGTTCTCTTCGACGCTCTTCGTAGCGTGACTCTCTGCCATATTAGTTCTCTTCGGAGTATTTCTTTTAAACGACTTAAGTTGAGGCGAAGACCGATTCAATTCAAAACGTATTTGTCGTCGTTTCTGAGCAATTCTTTTACGTTGTGCAATTTCTGAGTTCATTTGATTATACTGTTTAGTTTTAATTCTAATTTATTTTATTCGTCTGACTATATTATTGATTTCGTTTATGAATTCTAATTTTTTTGGTGGCGTCGGTGTTAATCACAAACTATTAGTTAATATTTTATGTAAACGTAAAAATGGTTTATCTGTTGTTCATTTTAACGCCAGAAGTTTAAATACACTTAAGTTAGATCATGTCAGACACGTGTTTGAAAATTCAAATGTTGATGTTATTTGTATTACGGAAACCTGGTTTAATCCTGATATCTCTGATGGCTTTTTTAGCATTTGTGGCTACACCTTGTTTAGGAATGATAGGATTGACAAGAGAGGTGGTGGAGTGGCTATATACTGCAAATCTCATTTTATATCTAAGCTTATTAATTTGTCTTCTGGTCTTAATGTTCAATTTTTAAATGTTGAAATTTCAGTAAATAGTTATAAAGTTCTTATTTCTTGTGTCTATAATCCTAATCGGTGCAACAGTTTGGAACCTTTTTTCTCTGACTTAAAACGACGTATAACTGACTTCGACTTTTATACTATATGTGGTGACTTTAATGTAAATTTGTTAACAAGTGACAGCATTTCAGATAGTTTTCGAGATGAAGTAAGTTCAGCTGGAATGACAATTATCAATTCGGATACTCCAACTCGATATGCTCCTGACGTTCGACCTAGTCTAATTGATGTATTTATGTTGTCTGATGTTTCATTGCTTTTACTTTTCGACCAAATCTCTTTTATTTCCGATCATGACCTTTTATTTTGTACCTTAAATTTTAATACTTGTCGCAATAATGTTCCTTTATCGATTTCGTATCGTGATTACAATTCTATTAATTATTTTTCACTACATTCATTTCTGTCTCAAATTTGTTGGAATGATTGTTGGTCTCGTCCATCTGTTGATGATAAATTAAATGTTCTTGTGTCTAACATCTCTAATGCCTTCGAAAATTTTGTTCCTCTGCGTAATATAATTGTTGCTAATAATTCATGCTGCTGGTTTACTACTGGTGTTAAATTAGCTATTAATAAAAGAAGCAAGTTTTATAATAAATGGAAAAGAACCCGCTCAAATTTTAACTGGAAGCAATACAAGCATGCTCGAAATGAAGCTGTTTCTATAATCAAACAAGCGAAGAAAACGTTTTTTCAGCGTAAACTGAATTGTTCACTTCCAACCAAAAAACTTTGGAACAATATTCGTAGTCTTGGTGTTCTCAGTAAAAATGAGCAGAAGTGTTCATTTGACCCTAATAGCCTAAACAATTACTTTCTTTTCAATTCTACTGGAGATGTTAATAACTGTCATTTGAATGCTCGTCAGTTTCGTGATGTTGACAAATTTTCTTTTTCCAATGTTGATGTAAGTGATGTTATAATGACTATCATGAAAATTAAATCAAATGCTGTCGGTGATGATGGTATTTCATTAAGATTTATTAAAATTATATTACCCTACATTCTGAGTCCTCTTACACATATAATTAATCATTGTTTTACTACTTCATGTTTTCCCAACACGTTTAAGCGTGCGACTATTATACCAATTGCGAAAGTTGCAAACGCAGCCACTATACAGGATTATAGACCCATAAGTATTCTGTCATCGTTATCCAAAATATGCGAGTCTTTAATGGCAAAACAAATTAATGAGTATTTAGCTAAATATAAACTCTTATCACCAAATCAGTCTGGATTTAGATCTAAACACAGTTGTTCAACTGCTATGCTTAAAGTTATTGATGATACTTTAACGTTACTCTTCTTTGCCTTTTGGACTTTTCGAAGGCTTTTGACTGTGTTAACCATTCGCTACTTGTCCGTAAGCTTGAGCATCTATTTGGATTTGATAATTGTGCGCTGTCGTTAATATCAAGTTACCTTAATAGGAGAGAACAAAGGGTTAAGATAGATAATATATTTTCAGATTATAAGACCATTAATTCGGGTGTCCCTCAAGGCTCAATTCTTGGGCCTTTACTCTTTAGTATTTTCATTAATGATATTTTCAGCATCTGTCAGAATGTTAAAATGCATGCTTACGCTGATGACATTCAGTTATACATATCTAACCGTGTTGGACTCGTTGAAGATTTATGTTGCAGGTTAAACGAAGATTTAGATGCAGTTTCTAAGTGGGCTTCAAGGAATGATCTCTGTCTTAATGCCAATAAATCATACATTCTGCCAATTTTTAAAAATAAATTAGAACTTCTTGACATTCCACCTCTACATTTAAATGGTAGTCAACTTAAGATTGTTGATAAAGTAAAAAACTTAGGCTTTTATGTTAACTCTAAGCTGTCGTGTACTGATCATATAAACAGTATTCTCAGAAAAATATATTGCACATTACGCTGCCTTCGGCTATCTGCAGAGTTTACTCCTATCGAAATAAAAAAGAGACTCGTCCTCCAATTAATAATTCCGCCTATTTCTTATTCGGAACTTGTTTACAGTGATCTTGATTCTCATTCTGCTCACAAAATACAGGTCGCTTTTAATGATGCAACAAGATATGTTTATAACATGAGACGATTTGAACACATATCGATACTAAGTAAGAAAATATTAGGATGCACTATAATGAAATATCTTAAGATTAGAAACGGCATGTTCTTACATAAGTTGATAAATTCTAAAACTCCCAACTACTTATATCAAAAACTTCAATTTAGCACTTCTTCCAGGACATGTAATTTAACTATCCCCAAATTCTCCTGCCTTCACACTAAACGTTTGTTCTTCATCAACGCCATTAAACTTTGGAATTCATTACCTCATTTCATAAAGTCTATTGTCAGTACGAATAAATTTAAATGCTCCGTTATTTCATTTTTTTCTAACATCTAAGCATAACTATTTTAACACTCTATTTCTACTCTATCACATAATACTTCTTAAACCATTATTCTTGACTTCTAGCTTTAACTTGCTGATTTACTTTTAAGTTATTATAATCTTATTTAATACCATTCAGTTGTTATTGCTACCCTAATATTAAGCTTGTTAATTATTAAGATTTGATGATTCATTCTTATAATGCTTTTGAAAAAATTGTTTAATTAAAATATGTTTTATATGTATGTTGTTGGTTATGTATTGTTATTTTCTTTTAATTAATATTGTCTCTTTTTATAATTGCTCATCATATGTTAAATTTTTGCTTATCCGACTCATCTTTACTCTTTGTAATTTAATCCTGTTTTATTTATCAGTTTTTGAATATATATTTGTCGCACTATTGGTAGTTGGAAGTTCGTTAACGCAGTGATCCCGTAGTGCGTGTTTCCTTTTCCTCATTTCGTTTATATCTGATCTAAAAAATTATTTTTCACATCGAACTCACAATTCAGAGTCAACTCCCTTTTCTAAGAAAAACACATCAGCTACGATTCCACTCAAGTGTTTCTACTTGACGTTGAATTAATAATTCCATATTACGACACGGCCAACCTGACATGTCACACGACCTCGTGTGATTACTGCTTTTGAAACTGAACACTTTTAACAGAACAAATTTTTTTTTTTTTTTTTTTTTTAGAGTTTTGAACCACCTGCCGTGGCACTAGACTTTAAACTGAACACTTTTAACAGAACAAATTTTTTTTTTTTTTTTTTTTAGAGTTTTGAACCACCTGCCGTGGCACTAGACTTTAAACTGAACATTGTGAATGCTCTTCACCACCTTCCATGGTACTAGACTTTAAAAAAATATTCTTAATATTCTCCACCACCTGTCGTGGTACTAGACTTTGAAAAGAATATTTTTAATATTCTCCACCACCTTACATGGTACTAGGCTTTTAACAAAATATTCTTAATATTCTCCACCACCTGTCGTGGTACTAGACTTTGAAAAGAATATTATTAATATTATCCACCAAATTCCATGGTACCATACATAAAAATTATCCTCACCACCAACTGCGGTATCAGACAACAACAAATCAAAATATTCACCACTATCTGTTGTGGTACTACGCATTCAGCACATCAAAATGCTCTCCACCACCTACTGTGGTACTAGACAATCAACTTTCCTTTTGCATTCAACAAACATTTCTTTATTAAGAGTATAATGGTACCACATATTAATTACAGAATTTAATTATTAGAACACAAAGAAATCAAAACATATTCAATTGATAAAACAAAGGTCATATAAAAATTAATAAAATAAAAATCAATTATCCTCTTCTTGGTCATCATCCATATCATTATCATCATCCCCAACAGTGTTAACAGGCACTTTTCTCAAATTATCATGCGAGTATTTATATGTTCGTTTAGAATCAAAAGCCGCTAAGGTATATCTGTCCCCTTCTAAAACATCAATGATTTTAAAAGGTCCTCTAAACTTGGGATCTAATTTTGCTTGATTACGTTCTTCATTTCTTAATAAGACAAAATCACCTACTGCATACCGTTTCGGCTTACGCTTAGTACTGTCAAAGCGAATCTTATCATATTTAGCATTATTATCCATGTTAACAATGGCCTGTTCCCTCACTTCATCAAGATCCACTTGCGGTTCCTCATCAGTTACTAACATTAAATCTACTGGCCTTGAAACTTTCCCGATTAAGAGCTCAAGAGGACTACTTTTAGTGACTCGATTGCTTGTACAATTCAAAGCCAATTGAACTTCAGGTAGAGCATCCTGCCATGAAATTTCCTTACTGGTCTCGGCAACAGTCAACATATTTTTTAGAGTAGTCATAACACGCTCTACTTGTCCATTTGCGCGGCTACTTCCAGTTGCAATTAAATGGAGATTTATCTTATGAGACTCACAATATTCCCGAAACTCCATACTTGAGAAACAACGCCCCTGATCTGCAATTATGCGCACTGGGGCACCAAACATAGATATACAAAAAGATAATGCCTTTATACTATTCATACTGTCAATGTTTAAGGTATGCCTCAATATAACATATTTAGTGAAAGCATCGATCATAACAAAAACATATTCCTTCTTGTCACTCTTGCCACTAAGCTTTCCACTAGCATCAATATGAATAGTGTGCCATGGGATTGGAACTTTAGGTATTGAATGTAATTCTGCCTCAATTTTACCCGATTGCGATTTTGCAATTTTACAAGTCATACAATTATCAATAAATTTCCGAACATACTTTGCCATGTTGACAAACCAATATAAATCATACAACTTATCAAGGGTTTTCTCAAAACCTGAATGAAACAAAGCATCATGGACGGAATTCACAATAGACCACTTATACGCTTTTGGTACTATTGGCAAACACCTAGTTCTACCATGGCGTTGAATTTTTCGATGCAATATACCCGAACGAATTTCATATGTTTTCGACACATCGTTTCTTAGTTCATCTTCATTAAGATTGGTAATTAACTTAGATATTTCAAAATCTCGCTGCTGCTCAGCGCGCAGCCAATTGTCAGTAAGCTCTGTTATATTAATTTCTTTTTGTTTAGATATAGTAACAGATATGTCTTTTTCTGGCAAAGGATTTCTAGAGAAAAAGTCGGCATGACACATTCTTTTTCCATCTTTATAAACAACATCAAAATCAAATGCTTGAAGAAATGCCCACCACCTATGTACACGTGGCATCAAATCGTGCTTCTTGCGAGAAGACTGAAGAGAATTGCAATCTGTTACGACAGTGAACTTACGTCCATGTAAATAGTGCCTAAAGTGTTTGACAGCATTCACCACTGCCAATGTTTCCAATTCGTAAGAGTGATATCTAGACTCAGCACTTGTAGTGCGCTTACTAAAATAAGCAATCACATGTGGCTTACTTTTTTGTATCTGCATCAAAACAGCACCATACCCAATTGAGCTTGCATCTGTGTGTAACTCTGTATGAATGTCTGGATTGAAAATAGCTAAGACTGGTGCATTTGTTAAAATTTCAATTACTTTTTGCCTTATGTTTTCATGCAAAGGTTGCCAATTTATATCACATTTGCATGAACTTGTTAAGGCGTATAAAGGTGCCATAAACTGTGAAAATTTTGGCACAAATTGCCTAAAGTATGACGCCAACCCTATGAATTGACGTAACTGCGTTACAGTCTGAGGAGGTGGTAACGCGACTAAAGCCTCAATTTTCCTAGGATTTGGACGAATTTCTCCATTAGATACCTCAAAACCAAGATACTCCACTTTCTGTTTCATAAACGTACATTTTTTCATGTTAAGCGAAAAGCCTGCATCTGTTAATATTTTCAAAACTTTTTGAATTCGCTCTAACGTTTCATCAACATCTGCTGTTCCCATTATAAGTATGTCGTCCATATAGACCACTACATAGGTTCTAGTAAGTTCCCCCAATACTTGCATAACAGCACGTTGAAATACAGATGGCGCATTTCGCAATCCAAAAGGCATAGTTAGATATTCATAATGGCCATCAGGGGTGACAAAAGCAGTCTTTTGAATAGAATCAGGATGAACTGGCACCTGATGATATCCACTTACCATATCTAATGTAGTGAAATAATAACAACCATTTAGTCTATCAATCTGATCTGTGATTAAAGGAAGAGGGAACCTATCAGGTATTGTGTTGTCGTTTAACTCCCTATAATCCACGCACATTCGATCGGTTCCATCTTTCTTCTTCACCAGTAAAATGGGACTAGCAAATGGAGAGAAACTTGCTTGAATTATACCTGCTGCAAGTAGTTCATCGACTTTACTGCGAACTACATTTCGCTCGCTTTCACTTAAACGATAAGGACGCCTATAAACAGTTTTGTTAGGGTCCTTCAAATTGATTTTCATTGGCTCTACTTTAGCTGGGCTTTTCGGAGTACCCTGAACAAAAAATTCTTTGTATTCATTCAAAATTGAACAAAGTTTTGACTTCAAATCCAAAGGAATGTCAGTATCAATGTCATCAATCTGATTTTGAAAATTTTCTGAATTACATACATTCACAATGCTCAACCGGTCAAATCGAACAAAATCGGACGTGATTTGTACAGTAATACCCTGGCTCAATATCTCACGACCAATCATTACATCATAATGCATAGTAGAATCTGGCAAAACGTGAAAAATTATTTCAAGATCGATGTCATCAATTTTAACAACCGACAAAATTTGAAAAGTACTGTTAACAGTGCTTTGATCTATACCCATCATTCTTACATTAGTGCGTATACGTTTCCCCTTAAATTTACTAGACACAGATTCCTTAATGAGAGAACACTCTGCTCCTGAGTCAAAGTAAAATGAAGTCTTCACACCCGAATGCTGCAAATAACCCATTGGTATGCTAACTGTGCACGAATTCACCCGTTTTATCACATTGTTGGCAGACCCTGCAGAATCGTCTTTTTTAATTGTACAATTAGATGCGTAATGGCCAATCTTGTGACATTTGTAACAGACAATTGATGTCAGTGTTTTCTTCTGAAAGTCAGTATGTGAAGGTCCACTATCGTTTTTTCTGCATGCTGCTGCCTTGTGTCCTAACCTTCCACACCGATAACATTTAATTGATCCAGCACTTATTGACAATTTCGATCGTTTGGCTTCAGGTCCTGCTTCATGTTGAACGACAGATACTCCACTCATGTCAACTACAATAGCCTGAAGCTCGTTTAATAACTGACTTCTAGTAGCTATAATTGATGTGAATGCCAAACGTCGTATGCGTGGTTGAAATTGAGCGATATGAGCTAACACAATGGAAATTGACATTTGCTCTACTGATAGGTTTTTACATCTTGCCATAAGGGACGTCAATAAAATTGCCGCATAGGAACCTAAGCATTCACCTTGCTTTGGTCTATTATGTTGCAGCTTAATCAAAAATGCTGCTACCGTCTCCGAACATTCGTACCGCGCCGCAAAAATGTTTTTAAAATCATGCCAGGTCATACCCGGAAAACATACCTGTGATAACCATGCTGATGCTGTACCTTTTAGCGAAATACTAAGTGCAATCATAAGGCTTGCACCCTGCAGAGGCTGGTCTCCCATACATATGTCCGCAGTTGATATCCAGGCAGATGCATCTATTGTAACTACATCTGGATTAAATTCAGGTAGCTTCACATTTTGATTTGTTCTTGAGTTATCCATTGCGTTTAGTAAAGCCTTAAAATTTTGATTTTGTTGTTCAAACAAGCTCCGCCATCTTGTTTCTTCAACGCCGCCACAATTTTCAATTCCGCCAGTAACTGCTTCAATATTACCACCATCGCTTTCATTTGTCGCCATTATTTCTCTGGTAATAGTTGATTGAGGTAATCCCACTTCTGATGTCGCACTATTGGTAGTTGGAAGTTCGTTAACGCAGTGATCCCGTAGCGCGTGTTTCCTTTTCCTCATTTCGTTTATATCTGATCTAAAAAATTATTTTTCACATCGAACTCACAATTCAGAGTCAACTCCCTTTTCTAAGAAAAACACATCAGCTACGATTCCACTCAAGTGTTTCTACTTGACGTTGAATTAATAATTCCATATTACGACATATTTATATCGATTGTACTTCAAAAGATCTAGAATCTTATTGTACTGATGGTAATATTTATTAAATAAAATAAAAAAAAAAAAAAAAAAAAATTTTGAACACTCTCTGATCACTCATACAAAATTTTTCTTTGTCGATTTCTGAAAGACAACCGACTGAGAAAACTTTAGAACGTACTTTATTTGATTTATAGTAGGCGTGGGGTTTTTATACAGGGTGTTATTATTTCAGGGTATACATGTGATTTGGACATTTTTCTTCTATGCATAATTCTCTTTGTTTATGTTTGGCTTGCGTTATTTAGCTTTAGCTTGTGCAAACTAATTCAAACTAAAAAAAATGCAATCTATTTGAAGTTTTGCTTTTACCACCACTAAACTCTCCTTTTGATAAACGCTGATAATAATTCGATGGATGATGATGTTGTGCTATTGGCCTCTGAAGTGTACTGTTTGATCCACCCCGGTTCATCAATAATGTTTTACCATCATCACCAGAAACACTTATCTTTGGCTTCTCCGAAAATGACAAATTTTGCACAATACTATTTAATTTTTTTTTCGTATTCGTTCAAAATAAGTTATTGCTTTATTTGTTTATTTTTGAAAACCTAACTTTTGACCCCTTTTTTCTTATGGTATCTTGATATGGTACTATTAGTCTGAAGTTTAAAAACTACCGCTAAGCTACCCACGCGTAAAAATACCACAAAAATTGGATCTAATATTTTGGTTCGACTTTTGATAAAAAAAAAATATTTATTTAAATTTACTTGAAAATTATTTCGATTTGTTGACCCTAAACTTTCAATTGCTGGTTTCTTAAGGTATTCTTTTGGTAGACGCAATTAGCTTTGAATTTGAATACTCAGGCTAAGCCAGCACTACTTTAAAAAAAATATCCTGAGAAAGCGCGATTGTCCGCTAGGCTTGGTTTATTGTTTGGGCGCCATATTGTTACGCGACCATTACCACAATAAACCGACATACCATTATTTAAATTGACTTGTTTGTTTAGAAGGCGGACAGATTTTCAATCAATGGTTTCTCAAGATATTCTTAGGTAGGCCCAATTAGCTCTGAGTTAACTACTCTGGCTAAGACAGCACTACAAAAAATATCTTGAGAAAGCACGATAGAAATCCGCGCTTTATTTATGTTTGGGCGCCATATTGTTACGTGTCCCATTGTATCGTACCTGGCCTGAATCGCACCAACTAGCTCAGCGTTTTTACCGGCGCTGTTCTTAACCCGTCAGGCCAGGTCGAGGAAGCAACAATAACTTCCGGTTTGTACCGGAAGTAAAAAAAAACTCAAATTTAAATAACAGTTAAAAGAAATTAAATTGTAGAAATTGAAATTGAAAATCAAATGGACTAAAATTTAATCAAAGAAAAATAAATACAAAAAAAATTAATCACAACAATAGCAATTAATCAAAAAAAAAAACAAAATGATTCAAAAGTCGAATGGAAATAAAGAAAACTAAAAAAATAAAATAATTCAAACTTAATCGAAGCACCATTTAAATAAAAGCAAAAAATTTAAACTAATTCCAAATCAAACTAAAATAACAAGAAACTTAAGCTGAAGAAAAAAAATTGAAATACAGCAAAATTCGAATAAAAAAACAACAAAGTTTAATTTTCATCAAAAGTCGATCTGCACAAAACTCGAACCTTTTCATTTAGCCATTATACACTCACCGAACATAAACGCTTGAAGAGATAGAGGAGGTGTCGACCCTCTTTATGCTCCCTCCCATCCATGATTATCAGTCGTCTTATTATTTTTATTGATAATCCCATTCAAAATGGGCAAACACAAATTGCTCCTATTGGTCCATCTCACCTGCTAATCCCCTCCGTTAAGAACACCCCTGTATTTTTATCCCCACCACCAATAATTTAGCAACCCATATTATTTAAATTCATTTCTCACATTTTTATTATTACAACTAATATAATTTTCTTTTTCTTATTTCTAGGTACGTACTATGTTTGAACAGTAAATTTTTATTTAGATTTTTAAGATATTCTCATAATCCAATATTCAAAATTATATATTTTCAAACTAAACGGAAAAAAATTTATTAACTACTAATACAATGTAAAAAAAAACTATATTCAAATTCAAGAACTTCCAAATTGTTAACTTATGCACAAGATGGTGAATAAAAAGAAACAAATTTTATTTAATTATACTACACAAAAATTTTTTTTTTCTTTGGACTTACTGAATGGTGACAAAAAAATGTAAATTTGAATAAGATATATATATATAAATCACTTCTCGTGAAATCAAATTAGTAAATAAAAATAATAAAATTATAAATTAAAATTAATGTGACTTAACACATGCATACAAAAACCCAAATAAGAACTTATGACAATCCTAAAAAAATTACAAAATTAATCATAAAACAAAAAAAAAGAAACAAATTTAAACTTTTTCTATTTAAACTTGACCCACGGTAATTGTTTATCATTGACATTTTAATGAAATAAAAATAAAAGACTTTTCACATAAAATTTCGTTTGATTTTCTTTTTCACTTTTCCTACCTAAATGAGCTCGCTTAGGGGGCCTTTAAAACGACAACATTTTTACCGCTAAAGGGAAATAAAATGGCTTCGAAATTTCGTTTCAGCCCGAACGAATATGAATTTAATTTGACACCATAAAATTTTTACTCATCTTACTCCCAACAAAATTTACCGTGTGTAAGACGCAAGAATTCAAAAATTAAATTTAAAACTTAAATTAATAAAAAAACGTATTATAGATAAGAAGTATAAAAAAATTAAAATATATAAATTATTTCATTAAAGCTTGGGCCACCTAGACTTTAATATGGCTGCCATGGTTGGCGTCCGATGGCCATATTTTTTTCTTGAAGATCGCACTTTAGATGGCGGCACACGATGGGTATCTGTTTGGGAACGCCTGGCTTGTTTAATGCGAATACAGCTATTGAACTTTTCTAGTTCGGTTATTTTTCTGAAGCCTGTTTCAGAGCTTCGCGCTTTTCTTTTATATATATGAATATGATTTTGTATATATATATAATGAACGTATATTTATATTTTTGATATGTATATAAAAAAATTCAAAGGTGAAAAAAATCGTTTTTGTGACCGACTTATCTTTTTTTTTTTTGTTGGACTGCCTGCTTCTGTTTTAATTTAATCCACGGCTTCCGGTCGGCCACACTGTGAAACAAAAATTATAAATTTGCGGCTTCCTTTTTTTTCCAATTTTTTTGATCACCTACAATTAATTTTTCTCACAAGATTCTTTCCGTGGTAGATTCGCCGCCAATTACTTCGGTATTTCCTTCCGGTCTCTATGTCCCTTAAAATTTCTCCTTTTAGCTATATAACAAAACTACCTTTTTCTATTCTCACCTTTTTTTTCTGCAAGTGTTGATTGCTTTCACAAAACCATTTTTTTTTCCACTGAAACCGTTTAACTTTTACTTTTTTTTTTCTTTTAAACCATTTTATATTAGCTCAACTATTCAACTTTCCTCGCCGACGTTTTTTCTTAGATTAAAACTCTAGAGGCTTCCTTTGCTAAGCGGACCCTCGACTCACTTCGCAGGAACTGGACTTTTCCATTTTTTTCTAATCGTCCCTATCCCTCCAACGTTCATACCCTCGCCACTCTTTTCTCCTGAAGGTTTTTCATTGCCTCTTCTTAATATGTTAATTTAATTTTATTTCCCACCCAATCTCATCTTTTTTTTTTCTCGAACATCCCTATCATATAACTATCTTGTTCTGTAATTATCTCAGGTTTATTTCATCCCTCAACCCTTTTCGATGTGCTATTAATACCCCCTACCGTGGGATCTCACCACTACACTACTGTTTTGGTCTTTGCTTTACCTCTTCTCTCCTGCTTTGCCAACTTTTCAAACGACGTTGGCAACGCGAAAAGAAATCCAACTTTGACAGATGATTTTTAATGGCGTGCAACAAGTGCAGGGAATGTGGCTGCAATAAACTAAGTAAAGTGATAAATTAAGTAAATAAATAATTATAATAATAAGTTAAAACTAATTCATTTGACTGGTGCCTAATGTTCTCTTATTTTTTTTCTTTTCGTTCATAGTCGTATGCTGCTGCAGAGGCTGCTGCACTCAAGCACCTTTACTGGTACTTAACCCCATTCAGGCACAATAAAGGTATGTGAGCCCCAATGCTCACTATTTTCATTTATCCCTAGGCAGACACGCAACAACAGTCCGAGTGATGTCTTGTAGGAATTCGAGCTTTTTTCCAAAATAATAAGCACTTGTCGATGACTAAATTTTTACTCTCATTTAAATTCATCTTCACTACTCTTAAATTAAAAAACAACACTTTTAGAATATCGAGCACTGAAGGCAATTTACTGCCCATAATCCCAGAACTCATTGCACCAATAAGATCAATGTTTTCACGCGGCATTTTTATTTAATAAAAAATTTAAATCAAAATTAATTTACTCCTTCAAAATATAACAGATAAGCCTGTCAATCAAAAAGCTGCGAAGAAAACCGCTGATTTGAGCTATAAAGCGTTAAACACATCGGTTGTAAGAAATAAAATAAAGGTTACAACAGATCAGATGTAAAAAGGAAAGTACTCAAAAAGTGAAAATAACATTCGCCGGGAACTTATTGTAAAAAGTAAGTAATTTATCAGAAACCTTCATTATAAATACTCACAAAATATAAAAATTTTGCTCAAAATTTTATGAGATATTTCCAATATATTTGTAGCCAAAAAAGGGCAGAGCGGCACGTGTTAACGTTGTCTGATCGAAATTAAATTTTGTATAGTACTTCTGCTGGGGTTAATAAAAAAAAATGCCGCGGTCCCCACATAAATCCGAGCACTTTTTTTTCTCCATACTACTAACGACCAGTCTACCTATTATGTTCCCATATAGTTGCAGGGTGCAGCAACGCGCGCCGGGAAAAGGCTAGTTGATCATAAAAAGCTAGGTCAAAGTCCTTTCAAGGGCTGAAATTACCAGTTATTTATTTTTTTTTTAAATGCCGACCGCTCAGGCAACATGTTGTGTGAGCGCTTTATGATACATACCATTCAGCCGGAAAGTTGAGCAACAGTTGCGTAGAAAGTATCGGCCAGAATGCGACCAATGTTTATGGCATTCAACTTTACACGAATTGCAAGCAATAAACTCGCTGATATTTAAGCACTTGTTGCACTTATTACACAGCATAATACACGACTGATTAGAATCGCGACCAAACAGAGAATGAACTAAAAATTAATTAAAACACTAAAGTATCCTTGTTCGTACATTATTCAAACTTAAAATAATATATACAGAAGGAATAGATGGCATCTAATTCCTGTCTCAGAAATACCACTTCAAAATAATTTTTGCTAAATTGAAATTCCAGATGGTGACATTATTTTAAGAAATAATTCTCAAATAGACACTCAGATAGAATCAAATAATTGTAAAAGCACAGACACCTCTGATAGGTTTGATAGTTGTGCATACAACAGCTATGATTCAGAAAAGGATAATAATATTTATATAAATGAGAACACAGCTTCGATAAACTAACTTAAACATGTAAATCCTGAAGCTAACCCCTTATCATAAAGATAAAAAACTGAAAGTTCTACAAAACCACCGTCTTATCTCTATGACTGAATAAAAAGGGGGATGTGGTATAAATGTAATAACATAATCTCACAACACCCTGAACACCCTAATTCGGCTTTCATTCGTAATTCGAGGCTGAATTATGTTCCGAATCAAGTAATTCGCCATACAAAATTTGACAAGCTGAATTACCTCATACGAAGGTACTTCTGTTTGAATTAACATCCGAATTATGTAGAAATCGGTTTCATTTCTAAATTTTTTTCGGAAATTAATCGAAAAGAGCACTAAGAAGAAGAAATAAAAACAAAACAAAAAATAGTAACCAAAGCCCGCTAACTCACCTTCTTCTATTTACTTCAACCTTTTATTTCTGATAATTTCTGAAAATTTTTTGCCACACCCTCTTACCGCCCAAAAATGAATGAAAATTTTATATTTCAGACGGCTTGGGTCTTATTAGACTAAAATTTAGTACTTTAGTTCATATGGTCACTGTTGGCAACTGAACTACAAATGGGCGAGGAGTTCTGTAAATATGCTGGGACTTACCGCTACTTATATGTATTTTCTTTAGGGGTTTGTTTTTCGAATTGAAATAAAACACAAGAAAATCGTTTTAATGTCCATCAATTTGGCTTTATTGGAAGGATAATTTTATGCCATTAATGTTTAAATATGATTTCGGGCATGTGGCCGCCGCGGCTGGCTCGAATAAAGCCAATTCTACAGGTCCAATTTTCAACCACTTTTTCAAGCATATGGGGCCGCATGTCGGCAATAACGCCACGAATGTTGGCCTCCAAGTCCCCTAACGTTTCTGGTTTGTTGGCGTAGACGAGCGACTTCACATATCCCCAAAGAAAATAATCCAATGGTGTCAAATCACACGATCTTGGTGGCCAATTGACAGGTCCATTCCGCGAAATTATGCGCTCATCGAATGTTTCCTTCAATAAATCGATTGTGACGTGCGCTGTGTGCCATGTAGCGCCATCTTGTTGGAACCACAACTCATCCACATTCATGCCATCCAATTCGGGAACGAAATAGTCTGTTATCATGGCTCTATACCGGTCTCCATTAACGGTAACTGACTCTCCAGCATTATTTCGGAAGAAGTATGGCCCAATGACTCCACCAGCCCATAGAGCACACCAAACAGTCAGTTTTTGTGGATGTAATGGCGTCTCAAGGATCTCATGTGGATTCTCTTCACTCCAAATGAGGCAATTATTGCTTGTTGACGTAGCCATTCAACCAAAAATGAGCCTCATCACTGAACAAAATTTTGCGATGAAAATCAGCATCGAGATCAATCTCATTTTCGGCCCATTTGCAAGCGTTGTTCTTTTGTCAACCTGTTCATGATGAAATGGTAAACCAAACTGAACATAAATGACATTAGAGTTGCCAGATTTGACCACAAAATGCCAGTTTTATCTCTATTCGAAAAACAAACCCCTAAAAAAAACACCCTTTATATAAAAAAGAGTTTTTGTGTGTAACAACGCAATAGACTCCCAAACTACTCATTGGATTAGCATGACAATTTGTGTATAGAAGTTTTTTAGTACAAATTTTTTACAAAACCACCAATAGCTCCTAAACCGATTGTTTACGCCAGTGAACAAACACGCTGTGCTATTGTCGGTACAGCGGTGTTCGTTAAGTTTTGGTTTGTGTAGAATCATTGTTTTTGTGATTAGCGCCTCTCTCTTTCATCATATACAAGCTTTGTACATTCTTATGACTCTTCTTATTGACATCGGTCATTAAAGTTTAAAGTTTTTGAAACCCGTGCGTTTTTATTTTTATTTTAAAAACATTTGTTTTTTTTTAGTTGTGAAATTTTTAATCGAAAATAATCATCCCGTCGATTGAATAAGTATTAGCTTTAAACAACAAAAAAAAAACAAAAAAACATTAAAAGCGACAACATTAAAAGCAAAAGCAACTTCAGCTCCAACAACAACACAAACTACAGCAGCTTCATCAGCAACACCATGTTTTGCACTTTTTTTTATAAATTTAAAGGCAAATTTTGGAAAAATAAGGTAGGATTTTTTATTACAACTACTTATTTTTAAGAGAAAGTGACTAGCTCGGTTCGGAATTTCATTATACATTCGCGCGTTTTTTGTCAAATTTTTTTAAATTTGACTTGTGAATAAAATTGTATAAATAATTTGGCGTTTTTTTCTCTTTTGTACATAAGTACAGCGTCCGTGGCGTAATTGGTTACAGTGCGTGGCCGCTATGTCAACGAACTTGGAAACCCAGGTTCGAACCCCAGCAGCGACAGAAATGTATTTGAATTAAAATAATTTTTCTGTACGGCAGACAATGGCAAACCTCAGAGAGCAATCAAAATGCCATGTAAAAGCTTCTTGAGAACAAGAACATTCCGTTCTTCGCCGTTCAGAGTCGGCGTTAAACCTGTAGGTCCGGTTCTCGGTCAATTGTGTACAAACTTAATAGATCAAACACAACACAATTGATCATAAGAAGCTAGGTCAAAGTCCTTTCAATTGCTGAAATGGCCAGTTATTTATTTTTTTTTTTATTTTTACATAAGTACAGCATAATTTGTGTTGCCGCCAAAAATACCATTTTATTTACAAAAAAGTGCGCGATTTTACAATTCTAATTGTGTAATTCTGTGCACGTCTTAGTAGTAAGAGAGTGCAAAGGTGATTCAGTGGGACGAAGACACAAATTTTGCGGTCGAAAAAAATATATTCGCTAAAATTTTTCTAAGTCCTTTCGAAAGCGCAAAAGACTTACAAAAATACAGGAGAAAGTAAAGAAGCTGCACAGTGGGACAGCCACGAAAAATTTCAGGCAAAAAAAATTTTTTTTTGTTTTCGTTTTTAATTTATTTGTGGCGTCCGTGCCGTAGTTGGTTAAAGTGCGTGGCAGCTATGTCAAAGAACCTGGAGACCCAGATTCGAACCCCAGCAGCAACAGAAAATTATTTTGAATTAAAATAATTTTTCTGTATGGCCGCCACCTCTCTGCAGACAATGGCAAACCTCAGAGAGTAATAAAAATGCTATGTAAAGCTTCTTGAGAATAAGAATATTTTCGTTCATCGCCGTTCGGAGTCGGCGTTAAGCCTGTAGGTCCATTTCTCGGTCTATTGTGTAAAAACTTAATAACACGCACAACACAATTGATCATAAGATGCTAGGTCAAAGTCCTTTCAAGGGCTGAAATGGCCAGTTATTTATTTTTTTTTTTTTAAATTTATTTGTGCGCAATGTAAAAAAAAATATATCAGATATATATTGATTTGATCAAATTTCCTTTTTTTATATAAATCAATTTGGATACATTTTTTTCAAGTACTTTTGGGTTCTTTTTTTTATCATAGTTTTTTTTGTTTTTTCTTCGTTCTATTTCTTCAAAGTGTTTCCAAGAAACACAAATAATATAAATATGTCACAATTGATACCTGATGTCAATATGTTTACTCCGCTTGTGATACATTGGATTATTTGCCAACTTTGCGCTCCTTGGTTATCAATATGTAGTGTCACTGGTTCACCGTTGCAATTTTTCAACTCCAACAACAACCTTGGTAAATGCACCGTCTCTTTCGCTGCTTCGGATGCTGCCACGTAATTGGCTTCTGTACTACTTAACGCCACAGAATTTTGTTTTTTTGGACTCCCATGACACCAGACAGCTCCCTACAAAAAACGCAAAACCGCTATAGGGCTTGCGGTCAGAAGCATCACCGCCCCAATCTGCGTCCACGAATCCTGCTACGGATGACTTTTGCGCCACTTCGTACATCAACCCATTTCTATGGTACCAGCAAGATATCGCAACACGTGCTTTACCGCTTGAAGATATTCATGAAGAGGATCAGAATTTCGTTGAGCCAACTTTGAAATTAGGGTATGCAACTGTTCGACATTATAAAAAAACCGGTTTCGAATAGTACAATTTTTACAAAATCGGTTTTCGAATTATTCGACCAGAAAAAACCGGGAAAACCGGTTTTTTTTCAAATTAAATAAATTTGTTTACTTTTTTACCTACATATATCTATTTGTTTTTATTTAACAAAAATAGCAACTGTTTTTTAATAAAGTAAATAAAGGTACTTATGCCGTACTACCCACTGAACCATAAGCGAAGGTTTTGCGAAGGTGTTTGAGCAGAATTTTTTTTAATTTTTTATTTTTTATTTTGTTGCTTAAAAGTACTTGCTATAGAAGATTAAATTCGTGAACATTTCCCATAAATAAAAACTGAACTTCTTTTTCGAAATTCATAAAAATCTTATTTAGAGTCGAAAAAGACTAATTTTTTTATCATTTTAGTAGGTAAAAATGCCTCGAAAATGAACCATTTTTGTTCATAAATGAGTTCAGAAATGAATAATAAATGTTTCTTTTTTTTTTGCATTCTTAAATGAGTTTAATCAAAATGATTTTTTTATACAAATCATCAATATGTAATAACAAATAATACTAAGCAATAATGCAATTTATAATTAAGATATGTTAATTTTTTAACACATTTCTGACCAAAAAAAGGTTCGTTTTCTGAAAGCAATTCAGTCCGGCGATTGATTCAAAAAGGGTTCATCCGAGTGCCAAAAAATAAATTCTCTATGGTTCTTTTTTTACGTAATTTCCGAACAAAAAAGTAAAATTTATGGTTATTTTTTAACTCATTTCCGAACAAAAAAAAAAGATTAATTTTGCCGAAATTGAACGTTTGTACCCGAAATGGTTCATATATGAATTCGAAAACGATAGTTTTGATTCACTGGGTTGAATTATGTTTCGAGTTTTTCTTGCAATCTTTTAAACACATGTTTTATATCTTTTAATGATAACTTTAATGATTAAAGCATTGACTTAATGCTTTTAGATTTTTTGGGCATTTCGTACAAGAAACCTTGTTGAATTTCCTATCTTTTTTTTAAATACTTCCAGACTTCGGAGTTCATGTCAAGCTGTTGATAATTCAATATATTTTTTAAAAAAGAATGTATTATAAACTTAAAACTATGTTTAACTTACATTTAATACGCCAGCCGCTTGTAAATGCTGTTTTAACAATAGAAAGCAAAAAGAAATGACCAAAGCATATGCTTAAACAAGCTCAAATAAAGCAAAATGAAATAGAAGCCAGAGATAAGGAACCCTGCAATACAAGCCTAACTAAAACTCCAACACAATCAAACAATTTGCAACAAAAACTAATACACTCACAATTTTTTTAGGTTTGTCCGTTTTGCTAGAATGAGACAACAGAATATACATATGTCAAATAAAGCGCCATTGTGCAAGATTAAATCATATAAAGCGCCAAAAGTTTCCCAGTGGGAAAAATCGTAAGGTGCTTACGAAATCATTCATGTTTTCCTTTAGCTATTGAAGATGGATAAAGAAACATGCAAAAGTAAGTATGTTGTTTGTTAGATTTGGAACACCTTACGTCTTCACTTAAGATTTCAAATACGAAAATAATGCGCGTTTGAGTCGAACGTCTATTCGTGCGATCATTCCATATGTACTTTATTTTGTTAAGTAAGAGACATGCACTTGTGGCGACCGTGGCGTAGTTGGTTAAAGTGCGTGGCCGCTATGTCAACGAACTTTGGAGACCCAGGTTCGAACCCCAGCAGCGTCAGAAAATTATTTGAATTAAAATAATTTTTCTGTACGGCCGCCACCTCTCTGCAGACAATGGCAAACCTCAGAGAGTAATCAAATGCCATGTAAAGCTTCTTGAGAATAAGAACATTACGTTCATCGCCGTTCGGAGTCGGCGTTAAACATGTAGGTCCCGTTCTCGGTCAATTGTGTACAAACTTAATAACACGCACAACACAATTGATCATAAGAAGCTAGGTCAAAGTCCTTTCAATTGCTGAAATGGCCAGCTATTTATTTTTTTTATTTTTAAGAGACACACAACGGTTTTTAACGACCGTTTCAAAGAGATGAAATGTAGCAAAAAACAAACGAAAAAATATCTAAAAACAAACGTCTTCTGCTCGCCGGTGCAGTGACATCGAATTGTGCGTTGCATTAAAATTAAATGTACAGATAACACCGATATTTTATAAATTATCGTTTTTTTTTATTAATTGTTGTTTAATCTATATATTATTTTGATAAAGTTTTTCTTGTGGGAGTCGCTGAGGGAAAACGGCTGCATGTACAAATATTATTGAGATGTCAAAATGAGGGGGATACCATGTAGATGTGCCAACTATCGAGAAAATTTTCATATTTTCAAAACCGTGGTTACAATGGCTACATTTCTCTATAAAACTATCCAAGCGATTATTTTGCGAAATTTTTATACCCCCACGTTTAAAAAACGTAAATGGGGGTATATTAATTTTGTCACTCCGTTTGTAACGCCCATAAGGAGGCGTGGTAGGTATAGAAAAGTATATATATTATTGATCAGCATCACCACCCGAGTTGATTTAGCCATGTCCGTCTGTCTGTCCGTCTGTCCGTCTGTCCGTCTGTCCGTCTGTCCGTCTGTCCGTCTGTCGTCACGATTACAGCCGTAATTTTCAAGCTATCATCACGAAATTCAATATTTAAGCTTTTGTCTAAAGAACTAAGGTCAAGTTCGAAAATGAGCCAAATCGGATGAAAACCACGCCTACCTCCCATACAAAGTGCCTTTATCAAAACGGTAAAATCTCTTAGAATTCCACAAAAATTAATATATGGACTTGAAATTTTGCATATGAGCTCCGATATTTAAAGTGCACTCTAAGTATGAAATTCAACCAAATCGGATAAAAACCACGCCTACCTCCCTTACAAAGTGACTTCATCAAAAAGGTAAAATCTCTTTAAATTCCACAAAAAATAATATATGGGCTTGAAATTTTGCTTATTAACTTTGATATATAACATGCACTTTGTGTATAAAATTCAACCCAATCGAGTGAAAACCACGCCCACCCCCCATACAAAGTGATTTTATAAAAAATGAAAGCGAATATTTTCTACATTTAAAACTATGTAGGTATAACAAAAATGTTTTATACAAATAAACATTTTATTGACGGCTTAAGACTTTGAATATACTTCGGTTCGGACGTGGGGGTATTTTAACTTCGGCCCAGTCGAAGATCATTTCTTACTAGTTTTATATTAAATATCAGTGGGATATTGAGTAGAATAATCTGATGTTTAAATGTTCTTTATTTAATATTTTTTGCAAACTTTTTGAACATTCGAACAGAGTAGCTTAATTTTTTTTTTTTTTTTTTTTAAATAAAGTGGTTTATTTGGTATACTGAAAAGGAATATATTCAAGATATACGCACTGCTTTCAAAAATTATACACATGTTACCTAAAAAAAAAAAAACAAAAACAAAAATATGAAGATTTAAAAATATTGAAAAAAATACTTAATTTCAAAGTAAAATTTCAATTTATATGTATTTAATGTTTATTATCAAACAATTAGTTTGATAATAGTTCCTTTCTATTTTTTTAAGAATTTACATAATGTTCAGAATTGAAATTAAAGTTGACATAAAAATAACTTTTTGCTTTTTTTTTAATTGAAACTGATAGTTGGCAGCACCAAATGTTTTATATTGTTTAGCTATTTCTACCATCCTGATTTGCTTTTTATTTTCAACATCCAAACGTAACGGATTGTCGCGGTCCAAAAATTTAGTTGAACTACACGGCGACCATTTTATGTGTTCACACATAAATACATTTCACATTTTATGTGTGAATTTGTTTTGTCCGGACGTAATCACTGTGCGTTTGGAGTGACGCCCAACACACACATGCACTCCAGTGGTCAATAAACCACTTAAATTATCACTTTTAAAACTCGGTTTGGCTAAAGTTTCTCCTTGTGCTCCATGCTCGACGAAACTGAAATCCCACGAGTGACTGAACGCACGGAATTGCGCGACAAATAAAAAGAACAGGACTAGGACTGTCATTGTGAAAAAAAGTAAAAATCACTTGGCCAATGCACAATGAGGGTAGCCATTGTGGGCTGTGGAAGGTGTGGAGTGTTGCCACACCAATACTAGCATAGATACTGCCAAGATGTAAAAAAACACTTGGTGGGTAGAAGGTTTTATTTAAATTTGCTATAGATGCACCTTAAAAAATCCTTACAACGATTTTAAAAATAAGTGTGAGCAAAGCCTTCAGGTGTGAATACCAGTTTCTGCGAAAACCGCATCTATGCTAGAAAAAAGATGGCTGTGTTTAGGTTCCCATCTTGTGGAACCTAAGTATCGCCAATCTGCACCGCTGGTTGGCAGTTCAGTTCATTCTGAATAGTAGAAAAAGGTGGAAGTGTGCCAAGAAGAGTTTGTGTGCAAAAAAAAACCCCAAATTAAATGCCAAGTGATTTTTCGACCAACGGTCGAAAATTGAAAACAAAAGAAAAAAAAGGCTAAGTGAAGTGGTTCGAAGCTGCGAGCCAGGGACGACCGACGAAGTACGTGGGATTTAGGACCGGGAAGGCCAGGAACGGAGGACATCAGTTGTCAGGGAGTACCTTTTTTCCTTTATATATTTGTGTTTTTGCTTGTGTGTGTTGGTGCGCTCACCACACACAGTGCTTACTTTTTGATTGTCCGGTTACTTTTCTCGGTATTACCGCGCTTCTTTTTTCCGTACTTTTCTATCGCGTGCTTTTTTTGGTCTGTACTCGCTTTGGCGCGTTTTTTTTTGTGTTAGGAACCGCGCACTCGAGCCTAGTTCCGTCAGGAGCAGGTAAAATAAATTGTTTTTGCTTGTGTGTGTTGGTGCGTTCACCACACACAGTGCTTACTTTTTGATTGTCCGGTTACTTTTCTCGGTATTACCGCGCTTCTTTTTTCCGTACTTTTCTATCGCGTGCTTTTTTTGGTCTGTGCTCGCTTTGGCGCGTTTTTTTTTTTGTTAGGCCCCGCGCACTCGCGCCTAGTTCCGTCAGGAGCAGGTAAAATAAATTGATTCCACCGGTGGAATCGTGTGACAATTGTGCGCGTTCGGACGGACACTTTTTTTTAATCACAACTTCGTACGGACATTTTGTTTACAATTCAGACGGACATCTCTGTAGACATTCGGACAGACATTTTTATATTGATTTTGGACGGACACTATTAAAAAAAAACCTTTTTTAAATAACTTAAATTAATAAAATTTTCTTCCAGAAGCTGGGCGACGGTGGTTAGCGTTTTTTTGTTGTTTTCATGGCGTTGGTGAGGAGCAGAGATTGCGTTAGCAGGTAGCCAGGATAGCGAATCGTTAGTTCGCAGGATTGGACACTCTAGCGCAGAAAGGCGACCACAGGGCTTTGCGGTGAGTCCGTTGCATATATTGTATATTATTATGTTTTGTTAGGTTGTTAGTATATTTCGCATACAAAATTCGTTAAACAGTTAGTTACTAAGGCGCGATTTAGTTAGTTTCGGAA